>JAVJGI010000003.1:24689724-24797728 GCA_035590275.1 Ibycter americanus | reverse complement strand
GAGTCCATGGCTGGCGTCGGGGAGCTGGAGCGGGGGCTCAGTGAGTGGGGCGGGGGGCTGGCGGCACCGCGGGGCTCGCTGCAGCCTTTGTCTCTCGCGGGGCAGGGTCCTGGGCTCCCCCGCGGAACGCGGCTCGGGGTTGGCCGCCGTGCAGCCCTGCGACAAAGAAAAGTTTAGCTGGGTGCGCTTTAACTTACCCAGGTTCCCCCCGCGGCGCAGGTTTCTGATCCGTGGAGTTATTTTTGAATGGTTACTCGTGAGACTTCGAGCCCCGGAGGGACGGCGGGCGGGCTTGCTTCACTTTGATTCGAGATCTGAAGTGAGCTTCAGAGAGTGCATCAGTATCTCTGAGTCTGTTTCTTCCTTCTCATTTAAAAAGCGAACGGGTGGCAGAGCTGAGCCGCGTACAGCTGCCCTAGTCCACGCTTTCAGAGGGGCTACGGTGAGCTTTACCTGGTGGTGAACAGCAAGAGAAAAATCAGAGTAATCAAACGTAAATGCAATCAGGAGGACTAGAGACCACGAGCAGGCAGAGGCGGGAGCGGTGGAAAGCATCCATCCGCAGCTGTAAGCACAGCTCCTTTGCAGGCACAAAGGAGTTAGGTCCACATGTATACGTACCGGTGCTTATGCAGAAGGAAGTTTCTACGAGGTGTTTTGCACGGCACGAGCAACAAATGTCCTTTGTTGTAAATGTGATGTAGCATTTTTGTCAAGAGGTGGTTTTTCTAGTCAAATTCTAAAGTAGAATAGCTGACAGCATGCACCAAATATTATGGTTAAAATTTTGGCTCATTGAAATTGAAAATAAAATTTCTGGAAACTGTTCCCTGCTTTGTGTCGGGCACCTTGTTCTCTGCAAATCTCCTTTTGTGCTTTTAAGGAATGTCCCCTCTCCTGTCCCCCCAAAAAGCAACCTGACAGCAGCCTTTTCAGATGTGTGTGATAACCTGATTTCTAGTCTCTTTTCTCTTCCTGTATTTTGACATAATGAGCTTCATCCCACCTTTTTATAATTAATTTGTCTTGTATTTGGTTTGAATTTAAGCATTTCCTCTGTCACAAAATCGAGATTTCTAAGCCTATTGCTCATTGGTTTTCTATGCGATATCATGTAAATATGTATTTACAACAAGTGCTTTAAAGTGGTTTATATTACTCCATTTTGCTAGAGCATTAAGTATCCATCACAATGTTTAGAGAAGTCAAGTTCTTTTTCTGGTAAAGCATTTTTCTTTTAAAAAAGTGGTCTGTGTTTCAGGCATGCTTCTTGCTCTTTTTGTAAGCAGTTACTCTACTACGAGGAAGAGTACTGTTGGCCTACATTAGTCTGTTTGCATTTGACATAGGCAATAACTATGATTCTGCACTTTTGAAGCTGGAGGTGGTGTTAACTGTGAATTGCCTCCAAACAGTTTTTGTTTGCTGTTCTCTTTTTAAGCATAGTGTCACTGAAAGAATACAGGAAACAGTCCCTTCTGGAAATTACATTGTTTGAAGATATTACCGTTCGGCTTGAGTCATTGGGAGCAGCAGTGCACTGTTAGCCAGCAGCAATGAAAAAAACCACCCGAACCCCTGTACCTGTGACAGAGCCTTGCATGCTTTTCCCAAGAAGCATATTTCTGCCATTACTGTAATTCTTATTCTTTTTTTCTGAGCTAGGGCAAATGTAAGTGTTACTCCAGACTTACTTTACACTATTTAGAGACTTTACCTTTGATGTAAATGGAAATACAAGGTGTCATTACTCTTAAGGGGTAAGCCTGCTAGCTTTCACCAAGAAACAGTGAAATATCCAAAAGGACACTTTTAATGAATTGCCTTTTTCTAGTAATTGTGTTTTGTTCTTTTGACATTGGTCATCTGCAGTCAATGGCATAAGAACAACAAATGTATCCCTTGGAACATACCATGCTGAGTGCTTTCTTGTTTAGCATTTGCTGCTGTTTTGATTGAGAACTTATGTGGCTGAGGATATACAGGATATTCTTCATAATTGTTTTTGCTCTGCTGCTAACTTGAGTATTTGCTCCTAGCTAAAAATGTAAGCGATCTGTGTGGATGTTGGTATTCTGCTTCCAAGCCCCCTGAGGAGATTTAATGTAGAACAGATTATAGGATGACTAGCTATTTCCATCAACTACGTTTCCAGACAATTAGCCCTTGATGATCTTGTATTAGAACTTTAGAGAACACTGGAACAACCAGAGAACAAATATGCAGTGTTCATTGGAAAGCATGCTATTTGGGCCTTGAAATGAGGAATTGACCATCTCTCACCATAAAAAGCACATTTTTAGCAGCTCACTTAGCAGTGAGCTCTGTAGTTCAAAACTGGGATATATGATGACATTGTAATTGTGATGTGTGGTTATCTAGCATTGAGTTTACTTTCAGGATTGTGCTTTACAAAAGGCTGGAGGTAGCTGTGGGGCAGAGCAGAAATAGGAACTATGAGTGGAGAGCTTGAGTTGCTGTCAGAAGTGGTAAATCCTTTCCTAGAGAAATATTCCACTACAACTTTAAGTACAGATGTTTGCTCATAGTTAGCTATATAGGACAGAACAAAAGGCAGGAGTGGTTATGAGGCATGTGCTAGGAATCCCCTTTGTGCAATCAATATTATCTTTCATAGTTAGGACTGAGACATAGCTCAAGACTGGATTCTTCTGTTCCCAAGTGACATGAGTAAGGAGCTCTTTGAAAAAGTCATGAGAGAAACTTCATCCCCGTCAACTTTAAGCTCATTGACTTGCTCTGTGGCTTTGCAGGTCCGGGATGACACCTGAAGGGTCTGATTTTGTTTTAGAGGATCCAGTCACAATCTTGCAATAAAAATATTTTGTTTAGACTTTTTTGACTGCTCAAATGTTGCAGTTGCATATTTTCACTCTATCCGTAAGCAAGTAAATTTGGTCACGTTCCAAGGAACACCTGGATTTAGAGCTGGATTCCTGGCTGAGTAACTGTTTCCCAGCTTTGTCAATTCTATGGGGCATGGTAGGCTTACTTGTGTTCCTCTAGATAAATCATATTCCCAAAAGCAAAATCTAGCATTCAGATGGTATCTACATTTGCAACGCTCAAGTAAACTTGGTCCTTTAACTGAACTGCTTATTGGGCTACAAAGATACAGGACCATTTTTGTACAATGCCTCACTGCAAACAGATGTGGCTGTGGACACCATTTTGAAGTGATATAAATAATTGTTTTAGGTATAATTAAGAAGGTGAAGCCCACTTTTTTGGGGACTGGAATGTATTTCAAGATAAACTACTGTTGTACAAAGCATTTCCATATGAAGAGATGCTTCTGAATTTTGATTGCCACAGTGGAACAAATTGCATGCCACTTTGTTTTCTTCATTGCATTCCTACATATTCGAAGTGACACAAAAAAATGTTTCTATAAAGTATATGGTGATACAGCTTAAACCTGGAGCCTGGAGTTTTGTCATAATACTGTCCAAATGATGTGAAAAGTCAGTTTTGTAATCAGCTCTTGGTGAGAAATTTTTTCAGTATATTGGCTGTTTAGCCAATATGCTGTATTTTCACCTCCAGTGATGCCAATTTTCAGGTGTGAGGAAAGTCTTTATTCCTAGCATTAAATAAGGGCTTAAAGTATGTTTAGGTTTTGGAGCTGAAATGATTAATGTAGTAGAATTTTCTTCCATTTCTGTGAGTGGGATATCCTATGTTCAGAGATTTGATAGTTTAGTAAAGATTGCAGGTTTTCTAGTGAAAATAAGGACCTGATTTGCCACTGGTGTATTTAAATTTGTATCTCACATTAAGTAAGCTTAAATTAGGTTTTTCTTATCAACGCTTTTTAAACCTTGGTTGAAGTGATGCCAGTAGCCCAGAGTCACTGCCAAATTCTGATTTAGGTTGCTGAATTTTACCTAACGAGTTTTTTTCAGCTGAAACCTCAAGTACTTCTTCCCAGTCCTGTCTGCCTAGGATCTGTAAGGTTGCAGTAAACCCTCAGTACTACTGAACAGCAGCTACCTCCAGCCTTTGAGGTTTGGATGATGTGATTCCAGTAAACATGGTTTAAATGCTTTGGCATAAAAGTTATGGCAGTCCTGTCCTCTCATTCCACCCTTCCCCCCTCCGCTCCAGTCCTTTAATATCCAGTAGTTCTTTCTAGGAAAGAAAAATAAATGTTGAAGACTGAGATGTTTCTCATCTTTGTGAACGTGAACATCATGCTGAACAAAAACATGAGTCTTTCTAGCCTGTGCACTACAGTATCTTGCCACCAGATAGAGCTCATGCTGGTCAGCATTGTAACACAGAATCACATTTTACAAGAGTTTGCACTTGAAGCTTCTATTTCAGACTTTCTAGAGGAATATCAATTTTGGGTTTAGTCTTTTAATGGATGGTAAAGGGCTGTTGGCTGATTGGTTTTTTTTCCCTCCCCCCAGTATGTTCATTGGCAGCAGACTTAAAGATAATGAATATTATCATGGTATAGTTCTTTTCCTGATTTATGTCTTGTTTTTCTGCTCTTCAGGAGAAACATGAGATCAAGACTTCCACCTAAACTCTGAAATAGCTGGAAGACTAGGAAAATAAATAATCATAAAATGTGATAGCCTGAAGTTGCTGTATTTATCAAAGATAAACTTGATCTCATGATTAACTGTAAAATATTTTCCAGTTTTATAAATATCTGTTTCCATATCGAGACATCACATAATGTAGCTACAAGAGCTTTAGAAGTTTGCTGCCCATAATCACAATATATACTGTAAGATTCTTAAATGTGCAAGTTTAAGGTAGGTAAGGTTCTCCCATTCATTTTGATGGGATTTGGCTGAAGTTACTTTTAAAAAATGCACCCAAAGGGGGGAGAACGTGTCAGCATTTCTTTAGATTTAATTGTGCTGCACTTCAAAATGTTGATACAGTTTAGTTATTTATGCATATACTGTGTGTTCACAGTATTTCTGATTTCTAGGCAAATTGCCTGCTTTTTGCTTTGACTTTTCTTCTGCATGGGTTATATCCAGCACTGCTTATTTATCTTAGTTCTAGGCATGCCATGATCTAGATGTGACAGAGAACATGGAATATTTTCAATAAATTTGAAGAAACCTCCTGGTAAGGAGGGGTAAGATTATCTGGTAATGTAAAACCTAGTCTTTGATGACTCGTCAGCAGAACCTCCTTTGATGGAAGCGCCACTTTGGCTCTCAGAGAGTTAACAGACCATATTGCAGACTTGTGTTATTCACCAATTAAATACCTTCCCTCTTTGAACACAGTTAATAGATTTCCTCCTTCTGAAATTCAAGCCTGTTATTGCTTATGTTCTCTCTAAAATCTATTGCTTTTAATTTATTTCTGAGGAGAAAGAAATTTCCTTTCATTACTGCTAAATCAAAGCATTTTAAAATTGCGTACTGAACATATGTAGTCTTGGTTTTATACTTTGGCTTCCGTGCTGATCTTGGTTTAAAACTGGTCATTAATTGTTCTGGAGGTAAACTTGAGATTTCTGCCTTTTGCGTAAGATGATGTACACTTTCAGATATAATCTGTACACAAACTGGGCTGTACACTGAGCTGTATTTCTCTCAGTGCCTTTGACCTATGCTGAATATTTGATCTTGTGAGTAAAAAAGGGGAATGTTATTTAAGTTGGAGTGCTAACCTTTTTTTTTTTGTATTCTTTAGCAGAAACACCATGCTGCCTTCCCTTTGTTAAGTCAGAGCAGAACTTGCTTCAGATTGTTGCGTAGTAGAGAACACCATGCCCAGACTGTGTTTTTATGTATACAAATTAATTCAATTTTGAAAATATATCATAGCATCTCGGCCTGTGCCTCAGAAGGAGACTTTATAAGGTGCTTTGTATTGTTTTATAACAAAAAATGTTATCTCAAATTATGAAACACATATTTTGGGTTTACTGTTTGCAAGTGAGAATATTTCTGTATAGGAAAAGAGTTTTCATACACCTCAACCCTTACAATACTCTTCAGTGATTATCCTTCTATTTGTAACTGCTAGCACTCTCCCTGCCTGACAGATGCATCATCGATGGTGAAAAATACAGTTGCATGAACTTATCTCTTATAATTGTATTCTTTGAGGCAAGGCCTGTCCAACTGTTCTTGTCTGAAGTAACACCAGGAATCCGTGGGTTATTTAGAACCTCAGTGGAAGTTTCTAATCTGAAAGATACAAATGTTTGGTGAGGTGTTTCTCCCGTTTACTGCTCTTGAACACTAATCCACTAATGCATGCTTGTTGGCATGTGTTTTTTTTTTTTTTTTGTGGCTAGAATTCATAAAATATTTAGCTCTACCAAAATTGCTTAATGTTTAAAAAACAAACAAAAACAAATGGGCATTTGCATCAGTGGTATGAAGCTAAGGATTTATAGGGGAGTAGAGTACGTGGAATATTTTAACACTTAAAACATTGGCATGTAGAGAGTGTCTTCTTGCATATATTACATGTTACTTCAGAAGTAAGCATTCAAGAAAAGAGGTTTTGGCTCTAAGTTGTTAAAATCTGACATCCACCAGAAAAGCAGTGAACAATTCCTAGACACTGGTTGCCAAGCTGAAACTGAGGATTTCACTACCTTTTAACTAGTTTCACTGTCAAGTGATGCGGCACTTGCTGTAAACCAAAATGAGCTCTTTCTCTTTGTGACACAAGTGGTTTGACGCTTTTCAGTAATTTTAATTTTAATATTTTAGCATCAAGTCCTCTTGTGTCATCTTGCCAAAAGTTCAGGTGTGTGTACCGGGCAGATTTACTGGGGTGACTTTTATTATACACTCTTCTTCAGTGGAATGATAATTGAGATGGGTGTAGTTAATGTGAAACTTCATCTAGAGATGAATGCTGCTACTTGATGCTTTCCTCTTTGTGCTGCTTTTGGCTGGGATAGAGTTAATTTTTTCCATAGGAGCTGGTGTGGGGCTATGTTTTGGATTTGTGCTGGAAACAGTGTTGATAATTCAGGGGTATTTTAGCTACTGCTGAGGAGCGCTTACACAGAGCCAAAGCCTTTTCTGCCTCCCATCACACCCCACCCCACAGTGAGCAGGCTAGGGGGCACAAGGAGCTGGGAGGGGGGACCCAGCTGGGACAGATGACCCCAGCTGACTCAAGGGATATCCCACACCGTATAGCGTCATGCTCAGCATTTAAAGCTGGAGGAAGGAGGAAGGGGGAATGTTTGGAGTTGTGGCATTTGTCTTCCCAAGTCCCCGTTACATGTGATGGAGCCCTGCTCTCCTGGGGATGGGGAGAATGCCCATGGGAAATGGTGAATGAATTCCTTGTTTTGTTTTGCTTGCATGCATGGCTCTTGCTTTACCTATTAAACTGTCTTTAATTCAACCCATGAGTTTTCTCACTTTCACTCTTCTAATTCTCTCCCCCACCCTGCCGGAGGGAGTGACCGAATGGCTGTGTGGGGCTGAGTTGCCAACTGGAGTTAAACCACAATGCTCTTAAAATTTCACTTTTTTTTTATTACTCAGTTCAGTCTAAACTTTGGACAATTATTTGCTTTGTCTTAACAATGAGTGCATGCCAACTATTTCTTAGCCTCCATATATGTGACCTCCCATATGGTCTTCTCGTTACATTAAAGTTGGATTCTTGGGACAAAGGTCCTTAAATTGTCTTTGAAGTGGTCTGCATGCTAGAGTGGTTGGTTGGTGCTGTGTGAAGGCTTGGCAGGCCTGGTCACTGGCAGTGATGCTGACACTCTCCTGGATGCTGTTCTTTAAGTCAGTTTTTTTAAAAATAACCCCTGTGTAGAAATCTGTGGAGGTGCGCAGAAGGTGTCTAACAATAAAGAACATAATGGATTTAAGAAGATGCTAATATCGGCTAGCCTCTGCAATTATTGTGCTATTACTTTGGTAGTGAATTTTCTTTGTTTACAATAAGGCTTAGGCCAAAACAGCCATATTCTGGGATAATCAACTATTTTGGGTACAGTAGGTATAAGTAACGTGCGTGCTTCCCTGAATATGCGTGAAGACAGGTATTTGGAGGTTATCAGAGTTGTATGCTAAAGTGGTGATACTGTATTTGCCACCCTGTGGGTATGTGCTTTACTTGACGCTTTACCTGATCCTGCAGATGCCACTTAGTGCCTGCAGAGGTCATCCGGTAGAAGAAACTGTAACACTGGATGTTGCTGGGGACTGAGGCTATGTGACACTACCTAAAATAACAAAACAAAAAAAATCACTCCTTGATTTAAAATAAAAAAAAAGTTACTTGGCAAATCATAGTTAAATGATCTGGATGTGCGTGTTTATCTTATGCTTTTCTTGCTAACCAAAATAGATTATTCTGTCTCGGGGGAGGGAGTAGGATAGTTAAATAGAAGCTAAACGACAGACGCTGCACTCTGATAGCAGTAGGAACTAAAAATCTTATTGTTGTTATAATAGCTGAGTGTGTAATTAATCATCTCGTATTGATTTGCTCTTAATCTAGATGCAGTGCACAAAGGCTGAAAGAACTCTCATGTTATTTAGCTGCTCCATCTAATCAGAGAGAGGATGTGAATAAGACACAGCAGTGCATTAGTAACCTGTGGGCTATAGGAGAGTCTTCTGTGGTGGACCTTTGTCCACAGATCCAGAGAATAGTAGTGATAATGAGACAGAGTCTAAATGAGCTTGGAGCTTACAATCCATATCCCAGAGGGCATATAAACATCCCAAATATTGATACAGGATCAGTAGAGAGCAGGGATTGATTAGTGGTCAAGGGAGCAGGATGTCCTAATTGTCTCTGGTAGTGCTGATTAATTTTATCTGGGAAATGTGGGGAAATGAGCCTTAAAATAGACTAAGGGGAGCTTGACAGTTTAAAAAGGAAGAAAAGCCTTTTTTATCATTCCCACCTTTGTGAATTATTGTTGCTACTAAGCAATATATGTCTAGAGACAAAATTTGTATCTTTATTTCTATATAAATAAATAAATATAACTTGTTCTTTGGACCTCTTGTTTCTGTGGCCTGTTTCCTAATTTTTACTTTTTTCTGTGCTCAGATGGAATTTGCTTTTCTCTTTTCCACTTGAGATTATATTTATAGCAAACTTTAAATCAACATCCTGTTTGCATACAACATCATGTTGCTGACCTTGTTTCCTCTACAGTACAGCATGCTTCTGCACAATGCCAACCTGCCTTTGTCTTTTACAAAAAGCTGGGGATGTTTTGCTTGGGTGGTTGGAAGTGTGAGGAGATTCAGACAATTTTCTAGCCTGAGAAGTTTCTAGCCAAAGCCATTGTAGCAATGTACGGTGTATCTCTAGAGCAAAACCACTAGTTGTCATTACAGTAGCAGAGAATTTAGCCCTGACTATAATCTTGGTTTCCTTAAGGAAAGTGCTCATTTGATCTTTACAAACTAACTCTGGAAAAATGTATAGACTATGCTTTTCTAAACTTTTAATAATGGCATAAAGGGAAGGAACACTGACCAATTAATGTTTTGAAAATACAGAATTCCAGCCGGTCACTTCTTATGACAAGTTTCATGTATTGACTGCTTCCTGGGAAGATCAATAGTGTTCAGGCTGCAAATTCTTCAGCTGAGGCAATGCAGGCTACAACATCTCATTCTTAGGAAGATGTTAACAGCCTTCTGGCTTAGCGTAGAAGGTGGTGTCATTCACTTAGTCTCTGTGGAAAGACCTAAAATCAGACAGCCAAATCATTCTTTGCTTCGTATTCATTAATGTTTTGATTTAAAGTTTGTGCTGTTGAAAGAAACCTTTAGGGATATCTTGATTACCATTACATCTACCTACCTTAGATTCTTGATTTGAGCTGGTAAAAAAGTGGATTGATAGAGTGAGATGTTTACTTTAATTGTCATTCAAAGAGCCAGGTGTTAGGATCATGCTAGGCAGAATAAGAAAATATCCCTGTCAGAGATATGATGTACCTTTTAAAATGGTGGAGCTATTCCCTTTCTAGCTCTTGTGTGTTCCACTGTTTTCCCATCTCCTCACCTCTGCTTGCCTCTTTTGGACCGCATGTGCCAGGGAGTGTGTGCAGCTGCCTCTCTGCTCCCACAAGCAGATGGCCCATACCTGTCTTTTCCTTTGTTATGTGAAAACCATGTGCATCTCATTGTAAGAGCCTGTCTATTGCTGTATAAAATTATTTATGCTTGGGTGCGTGTGTGTAAAAGAGATAGCTGCACTGATATCCTTCTCAGAGTTGCAGAACCATGGACAAGGATAAAATGGCAGAGCGCCTCACTTGGGAGACCATAGACATGCTATTTCTAGCATCTATTGTCTGTCATGAGTTGTAGGAAGGCTGCAGTCCCTTCTTAGGGGAACTTGGTTGAGGTGATACTGGTGGTGACAACAGCTTGAGGTGGAAGACATAGAATTGCAGCTCAGGACAAATGACCAGAATTGCCAGTGACTCACTGAGGACTTCAAGGGTGCTGTTGATATGTCCAAATGCTGGGTGGGTAAGATCGGTCCATTGAGCTTGTGGGCTTCTTCCTGGAATGGGCAGCTAATGGCTACTGAGGAGTATGAGAAAAGGGGTGAGCATGCAGCAGGACTTTGCCTGAGTAACTGCCTCAGCAACTTGAGGCTCATGGAGTTCTTGAGCCAGGTCTGTCACCTTCGTATTTAATAGACCTCCATGGGTGCTCTTTTGACTGTATTTTTGTATGAAGATATGCATTCCTTTTTAAATTCTAAACACAGGGATGAATTATATCCCGCCTGGAGATGCTTTTCATTTTCTCTGAACTTTTCCTGTTGTGCAGTAGTTCACGGGCATCACAGCCATGTGATTAGCCAAGGCTGCTCTTGCTTCATGTTGGTCTAATTATCTGTTCATTAGAATCTTAAGTCTCGAGCTGGAAGTGTGTGGGGTGCTTTTGTTTAAAGGGCAGTCTCCTAATGCAAATATTAAAAGAGAGCTTTCTGGCTTGCCTGAGTCAGATTGACAAGCTAATAATAGCCTTCGTGTTAGTCTTGGCTAACGGAGTGCATCAGTATAAAAAGGTTTTAAGGGACTGGTGTAGCAATCAAATCATAGAACATAATATACTTTTGTGTATTTTGCTTGTTTTAACACTTAAATTCCCATTAAGAAATATTTTCTGAATGTGAAGGGCATAGGGGTAAAAATGGAGTTCGCATCTAAATATACCATTACATCCACTTGAGGTTTCAGGTTAATCTTGGATGGCCTGTAATTAACAGAATGCCATGAAACAAAACTGTATTTTCAGTAGCCCTAGTCTTGTTCAAGAAACTGTTCTTAAGTTTATAGGTAACATATCAAAGAGCAATGAGTCAGAGAGGTAGTCAACACACCAGTTTTCAAGTGAGGTGTGTGGAGAGTTGTGAAGATGGCTAATTGTTGGAGAGGGCACGTTTTATTTCCCAGTTTTCCCAGCAGAGGATTACATGTTATGCAATTGCTTCAATTTAATTATAGTGTAGCAGAGGTTTTGATATCTGCCTTTAAATTATCCCAAGGGCATCTAGGAGGAACGGCTTACTTTGAATAAATCTTAATACATATGACTTTGTGCTGCTGGCTTGTTTTGTTCTGTGAGCGCCATTTGTTCCTATTAACTATATTACAGAAGTCAATACAGCTATTCCTGGAAACATGGCAATATCACATGAGTAAGATTTTATAGGATGGGCTCAGTATGTCATTACAACAATTGTCAGCTTCTCTCTTTTATTTATGGAAGAGCGCTGCATATGAATGTACCTTTATCTGGAAAGTTTTGGGCAATTCTAATAAAAGGAGATATGCATGAATTATCAGTACATGATGTTCTGTTCACTAGAGGGAGAGTCATTTTAAAAAGCCTGCTAAGTGAGGCATGGTTGCTAAGTAAGGCAAGGGTTTTATTAGACCAACTGACGTAATGGAAAAAAAGCAGGCCAGATTTTGGGCATACAAAGACCTCCTTTGGATGTGAAACAAATGACAGACTTTGCGCTAAGAATGGCTTGGGAACAATTGCTCTGAACTTAAGCTAAATATGTTAAATGGTGAGGTAATTTGAGAGGAAGAGGTAGCTGGGACACGTGGGAAGGACTGCGAAGTAATGGAGACAACATGGGAATGTGGAGGAAGGGTGGTTTCTGGAAGAATTTAAGGCAATCTGAAACTACGCTGCTACTGCCTTCTGTCTTGCTTCACGGTGTTGGCAGCCACAGCTAGGGCGAGCTCTGCATGGGAATAAGGAGCAGTATAGAAAATGGACCCTGCAGTGGAGGAGGAAGAACGTGGAGCAGTAACGGAGGGATGTCCGCTGAAGGTGTGGTTTAGGATGATGGAGATGAGCAGTTCCTCCAAAGCCTGGGAGAAATAGGCATTCTGGTTCAGGAAACTAGCTTCTGTCAAGATAAGGTTTTCTAACGCAAATGTACTGTACTTTTTTTTTTTTTCTTCCCCCATGGTGAGATAAGACAATCAGAGCATACCGTTGTGGACTTTTCATAACTTTCTTTATGTAGTCTGCCTGGAATTCCTGAATTTCTGAGGGGGTGGTTGGTTTGTTTTTAAATCCTATCTCTCTGCTGAAGTGTCCTTGTTGGGAGAGGGTCCTCGTTACCTTGAGGTGGATGTCCCAGGTATTCCCCTTTGCTGGGGAGCTGCAGTGTAATGTTGGGAGACCTGTCTGGACTTCCCATTTTGAGTGGGCTTTGCATGACTGCTGACCTTAGCAGAGTACCGAACATCTTCTGCACGGTACTGGGAATATTGTGGAGTGCATTTGATCTAGGTAGGCAGGGTTTCTTCCAAGTGTTTAGCTCAACAGTAAAACCGATCATGCTATAGTATTTTCTGTTCTGCACAGGCTTAATTCAATGATGTTTGTAAACCACCTGAAGACCTGCAGATGAAAGATGTCCTTTTTTATTAGAAAGGCTACCTTGCGTGGTGTTCAGACATAATAGGGAGCTGTAAAGTACTTTGGGCCTTTGAAATAAAAAGCACCATAAATCTTGAATGAGATATTACAATATCCAGTATAACTAATGATAACTTTAACTGCCAGGCAGCTGTTGGGCTAGAACAGTTTATCTTATTAAAGCAGAAACCCCTCCTGTTTTCTAGCACAGGCTCACGTTCATACCTTAGACAGAGGAAACGAGTGCGTCAGTGTGTTACTCTTTGTTACTCTCTAGCCTGAAGAGGGTTCCCAAACTGAAATTTGGGGAAGTATTTGTCTGCTGGCCAGTATGACACAACTGCTGAATGTTGCTTACCATTTACCAGAGTGGGTATACAAGGTCCCTGTTTCCCCCCTGTGTTTTAGTCGTTGAAGCTTGAATTTGCAAAGCCTCACCAGCTAGAGCAAGCTGTCTTGGGGAACTGACAATTTAGTTATTACATTAACAATCTGTAAACTACTAAAAAAAAATTAAAATCAGTGAATTTCACTTTTGTTACAGTATGCTCCTGCCTTAAAAGACAAAAAACCCCGACATGTTCTGTGGCTTTAGTTAGACCCTGCATGTCCTATGCAGTTATGTTCTGGCATGCAGCATTTCCCAATTTACACCAGGGCAAAGAAATCAGAATGAAGATGACAGAATCTCTGCAAAACCATCAACATGTGACCTTTTTTTGACCCATCATAACTCTTGAAATCCTGCTATTTTTGTAACTAGGGCTAGGTAGCAGGATGAAGATTACATATCATCCTACAAAGCAAAGCTTTTATTTTGATCTTGTTATTTTAGAATAATCAGCAGAGAACAAGGATACTACCTCCTATGAATTTCATGTGCTTCCCTAAGGGGACTGATAGCGAAGGGGGGACTCTTACAGAATGTAAGTTTTCCACAGCAACAGTTTAGATAAATCTTATCTGCCCTTGAATTTGTGGTAAATCTTCCATTGACTTGTGAGGAGTCAGAATTTCATTGTGTATTTGGATACTGTTTTCTAAGGCAGGCGCTGTGTTTTCATTGTGTGTATATAGAGGCTGGCTATTCAGTAACTTTGAGCTGTGAAGGTCAGTGCCTATAGCTGTCAAGTCTTTGACTCCCACCTTGACACGTCAACTGAAATAGGGGGCTGTTGTGTGGACAAGACCTAGCAGGGGGACTTCCAGCAGTCTCAGCATAGGACGAGCGCCTCAAGCTCCCTCACCTTGGTCATCTGCTCCTCAACTTGTGAGGCACCAGCCTTCCTCTGGCAGTGCCTGGTCTAAAAGGGTTGCCGTGGACTGGTATTATCAAGGGACAGCAAAGAGTGTCTGCTGAGTAGTTGGTCAAATCCTGCTCCAACACTTTAGCTCTCATTTTCTGGGAACAACGTACAATTGTGTTTTGCTAGCTGGGCCTTTATGTAAAAAAAACCCCTGTCATCAGGAATGTGTTTGTACTTGTGACTTGTGCAACCAATACATTAATGAAATCTTGGCTCCGTTAACATCTGTGGCCATTCTAAAATCATTGGATCATGATTTGTCAGGTGTGTATGGATACTGTATCTTTAACAAGAGAGCTGTTTGATCAGTCAAAGGTGAAAAAGTTATAGAACTACAGTATTTTTAATAGCAATAGAAATCTGTTTCGAACTGTTACACATAGGATAACTTCATGTATATTTCTTTAGACTTAAAAATTTTGTGCTAGAAATAAAGTGTGTCTCTTTTCTTTCCTTCAAGGCCAAATGTCTGTCCAGTATTTGAGTTGGCACTGGTAGGACACCAACAGCCATGTGTTCAAGCCTTTAGTCGTATGGTCAAGATGTGGAAACAAGGTTGCACAAGGAGGAGGTGGTGTATGGGCTATGAGAGGAGGTAAGCTATTATCTATTATTATAAATGGATTCTGTTGCTGAACTTAGTGCAAATTCTTTAACTGTTTTTTTCTTTGTGTATGTGTGTGAGAGAATGTGTATGTGTGTTAAGTATTTAATCTGAAATGTGTGACTTAGCAGGATGCTACCTATATCCATAACTGAGACTTTACTTTAATTCTGTTATTACTGAGCAGAAAATTTGACTTTCCTGTGTTTTGGGTCAGTCATGAATTTCTTGACTGGCTTTAGATCACAATTTTATATTATCAGAAAATGTTCCTGTCTCATCCTTTTTCAGGTGAATTCCAGCTGTCAAGACATCTACTTTGAAAAATTGAACTTCTTTCTATTTCTGTCATATACTTAGAACTGATGGGAGACCTGACTCCCCCAACGGTTAAAACCAAAACCGATTGCAAAACAAAATTACTCACCTTTTGACTAGCCTGAATACAAATTCATCAGAAAATATGCGGACATGGTATATTAGAGCTATTGGATGTTATCAGTTATCAGGATGCATTTTGCTATATTTGCCTCATTTTTAACGAGAACTACTGATAGGGGCTGGAAAAGTGTATCTTAAATATGACAGAGTTCAGTTTGCTACTGACGAGATGTGAATAAGTGGAATAGAAGTTGTGATTGTTCTCTTAAACTTACTCTCTTCAAAGGTCTGGGTACTACACAATTTACAAGCAGGTGTACAGAATGGAGCGTCAGATCGTCTATAAGTGCTGTCCCGGATGGGTCCAACATGACAATGAACCTGGCTGTTTGCACTGTAAGTTGATGGCACAACTGTGACAAACCAAGAGAGAGGACACCCTTAGGCCTTACTTTCCTACTGATACTTATTTCTAGAAAGATGGATTTTGTTTCTTGCTATTTGTAACTGGGATTTCCAGTTATAAAGAAGTAATGTATTGATGGGGAAAGAAACTTATTTTAAAAATACAAAAACTGTCACATGTAAAAGTACCAGTTATCTCTACTATTAATCTAACCAGTGGAAAAGGAATTTCTAATCGTAGTTGTAGCATTTTTGTGCCAGCCTGGCTTTGACAGGCCAACCAAATTTATTGCTGCTCCCCAAATTACACAAAGAAATCTGCTGTAAGGTGCTTGTTTCTTGGACGTAGATCTCCTTGCAGAGTCTGACTGGTTTTGGCTTTTACACTGCTGCTGTTGCCGTTGAAGCAATTGTGTTTCTACCCTATGGTTCTCCATCTGATGAGAACCTGTTCCTATCAGTAATTTCTAATCATGATTGGATGTTTTGCTAAAGGATGGAAATCAGTTTAAATAAGGAAGCACTTTAGCCACTGTTAACAAGACATGAGTAGAAGATAGTAATCTACACAGTGTTTAGTGTTACTGTTTTGTCAGTAATTGTATTTTCTGTATGAAAATTAGCATCTGTTTGTATGTGTTTTTTTTAATCTTCATACCAACTTGAGGGCTGCATTCAGAGAGCTTGCTTCTATGGTTGTCTCTTCGTATCTAAAAAACAAGAACAAGCCTGAGAAGTAATTCGTGTTGGTTTCAGCCTGAATCTACATATTTAGTGTGCACCTGTTCAGTTGTAAGAAGTCAAAGATATGTTTACAATCTTTATTTTAATCTCTGGTGTAAAGGAATTTAGTGTATTTAAACACGAGTGGCAATAGAAAATAATTTTCTTACTGACAGAGCAGCGCAGACTTGTTTTGAATTCTTTAAGGCACCAAAGTGGTTGAATTATTCTTTTATAGCTGATGTTCTTTGCAAGTTTGGCTCAAGTATGTGGAATTTAATTTATTATAAATAAATAATGTTCTGTGTTGGAGGAAGGGAAGTATTGTAATTCGCTTGGACATATGTAACATCTTTTAGTATACCAGTGTTTCTTAACCATTGCTGCATTATTCTCTAGCAGTTCATGTCTTTCATCCTGGATTCAGCCAGTGCTTAGAGTCCTAAGAAACTGTCTTCTGCCTCTGAATCATCTTTGGGTTAAACTACATTATCTTAGTTTTATTTTTATTAAAGTTAAATTTCTTCATATCAACATGGTAGTTATACCCATGGTAACAAGTTCTATTGCAGTCTAACCTTTCCATTTAAATAAAAAGCTGAATTTTTTCTTATTTGGAAGTTCCTGTTACAGCAGGACTATGACAGGAAGAGACAACTCTGGGGGATCCTTGGCACAAAACCAACAAATAAACCCGTTTCATTCTGCTTGTGTGTACTAGTGCAGTGCATGGCTGGCACTTGCTTCAATGGAGGGAAATGTTCTGAAGCAGGATCCCAGGTGTGCCAGTGTCCTGCAGGATTTCAGGGTCCTCGCTGCCAGTATGGTGAGTCAAACTTAAATTGTCTCAAATGCATCTGGTGTTTGGGTAAAATGCATTTTTAACAATATTTGTTAAAATGTGAGTATTTTATTAATGTTGGCTTAAAATTAAAGCTGCCTTTGCTGCACTTTGACTGGTTATTTGGCCATTCCCTTATTTTCCAGAATTTGCCTTTTTTGGTATTGAATTTTGACAAAGCAAGATGAAAATTTAATTTGGTTGATATCAGATGAGTTTCTGTAATGGATAATACCATTGGATATCAGCAGCAGTGTCCAGTGGAATATATTTCTATTGCTTTTGAACTTGCATGTTCTTGTGGGGCTCTTGCTAAATTTCTCGGCATTGCTTTTACCCTTTTGTGAGAGTAAATTCTGAGTCAAAACAGGTTGGGCAGTAAGTAAAGAATGTAGCAAATGAACCAAATACATTTATTAATGGTATTTCTTTTGGTGCTTCTGACAGTAGGAAGGCTGGTTTTACAGATCACTACCAAATACTTCCTAGTATTCTTGATGTAATTTACACACTAATCTTTCATTTCAATAACTGTGTTCTAGCATATTATGCTAGACTTAAACTATCACCCACTCTGTGGAAATCTTTTCCTCTTGTACGCTGGTTCACAGTCTGATAAACCCACAATGAGTTGTCTTGTAATTTATGTGAAATAAGACCATGATGTACTCTGTAAAGCTCTCCAAAATTATAGAACTTCATCTGTTTGGCTTCTAAAGGGAGGGGAAAAAAGTCATTCCTTCAGAGTAGGCTGTGATTGGGACAAAGGATTTCTTTTGTATTAGGCAAATGATAATTTCCTTTTCAACTAAAGCACATTGTGTTTTGTTCAAAGAAAGGCAGATTTTTGAATATTTAAGTTTTTCACTTTTAAATTCTAATATGTTCACATCCTCACCTGGCTTGTCAGTCATGAAGTAGAAGTGAGAAGAAACGTAACAACTGTTTACAACAATTCCTTTAGGAGCTGAAAAGCTAAGCTCTGTACTAGATACATGGCTTGTATCAGCTCTGTACTTGATATGTGGCTTGTCATGCTTGCTTCACAACCTCTGTCATATTCTGGTCTCTGGGCTCCACCAAGGCTTATATGATGGACTGGGTCTTGTGTGGGCTTACTGCACCAAAGCAGCTTTGTCTGTCTGGGTAGCAGCCTCTCTCAGCGAAGGTAATAAAGCAGCTGGAGTTGCAGCAGGCATGGTAAGTGGGAAATGCTAAAAGTCAGCAAATGTTGCGACAGGGTTGTTTTCATTGAATCCTGGTCATAGATAGTATTTTTCATTTATAAGCAAGCATTTAAATAAAATGCAGAGCTCTTTGTAATGGAGCTTCAGCTGGTATCAGGCCACAGTGTGTCTTCAGACAACATTAGTTCAGTTAAGCAGACTCCAAGGGAGATGCTGTAATTGTGCATTTCTTTATTGCCTGTAGAAACAACAAGTTTATATATATCTAACTTGATATGAACAAGAGTGACACCAATGCAGGTTACTTTGTTATTGACTTACAGTACAGCTTCAAGGTAAGCAGGATCTAAGGAGCCCATATAATAAGCTTTCACCAAATGCAATATGTGTCTCAGCAAATTTAAAACTGTCTTTGCTAGTCTTTTGAGTCTTCCTCTGTTGCTTGGAAAAGCTTACAGCACTAAGGCATTTCCAAGAGGCTGATTTTGTGGGTGCTGTGCATGGATAGCACAGGTCAGATTTTCAAACTGAAATGAGATTGTACGGTCTCTATTTCACAGGTTGGTGACTGTGGACACTAAAAACAACGCGAGGTGCCCTGCAGTCCTCACTCTTTGCAGTTGGGTGAAACATTTATCTTGGTGGTTTGTCTGTTTTCTGTTGATTCCTAAGGTTTGAATGGAATTTCAGTAGTCATCATTTTCAGGTTTATATGGTAGCTGTTATCACAGCCTGGCAGGAGTAAGTTTATAAATTAAATTCTGAAGGCAAAAAAACTTCCTTTCAGAAAGAACGTTATGGACAATTCACCTGCCTAACAAAAGCAAGGTAATTTAGAGTGTAAGGCCTCTTAACTGTTGCAGGCATCTCCGGTCAGATGCGTGTGAGATTTGTATCACATTTGTTGCCAGCAAAGCTAAAGTACTGTGGAATTAGCAACTATAGCCTCTGTTTTTCTGGCTGATGTTGGAATATTGCTCTTTTGAAGTAACTTGAATTTAATGTGACTGCATTACTTAATGGTAACGTATTGTGGTTTTAAATGATCATTAAATCTAGTCTGTCCCCTCCTCCCTAAGTCTGTGCAGCCTTACTGTAAAAAAAATCCAACAAACAAAACTGTTTTCTTTCCAACACTTAACCCAAAGGAAAAAGAATCTCTCCTACCATCACCTTTTGCTTTGAGGATTTGGTGGAACAGATGTGTGCCAGGAAACCCGTGGTTTATGGTTTTGGAATGTGTGCTATAAAATGTTAGTGGAGAAGATTATACTATGACATGTGAAGCTGTCAAAGGGGACTGCCTTTGGTACAGAGGCACACTTCCTTGGACCTCTAGACTGGATCCCTCAATGGTCTTTTTAGCAGGAGTGTTCAGGTAGCCCTCTCAGGAGCTTTACAGGGGAAGGGAGGCTTTAACTGGATACAAGACCACAAACTACCGGAAGAAAGCATCCTTGGTGGTAATCTTGGTTTCTGTCACTTTTGGTGTTATGGCCTCCTGTCAATCTCCTGACAGAGGAGGAACCATGGGGATTTTGTAACTGTACTTGCACTCATTTCAGCAAAATTGTTGCATGTATCCCATTTTATATCGCCCCCTCTCCAGCCTCTTCGCTTATCTTCTCTTTCTGTTTCTGTCATTCAGTGTGGACAGCTAATTCTAAAGTTTCACTTGTGTACTGGCTCTCAGGATCTCCCTGCTGGGCACTACAATCCACAGACAAGAAATTATTACTAAAATATTATTAATGTCAATTACCCTAAAAAAATATATAGGAACATATATCTCAAGAATCTTCTAATCTGGTTTTTCAGGTCTGTTGAGTTTATATTTGCCACTAAATTAAGTAGGCCAGCCTCCTGGAAATCAAGTTGCCAAATGCTTTGCCTTGGTCTGTCCTGCAGAAAGTTTCTGACAGATTGTCAAGAATGACTTATGACGGCCCAGTGCATCATAGCAATCCGTAGCAGAGATGACTACTTAGAATTGGCATGATCACTTCTAATGACTTTTTAAAGATATCATGTGGTGTTTTAGCAGCCTGTAACATGACATTGTTTCTGATTAGATGCTGAAAGGGTTATTGTTCCTGCAACAAACTTTATGTAGTTGTGACTAGAAATGCATTACTGCATCTCTTGTATACTTCACTCCATAGTTTTATTATTTTACCCACACAAGCAGCAATAAAAACTTAGAAGAAAGATTTATGAGTGAAATAGTCGAGCTCTTCATATAGCCATTACAAGGATTCAGTAACAGATTGAGCTGTCTCTTTCATTGTCTGCTGCAATTTGTCTTCTAATAATAGACTTATATCAATTACAATGTAAACTTGCAAGCTGTATTTCTTTCTATTTTTTAACTTGTTTGGAAGTTGAGATTCCCATTTCTCTTGAGCCCAGTGAAAGGGAGGGAAGACTTGTAACAAAAAAGAGAAAGGGTAAAACCCAGTGGCAAGAATAAAATCTGCTGCAGTGCTGGTTTCATTGTTATTCACTAGTTGTCCTAGTAATCTTTTTCAAGGCCTGCTAGCCACCTGAGCTGGACATGAGGTAAATTAATTTCATTTAGCTTGTTTAATTCAGCCCTGGGACTTGTGCTTGCACATGCAGCTAGATTCTACAAAGAAAGGTAACTTTATTTACTCCTCATATACATAATATTGCTCAATGCAAAATGGGGGGTTAGTTTTGACCCTTAAACATTTTGCCATCAAAGCTCAAGTTATTGCTGGTTTTCCCAAGTGCCTCCTGCTGGTTTTAAACACTTAAAGTAAAAGCAAGAGAGAGAACTCAACAGGCTTTATAATGTCATGACAAACAAAATCCCAACACTACAAAGGTTTTGCAAGAGGCTACCGTAATTAGGCAAGAGCAAGTACAATTGAGCATCTCTGAGACAATGGGTGTTATCGGAAGATGTGTAAAAGTGAGGAATGACCAGGGCAGACTTGTCAGAAAAGTCATCTTGCGATGACATGAGGTTTGTCATCTTAGCTTAATCATTTGAAGAAAGCTGAACACAATATTCCAGTGTTTAACAGATTAAGTGTCAATATATTTAAATTTTACACTGTAATGTTTGCTGTAACGCAGGTGGAATTTTAAATTCATCTACGCTGCCTATGTAGATTGCTAAAGATTGTGTGCTTGGGGAGCATTTACTACATCTTGAGAGGCAGTGTGGTCTGCTGAATACGGTGCTTTCCTGATAGTTGAGATAAGAGCTTTGTTTTCTACCTGCCACTGACCTTGGATATTAGTTCAGTAACTTTTAGCAAATTGTACCACTATGCCTCAATTTCTTTGTATATGAAATGTTGATAATAGTAACTCATTCCTTTGTAAAGTGCTTTGAGACCTAAGTAATTAAGAGTAAGATAATGGCATTGGAATGTGTATATAAAGGCAAAATGCACACTGCATGTGTAGCTAAAATGAAATGCTTATGAGACAGATATTCATCAGTTCATTGACTAGCTGTCAATCTTTCCTTAACTCTGGTCACACGCTATTAAGATATTGAACTATATAAAGATTCTAGTAAACAAAAATGTCAGTACCTCCTAGGCCAGATCAGTTTATGCTACAGAACTACTTAAAATAGAGGTGTTTTTTTTGAAACCATTGACTAAACTGGCATGAATTCTGATGTATCTTCTTGCAGCTAAAAATACTTTCTCATTCACTGTGGAAAAGAATTTTTCTCATTTTCCTCTAGGAAATATTTCTTCCTGCAAAGAGTTATTTGGTAAAACCTCTGATTAATGTCCTTTCTGCCATTCTGGTCTCTTGTAGAGCTGTGTATTTTCTTCTTCTTTGAGACTGAAGACCTAGACAAGGTTTACAGGGCAGTATATATCCATGAAACAGTGCTGCAAATTTTTGTTCTTTGTAGGTCCTTAAAACAGCAAATGGCAAGCTTAAAACTCCCATGGATCTGCTACCCGTAGAGATGTCTTTAGTTTTCATGGATCTTTGTTTCCCAGTGGAACTAGATAATGTTTGAGTATTTGTGAGGGTAGATTAGTTCTTAACGTGCTTGCGCAGTGCTGCTGATAGCAAGGGCCCTCACTTTTGCTAGGGATACTAGCATTTTGTTTTCATATTTTGGCTATGAATCCCATGCAGTTTTACCAAAGACAAAATTTTTAACATGAAAATTCTCCGTTAGCCCATAGGGAGAGTGGAAGAGGATGGCACAAAGATAATTCATGTTCAGATTGTTCTAGTTTAGTGCACATAATCTCTTTAAGATTATAATTTTGGGGTTTTTGTTTTAGTACAGTCATTCTCATGCTCCAAATGACTCAGTCTCAGTAGTGAAATGCTGAGCCAATCATGGCAGTGAAGCAGAGATGACTGATCATCAGGCTGCTCAAGATAGAAAGGTACCCATCCGCTGGTAAAGAGAAACCTTGTGATCATCCTCTACCCCTGGTGGGGACCTGTTTTACTGTTCTTCCTCTGCTTTGTTTAAACTCCCAGGAAAAATGATCCATCAGTCCCCTACCTTTTTTCTTTGGCTACATGCTCTTCTGTTTTTATGATTAAGAAGCACTGGCTGACAGAAAATATGAAGGTGTAGATGCTTTTGGTCCTTTATATGGCAGTAAAGAAGCAGCAGTGTTGTGTGAGTTCTTGACAGCTTGAGAGCATCCTGTTGGCTTGTTATGTGCTGAAGCACTTCAAAGTTGTGCAACCACCTGTGGTAATAAGCATTTTTTTTAGCACTTGCCAAAGTAATAACAGTGCTGTTGTACTAGGCTATCCAAAAACCTTCAGAGTGGTGAAACTTGAAAACATGAGTGTGTTTTAAACAACAAACACAGCTAACAAGGTGTGTTGACATGTTTCATCCCAGAAGTTGAGTAGACCATGGCACTTCCTTTCTGTTATGTATGAACCACACAGGAGAGACCAGCAGCATGAAGCAGTTTCATATGATGGTGCTTTGCTGTCTTTACTTATGTGGCAGGTTGTATATGGGGCCAACAACTAATGCCTGATGTTGTGTTATGGAAGTAGTCACTGCTGACATCTCAGCTAGTTTTAAAGCAAATTGTTTTTATTCAGTGAAATAGCAGGCACTCTAGGTTTTAAACAACCTTAATATAAATTGGTTATATAACAAATGCAAAAGCTCTTGAGTTAGATGAGGTGATCTGAGAATCCAGTATTTATCTCTTTGCTCTAATTCTTTCTAACATTGAAGATTTCACAGTTCCTTTAAAACTTTTTCAAAGGCTGTTTCAGGTGATTTTTATTCAGTGTGAAGAGTGTTCTAATGCCCAACATGCATTTGAGAAATCCCCCTTATTTAACTTATTTTAGATGGTTTTGTATTTAAAGTCCTATTTCAGTTGGCGCAACAATTCTGCCCTTGCCAAAACCACTAGACGTGTTTTTGTATGGTATAGCAAGTTGTATGCTTTAACTCATGTAGAGTGGGCCTGTAGGCAAGAAAGCCAACCCAAAGGGAGATCTAGAAATCTGCTCAGTCTGAAATAAGGATGACCTTTTCAAACTTCCTCTCTCATTAACTAAAAATTAGTATTTTATTTCATATGAAGATACTGTTGTTATTACTGTGTTAGTCCTCTTAGTCTGCATCTCTTCACCTTCCTTGATATTGTCTGTAGCACACAGGCGTCAGTTGAGTTTGTACCAAATACAGCCTTTATATTTCTCAATGTATCATCAGCCTCTGTCAGCTTGGAGTTGTCAGGGCTAAATTGGTGTCCTGCTGTCACTGCTGTGTTCAATCTGATGCTTCTTGTGCAATCTGCTTCTTGGTGACCTTGGAAGCTGCTGTCACATGCTGCCTGTTTCTGCCTTGGGTGGGGGCTGTGAAGCCTCACAAGATCTGCAAATCCAGTTTTGGCCCTTCCAGAAGCAATATAAAAGCTTGACAGCACTTAAAGCTTCCTTGATGGTGCGGAAGTCCAGAGAGTCTAAAAGCACAGAGGCAACTAAGATAATGCTGTTCAGGTCAAAAAGTAAAGGAAGGTATGAATGATGAAAGTATGCTGTCCTTGTACTTCAGAAACCATTTCAGATCTCATATCTGTTCAAAAACATGGCTTGTGTAATTCTTCAAAAGGCAGAGAATGCTTGCATGGTTTGGGAGAATATTAGGGCAGGACTCAACTGAAATAGTGAGATGGGGATATTTAACTCTGTCAAAGTAGCTTGAAAGTTCACAGGAACAATAGCGAAGTACAGGCACAAATCCAGCTCTTGTGTTGGACTGTCATAAGAGCTTGACACTTGGTCATTTTTAGTTACCAGGAAGTAGCACTAGGTATGTACAATTTATTTAAGCAAGTACTTTAGTATGCTTTCCTGTTTCTTCTGCTTGGAAATGGTGGATGATTTTTGTTTGGCTTTTTTTACTGTACTATTTTAATTCCTGCTTTGTCAGGAGCAAATTTGGATAAAAATTGAGTTTATAAAGGACTTTATATGAACCAAATGCTTTAGGCAATTTTATGTGGTTAATCAAAAGTCTTTGCAAGTGAAAATATGTCAACAGACCTTTGGTGTTTAAAATTAGTATATTAATCAGAGCAGTTATTTATAGTTAGTGAACTGAATTGTTTTTTTCTGTGCTGTCCTACACTACTTAGAACCAATCGATCTCATCTTGTCTTGTAGGAAAAAGGGAAAAACACTGGTGTCTTGCTCTTTCAGTCCATAATTAGTTTATCAACTTAAATGAAATTTTAGCTGTGGTAAAGTCTTCTGATGTAACCTTTTAGCAGATTCTGGTCTCACTGTATAGCTGCAGACGTTCAGCACTTCAGTGATGTAATTGCCTTCAAAATCTGAGAAACAAATATATGCTGGTTGATTCTACCACTCCCCCTGCCCCCACAAGCCTTAATGTAGCATATAAATTTCACATTAGAGTTTAAAAAAATATTTTAAAGGAGAAAAAATAAATACTATTTTAACTATTTTTTTTTAAAAAATTATCTGTTTCTAAAGTACAGTGCCAACTCCTACATGTAGGTCTATCAAAACAGTCATCTGCTGTCGTTGAAGAATGCCTTCTGAGTCTGGTCTCATGGTAATATACCTTTCTCTAATCTGTCTCCTGTATTCTGCACTTTGGCAACTGATAGGTATCCTGACATTTGAAACAGATCGTGATTTGAATAATAAATTATAGACATATATAGTCACAAATTAATAAAATGTAACATTGGACCTAAATATAAAATGTCAGAGAGCTGGAGCTTATTAGAAACCCATAAGAAAGACGAGTTTAATATTCTTCTGTGCAGAGACTTGCAGAAGACAAATGTAGTGCACAAAGCACTGCAGAAGGTCCAAGCTATCTGTAACCTCTCAAGAAAAAAGTTATGGTTAAGATAAAATGCCATTATCTGTTCTAATGATGGATTACAGTTGATTCAGAGATTAATTCCAGTTGAAAGCAAGATCCTACGGAGGATTCAAAAAACCCAAAAGTGTGGCTTGCTCCAGCCTTTCCATTCTTTCTACTTTGTCCTTCCCCCTGCATTCACTTCCTTCTTCACATACATCTAGTTTTTCCTAGTGTCGTCTGTAGGAACACCCTTCAGCATTGGTAAGATATGAACCTCTACAGATAAAAAGCCCTTTAAAGTAGCCACTAAAAAGCTAGAAGGAATAAAAGCTTTGTCACTTTAAAATGGGAATGGTGAAACACTGATTGAAAAGTCATGGCTGGCTCTCACCTAGATATGACAGGGTATAACAATCAGCCCATCTTACTGAAATGCTCTTGAGTGCCTGGACTTCACAGCCATTAGTACAAAGCGACAGGTAGACAGACAGCACTAGTGAAAGAGCAAACAAATATGTCAAAAGTAAATGAACCTAAGAATAACCACTTGAAAGCAAATTCACCCTTGTTGTCTTTGGTACAAAATGCTGTTTACTTTTTACTTGCTGCAAAAAGTAAAAGTAGAAAAAATAATGGAAAAACCCCTTGCTTTCTAGCTGCTAGCATTTAAAAAATAATGGAAAAAACCCTTGCTTTCTAGCTGCTGATATTTATTTGAAGTTGGTTTAGGAAATGTGGTAGCAAACCATAGCAAAGATGAACCCTGTGCAGAGATGCTTGTAGGTACATTTCTCTTCCTACCCACCCCCCAACAAAAGGTGAGTGAGCAGACCTCGAGTCTCGAGAAACATCTGCCTTCTATTTCATAACTCCTGATGGTTTCTATGTGACTGTGGGCAAATTTATTTGGGTGTTCAGACTGCTTGCTTCAGTGCAGAGGTATCTGAGCTAGATCGCAGACAATTAGGTCAGTTAATACAGGTGAGTTTAAATAGCCCATGGTGGCTAGACTTTTGCTAACACTCAGTTCATGCAGTGTTTATGTAGCTCTTAATGCAACCCCTCTATTAAAAAAAGCATCTAGATAACCTAGGGTTTTAACTGACTTGGCAGAATATCCAGCAGATTTTTTTCTTTAAATCTTTTTATTGATGTATTTTGGGAGGTTTGCAGAGTGAATTTTGAGATGATTGCTATGTGTCTCATTCTCCTCTCAGCAGATAGCTCTCCCCTTTCTTTAACCTTCTTGCACTTGGAGTCAGATGGCAGGTGCTTCTGTCTTCTGTTGTGCTTTCTCACCCATCCTCAGAAGTGGTTGGACTGTTGTGTGTTTCCAAAGAGATACCAATAATAAGAGAACACTTCACAAACAAAACTCAGTTGACTGTTGCTTTCTACTGCAGTGCCATTAGTCTAGCATGTTGTTGCTGATTGCTTTTGCTCCCATGAAATGTTCTTGAGGCATTGTTATTGCAATATTTCTTATAAAAGTGAGGAAATAGAGACTTCTTGAGCACCGCTTCAAGGACTGACTGAGCCAAATTTAGGTAGCTAATTATTTTTGCTGACCTAAACGCTTTGTTGACACACAGATACGAACAGTTTTTGATGTAAAAGAAAAAAGTATACCTCTAGAAGTGCATATATGCAGCTATTCAGTCAGGACTTTATCTCTAAGTCTGATTTAAGACATGGACAATGGCCTTTAAGAAATGATCTTAGCATCAAAGGCAGGCCTGTGGTTCCTTTCCTGGTTCTTTCCAGCCCTTGCCTGCAATTGTCTCAAGCCTGGCTTTGCTTTATTCTAGAGGCTGTGTTTTAAGGCTTAAGAGTAGATCTGTTAATGTGTGTCCTGTCATACCTTTTTTCTATGGGGAAATTCCTTCCATACTGTGCTATGGGTTTCCTGGGGAGTTCTCTCAGTGCTTGTAAGGAAAGAGCGATTTGTTGTTAGCCATGATCTGCCTAGAAATTTGTCTTCTCAGGTGTAATGACTGCAACAGAATTCTTCTATATAAATACTATTTTACAGTCATTTAACAGCATTCTTCAGTGCTGATGTTTATTTCATCCAAAAGGGGCAAAAGAGTTAATTACATTGTCTAGAAATGGAGACAGAATCTTGCCCGCAACCACGAGGCATTACTGCTCACTTCAATATAACTGAACTCACAGTAGTGGCAGCTGGATTTAATTATAAGTTTGCAACCCTGTGGTTTCAGCAGCAGCTGCTGAAGAATGGATAATGCAAGTAGCCTTCGAAGCCATTCACATTAGAGATAAAACCTTGTCATTCATGGAGACAGCTGACTGAACAAGTATTAAAATGAACAAAGATTTCCCCAGGGAGGTTGCAGTATGAGGTTTGTTTTTTGTCTATCTGGCTCTTGCTCAGATATGTCAGGCATGCAGTATTTTATTCTGCGTTTCCACCCAAAAATAAGAGACTATTCACAAATAAAAGTCCTAGAGTATCTAATCGCCAAACATATTGAACAGCAATGTGTATGCATGTGTGTTTTGTATTACAAGTGACTTCTGTAATGCCGAGCAGTCTAAGATAAGCATCAGTTGTGTGATTAACTTGGCTAAATAAGTTAGAAAGGAAATAATACTACTTGGCTTTTGTTGTATTTCTATAGCAGTCTTATGAATTAAGCACTATCCCTGCCTGAAACATGAGGAGGGAGAGGGATGGGAGAAGACTAATTATGTGCTTAAAGGCACCTTAAAGTTTCACTTTATTTTATTCAATGATATCTCAGTAATAGACTACCACGACTGACATGCTATGGAACAATATGTGGCTATTGAAATTATGTTTTTGTTTTTTTCAGTTGATATTTTTTACTTTTTATAGAATGAAAAAATTCAAATTCTAAAGTGAATTTGAGTCTTGAAGCACTAAAACTATAAGCTATAATCTCCACAGGCAATTTCAAATATTTTCCAAGTCAGATTGGAACAAAAGCTAGGTCTGAATGATGTGGAAATTCTAAGTTTGATACAGATTATATGCCTAGCTTCAAACATGACAGTATTGGTGCCATCTAGATGACAGGCCTTTTACACCTGAAAAACTGTTTGCTGTTACGACTTTTTTCTCCAGGAAGACAAATGTGCTTCTTCTGTGTCACTAGATAACTTGCATACGAATGTGTCTTCAGGAGAACACATTATAAAGCAAATCTGCACTATTTTGTTTATGTGTACATGACTCTGTGGTGTCATCTGTAACACAAGGATTTGCCCTAGCATGTCTCTGAAAAATTTCCTTTCTAATGTTGTTGTATCACTAGTAAGTTGCTATCTTACTCCCAGCAGTTTTGGTAGTATTTCAATGGTAATATGTGCATGTAACCTAGAACATTCTTTATTATTCTCTGAAATTTGTGGAATAAGCTTAATGTTAGTATTACTGTGGGTAAGCATCAGTCTAGCAGTTAATTGTAGAAGCAAAAAAACATCAGGGATTTGTTTTAGACAAATGTCAACGCTTCAGTTGAGTGAAGCAAGTTTCAACTACTCTTGCTTAAATTTCTCCTGCTCAGAAAGGCTTTCTAGCATCTCTAAAATGATTGTAACTGTATGATATGAACCCCAACAATTACTCTTGAACTGTGGAGCAGGTTTTCAACTCTACTGAGTTCAGATGTTCCCTGCTGTCATTTTCCAGCATCATTGGTCATAGTCACATCCTAACATGACTTCCCATGCTCTCTTGAATTTTGAGGTGAGTAATCATTTGGAATATTGGAAATACTTTTACCATGAGACTTGCTGTGCTCTGAAAATAGGCCCTGTTGAAGGGATGTTTTGCTGGGTTTGTAAAAACCAGTGTAAGCTGGTCACATTCCAGACCTGACTATTTCAAAGCTGAGCCTCACATCGCATTTCTTAGGCCTGTTCTTTGGTGCCCTCCCCCCCCCGGCCCCAAAATAATGAAGCACTGAATTACACTGCTTAAAGTGCAGCTTTTGTACATCTAGGCAGGTATCTGTCATTTCTGCCTTGTCACCTCACCTGCAGAGGAAGAGGCAGCTATGGGTGGATGGTTTCTGGAGATGATAAACCTGTGATTCTTTGAAATTGTTTCATTTTTATTGAGGGTCTTGATCATTCTTCCTTCTTCTCCTTGTTCATTTTTTCCTGTCCTTCCTACTTTCCAAGCCTGAAGTTGTGACTTAAACTTTAGATCTAGTTATTTCAAAATTGTTTTCTGCTTCTTCAGGTACTTTCTAATAATCTATTCTATATACAACTGAAGTTGAAAAGGCCAAATTTATTTTGTGGCCACCTGGAATAAAAGTGGCTGATCTTGGTTTTTAAGACGTTAGAGAGATTCTGATGGTGTGCATCACTTGTAAGGTACTGAAGTGAGGGAAATGGTGTCTGTGCTATCCTTTTTGTAAAGAAAACTTATTTCTAACTGTTTCCTTTTTTTGTAAAATCTAATTGCTTTTGGTTCACCGAGAATTCATGGGCAATTGCTTTTCTTGCTATTACCCGTGCTGCAAGTAGAGCTTTTGTATTCAGGGTTGCTGACCTGAATCTGTTTTCTCTCACCATAATCTCATACTGTTTTGGAGCTTGCAAAAGCTGACAGGAGTTAGGGGAGGCAATACTGATCTGTTGGTGTGTCTGACATCATTTAATTCACATGTGAATACTAGAAATCCTGTTAGTATGTAGCATAAAGGCTAACGGGGGGGAATAACCAATTCCAGTGGAGATTTTTAGGGCTAGTCTTTCACTTGTCCATCCATCCCTTCTTCTTACACCCCTGCCCCAACCTGAAATGTACCTGCAGATACAAGTGTGACTTTTTTTTTCTTTCTCTTCTTTTTTCTTCTCCCTAGCCTCTGTGTCCCAGTGTTGCATTTATGCTGTGTAAATAATGTAGAAAATGTAAGTGTAACTTATTCAGGGTAGGGAAACGTCAGGCTCAATATGATGTTAAGCCTCCCGAATAATCTTCTCATTTTGGATCTTTATACCCTATGGAACATAGTCTTGAAAGTCTGTGTAATGCCTGCTTAACTGAATAGCCCTGTCTGCTCATTGTGGTACCGATATAAATAAGGACTGTTCAAGTGATGTTTTCCAAACTGCGGTCTGCAGTGTATCACTTCTGGATCTTTGCACAGTCAAAGAAGTTGAGAGTTCAATTCAGTCTTCTCTTCTCTGATTTCTCTGCTTTGTGGTTAAAATCTGCTTTCATTGACTTGAAGGTGGTATTATATTGAATGTATTTGGGAACTGAATTTGGAATTATTTTTGACTTTAGCATAGTAAAGCGACAATCTCCATTTGCAATAATCTTCCTTTGGTTTTATATGGTGTGTGAAGTAACAGGAAGGAGAATGTGCTAAAAGAGCAGATAACAGATAGATGTTCATCAGAGGGCAAACTTAATAACTGTGAAATAAGTGAATACGTTAACAATGCTTGCTAAATTCTTTGCATGGAAGGCACATTTGTCTGTGGCGTGACTGTACAATTTTACATTGATTGCAGCAGAGTTGTACTACACATCTCTAGAGAATTTAGCCACCATTTGTTTCATATTCCACCTATGTTCTAGCCAAATAAATTTGAGACAGAAGAAAATTGCACAACACATGGGGAAAAATGAAAAAAGAAAGTGTAGGTGTAGCTCTAAGTGTTGCTCTCGTCATCATCTTTGTATTTCAGATAGCTTTGTGTGACGATCCATTTATCATGGCAGTTGTTCATTATCCTGCCAGCCTCTTGGCATTATCATTTATTCTGACAAGTGCATAATAAAGCTGAAAGTTTTAGAGCTGATGAACTACTGTATATGTGAATAAATACTTCAGGATTTTTTGGGTTGTGCAACTAATTCAATTTCACTCAAAACATTTTCTTTTGATTTAATCTTACTCTGTAAGAAAATGGAATGGCAAATAAAACAATTCACCAACAACCGAAATGCCATCAATCCTGTGATGGAATATGGACAGCTTTTTGGGGTGAAGGATAAAGCTAACCAGCAATTTAGAGAAGTGTATGAAGGGTAACATAACTCACTAAAACTTCAGAGAAAATTTTAGTTCTCCATCAGGAACAGTTCAAACTGAGGTCTGGTCAGTACTTGACTCTCCTCTCATTTTCTCAAAAATGCTGTGTATTCTTAAATAAGCATTTGTAATGCAAGCATGCTGTCTATAAAAAAATATATATATATCTATCTCAATAATATGTGTCTAACTTACGGTATGCTACTTGCATGCTTTTGTTGTAAGAGCCTAGCTGGGCCACTAGGGAACTCCAGCACTTCTCAGAGTTCAGTTGCTGCATCCCAGGAATGAAACTTTCTGTGTGCTTTAGCCTTAAAATAAATAAGGAAGACTGTCTAAAGAAAAAAAACTTGAACTACCCCAAAATATTTGTGAAGTTTCAGATGTACCTAAACATTTAGAAAAGCAGGATGCACAGGTTGTAGTGAGGGAGAACTCACAGGAAAGGAACTGTGTGAGGTTAAATGTGCTCTGACATGGCCTTGGTTAACTAGAAGTTCTTGAAACAGAGCTACTCTGTCAGTGTAAGTTTTCCTTATTAATTGATGTATTGCTGTCATGCCCTCTTTATGAATGTTCATTTACATAAGCTTTCAGAAATGCAAATTCAATGCCAGTATCTTTTTCTTTTATTTTTAATAGGCGTATCAAAGAATCAAGTGGAAAGTATGCATACGAACAGCACATTCAAATTTATAACCAGATGAGAACATACTACCAGTGCAGCATTGTGCTCTGGGATTCAGAAGTCAAATATGCTTGAAGTACGGTTCATCATAGTGAAGGTTATAGTCCAGTTACCATTAACAAACATTCCTGGCTGACCTGCAGTGCAGTTCATTATGTCTGTACAGTTCATTGGATATAATGCCTTGAGTTTCATTTGCCCTTTATCCTGACACAGGTACTTAGTAACTATCACCTGATTTACTTTACTGGGCTTGTTCCTTTCTGATATCAAATTTCCTGACTTAGTAGTTTTAAACAGGTCATATTTTTTTGCTGTGTTGGGAGGTCCATATTTCTGTCACTGTTTCAAAGGTTTTCTGTGAGGTTATTATCAACCTTATTCAGTGCTTGCAGGAAACCTGGTAGATTTTTAACCAGTAATGGTGAAGAATTCTTGCCTACATAGCATATGATCTTGACAAATGTGCCAGTCTCTTTCTAATGACAGTATGATGTCTATAGCCAAATGAGTCGATGACTTACGCTGCTTTGAGGCACTGAGGCATGAGGACAAAGAGTGGGTTATTACACTTGTCCGGAAACCACATCAACGTGGCTTGTGTCTTGGATTGTATGCCTTCCTGGGGAAAAGAAAACAAATACAGTCTCGTTGTATGAGAGCAGAGTAATTGGAGGTTGCTCCAATGCTGTTGTGTTGGCATCCCTGTTGAGGGACAGTGGTCCTCCTTGTTTCAGAAAGAATCCAGCACCTTTCTGAAGTCCTTTTGCTGCCAATGCGATTCAGGATCATCTTTCATCCACTGCAATGTCTTTCCTGGCTTTCCTTCTGTGTTTAATTGTGCAAGATGTTAGCATAAGCTCTGAGGCTCAGTGGTAGGTGGCTTTATTGGATAGTCCCGAGGACATGGGCCAGAGCGTGTTGCAATCTCCTGTGGAACATATGTCTTCTGCATTGCATTTTATTACACTGGAGTATAATTAAAGTTGGTACAGCATGTGTGAAGCGTATAGTCTCCTTCCCAAGCCAGGAGTTGGGAGTTGCTGTGCCAGCAACTCAAATCTGCAAAGGCAAATGCTAAATGGTGTTGTGTCCTTTGGCCTGTTCCTCCACAAGCCTCTCCTTCCACTATAAAAAATTGTCCTATTTTTGTATTCCCGTCACTCTGCTCTTTGGGGTTAATACATAAGTGCTTCCTTGAAAGAGCTGAGAACTATATAGGCCTTACTATATATGTCTGTAGGCCTTAAATAATCAACAGCCCTTGTTAAGGAAGCAGTGGCTTTGGAGTGTACCCACCGACAGAACTGCAGAAGTGCTTTCTTTTTATAAGCACTTGCCCCATCTCTGCCTTTGCACAGTCTAGCAGAAACTACTTGCACTGCAGTTGGGCTCTCATACCCTCTGAAGGCTTTGTGTGGCAGGTATTTAGCTATGCTTAAACTCTACATCAGTAGATGTAGAGTTTATTTTATTGTTCTACAGAAAATGAGGACTTAACCTTTCAGCAAATGATAGGTGAGAAAATCAGATCAAAGCCCGTATGATTTTCTCACTGTTGCAATCTCCAGCCACCTTTTAGATGGCAAAAATAGGTCTTGGTGATCAAAAGTACCATATGCACATGTTGACATGAAGGGAAGTCTGACTCCATTGCACATATGACCTATGTCAAATGGAGGCAGCAAAGATACAGTCCAAATGCATGTGGGAAGGATAAGCTGACAACACTTTTCTGCAAGAGAACACACTTTATGCCAAGAATCCACAGCTAAGGGTAAGGAGGATCACTAGGATGGTGGTGCGCTTTGTTTTAGCTCCTGTGTTTTCCACAGGATGATGATGGATCATCTTACTAGTATCATGATTCATTCTTCTAGCTCCTCTGAAAATTAGATACTAGGTGTACGGTGAATGCTATGGTATTCATCTAGAGACCCCACAGGCAATGTATGGAAAGTCTATGTCTGGAAAAAGTGTCTTCATGTGTTGGGTAGATGCAGAGCTAGTAGTGCCTAATAGGAGAAAGATTTTTTTTTTTTAAGAAGTTACTTCTTTCTTTCATTTCTCTTACCTCTGGGTGTGTGGATTGTTATAGAAAGGCCCATGGTTGTGTGTCAGTAATTGAACAGTTAACGGCCAGCGTTGCTTGGATTAGTTACTAGGGGTGAGTCTGAGGCACTTCTGCAAGTTTAAGGGCTTTTTACTGTTTTTTTTCCTGGCTCAGTTTCTTTCTGATTTAAAGGTTTTAATGGCTGTGACTAGTGTGCGGTATTTGCATTCCTTCATTAGGAATAATCTACTGCAGTATTTTCTTAAATAAAAAGCAAATTTGAAACCAGTGAAGAAAATCAAACGTGCCCCACAATGGACCCAGTGATGAATATCAGCCAAAAATATTCTGAACCCATAAATGTGGAGAAGGTGAATTTCTTGCCTTTCCTGTCTTATTACTGTCTGATGTTGATAGATGAGCACAATAAGCCAGTTTGGTAGTTCTAGTCATTGTGTGTCTTTTCCCTTTTTCCTTCAGTATCCTGAATCGGGCTACTCCTCTCTTCTTCACATTTTATAATACTGCTTTTAGAAAGATATGGCTGATCTTCCTCAAAGTTTCTTTTGGTCTTTTCCGCTGAACAGTCTATTCTTGTTTTAGGTAAATATGAAGGTTTTGACATGCAAAACATGCCATATTTTTCGGATTACTTTTTCCTCAAATGGTGTAGTTGTACTTCTGGCCACCAGCTGGGGATAAAAGCAATGCCTAGACCAGCAGATGATCCAGAGTGACTTGGACACCTATCCTACCTCTTACTTCTGCTAGAAATGGCAGCAAGTAAAATGTAGATTCCTTTTAAAAGTATGGAGTAGCAGGGTTTCCTGGAGGTTGAGAAGGAACAGAGTGAGCAATAGCATAGAGCTGCAGCTGAGCTCTCTAAATGCTATTTGAGGATACTGGCTGTTCTAGCCAGGGACTCCCAAGTGTCCCATCTGTGCATCAGGGCATCCTTTCCACATCTTTCTTAGCCTCACTGTCCTCCTTGGCACTCTGTTGAAGGTGGTGGTAGCCATTATGTAGGGATCTTGCAACATTTCATGAAGAGGTAGCATAAAGGTCCCTGCATCTGGGCTTACAAGCAGGAATAAATATTGCTGAAAAATAGATGACTGAGCCTACAAACTGTACTTCTGAGCACAGACCAGCTGAAATGATTCCCTGAGACATTAGGGTTTTTTAATGGGTCTGTCCTTGGCTTGTTTTACATCTGGAAGCAAGCAGCCCCCAGATTTTTCCTCATCTTACACATCTATGAACTATGTGTTGTAAATATTTAATTTTTTTGGTAACTGCAAGGCCTTTGGGAATCTTACATATTTTAATTTTATAAATAATTTTATCTGTATGGAGAAACACTCATTAAAAGCCTATTGTGTTCACAATGAAGGAAGTAAGATTCTGTGGTTTAAAAAACACTCCTTTCAAAATTCTCTTTATAGTACACTAAAATTGAAGAGGTCTATTGATTTAATGCACGCAATAATATGGTGTTGTGCTATGTTAGGTTTCTGTCTTAGTAGAATTGTATTATTGATTGTTTTCATTTTGACCAGATGGTAATGACTAGCAAAGTCGGTCTACACAAGTTGCCAATACTTAAAAAAACTTTTGAGAACTTTCTTGCCATGTTGTGTGACTGTAGTGTACTTGTAATGATCTCATTCTTTCTCATACTGAAGTAAATAATTGTCTTCACTTTCTTGAGAATAGATCTAAACTTAAAATGTGAACTTATATAAATGGCAGTACTTTGTAACTTAATGCTACAGTTCATAGATGGGGAAAAAGTGAATGTTGCAAATACTTGAAGAGGCTTTTACTGAAATTACCCTGACTTACACTCTTCAGCCCTACTGACTTCGAGGGAGGGATATGAGGCAGCAGAGGATTTGATGCATGGTTAACCTCAAAATAGAGTATCTTCTTGATTCATAGACACTTGTGGCTCCTACTGAAATTGCTGAGAACTCTTCATGAGAAACAATGCAACTTCATGTTAAGGTGTGTGAACACGAAACAGTCTCAGCAGAATTTAGGAGAGCAGGAGCAAAGTGGTAAAATACCATGTTGTATATGATGGATTTGTCTGATGGAGTCCCTCCTGAGTGCATGCACCCTAAGCATGTTGTGAAGCTTCAATATAATTTTGGCAAGTGATGTGCTGTCACCATGGAGTAAATGAGAAATGATCACCTCTACTAGAAGTGATGCTAGACTTCACAGGTAGAAGGCATAACTGAGCTTTTCTGTCCAGTGACTCCAAGCTGGTGCCCAGTCAGCATGGCAGAATAAAAGTACATGCTGGTTTGGGTGGACAGGATAAAAAATAGTCAGATAAAGGGAACAGAGAAGTTTTGACTTAGGTTGATAGCCGAATTAAGTGATGTGGAATGGCAGTTCTGCAATTACGTGGATCTGGGACTATGTAGGCAGAGGGAATAGTCCTGGAGCCAGAGGAGAAAACTATAGGAATAGGAGCCAGGAGAGTGTATGATTGTTTCATTTTTATTTTTATTATTTATAACATTAATTTTTTATAGACATTTTTTTCCTGACTGAAGCCAGAAAGTTAGTGGTTTCTGATAAAAAGTAAGGTTCTGGTCTTGGCAGTGAAATGCAGCTACGGTCATCTATCTAGGATTTTGGCCGAACGGCTTGCTTAACTCTGCCCATCTGTCATCGGCATCCTTTATTCTGTGGCAGAGTGAAACTGGGAGTTTGACTTCAGAGATGCTTGTTATGCCTGGTGTGTCACTGTTCATGACAGATCTGATGTACTCATGTAGCAATTAATGGTGGTGCAGATTTTCTTTTGGCACCATCATGTTTTGTGAGTTTTCATCAGCCTGTACTTAGTTTGAAGTGAACAAAATACTGAGTATTAGAGACAGCGAGGGCTGAGATTGCAGGTGCCTCTGCAAATAGCATGAGAGAAAATGTGGCATAGTGTAGGGCTGGCCAGGCAACGATATTTCTGTTCTGTGATTGTGTTCAAGATCAGAGACTTTTGTTTTGATCTTGATCTGATTCAGAACAGAGCACCAAAATTCAAGTGTTTATGGACCTGAAGATCTCCATTATTCTGCTTCAGGTAGAGTGCACTTACAACTTTAGAAGACACCTGCTCTGACAGGTGCTGAATAAATCTGAAATGATCTTTGCAGCTTCCATTATTCTTATCAATAAAATGAAGAGCCGGTCAGTCACACAGCGTGATGTGTCCCTGGCTCTGCACAAGCCTTGCAGCTTGGCTGTTTTGGGGCCCTGGCCAGCATGGCTGTAGACACAGGGGACATCTGTCTCCCAGGAATGTCCCAGTTCTGTGACTGAAGGAAAATCCTGTGGTTTCTGGGTCCATAACCTCTCCAGATGGGCTCTTATGGGTTGTTGCAGACCAGGGATCTCTAGCAGCCATCTGCGTGAGGGCTGAGCAGCTATTCTCTTCACTGGCATATGCCTCTTCCATGTTTCATCAGAATTTGATTTCAACTCATGTGTTTTCTGTAAGATACTTATTTCAGTGAATGATCTGAAAACAAACAGGCTTGTTTTTCTTGGAAAATTCTCAATAGCCTTTATTGTATATTTAATTCTGATGTTTCTGGAATATACGATTGGCATGTTCCACTGTAGTGGGCCTCTTCTTATAGATGGTCAACAGAATGGACTTAGCACAGCACTAAAACCTCTTCTGCTGAGAATATAACTACTTTCTAAAGGTAAAAATAGTAAAATAAAACACAAATTAAACTACTTTGCCTCAGAATGAAATTGAATGTACATATTTAGGCTAAAGTAAGAAATGTTTTGAAGCAATATATATTATTCGGCATCTATTCGCACAAAGTTAGTAAAGCAAAGATAATTTTTATCTTCAAATAAAAGAATGCACAATGCTGATCTCACTTAAGCCTATATTAATAATTACTCTGAATTAATTTTGGGTTTCTATTTATTCTGCAATATGATTGTCGACAGTTGTTTATATGCAATTGTAGCTTTATAGCCTAATTCTGCTGTGGTTGATGTGAATGTCAAACTTAGCTTCCTGCAGTGGAAAAAGAATTGGACCCTTAGCTTACATATTTAGTGAGAATACATACGCAAGTTCTTACTTTATAAGAATAAATTGTTACAGGAAACCTTCCTGTCTAGGTTTTCAGTATCTAGAATGTGTTTTCCATACTCAAACTGTAATGAGTAACAAGTTGAAACTTGCATTACCTTCACTAGTTTTACTGAGTATTACAGCATATTTCCAAACTGTTTTATAGGCATAATATTTCAGGACTTTGCTTATTGTAGTCTTTAAACTGAAAACTGGCCTTCTAGACTTGAGCTGTCCCAAGTCCAGTTTGGCAGCTGTTCCACTGTGGACTTGTATGCTTCTCATTTTAAATCTAGTTGATCAAGTTATTCGACATTGCATTACAGATTTCTTATATAAATAACTTTAAATCTCAATGGCACTGAAACAACAGTTGTGGCGGCCAATTCTGGACTGTGATTTTTCTGATCTTTTTATGCCTTTGCTGGCAGTGAATGTGTATATCGGTCCTGACACAGCTACTGCACTCTTTTGGCTGCTTTTTTTCTTTCTTCTTTTTCCATTATTAACAATATCAAAGGATCACTCAGTCACCTCAGCCTAGGTCTGAATACCCTATTTGCTTGTCATTTTTGGTCTTTCAGCCTAGAAGGCCTGGATCATCTAGGCTTTAGAAAAGACTTAAAGTAGACTTTTAATATAGGAAAAGATTCCTTAAAGCTTGGACTTTCTTATTTTATTCCCTTTGCCGGTATTATGTGTCACAACTGAAATACCCAATAATAATAATTTCAAACCGTCATTATTTAGGTAGATTTTCCCAAATAGTACTTAATTCCTTCTCTGTTTCCCTGCTATTGATAGGAGTGGAAAGGATAGATGTTACATGTTGTCTAGTCACTTTACCATTTGCATAATAGCCAAAAGAATCTGCTGAAAATCACTTCCCGCCATACAATAACTTAAGATACAAATATCTTTAAAATGTCTGTACCTTTTAATTAGCAATGCTACATGTCAATATTCTTGCAGAGAACATCCTTTGTGGAAGAAATTTCTTCTTTAATGCCGCCTTTGGGCGTGTGGGGTAATGGTTTGCAAGATGCTTTTACCTTTTCCGAGGGTGCACACATCTGCAGAAAGGTTGTGATGCATGTCGCTGAACTCAGTGATTCACTGGTGGCTGTGTGGCTTTTAAAGTATGTTAGAGAATATTCCTTTCTGTAAATAAGTCTTTGGTTTCAATAATGGAAGAAAGAATGAGATGCTTTTAGGTGCTGTGAGAAATTCCTAACAGCTTCTTGATTATTTTTTTTCTTTCCCTAGCCACCTGTGTTACAAGGTGGTAATTCTGTAAGTTTTATTCCAGTTTTTAGGCTTGCCTAAGATACTTCATAAAGTCAATATTGTTTGTTCACAAATATGCTGTGTATAGAAATTGTCTCAGTGAATATGTAATAGAGTGGGGGTTGTGTGTGTACATGTATACATACACATACATATACAAAGGGTAATTTTGTAAAGGGTGAGAAAGTTAATTTTGTAAATCTGCACAATATTTTAAAGAATACCTTAAAGCTAAGTAAATGGTGTTTCTCTGCTTTGTGTAGGGAGCTTTGTTTACGTATATGTACAAATAAACTCAGAGTTCGCTATTACTGAATAGTCCCTGTGCATCCTGTATACATACAAAGAAATTCTTTAAAGCTAGCCTCTTCCCAGCTGAACTTCTGACAAATGCTTACAAAGAGAGAAGAACCTTTCCAAGACAATCTTTTTTCAGAGGATCTGTTTCTCAGCTGAGAGTCCTTTAGGACTAATGCTTCAGCACTAGCCTGGATATTGAAATCTAGGCACCATTAGCTGGAGTGTCCCAATTACTTTAATTGACACAGACATATCTGAGGAGAGAGGCTGTTTCCAAGGTTACCAGGATTTGAATTACAGCACCACTTTTTAAAAAAGAAAAGAAAAAGGAAAAAAAGAAGCTACCCCTCCCTTTAAACTCCAGTCCTATTAGAAGTCAAAGAAATTGTAGTAAGAGTGTAGTAAGCTCTTTGCAACACTAGTAAATATGGTCCTAAGCAAAATTATCCGATGTCTTATCTAATGCTGTGGCAACTTCTATTTGCTTTTGATTTATTTGCAAAGTACTAGTGTTATGACTAAATGATCTTAAAGGATTGGTTTCTGGATCATGCCTGCAGCCACTGGGGAATATTGTGAAAAACTTTCTTCAGTGTCAGATCCATGTGCATGTCTGGCACTGAAAGAAAATACATCTTCTCTCGTCACCCATTTTCTGGAGCAATGTGTGTTACAGTCAATAGAAATTAGAGTTGAGCCTTCAGCTCTGTTCTATATTAATGTTTAAATGTTCATCTTATAATAAGTTGGCATAATTCTAGAAATAGTGTCTTCCAAACACTCTAATAATTCTTCAAAATAATTTCTGTGCTGTGATGCAACTCTTAGTTCCATTGTTGCATTCCAACATCTGTTTCACTTTAGTGGGAATTTCAAATACTTATCCTCAGTGTGGTGTGTGAAGTTTTTAGAACATGGTTTTATCCAGTTTTCCGGGGAATAGTACTGGAAATGGCAGCAGAGCGGGTGCAGGTTTTGAGGCTGTCCTGGATTACAAGAGGAGGTACAGGGAGAGGTTAATGCTTAAGTCTGTTCTGTCTCAACTGTCCTTCTGCCCCACTGCTGCCGACTCTATTGTGAATGCTGCACTGTAATACAAAGAGCAGGAGTTTGCTGTGACACCTCGAGCTCCTGTCTGTCATGTTGATGGCTTTCTTTCCTCCATAGCGTAGTAACGTATTTGAGTCATCCAGCCCTTTGCCCCGCATGCCCTCTTCTCTTCCTCAGGCTCACTAGCAGTCATGGAGACCTTAAGCACCTGGCAATGATGCCTGCAAAGGAAGAGAAAACATTGAAAGGACGGAGAATGCAGCAGAGGCAGGGGAGTATATGTAGAAGATAAATTAATCTCTGTTCTCTGGCAGTCAGTTTTGTGTTTAGTTTTGGGGATGGTCATTGTGGGAATTGACTCAGTCGATGCTGGAACTGAACACTTGCTGTTGTCTCCCCTTGTGTTGTCTTGTAGACTGAGTTGTGCTCAAAAGTTCAGAGGATCATCTTGTCCTTAATTCTGTGGGTTTTGTAACAGCCTAATTAAGAAAGGCTCTCTGCCTGTAAGTTCAGCCAATTAACTTTCTGTGAACTTTTCTGCTAATTTTTCCTCTATTTCTATCACTGTAAATCAGAAGCAGCTTTACTGTCCCAGTCTGAAGTCACTTCATGTAATTGAAACTGGAGAGTTTGAAAACCACTCAGCAAAAGGTTTTGTGGCAGAAATTGCTTTGAAAGGAGCTTTTTCTCCTGCTGTGGAGATACTATGTCAAGTACCTAGCCTGTAGGTTGTGGAACAAGGAAAGTTACCCATTTAATTTATACCTCAGTATGTGCTGTAGATGTGATACCTCTCACTAATTCAGCTTGCTGGTTGAACAGATCCAGTACCATTTTGCCTAGTGCTCTGGCAGACCTGCGTTCCCAAAGTCCCTGATCGTCTGGAGCATAAAGCTGCAAATAGCAGTGAAAGCCTTGTTACTGGTTCAAACCTATTGATAAGAGTCTGAAGTAAAATGAGAGAAATTCCATGAGATCTCCAGAGCAATTATATAGCTACGATGAGTTTAAATAAAGTTCACTAAGACACACTGGACTCGCAGCCTCTTATGATCATCAGTCATCTGTGTGGCTGAGAGCGTAATTATTATGGGCATGCTGTCAAGACTCTGTAAGACTCTAGTGAGGAATAGTTTGCAAGACTGGTTCATCATAAATTTTGTCATGTAAGAGTGAAAACAATTTTTTCTTATTGGACAAAACCGAAATATACATGGATCTTATCCAATGGATATCTTCTTTTAAAGCCTTTCTGGGTTATATCTGCTTTATTAAACTATAACCATTAAAGAAAATAAAAAGCTGTTCTTGGAGCCTGAGGTCTTTTCATTAGAGAATTGGAGAATGCCACAATAGGTAGGAAGAGCTTGTGATGAATTTCCTCTCTAGTCCATGGTTCAGGTGTTTACAACAGGAAATGATTTATGAGATTAATCTAGATTTCAGACTATGTTTGGCAAGAAGAGACAAGAACACCCTCCGAATAGCATAATAAAACTGAGGCATTTAATTTTTTAATATCTTCCTTTGGTAAGTGAAGTCTGCCACGTCTAGACATATGTGCCATTACTGATTTAATCATATAGATGATACATTCACAGAAATTATACACAACTCATGTATTTGGAATTACTGAGTGTTCTTTATGTCACTTCTGTGAAAAATAGCCTTTTCTAAAATCTTTTAGAGCTCTGAATAGAGGATTGCATTCCATTCCATGGTGTTGAACTGGAGTTTTTAGGCACTGTGACACATACCAGGAAACTTGTGTTAAGGACCGGACAAACACTGAGCAAAAGGATAGTCCATGCAGAGAAGGTTTAGAAAGAGAAAAGATTCATTTTCTTTTTGAAGCCAAATATACTAAGAGCATCTATTGAATATATTTGTTTCTTAATTTTAAAATTCAGTCACCTGTTTCTTTCTATACAGAACTGAGTACTTTGGATACATGAATTGTAAATAAGACCAATTCCTTTAATTGCATAGGTACACAGTCTTCTTCCAGTACACTTATACTGGGACCAGTTCCCCTGTATGTATATTGGGCTGGGACCTAGTGTAAGCTATACCAGCAAGGAAGCGTTTCTGAATGTGTCTGAAAGAATGTGGGAAGCAAAATGACTATGGCAGTGTAGCCCCCCTGTACATATTCACATAGTATAAAGGCCAACAAAGTACAGAAACACTACAGAAACTTTGTAGTGGTCTAGTTAAAGGCTGGCAGAAATCCCATCTGTGAAACTATCACAAGCATAATGCATGTAATCATAACTTAAATTATTAAGAGGCTGAAGTACAAAAAGCTTGAGTATAGTTGCAGCTAGGTTGGTGGTTTTTTTTCCATAGAGTACTAGTAGAAACCTTATTGCAAAAAAACCTTATAAATTCTGAACAAAGTGCTTTGTTTGTTTTGACACTGTTTATCTAAAAGTTGCCTCTTGCTAGCAAATGTGGTTGTGTGTAACACACAAACACATGTGTATGCTTCACAGACGTGCTGTAGGAGTTGCTTATCAAATCCATTGAGACTGTTTAGTCATCCATTGAGACACCTTCCCATACCAAACCATGATTTCCTAGTTCCAGTTTAACAAAAATAATGTTGGGCATATGGAGTGAGATTGCAAACTTTTGTTTTGTTCCAAGCTACTGAAAAATTGTTTTAACACAGTTCATCATTTATCTCCTAATTTACATTCAGCTGCTGTTCTGGGACTTGCCAGGTTCAAAGATTTTTCATTTTACTATTACTCTGCTGGTTTAAAAAAAGTAAAAATGAAAAAAAAAAATGTAGTAGCTGGTTGCACTTTATAACTGTCTGGGGGTGAAGTCATGGCTCCCTTAAAATTGATGGAAAAACTCTCATTGACTGTAGTGAAACTGAGTTTTCCTTCTGAAATCTGTTTTTAATTATAAAAACAAACCTTTCTCTTTTTTTTTTTCCCTTTGCTTTCTCTCTCCTTGCTTGTTGACTTTTCATCCCTGCTCACTTGCATCATGTTCAAATGTTCTTACTTGTATGTTATAACAACAAGAGGAAACTTTATTTTTTTTGGCCGATCAACATTTTGTGCTAATTCTTGTGCCTTTTGAAGAAAAGAAATAGCCCAGTAGTTTTTTTTTTTTTATGCTGAGAACAAGTAGAACATGCTGGAAAGGTCTGAAAGAAATATACTTCGGTTATCTGTTCATCTCTGGAGTTGTTACTGAAAGCCAAAGGAGCTATATTCCTGACTAAAGGTATTAAGAGTGTACATAAGTCTTTAAGGTCTCACCCTAGATGTCTCACTGAGTACTCAATTGTCCTACTGAGGTTAAAAATGAGTTTAGCATATGCTGTAAGTTCTTAAGTAGTTAGTAGAGTTAAAGCCTTTTTTTATAACTACAGTGTTCTGCTTCCCCAGCTAAAGCTGTTTTATGTCTTCTTTGAAGAACTGATTCTACTTACAATGGCCAACAGGTATTTGAAGAAACCGGATAGCAATGTTTTCTAAATGTGTACACAGTAAATAAAGCACAGTAGTAGCTTTAGTGAGCTTTGTTCTGTTGTAAAGCCCTGGTTTTGTAATGCCTTTGTAAAGAGGGAATTGGATGTACAAGTTACTCTGTTGTTAGGTAACCTCAGCAACCAGTTCCTGTGAAAGTGTACATGAAAGAGACTCGTGTCTCTAGACATTGCCTTGCTGCAATTGCGTTTCTATAACAACTTGAGGAATCATTAATAAATTTGAAACATAGCTTCTCCCCCTAAGCATTTCTTGCAGAATGGGGGTTTGTACCAGATTTCAAAGAAAAGCATCACGTTTACAATTTATTTCCCGAGTAAAATAAATTACATTTTCAAGCAGAATTGAGCCAATGCATTGTATTAAAAAACCCCCACTGATGGCTCTAAAAGTTGTCCAGTGGGTAGCTTGCTTAAACTAATAATTATTTCTAACATTCTTCAATTATTAACTCCTTTAAAACATGAAAACATTTGTCTGTTGAACTGTTCTTGTAAAGTTTTCCTATGTTAGTTTTCTCTTCTCTTGTATCTGGAGATTTGAAAATAGCTGAAGTATTTCATGTTTTATACCCACTTGTTTTTATTTTTAGGGTTTTATTGCTCACGTCTTAGAATAAAGTTTCAAAGGTTGCTTCTGAAAAAATTCATTAATGATGCTTTTTTGAGATACGTATTTCATGGGCTTATAAAAAGCATCTTCTGATCTCATTTCTTACTACCAGTTTGTTCTTGGGGTTGTCAGTTAATTTGTCTGTTCCTCAGTTTCTGAAATAACTGAGCTTATCTTGTAATGAGATGTTTGACAACTGTTACATAGCTAGCCAGAATGAGAAAGGGTAGTCATGGAAAAATTTTTAGAAACTCCAGTAACCTTGTGCTTCATATACTTATGTTCATATGGTTCTTCAGAGGTTGTACCTTTGTGGCTGCCATCCTTTAAAAAACCCTAAAATTAAAAAAATAAATCTAGAAAACAGTTTTATGCATGTTAGCATTTGTTGCATTGTATTTGTAAGTTCCCCAAAATTTTAGGACACATAAATATTGTTAAGCTAAATGCTCAAAGAATTTACGCATATTGCAATGCCTTCCTGTTAGTGTTTTGACTTGATAATGCTACATCTGTTCACTGGTTATCATTTACAAAAGAACATGATTTAGAGCTGTAATAAATATTGGCCAGTACTCATACTAACCTGGCTTTCAATTGAAATTATTCTTCCAATTTAATCTTTAGAGATAGCAGATTTCATTGCAGATACATAATCCTCCTCAATAATGGCAAAATTTCCTTGGTGAAAATGGAATGTTCTGAAGAGTGTAATTATGGCAGAGATTTGATCAATATGTACTTCCTTAAAGATATACTATAGCTCTCTTGTTGGAGAGCTAGTGAAATGATTTACTTTCTGTAGGACTACTGTGTTGAAATGCATCAAGCACAGCATCACAAAACCAGATAAGACAGTTAATCTAAAAGTCCATTGTAGAATAACAGATGTTATTATTATGGCCTATGTAGAACAGTCCAGTGTGTTCCTAGAGAGCAGCTTAGATGATTCACATAGTCTTTATTTCCATTACTGCTGTCGGTGATGAGTAATGGTGTGCTGTCCAGAACACAGGATTTTTACTACTCCTCCTCCTCTTTGTGAAAATCTGTTCCTCCATGCCAGCTCTATCTGCTGTTATTTAAATGTCTCAAATATACACTTTCAGAGGAAAAAAATATATGGGCATTGCTGAGTAAAGTTGAGAGGAACTCTGCTAATTCTTCTCTTACATCCATCCAGGCTTGTTACTGAAATCATCTTGGGATGCAGAGCCCAAATCAATCTACTTGCATCTCTGTTGCTCTTGAATATAAAATGCCATCTTGGAGCTGTCTCTTGTTTGCCGTATAATTTTCAACCATTGACTCTGTTCTATGATGCCCTCAGGAGGCTATTAAGAAAGTAACTCATTGTGGGAATCCGAAGTGTAGTGATAATAGTTTGCCATAAACTGTATAATGGAAGAATTGTATAGATTGTTAAAGCTCACTTTAACATTCTTTATTTCATCTTCTGCTTTGGATTAATGCAAAGACCATTGCAGACAAAGGAGGGATGATTGCTGCTGGATTCATGAACTTTGGATCAGGGTATATAGGAGTTAATGATTAGAAGCAGATGGTTCCTTTTGGGCAAACAGGTTTTGGGAAATCAAATTAGTGTGTATTTTTACTCAGATTTTTGCAAATAGTAAGAGCACCAGTTACGATTTCAAGGTCTCTAGTGTGCTTTTACCAGATGCTTCCAGTCAAAATTCTTACTCTTTCTGGCGGTAAGCTTAATGCACACGACCTGTCCAACGCACACTGCATACTCCATAGTTAATAACTTCAGAAGACTAGAAAACACTGGTAAGTGTAATAAAGCCATGTTAGCATAAGCAAGTACACTATCCCTCAGAGCATGATGTTGGAGAAGGTTGAGATGGTTCACTGGAAAATACAATACTTAATATATCAACATGCAGTAGTGCTAAAACAGAACAGTTGGGTAGATGCCAGAAGGAGGAAGGAGTGTGTTCCTGGTGGTTTGAGGCAAGAGTGACAAAAATACTGGGGTCATCTACCGATATTGAAATTACAGATGTAATGTGGTAGATTTGTGTCTTGTTTAACTTGTAGGGATAAGAAGTATTTTACTTTTTTGGCAGTATTTCACTTGAACGTTTTTACTGTGGAGTTTAGTTATGGATGAGGTCCTGAGGGTGGTAAAAATGCAAAGGAGCTTTGCTTATTCCCACTCAAGAATTACACCTTTAATGTAAAAGACCATAGACGCTAACAGTCAACGAGGTAGAACACTAATGAGAATTTAAACTATTTATTGTTTTAGGTTGTGGTTTGGTCATATCCATGACCTAATTGTTGAGCTTCTTAGTAACAAAGTAAGTTGTTAGAAGGATTTTTGAAGGTGGACAATGATTTAGTTTTGTTCAGGGGGGGTTGTGTCCCTGCCTCGTTCTGCAAGGTGAGGGACAGCATAAGACTGTATGCAGGGAGAGGTGTTTGCTTTTATTTTTATCGTATGGTTAATGAAGTCTGACATCTTGATTGATGGGACAGAGCTTTTGGGGACCTTGGAAGTAAGGTAAGACAAGAAAATATATGCCTGATGTCACAGAGAAGGAGGTGGTAGTAGAAGAAACAGCACTGAGATTTGGCTGCAAATACCACTTATCTGGACTGGTGCTTTCACAAGTCTGTATAGATATGAGCAAGGGAAATTGCAACACTCAGGCTCAAAAAAAAAAAGTGTGATAAAATCTTTTTACAGTACTCAACATGTAAAAAATGATGAGTGCCTCAAAAACAAGTTAAGCTATCCAGATGAATACTCTGTTATTGAAGCTGGTAGGCAGACCAGATCTGGCAGTCGGGATCTGCAGGCAGACCCAGATGATGTGCAGATTAGCACGTTGCCTGACAGGATGGTGATGTCTTACCCGGTAGACGAGAGAAGATGTAGCAGGAACTTTTTTCACTCCAGATATCACCCAGACAGAAAACATGGCAGCTCTGTTCTCCCCACTGCAATTAATCCTTAAAGGAGTTGGAGACAACCTTGTTAAAACATCACAACAATATGTTAATTAACTTGTTCATTCAAAAGTACATACCTAGAAGTCCAATGAAATAATTGGACTGGAATAACTGGCGTTCCAGTTTCTGTGGAAAAGCAGGTTTAAAATCTTAAATCTAAGTAAAAGCAAGCAGTAAACTAGGTCCTGTTTTGAGCAAACCCATTTGAGAATTAGAAAAACACAGATGAAGCTAGCGATAAACCAAATCTCAAGCAATTCATTTAACTGGAAAAGCTACCCCAGGGACTTGCATGGGTCTTAATCTAGAGTTTTCTTCACTGTCAAGTGTTTGCTCCCTCTTGTTATCTGCAGCAGGGACTGTCCTTGCATTTTATTTCACTTTTTAATTTTATTTTTTTACTTGCTAACAATTTTTTGATCTTAATTTGTCTCACGTTGTCAATTTGAGAAAATTAATAAAATGTCTATCATTAGAACTATCAATTTTTTCTGCTTCATCATTTAATTTTTTGTATCTTCTTTTCTAAAGCTGAAATATACTTAGCTACAGACCTGTGCAGCTGACACATTCCCCCTCCATAAGGTTTCTCTATTTTGGAAGTCCACTGAGACTTTCAAATAAATTGAATTGACCTGTGCAGCTCTCTGCGTATTTGTCTCTTGCCTGACCCTCCTCTCATATGGCAGGCATACAGATTTGAATGAATATGATTATACAGGAAAGCAGATTCACTGTTTATAATTGATTTTAATTGCGATTGCTTGGCACTGGAAAGTGCCAATACTCTGTTTTTTTCAGAAATGTTTTTCTACAGGAACTTTTGTTTGAAATGATGATCTCAGTTCTTTAGTCTAATGACTGTGCCATTATCAGTTACTAGATATTAACTGGTAGTTAATTGCAAGCTTTGGTTGTTTGTCTAACACTTCAGTTATTCAGAAACAAATTTTTTCAGCTGAGTGTGATTCTGGCTTGGGTGAAATTAGTAGCTCAGTGTTTTGTTATTCTGCCCTGTGATCATCAACTCTGCAAAAGTAGCTTTCCCTTTCATGTGCTATCTGTAGGAAATTTGTCTTTGTCAGCAGTGTTCCCTTATTCTGCGTACCCAAGGATATGTCTCTGTTTTATCAGGTGCTTCAGAATTATTCTGTGTTGTGTGGGAAGTCTCAGAGGAGGAATTTGTTCAGTCACTTGGGTCAGGGATCTCTTCCCTCTGCACTATTTTCAATCCAGCTATTGCAATATTATGCACATACTTGCAAACTGGAAGCTGTAACATGCTATAAACAAAGGGGATGTTTATTAATGTATGTTGCCTGTGCAAGCTGTAAGTAACAAACAACAATAATGATACAGTGCCTGATCCACATCCACCAATAAAATACTTGGGGTTTGTTTTTTTTGGTGGTGTTGTTGGTAGTGTCCCCCACTCCCACATCAAAAAAAAAAAAAATGCTCTGGATGACATCTCACTAAAAAAGCAAGTCTTCATTTCAAAATTTGTCCCATCTTCCTTGGATTTGAATAGCTAGTTAAATCCTTGTCATTTTTTTCTCTGCCACTCCTGATAGTGGTACTTTTAGGAGTTGTTGTATATGAAACTTAGGAGGCTGTCTTTTTAATGAAAGAGAATTATTTGCTGTAATATGATACAGTTCTGTTTTTTTCTGTGTAGAGAACACTGATTTTCCCTTTGAAGCAGCCTACCATAAAGTGAAAGAAAATGTTAAGTACTTCAGATAGCTAGAGCAAAATTAAAGGTTGAATAGAAATCTCTGCCTTGCTGCTGCTGCTAGCAGTGACAGCGGTTCTGATATTCTGTGTGGCAGTTTGTTTACCAGATGGAAATATTTCATTCACCACTGTCTTTTTTTATTTATCACAAAGAACAGAATTGGACTTCATCAGTTTAATTGTGGTTAGTAGAACTAATACAAGGAGAGTGCTGAGGAGGCTAGTAATTTTAACATGTAGTTTCAAAAGAAAAATGAACTTAGGTATGTGAAAATTGAACTTTATTTCTCACCTTATCTTAATGTTTAATCAGAGACCTTGCAACTCCCATTTTCCCTGTCTGGCGCTTACGGTTTTGATATGATAACTCATAACATTCTCTAAACTCTAAAGCTCAAGGGAATGCCTGTAAGCACATACTAATGATGGAGTTCTTCTGGATTAAATTCACTTACATCATTCCTAAAAGAAGCGATAAGTTTAAATTGCTAAACCTGCCCAGTTTCTCTCTATTGCAGTGTCATCTTTATGCCGCAGATAGAGGGAAAGTGGGAGCTGTGGCTTTCTTTAAAATAAAATTAGTATTTAGGAAAACAGAGGTGCAACTAGTTTTCATATCCTCTGTTGGAGAGAGGCATAGTACTTTATTGAAATGACTGTTACAAGGTGCAAAGTTTGAAGACTTATCTAGTCTGGTGCTGAATGTACCATGTTTTGTCTGTGCATGTTTTTATCTAAATGCTGGTTTGAGTTTTTAAGCATTTGAGCAAGGAAAATGCTTACAATGATCTTACTACCATCTTTAAGAGTGCATCCTTTTAATTACCAACAAAAGTGTCCTATAAGCAATATGCATAATGGTCACAGTACAAATCCCAAATACACTTAAAGCCCTGACTCCACTCAGTCTGCATATTATTTTGTGTTCCTTGTAAGCATGATTCTTCTGAAAAAAGAAATTAAACCATGCGAAACATTAGCCTTGGATCCTTCCATTTGTCCCAGGATGGGAGTAGGGAAGCTGCCTTCCAAGTTACTGGACCACCAACATGCCTCAATCATGCTGTCGCTGGTGGAAACCCTTCCAAGCTGAAAGTTGTCTGTCTTCCCACTTCAGGCTTCCAATAAGGCAATTTGTGTAAATTGAGGTTATTTTCAGCGTAGTGAGGTATTAGCTGTAATCTGGGTTAAAACTATTTGTGTTTGGAACTAGTCCTGAGAGTACAGGACTTGCTTGTCTAGGAACCGTAGTTATTTTCAGTGTATAGAATAAAGTAAACCTAACAAATGCTGGTTATCTTTATTTCTTACCACTGTGTTACAAACAGCAGTGCTTTCAGCACTATACTTATTTGAAAGCTCAAAGGCTGTTTCACGTTAGACAGCTTTATTCTCAGAAAATATATTCTTGCACCAAAGGAATTACTGAAATCGTAGACCTCCCTGCCTGGTCATAAGTCCTCTAAGCTTCCATCACCTCTTTGCAACGATGCTTTTAATGAGACTTTGCAGTTCACATCTGGCTTTTACTACTGTGAGTGTGTGACAGGATACAAAGGGTTCATTGTTTAGAAATGAAGACCTGAGGCTTGTAAGAAAGCAGTAGGAGTTGAAAGTGACTCTAAACAAAATCCATTTTAAATGAATTCAAGTCTTCAAGAGTGTTTCTTGTCTATTTTACATATCAAAGGCCTTCATTTCTTATTTATGGTAGGTAAAAACTGTATAGGCTGTCGCTTGCTATTGTTTTGTCCTTATTTCACTATATTAATACTCAGTTACTTTAGGGTAGCATCTATATTCAGTAAATCTATTTATCTTTCTTATCCATAAAGAGCCAGTGAGTCTACATTGTCTGTTCAGGAAAGTATCTTTATGTTTACACAGCACCAAATATTGTTGGCCTTTGGTCACGAGTAATGAATAATATTTGCAGCAGAAACAGAATAGCCTTCTGTCTTGTGGGCAGACCCTACAGAAAAGGGTTGTGCCCACTGGAAAGCTCCCAGGACTACCAATAATGAACTAGTGGCAGATCCAGGAGAGCTTTACTGGTGGATGAATCCAAGCGGTTACAAGAGGGATTGCTAATCCTGCAAGTCAAAACCTCTCATGCTTTGGAAGCAGAAAGAGAGTGAGCATTTTAGACAGCACTTTTTCATCTAAAAGCAACATCTGTGGAATGACTTTAATGGTAATCTGTAGCTGTGAAGTGTGTTATGATCTCTTTTGCTGTCCAACAGAAGGTGCTTGCACAAAGCCCCTTTTGAAAAGTGCAGAAATACACTAACTTCAAGAATCATAGTTTTTTATAACACATTACTATTCTTGTAGAATTTCACCATATGTTGTGGGAGTGATACATAGGGTAAGTAAGGGGGGAGTCGGGAGACCTGGCTGTGCGTTGGCATTGCTGTAGGATTCTTTTGCATAGTCTGTGTTGCTGGATTCTTTTAGCTTTGCTGTATTGTTGCTTTCAACTTCCGACCATTCCTTTCTGGTTCATTTTGAACTAAATCAGAATGGGGACAGTTTCACCCTGCTATGTGCTCTTACCTGTGTTAGCTTAGATTTTCCACTGGACTACCTGTTGCAATTTTCTAGCTAGTTTAGCCATGCTGCATCTGGTAGCTGAGCTAACTTACTCAAAGCTTGCAGGAGGCACTGGAAATGACAATTTGCTGTGCCATATAGGCACTTTGCTTTTGTAAAGCACCTTATTTGCTTTTGTACAGGTTATTACAGCTGAGACCTCGAGATGATACCATAATGTGTGCTGGTTTTAGACAGGCTCATTAAGATAAAGTCAGGTTGTGTCTTTTTGTACTTCCCTTTGGTCTCCAATGTTACTTCTCAGCATTACTTATTTCATACACAGAAATAAAATGTGGTGGTTCAAATTAATGGCCTGTGTTCTCTTCTGTAAAGCCATGAGATGTTATTAAACAAATGATACTTCTGGAGAAATAGAAAATTTGTGATTGTAGAGTTACATACAATCCTACTTGGAGTATACTGAAAAGCATAAATGATAAAGCTAACATCAGCATGATGTTTGAATACAATAACTTTTAAAAATGCATTTAAGGAGTACTGATGTTACCTTCCTTAGTAAAGATTTAATAAAAAAAAGTTCATCTCTGGAGCTGATAAACACATTCAATGCTATCTCCATGAGATTCAGCAATGTGGAGAGGAAAAAAAGTGTCTTGGATCACATACATGCACTAATTTTACTTAGGATAATTTCTGAAGTTGGATACGAAAAAAACCATGGAGGGGGGGAAAAATAGAACAAAGTTTATTCCTTCACAGGTGGTTCTGCTTAAAAGGTAGCCTACAGAGCTTTTCTGTCACTGTTGTGAGTTGTGAGGAATCCTGGGTCAATTTTTGGCTCGCTCTGTGTAGTTGATGCCTTTGCATTGTTTGCCGTATGGGGTTGGTAAGTGCCCTAGCTGCTGTTGGCATTCAGAGGAGCATCTGTGAGGGAGCTGATGGGGTTTAAGGGGCAAGTAAGGTGCACTGCAACTGTAGAATCTTTAGAAATTAATCTTAAGCATAATAAACTACTGTAGCCTTCAATTCAAGAGCGATGAAGAAACAACTTGTAGACAGACTTGAATAAAATAAGAACAAGTTAACCTCACTGTGAAATTTCAGTGATTCTGTTTTCACCTGCAAACAACTGATGGGCACAATTTGTAGGTCAGAGTGTGAGTTTTGTTTGGCAGCTTGTTCATGGTACGCTTGGCTGGACTGCAGTCCGGCCATCACAGGGACTGCTGCTAGCTTGACCTTGTTGAGGCTGGCAATATCCAAGTCAGCCCCATCTGTGAGATGAAAGGTCTGTGTGTCTCTGTGTGCTCATGGATGCTTACTCTGCTCATCTTCACTTTTCTGATTTATGACAGATTAGGTTCTGCAATTTTGTCTTGGAAATGACATTTTATTTCCTTTTTCTTCTAGAGAGGTTGGTTTGTTTTTTGTAATTCTTGCCAGTAAAGGGAAATTTAGAAGACTTGGTTTGCTAGAGTGAAAGCAACCCCTGTGGTTTGGCATCTGAATTTATTCCAAAGCAAGAAAGATCTAGCCTCTGCTTTGGATTTGGTGTGAATGTTACAAGAGCTTTCAATCCAGGCAGAGACAGATTTTGTAGGAAAAAATACAAACAGATTTCTACAAATGCAGCTTGCCCTATTGTTCTGAGTTAGATGTTGATTTTTAGACAAGTTTTCTTAAGTAATAAATGGCAGAGACTTCCAGTATCTATAAAATTTTGTATAGTGTTGGTATGTTTATCAGCCAGCATGAAGTGCCAAGAAAACATTTTGATCATTTGTGATCTCTCTGCTCCTGTTGTGCTGTACTCTGGAGCACTGGTGTTCTCAGGGACTTTGGTGGTGCATACACTTTGTATAAAATACTGTTCACTGTGAGTGAGGTTAGTGTAATCTGTCCTTAAAATTCAAGATAAGGAGTTTCAGCACCTCCAAGTCCTGAATAGTTGCTTTTGTAACACGCAGTGTGAGGAGAAATAGAGCTGAGCAACTGAATACAGGAAAGATCACCAAGGTCTAAGGGAAACAAATGTAAGAAAAAGCACTATGCTGAACAAGCAGAAGCCTTTGCATTGAACAGACACCAGAAACTTTATCTTCTGGGGGCAAATTGTGTTATCTTTCACTGTTTTCTGCTTCTAGAGCAGATAACTACTTTGGCCAGGAAGGTTTCTTTTCCCTTCATTCAGTCTCTCATTAAGTGGCCTGATTTTTGCGTGTTAACCTTTCATGCTTACACAAGGTTAGAGCTTTGAGGATGGTTTGCTTTACCTACTAAAAACTCCAGTATGAGGAAAGTACAGAATGTAGTTTCATCTGTTGCAGCTCCTCAGTTAATCCAAACTGCGGCAGAGCTACTGAAATGGCCGGGCCAACTGCCAAATTGTTTTTGTCTGCTACTTCTTTCTTGGGGTGAATTGTAGGCATCAATACAGTAATGGTTTGGGGGTTTTGTTTTCTTTTTTTTTTTTTTTTTAATGGCCTCCCCTACCACCTAATATCTAAGCACATGGCAGTTTGATTGTATCAGCTTTGATAAATGAGAGAAACTGAGGCACACTATTGTTCAGTGCTTGTGGGCATACAATGACTTAGTGAAAATGGCAATAATTAAGCTAAATGTCTCTATCTTAAGCCATTTTTGTAACTCCTATGTGCCAGTTTATGCAGGGTTTAACCCTTGCCATCAAAGGGTATCTATTTTGATGGTCATTTGCTCACTTTCCTGAGGAACAGCTAGCTACTGTATCTTGATTTTTTTTTCAGAAATGCTGGCTACTTAAATCATTTGGGGTATATGAGCTTGACAGCTTTGAAAATAAGACTTCTGGGTTGTAAAATGTTGCCCGCAGTCTTCCAAAGTTCAGTCAGTTGCAGAAAAATAGTTTTTCTTTTACTGGTGCCATGGCAGTGGTAAATATTCAAGTGTTTAGTCAAAGTGCTTTGGATCAAGTAAAATGCTTGTGGTATATATATGAGATCTTGAAGACCAAACCTGTCTGAAGCTAAAATACAGTTCCTCCCACCTCTGCCCTCTCCCTCCAGATTAGTGACACCGTAAACTGAAACTAATCTGAAATGTGTATCCTGGCCAGGCCTCCTTTACTACTCCTGTCTTCAGCTTCATCCAAATACTCTTAAGTCTTTCCATTGTCTGCTTTGGGAATAGACCAGGCTCTAATTGTCCCTTTAGTGAGGAAGTTGACCTCTTGACTGATTATTTTTCTTTTGCTGAATTAATTTCTTTTTGTGTTTGAAAAGAGACTTTGGATGCCACTGAAGTGACTCAGTTATACAAAGGGAACAGAGATTTAATAATAATAATAATGCATCTCTTGCACTTTTTGATGTGCCCAATAGGAACATCCTGGTACAATCACAAGTGGAAGTCAGTAAAGTTTTCCCATTAACCTAGCAAAGGTCATACAAAAAAATAAACAGAATTTTTCTTGAAGCTTAATAAGGGTGAGCTATATCTTCAGACACTTTTCTTTATAGCCAATTGCTTTATCAATCTGCTATAGAACAGAATATGGAGACTAAAATATTTGTCTATTCTAGCCAACTCGTTTCAAAGCTGAAACATCCTAGGTCTTTTGTTGAAGCTTGACAGCATGAAAGCCCTTGGAGAACTTGTGTATGTTAATGCATGTATAGTTTTTATAAATGAGTAAAATTTTGAGTAATTATAAATTAGCATTAGAAAAACATTCTAAAATGTTTAGAAATTAGAAATTGGAAATACATTTTTAAGAAAAAAATGTTTTATGAATAACAAAGCTCTGTTGTGACTATATGACATCTTAATACTTTAGGTAATACTGTTTTAATTGGGAATTCCAAAAAACTGTGACCCATAAGTATCTCTTCTGAATCTTTATATTGAAGAAGGATATAGCAGTCACACAGTTCCTTGAAATGTCTTCCCTTTAGCTAAATCACAAGCATTGCTCTTTTAAAAGAGCAAGCACAGTAATGAGATGCCACCTTCTTCCTGAAGAAATTTGGAGCCAGGAAAGAAACTCTGTGGGGAAACCAAATGTAACCATCTAATATTTTATGAAGAATGATTTCTCCTCCAGGGTTACTATTTCATGTTTTTATTCTAATCGATCTTGTTAAACAATGAGGCAGGTAACTCTGTCCTTACTTTTAATGACTGGTTTCAAAAAAGTGCTGCTGTTCATCAAGTTAAGTGCTTAATTATTGTTCCCTAGGCCATTTACAAATATGCCCTGAAACAGTCTATCAGTGTAAAGATTAATTGAAGTCATTTTGTTGTCTGGGGAAAATTTGGAGTAATTTTGTTGTCTAGAGAGGATTTCAGAAATTTTTTCTTGATGTTTCCTGGTTTTATGAGTAGGCTCACAGGTAAGTTGTGTACTTGTGTTGGAGTTGTCATGTGTGACAACTTTATTTTTCAGCTTTAGGTAGTCTGTCACCGTTCCTGAAGCTATATGCCTTTGTTCAGGAGCTGATCCAGAGCCCATATCTTAGACTTTCAGTTAACCCATGGCTTGTGTGTTGGCTTCCTGCTGTGACTCAGAACCAAAAGAGCATCCACTTCAGTGATCAACAGGCTATGATAAGAGAGAATGAAGAGACAGTGTTTTTTCTTTTAACATCTAGCAAAAGTTGCTTCATTAAACCAACATCAGTACAAAAAAAATATTCAAATAGTCAGCACCTACCTGCTAAGAGGTTGGCATCCTGAATAATGTTTTATATTTGATGTATATTCTGCTTTTCATCAGTGCCTGTGGGTTTTATGAAGTGTTTATGAACTTCTTTGCTTCTCTCATTATGAAAATGCATTAACCTCCAGGCTGGAGCTCCTCAGTCATTACATCACATGCCAATAGCAATAGGGGAAACAAAGAACTTTCAAAATTTTACTCTCCTCTTTCAGTAGTGTATAAAGGTCCTGGTCATGCTTGGGCCCCTGTTTTGCTGAGCAATGTAGAGCTAATAACAGGAAGATAGTTTCTTTCCCAGATATTATAATAAGATAAATATAAACATAGCAGGTGGAGGCAACAGATTGAGACAGCATAAGTTAATGATGATATCGCTATAATTAAAGTATTAGCAGTGGTTCTGTTACAGCAGCTGCTTAGTTGTCTAGTACAACCTATCCAGATAAAGTAACATTGATATAGGTGGGAATGTAGCTTCTAATAATAAAACTCAAGAAGGCATTACAGTTACCCTCTTGTCATTAATGCAAACTGATCTTGCCATTTCTTTGCACATAGTGATTTTTGAATAATTACTGCACCTCTTCAAAATCTGCTCCAGAAGATAGTTTCTGTGATGGTCACAGACCATCTAATATTGCAGTGAGATGTGGGTTTGCTCCTTTTGCCACATTTTTTAAATTCCTGCTGGTATCTTGTGCTTTTTGGGGAGATATTAAGGCTTAAATAATGACTTTTTAAAGAATTGTCCATTCTTGGCCACACTCTTGGAGTCTGTTATTTTAAAAACTGATGGAAACACAAAGGGACTTCACACATTGTGGAACCACGCTGAGTGAAACCCTCACAAACAACAAGCAGAAGTTGAGGCCGAAAGGCAGACATCCATTTCATTTTTGAAAAGGTTGGAGATACGGTGCCTGATGGGGAAGAAAACCAAGCCTGATTAATATGGTGAATAAATGTCCCTACAAGTATACTTAAGTATCTTCAATTTGGCCAGATTTCTTTACATGTTACTTATGAAGAGCTGTTTTACATTGAAATAATATCAGCCAAAGGAAGAAAATTCGGGTTGCTGTGGCCCTAAAAACTGGAGCAGCTTCAAGGGAAGTACTCCCTTTGAAAGAGACTGGCATTAACAAGGTTTTCTTTCTGGTCATGCAAAAGCCACAGTAATGTTGTTTTAGTTTAGATTTCAAAAGATAATAGTCAGGTGTAGGCAGCTCATGCTGAGGAGCACATGGGCTAGGGTAGGTGAGGTCCATAGTGCTCATTCACTGCTGTGGTTCTTTCTGCAGAAGTCTGGCATAAAGTTATGATGTGTAAAATGTTTCTTATTTTAGTCATTGGCCTCATTAAGATATGCCTGTGAAGCTAACGTCTTGCCATTAAGAAGACAAGGAATTTCTCAGTGTGTGTTGCCTGTGAAAATCCCAAAATCTAATAAAATCTGGGAGTCTGTCCCCACTGGGAGGTAATTGCTTTAGTCCTCAACCAGCTGATTTACATGTAATAAATGATTGGAGCAAACACATAATTAGTAACTGAAATATTTATCATAGCTCTTCCTAAAACAGTGACAACTCCTGGAACAGTATAGGGGAGCTAGAGTTGCAATGTATGCACTACTTAGTTTTTGCCTTGCTTCAAAGAAGTGTTGCCATATGTATCCACTGAAGGTGAGTTGGAGAAGCTCTTGGCATCAGCCTGTGCCAGCAGTCAGCAGGTGTCCATTAATCATTGTGGCCTGTTCAGTCCTTGCAACTCTTCTGTGGTTTCCAGTGCTCTGAGCTATACCTTGCCCCTCTGCAAATGGAATGAAGAAGCAGCTGTTCACTGAGAGCAATTTTCTGGGAGAAGAAATATATCAGGTTTTGAAATAATTTTGCAGAAAAGTACATTCAGGTAAACAATTTGGAGAAATTTCTTTAAAAGGCAGTCTACTTGGTTTTAAGTGATGTAGCTTTGAAACATACCATTTTGCAATGTAAGCTTGCAAGATCTAAAACATGTTGTCTTTGCTCAGCACATCACATATATTAATAATTAAAGTTGGATTTCAAGGGACAATTGGGCTTTGATATGCAGCTCCTCTGCCTCCTCCCTTTTTTGTTCATTAGGGACCTTTGGAGCAAGAGAGAAAAAGAGAGAGATTTTCATTGCACTTTTGCTTTGCACAGTGAAAGGGCAGTTTTTGAACTGCATTTACAAATCATTTTCTTTCATTGGACTTGCTGATTGGATTAGCAATACTGCTGGCTTTATTACCCCTGATTAAAGTTAGGGCACTGGGGATCTGACAAATGAATTCTGTCTGTAGTTCACCCAACACACACTGTTTAATCCTGTTGATTGCAAGGCTTACCAAAATTTAGTCACAAAGCTAGTTCTGTAAGTCAGCTAGGAGAAAAAAGGTAAATAAAAGATGGCTTGGGAGGAAATGAGTTTGCAAATTATGTATACTCATATAGCTTCTACCAAAAGTCCAGAAAATGTGTGTGTTAAAAGCTAGAGCTCTGGATGACCTTTCGGTCATCTGGTGTGTCCCTGTACTAATGCAGGATTATTTCCTGTGGTATACATCTTTGAAGTCCTTGCAGAAAGGAGATTAGGTCTGAGTACTCTGCCCATGAAAATGTACTTGGTAGTGAAACAAGAGGAAGCACAGTAGGTATTTCACTGTTGCTGTTCCTTGGACCTCAAATCTCCTAAATGTGGAAGAATGATTACATTATTTTGGTTCCATTAAATGTTTTTTTTTTCCCCTCCGTAAAACTGAACAGAGTAATGACTCTTTGCTGAGAGTATTAGTGGCAGACAAATTAGTAAGCAACTATTTTCAGTTATGATTATCCCTGAGGTTTGGGGTTGTCATTGTTCTCTAAATGCGTTATGTCTGCAGTCCTCAATTTCAGCCACATTTTTCAGGCAGCAGCCCTGCTTGTCTCCCACCATGTGCTGTCAAATAATAAGGCAGACTGCAGCCAGATTTAGTGGTAGTAGTAGACCCTTCTACTTTGCCAAGATGTTTGCAATGCACTGTTCAACCTGGCCTGCTAACCACTGCTCCGGGATTCTCCTGCTCTTTCACTGCAAGTGTAACTAGTTTGGTGGAGTTTTTCAGTTCTGGTTTGCCAGAACTGGTTTGGGAGTCATGAGAACAAAAGATAGGTCCTAGAGGGGATGGAAGACTAAAACCTGCACCGAGTTGTTGGTTGCTGAAACTGCAAGTTATATAGCAAGGATGATGTATTTCTTGACCTTTCAAGAAAAAGCTTAGTCTTAAAATATCTTGCTAAAGACTAGAAGGACATGATGAGGTTCACCTTAAAAGGTGAACATCCGAAGCCCCAGATCATTCTGCAAGTGAGGGTCATGACTGGTCGCTCCTGCATGGAATTGAGCTCCCTGAGCAAAAACTGGGAGGTGCAAGTGGGTTTTTAGACTCTTGTTTGTTGTGCCCAGCTCAAAAGTGTGCTTTAGGAGTTGAGAACTGGCCTTGACTTTTCAGTTTTATTGCTTAATTCAGTACAGTAACACTGGAATTCTTCTGTTAGAAAACACTAAATTAGCTTTAGACTGTAGAAGGCGGTTATATAAATGAGATGCAATAAATCAAAGCTTTCTTTTAAGGGTGTAATTTGTACTGAATACTCTTGGAATGAGTTTTGTGGATTTGGAAGCTGAATATTACAATTTCAGTGTGGCAGAAATATGTTTTGGTGAGAATTAATTCCTGAGTAACAGAATTATGTTTATGTCTATTCAGCCCATATCCTCTCCAAGGCAGCATCTGGCTTGTTCTCCTTCCCAATTTTACATTTGGATAAAGTCCGAATAAGAAAACTCTGGGCTGTAGTGCAATTAACCGAGTAACTCAGGGACATAGTCCTGCTTGGATCCTTTTCTAGCTCACAGCTCGTTGCTGTAACAGGTCCTGGAAAGTGTCTGAGTACCCAAATAGCAATGTTTTTGTCTCTAACTTTCTGACATTCTGTGAGAATTCACTGCATAGTTTGACCATATTTGCAGATGACAGGCCCAGTCTGGACCAAAGATCAAGCAGTGCTTTCACTGCAGCAGCTTCTCCTGGCACTTGGATTTGTGTTGTGCTATGGGGAACGGGCTCTTCTGCCCCTCACTGTTGCCTCACCAGATGAGAGTTATGGGGAAGCTGGTAAGAACGAGCTGCCTTGGCTTCCCTTTGTGCCTCTGCTTCATCAGCAGCTACTGCATGTTTAATAATCCTGTGATAATGAAGCAGGCGAGCTGGGAGTATCTCTATTCCCATTAAGGTGGGGAGTGGTACTGGCCTTACAAGGTTGTTCTCACCACTGTCTTGTTAAATGCCTTTTCTGTTGCTTTTCCCCTGCCATGTTTGGGGGCTTGGCTTCTCTGTTTTTGTTAATAAATTGAAAATACACAGTGGTACTCAAATCTTGTTAAATGATGTTTGGGTTGCCTCGTAAAACAAGATAATTGTGCAATCACAGAATGGTTTAAACATCTGATTTGGATTTGAAACAAAAATGCTATGTAATTGCTCTCTAAAACTTGTAACTTGCACATGAAATGGTTGTTATCAGGCAGATGTTCTTTTATTCACCAGCACACTCAGTATCTCTGGCTCTAAAGTACCAGGATAAGCGAAACATGCTTAATTAGCTCAATTGCCTGTGGCTAACCGTTATACCTAGAAACCAGAAGCTGGGCATGGTTCTGCAGTAACTCCTGACAATTTTCTCGTGCACTTGGTGTTATACCAGTGAACTAAGCCAGTGCTACAGGATGTAAAAGAACAGAAAAGTTGTGGGAACACTGGCACTTACAACTGCCCCCTGAAAACTGAGGATTCTGTGTTAGATAGGCTTAACACAGTATCAGTATGTAAACCAGCTCACACCTTGCTACAGAATTACTTAGATGGAAACCTTGCCTCTCATCAAGATAGAAAAGATTTTAAAATCTTAATTCTTTCAGGAGTAAAACTTTAAAACTTAATTTTTTGCTGACCCAAAATTGAATACTGTCATTTCTTGTGTGTACGTTCTGCTTGGTTTCACACCCATTGGCATTTTCTGAAGTAATTTCAGTAACATTTCCTGGGGGAGGGCCACAAACCTCCTAAGCAAATGCCACCTCTTCCACCAATCTGTGAGCAAATGCCAAAGCAAACTTAGTCTTTAAGTAGTATGTGAGGGGGCTGTTGACAGGTCTGAAAGTATTATTCTGATAAAGTACAATTCCAGTTGTCCTTTTGGAATTTCTTGTCTAAAAAACTCTGTAAGTGCTTAGAAGTTCTCAGGAGTGTGGAGTAGGTAGTTAAAGATGGCTGGAAAAAATCCCTGCTAACCAGAATTTCTTTTGGTACTTCTAGTGCACGTTAGTGGCTTTCCCCTTATCCTGTTGTGTGATTGTTGTCGGGTCTTCAGGTCTTCCTGCACATCATTTCACTATCTAAATATTTCTTTTCCTCTACTGAAATCCATTGTCACCAGATTTGCAGCACATATTGATCTCTAGTCAAGCAGATACTTGCCCTGCCTTTAGCAGTCTCTTGCCTGTGGGCTGCTGCTTCTCATTATTTCTTCACTGGCCACTGGCTCTCCGAGATATGTCTATCATCCTGTTAAGTGCATTTGAAAGACACTGACTCTTTGGTATTCATTCTATCAGAAAAAACAGTAATAAATCTCTTCTTTCAAAAGCAAGGCACAGTATGTAACTTGAATCTTTCTTCCTTTTGTCCCACAACTCAAATTTATATTTTTAAGAACTTACAGTGCTACAAAACATTCCAAGACTAGAAAAAATAAGCAAGACAAAAGGAAGCTTACCATATAAGCTTTGGAAGACTTGGTGCAAACAAATAACCCAACAGCGGTCTTAGTTTTTAAAGCTTAATTACATCAGATCTGATTAGAGTTAAATGGGCAAGCACAGGATGAGGCAGAGATTGCTTTTAAAGGTAGTGTGGTGAGCAGAGATTGTGTCTGGTTCTGTATTGAACAAAGGCCTAATCTTGGAAGTAAAAGGCGTAGGATGGTGGTAGGTGATAGGCTTTGGGCACCTTTAAACCCAAAACTTTGTTCTTGTTGCCCTTTTATGCTGTGTTAACCAGGTAAAATCCAAACTAGGATGTTTAAATGGTATAGCTAAATTTCCCTTGAGAATTCAAATTAGGCTCTTCCCCCCCTCCAGCTCTCTGTTGCTGATTGCTGGCAGATTTTTCTTTCTATCCCTTTGTCACTAATGTAAGAAGAAATGAATATCCCCAAACTCTTTTATTGCATGGATGGGACCATCTTCTTTCAAGTTCATTTTCTTTGTTGTAAGTCAGCTCCTAAAGGCATCATATATGATTCTAAAAAATAGAAAGGCAGATATGGTGACTGAGGTCCACGTTACTCATAGTTCTAAAATAAAACACACTCCTGAGCTGTAGATAAGAGTAGCTGTAGATGCAGTGAAGCAGCACAAAGTGCACGTAGGCATCTCCGTCTTCTGCAGGACAGAAAGCTACCAGGAATCCTCCTTTCTCTAGGAGAACTACAAAATCCTGTTGCTGAATTAATTAATTACTGGAAGAGGGAAGTTTAGGTCTTAAAAGAAAATTAAAACAATAGCCACCGTACAACAAAGCGCCTTCTGATTTTATCAGAAATACTAATCACCCTTAGAAGCATTTATGGGATAATTTTTCAAGTTAAATTAGCATGAACAGACTAAAAAATATCATGTGTGAGCAAGTCTCCTAAAATTAGTTTGGAAACCTAAAACAATAAGCAGATCCCAAGGTGCGGCATAAGACTGTAAAGGGAATGTAACTTGTATAGTTGACAGTCTGAGAATCCATGTGCAGTCATCCTGAAATATTGTTAAATTAACTTAAAGTGGCCTCATGATAAAAAATTGATTTATTTTTTTCTCCCCCCCTCCCCGTATCAGACTTTTTATCCTTCAGGAAAAAGAAAACCAACTTCATATTTGTTGCATAAAGTGTGCCTAGGGACCTTGAAGTCTTGTGTATTAAAATGAATTAGGGATAAACACAGGTTTATTTCTGATCAAAACAGAACTTGCTAGCTGAAATTTCTGTGGCATTTTGGGGGTCTGTTCTGGCTGTGCTGAACAAGTTTGCTAAAGAAAGCTGTGGCTGTGCTACGTGAGAATGTCAGATTCGTGGCTCTCATTAACTTGTGAGGGATCTCGGACATGGGCAGTAACGAGATTGTGGAAATATGGCATTTCCTTGCAGGACTTTTTGAAAAAGAGCCTGTGCACTTCTGCTAACCTAAATGGGCTATTTAACCTTTCTCGCAAATTCAGGTCTACCCGGCAGTGAAAATGGGCCAGTTCTGAAAAACCTCCATATCTTTATGCGCTGTCATAAGAGCATTGCTCCGGGAGAGCTGATGGTGCATGCTGCAGGCAGCCCGCCCCGGGGTGTGCGGGCTGCCCTTGGTCGCGAGGAGTGGCGGCTGGTTTGCTTTAACATTCCTTAGTGTCAGAAGATGAATTTCTCTGATTTGAAGCTCGCTGCTTAAATCAGGCTGCAAAACAGGAAAGTGGTTATGAATCCCTAGCAGCTGGAGGACTAGATAATTTTGCAGCTAATTTTTCTGCTGTTTTTAATGCCTGATTGATTACCTTATAAAGAGTTTAGAATTAGTTTAGTTCAAGCCACTCTGTTATTTCCTTTAATAAAATTGTCTTCCTTTGGGGTGGGCCGGAAGCAAATGATTTAGAACACAGAACCTGGTGTACATAAGTTTATGGAGGGTGGCGTAGGCTTTTGGGGATTTGCAAGGCAGCATGCAAAACACTGAGGACTTCTGAAGTTTGTGCTTGGAAACTGAATACCTGCCACATCTAGCATTTTCTCGTTCCACCTATTAGTCCACCTATGAGTGTGGCTTTGGAGAAGGCAGAGAGATGAGCACGGAGGGAAACCTGAGAAAGGACAGCAGTATTAGAATGACATGAAATGAAAATCAAACCCCTTCAATAAGTTGACATTTAGTATTTTAAGCTGAAGGATACCATTCAATAATGCTGTGTTAGATCCTTAACCCAATGGGTGGTGTTTGTGTCTTTAACTTACAAGTGATTAAGACTTGGCTGTAGATTAACCCAAGATTCAGATATTCATCTAAAGAGATGACCATGACCTCTTTTGAAAGCTGGATATTTCAAGACGGTGTTTGGTGGTTTTCTTTTACTTCTGTTGTCTGGGGTTTTTTTGGCATACCTGCTGTTGATATGCACACCACACACCAGAAACAGAGTAGCCTACCCTTTACAGACTTAAAGACAATTTATAGCATATATTTTATATACATTTATGTTCTTGAATGGATAGAGGAAGAATTTGATTTGGCAAAACTAAACTGTACATTATATAGCAGTACCTAAAAGCCTTCCATCCAGAAGCTTCTGCTGACCCATTAGTAAGAGTATGAAGTATTCAGGAAATAATTTTGATAGGGTCATATTGTGTGCTATGGTAAGAGAGTTACACTAATGAGGACTGACTGAGATTCCTTGATCTTGGAAAAGGTAGGAGCATAGTTAATTATTTCATTGCAGCGAAGATTAAACCACGTACTGGAAAATGGGTCATGGTATGAGATCAGTGTTCATGGGATCATGTTGTTATAGAGGAACACAGCATCCCTCTCAGAGGTTGGAAGGGTTTTGAAAATGTGCTAACTCAGGGAAGCAGCTGGTATTTGCTGAAGCAGATAGTAACGGAAATGAGGTTTGTAAGACCTGGGAGAACTTGAAAGCACAACTCTACTAAGAGTTTCTAACACTTAGTAAGACGATGGATAATTCTGAATACACATGGTATGCAGATGCCTAGCAGCAGCCAGTGAAGGTGTGGAATTTGAGGCTTTGCTGTAGGTAAAAGCACACAGGAAGCATTTCAACAAGGAAACGCTCAGCACTATGTGAAGGATTGAAATAAGGCCATGTGGGATCGCAACATAGCATGTGTACTCACTGGGGCAGCAGTTCTCGCCTTCCTCCGTTAGCCGGGACAGGGCCCTCTATCTCCCCCTTCCCTGCTAAAATGGAAAGATTGGTGTCTCCCTGTCTTGCAGGAGAGCACTGTTTTGCCTTTTACAAAGTATAGCTTTATAGGCTAAGACATTCCCATCAAATAACATAGGACTGGGACTGGAAGAAGGCTCCTGGGCCACTGACAGGATTTCCAGCTAGTATGAGCAGATGTGTCTTATTAATCCCTCTATAAAATTGTTAAGCAATTGCTTTAAAAACCTTATGTTCTAGTATTTGTATCCTTGTTTCAGATCTTACTGTCGTTAAATATTTTTTCAGTGCTGTTGATGTTAAACCATCTGGCAGTGGACACAGATCTCCAGTGTTTTTTCCAAGGTTTTCCTCATCTATTCCTGTTGGGGTTTGGTTTCCTGGTTTAGTACCAGACAGAATTCCAGAGAAATGTAGAGTTAAAGGACTAAAACATTATTAATTCTCTTGAGCTGCCTGCATACAGGTCATATTTAAAACACAGACTGAACCTTCACTGTTGTGATGGAAATTTTGCATTTTCTTTTTGTTTAGTGAAACATTTCAGAGCACAAAATATTATAGATCTTGGCCTTCTTGTGTAAAGTCTCTGCTTTTTTCAGGAAGTCAGCAGAAAAAATACAAAAAGAGGGGAAGAAATCCTATTCCTTTCCCTGCCTGGTTTGTCTGCCTTCATGCCAATATGAACGTTTTTCTCTGTAGAGCTGGCCATGAAAGAAAACGTTCTCGGAAAGAGGGCAAAGCAGCCCTCTGATATCAGAGCAGAAAGCAACATGCAATTGCTGTTTTGTCCCTTGTAGAACAGGACAAAGTGATGAGTCTCTTAAACACACCACGCTCCACAAATTTTGTATCTCCATTGGAACTGAATGTTTTAAATGAAACGTTGTCCCAATGAAAGCCATGGCAAAACACCTACAAGTGACTGCTCAGCTTGTGTTTGGCACTGAGGAATAAAGTTGCAGTAAATCTGGGAAGAGGAGCAATGTGAGAGTTGAATTCTGTGATGTTATTTTAGAACAGATGATCATTAACAGGAATATAAAATATAAGCACTATAACTGAACAGGAGAGAAGAAAAAGGGATAGAGGACAAACATAAAATTATGTTTGAAGATGGTATTTTTGGTTACTATGACATTTCATTAAAAATTTTGCACATGCTGCTGTAGATTAAGTGCAAAATATTTTAAAATACAGGCAAAAGTCTTCATTGTTTTGTACAACGTGCATGGACACAAGGTACAACTTTTCATGTTGTGTTTTACTATTTTGTTCTCTTTTTACATGTAACTAAATCACAATACATTATTTCTGGTTTTCAGAAAGCAGATTTGTGGCATTAATTAACACTCTTTGGTACTTTATCAAATGTGCAGTGGCCAAAATGCAAAAGACAGACTTCTTTGTTGTTGCATGTGAAAGCCAATTGTATTTGCCCAGGGAAAGATTAGCTACAATAGACGATAGCTAATGTTTTTTTTCCCCCCATTCAGGGTTGAATGCAGTTCTTTCTCCTCCTTTTTACTTTCTGGTTCAAGAGGAAGCAGAAATGGCTGGCAGTCTCTTCCCATTTCTCACCTCATCTTTTAATTGCCTGTTTTATTTAGGTTCATTTTTACTTGGGTTAGAGAAGGTCACACTCCTCTCTGATGTCGTTAGCTTTTTACAAACCTTCGTTTCTGTAATAAATCTTAGAAATGTCAACTTGAATGCGGGATAAAGTTCTATTGTTGTCCTTCCATATTTGCATGTTGGGCTTTTGTGGACTGAAATTACACTCTCTATTTTCTTTACTTACAAGGTCAACGTTATGACCCCTATTTCCACCTTGCCACCCTAGTTTGAATTGCAGCTCCAGCAGTTGTAATGCTGACATTAGATATATCTACTTTCCCTGAAACAGCTGTAAGAACAGAGAAGTCAACTGAATAGTAATATCAAGTTCTGTTGATGCCACTCTTTCTTTAGGCTAATTTGAATCATACTTTAGATAAACATTTTCTTCCCAAGAACTTGTACGTGGTTTCTATCAGCATATCAAATTTTTACCTATATTTGTATTCCGTTTTGAAACATTTATCTGAGGCAGAATTGACTCCAAAAAAAAAAAAAACCCAACCAGAAAACTATTTTTGTGCTCAAGGTTGCATCAGTTGGTTAAGCATCCTGTCTACTACTCTGATTTTGCATCCTCTTCTCACAAATAACCTGCAGACTGAGACCAGACTTCCAGGAAAGTCTTGGTATGAGCCACACAGCCTCCACCCTGGAGCTGTTGATGTGTACAGCTGCACTGGTCCTCAGTATTTAGCAAAATGATCAATGTGAAAGAAGAGACATCCCTGTGGCAGCTGCTGCTGTTCTGGGTTCTTGGCCAGGATGGCAGCAGAAGTGCACATCAGCATCCTTGGTGCCATACGGCTTGAGACTGTTGTGTCACACACCATGTGGAAGCTGAGAGAGAATAATTTCAGCTGAGTATTTAGGGAAGGCTGATGGGTATTTTAGGTGCCTCTGTGTCCTCATATTGACCCTTTCTCTGCAGTGTATCTGCTTAGTTAATCTTGTCAGCATGAGGACATGCAACACATACTTTTCCTTGTATCAGATAAATTAGTCTTGTGAGAATATTACTCCAATAATAAATTTTACCCTATGTCTCCCTCTCCTCATCCCTCCTTCCTGTTGTGAGCAGCCTTTACATTCTGACATCCCCTTTAAGTGTCTTTACAAACAACTGAATTAACTTTCTTTTGTGACTCTTATCCTGCACGTTAGATGAGACTGGCATTGTTGGTGGAGCTGCTTTTTAGCTAATGACTTGCATTTGATATCAAATGCCCCATTTTAAATGCAAGCAAAACATATCCTGCCAAAATGAAAACAAAGCATGTTAAGCAAAGACCAGGCACATAGGGCTTGACTGATGTTCAGAAGTTATTTTTTTTCCTCTGTGAACTCTTGTCAAAGTCTAGAATTCATGAAAGCAAAAAAGAGCCTTGATTCACTTCGCATGCCTTTGGGGAATATATATGGCAAAAAGATTTAAAATTCTGATCCAGCAGCTTCAAAAACACGGCATCTGAAATAAATTATTTTCACTACATAGCAGCAAGTGAACTCTTACACTGAAACTATTCCTTTTGAACTTCTGCATGGTGTGCAACACAACTGTCTCGAGCCATACGGCACCAAGAAAACACCGTCTTTCATTGCTGTGGCCTTTCTGGCTCAGATTCATACCGACAGCTGTCAGAGTGCTGTCTCTCTTTTTGTATTGAACATTTGACTGGAAAATGAAAAGATAATTAACAGTCTGATATTTAATAGGGCATTGTTTTAAAAACAAGGCGAAACTTAGATGCAAGGGATTCCTGGCTGAAATCACCTGGAGATTGCGTATTTCACTTAACTGCAAATTTGCCTCATAAATCTTAACGGTTCTGTTCTATATTAAATGAATTTAGTGTCAGCAAATTTTAAAACTATGTCTAAAGTGTCTAATGAGTTTATAAGCCACTAGAGAAGATAGGATGCTTTGCTTGCAGCATGGAGCTTAATTTGATATTCAAGGTCAGCACATCAAACATCTTAATCAAGACCATAATGAGGAAAACATTTCTAGTCAAGCAAAGGAGCAGAAAATAGGAACAGTACAAGAAGGAACATTTATGCAGATGATTAACATGTTCTTGTTTTAGTCTTCTGTCAAAGTTGAACCAAAACTCTTCTATGCTCTTCTATTAAACAAGTGCATTAAAATCTGGAAGAATTGCTTTAGTTTCCAAGGGATTGGTAAATGGATGTGAAACCACATCATTCCATTTTATTAGCAAGGTGACAATGTTCTGGTGCCCTACATTTCAAATGGAAAATCTGAAGCCTTCAAGATTTAATGCATTCAATGTTCTCTTAAATTGTGCCACAATAGAAATAGAGCATGGGGAAAGAACTTCAGGAAGGCTTTGCAAAAGAGCTGGGAGCTGCTTTGGGGAATTAGTGAAGGTATTCTGTTTATATTAGCAAATGAAGATAAGAACTCCTCAGCTCTTTAGCAACAGAGTTAAAATCTCAGTCCTTAGGGCACTCTTTTCGATGGAAAAACAGTCTGATGGTTTAATAATTTTATTTGTACAGTTGATAACAGAAATTGCTTCTGTCTTCACTAACTGATGACCAAGGGTTGAAGCAATAGTGTTATAGTAGAGCTGCTTTTTGTGACTGCTTTAGGCATTTGACCTTCACTTTGCCCTTCAGCTGGGTGTTTTGGGCTCTGTATCTGCAGACTACATAAGCAGAGTGTCCAAAATTATTTCAGTCTGAGATACTGTCAATATGTCATCAACTACAACCCTACTGGGGAGTTTTAAAATTCTTTTCCAACACATAATGGATATATCTGTTTAAACAGTTCTTAAAATTCTGAGGAGATAGACAAATCCGGCAGAAAATCAATAGCGTGTTGCTAGTGGCTCTATTATTTATTAATTTCAACACAACCCAGTGTACTGCTAGGTGAATATCGAAGGCCAGGATTTTTTTGGTACATTATAAAGATACTATCTTAAGGGGGAGGGGGCTAACTTGAAAGTCTTTTGTCAGATAAGTATTTCCAGAAGGTCCATCAACTGGACTCCGTTCCTTTTGAAGTCTGAGCTATATTTGTGCATTTTAGAGCCAAATGTGGTCATATAGACTGATATTGCTGTGGATTTCTGTAGAGATAACTTTCTTCATAGTGTTTTATTTTCTTGGAAATTGTTGTTTTGAATATGTAGCCTTCAGTGTGATCCTTGTGTCGATGTTCTGCAATCTTTCTAGGAAATGAAGTGAAAAGTCTGATACACAGAAATATTTCCTTTCGTTTATTGGGCTATCTGATGTGTCTCATAAATAAAGATTTAAGAAAAGCTGTTTCAGTAAGTATATTTATATTGAGAATAAATCTATTTTATCACAGTACAAGCAATTATTGCTCAGCATGGGTGTCCGCTGTAAATTGGCAATAGCTTGGGGCAGCTTTTAAATGGTAAATCGTGATTATGAAGATATTAAAGCCTGGCACTATCCTGAAAATAAGTATGTAATGATGACACCTTCTTACTTGCAGATATACTTCCTGCATGTATTTACAGCCCAACCTGCTGATGGAAGAAACTAAAATAGATTCTGTTTGCTGGTAGCTCTGCAGTCAGCACGCTCCTGGAAATGGGAGTTGGGCTTTTCTCAGGGCTAAGCAAATCTACCCATACTCATTAGGAAGGCTCTGATAGCAGGATCTTTCATGGGCAGTAATACATTCAGCATGGAAAAAAAAGAAATATCATCAGGGGGTTTTAGATTGAAAATGAAACTGCTAGGCTGATGGAAATCAATGGGAGGAAGCCAATAAACTGATCAAGATAAATCTAAAGATCTCCTGGGAATGGGGCAATCTCTAGGTGTGTCCTAGAGCACCGTATTTGTAAAAAGAAACAGTATTTCAGCATTCAAAAAACTGCTGGTGGTAGAAAAGTATACTTCTTTACTGAAAAAAAAAAAAGTACAATTGTAGGGATTTTTTTTTTGGGGGGGGGGGGGGGTTGGTTTTTTTTTGCAAAAGCAAAACATATATCTGATTTTCAGGAAATTTTGTGCAGAGCCTAGTCAGCAGTACACAAGGCTAAAGAGGAAAACTAAGCCTTGAATTAAAAACTGGGGTTTTTTTATGTATTCTTTGTACCATGCAAGTGTGCCAAGGTAGGACAAAATGGGACATTTTTGGGACCATGGTGGCTAAACAGAAATGCCTGTTTTGTGGAAATTTAGGGGTAGCTGGTTCAGTCTGGATAATGAGGTCCAATTTTCTGCTGCCATAGGCCAGCCATCTTATATAAGTCCTTACGTATTTATTTTTTTCAGACTACCATTGTATTTTCAGTTTCTCTTTCCTTTCCTGTTTTGTAAAAAAGTGACAGAGACACAGAACACACTTTCAGTCCTTTTCCCTGGCCAACACGCCATTTCCTCCTCTAGTCTTCAGGAGCTTTCCGAGAAGCCTCCCAAGTATGAGAATGTTTCTCATTTCCAGTAGAACTGATTGAAGTAGGCACGTGAAGCTGATGTCCTAGGTGATGCATAGCTTCCATCTCCCCGTTTAACTTACTGAAGTAATGTAGCCCAGGTGGCTGAAATCAGCTCCAGGTGCATGGGCGTCACTCATGGCTGTTGTTAACCCCCTGAGCAGTGTGCTTCCCTTGGCCTCTGGTTTGTTTAACCTAAGTTGTTGGTAGGCGCCTACTGGTGTTCATAACGTGGTGATTAGTTATTAATATTGAATTTTTTAAATGTTTCTTTGTGGTTCTCTGAGCACTTTGCAGAGAGAGGTGTGCAAAGGATCAGCTTTCCCAGCAAGCGTCACATCCCTGCGCTGGCTGGGATTCAAGCCTTATGGTTCATTCTCCCCCTACGTTAGGGAAGCTACTTGTCACAAGTGTGGAAGTGGTAACTCACTCTTTAGCAGTAACAAGATTGTTAACTTTTGTTTCTAAGAGAATTAAATTCTGGAATTATCCTACTGTAGCCATCTTATAACCTTTGTCTTATACCATCATCTTTCTTCTGTGTATAGAAAGTGAAAACAAATTTCTAGAGAGTTTTTCTGTCAGTATAATAGACTGAAGCTTTTTGTAATAAAACCATAGCAAAAGCTTTTAAGACTGTAATTTAGAAGAAACTGCCCATGAGGTTTCTGTAGTATATTATTTCAATATTATTTCATTTCTGGTTTTGGGAAAATGCAGTTCTCATTTTGGCTTCCATGCTTGATGTAACATGGTATAAATTGTGTTTGGACAGTTTTATATATCTTAAGGTGCAGTACCTGCAATGTCTATAAGTAAACTATCTAAAACTAGTTCAATATGATCCTAAACTGTCTAGTCAAAGTCAAATGCCAGTACAGTGAAAATGCATTTATATTCATTTGAAATAAGAACATACAAAGCACACATGATAGTTCTCAGAACTGTCTTTGTAGTTTGAATCTTGAGAGTTGTTTTCTAGTGTAATGATTCTGAGTATTATAGCTTCTTGATCTATTAATGTGTTTGTATACATAACATCATCTTAAAATTAGGTATGAATTAGGTCAGGTTTGGTCAAGGAAGTGTCTCGGCAAAACATAGTAAAGCAGGAAGCCATGAAGGAAAAGTAGCGTTAATCGACTTAAGCTGTGTCCGTTTTATGAATTGAGTGATGGGGTGTGGATGTAGGACTCCTATGGGAAAACTATGAGGGGATATTTAAGAGAGGAGGTATGTGCTACAAAGGCAGGAAATCTCATTCTAGTGTTTCCTCTTGTTTTAACAATTATATGCCTTTTTTAAAAATTAAATCTTTAAGTGGATTCTCTTTGCCAGCTGGACTGTGTAGCTATGTAAGTCTGTAGTGCAGTTTATTATTGTATGTGGAAACCCAATTTACGGTAAGTCATTTCTTGATGTAGAATTTGAATTAGCATCTTTTTCTGTAATATATTTGAGCATGCAAATATTGTATTAGAGTTTATGGTATCAGAATACCTGTTAAATAGACTTTTATCTTCCCCTTCACTAGAAAAGTCATTGTTATCTGAAATATACTACCTCTTCTGTTGAAGACGGAACTTATTTAAGACCTTTTTCATTTTCAATAATTTATTACATATAAATCTTTGCTTCTAACTTCATGAAGCCTTCAGGCTGGAAGCATTGTTAGAAGAAGAGTTATAGAAGGCAATCATTTTTTATATGCTCCTAATAAATGGAACTAGGCCAGGTAAGGGTATAAAAAAGTCAATACGTAAGAAGTAAAGACGTGAAGCCAGTGGATTGCATTTGTGTTCTGATCTGAATAAGAAACATTGCACACATGACAGAGAGATCAAGTAAGGTTTGCCATGCATCTGGGTGCACAATAAATTCAGTGAAAGGAAAATTCTTATTCTGATTTTTTTTTTTTTTTTTGTTCTTCCAAGTAGCCCAAGTGGTATGTGTGTGTCAAGTGGTTATGTTCCAATGCAATCTTGTCTTGGTTATCTTGTGTTTCAGATATATAAATACCTCTTTGATCTAAGTTTGCAGGAAACCCAATTTGACATGCAGTTGAATTGTGGATGTAATTTTTCACCAGATAGGCTTGAAATTATATTGGCTGTATGAAGCTATTTTTCCTCATACAAATCAGTGCACAGGGATAGTTTTCGTGTTCAGTCTTGCTGCATCGGGCCATGTGATGCCAATTCGAGTGTTTACAATTCAAACCCGAGCAGTTATTGCTGAGTGGCAGGTGACAAAAGAGGATGATTGAAGGTGATTGAAGGAAGGGTAGCCTAAGAGCAGTCTGGATTGTAGAGCTGTGAGGCTATAAAATATGAGTCAGATTCCATGTCCATTTATTTTATACTAAAACACACAGAGAACAACAACAAAAACTTCCTCCCCAGACCTGCCTCCCCAAAGCACGGCTGTCTTCTGGCTGTTTCTCCCACCACTTACAATCCTAAAAAAAGTTATCGATCATGTACTCTGACACCAGCTTGGTAGTCTAAGAGCAGCAGTTAAGAGACTTCAGTGCCTGTGCAGCTGTGTGAGATGTAAAATTAGAGTCCTAGGGAGCACACAAATTCACTTGGACTGTGGTGCTGATGTAAATGTCCTGTGGGAGAGCTGCAGCCAGCGCCATGTCCTTGTTTGTCACGTTGCTGCATAACGTTGGAAAGATACTCAACATCTGTAAATCCTCCTGGCTGCATTTGTTGAGCTTCACTTATTGCTTACACCACCTGAGGATGTGTCCCTGTTGCACCCACTGCTGAGACTGTGTCAGCGTGACTGTCCTGCTCATGTATCCTCTGGTTCAACAGCAACTTCTGCTCAATGCCTGTCATGACAACAGAAACCCGGCTTTATTTTCAATGGGAATGAAAGAAGTTTGAAAAATTCATAGTTTTGAGTTCTCACTAGTGGAAATGATGGTTTTCAGGATGTTACATATCCTATGGAAAATGTGTTTGTGTATGTTTGTTTATGCAAAAGAGAGAAAGCATCAAGGCCAGCCTAAGCACAAATATAATTAGTAGCTGTGGGAGAGTTCAAGGCTCGTGGTGTTCAGGTATGGAAACGGCACAGAAAAAATGAAAAGAAACTTGTATTTGAATTCTTGTGTCTTGCAGAGCGGTAGGAAAAAATAAATAAATTTACCAAATCTAAAAACTGTTAGATGGAAACAGTGTGAGTAGTCATTTCTTTGACCTTCATCAGTGTCAGGCTGGAAATAGTGTCAGGGTGCCTTACCCGTCTGTGTCTCCCCAAGCCTGGCCTTCGGCGTTAGGAGGGACACTCCATCTGAGACGCTACCTAAAGAGAAAGACTAATGTGTCAGTGCTGGCTTAAATTGTCAAGCAGGTAATATTTCTTTTTTCTAAAAAAGTAATTACTAGCGAAGTAAAGGATGGGTTTAGGCATCCAGAGGTTTAAAATGACGTGAAGTATTTGGTGCTACTATTATAAGAGGTGATTTATCCCAGTAGATCCAGAAGGCTGCTGCAATGAAAATATTTCTGGTTACTGTTACTGCTTACCATGCATAAAACCCCTGAAAGAGAAATAACCATCCTGAAGAGTAATACTGGAAAGAAACCCAGTATGTGCGGTTCCTTGCAGTTTGTATTCTTCATTTCGTTCTCGTTTTTCTTTTTTTCCCTTGAAAATTCCAGTAAACTACAAATAACATTTACTGCTGACACCACCACCACCACCCCTCCCCCAACATTTTCACTCAGTTGTTAGAACTTAAACTGCAGACCTGTAATTGAAATGAATGCAAGATTATTTGGCTGATTACCCATTTTCACAATTATAGGTTTCCTTGTTGTGTGTGAAAACTAAATGATAATGTTTTAAGTCACGACTGCGACTTGGCAGCCTTTGAATTTGGATGTACAGAGCTTTCCTTAAGGTAATATCAGAGCCTCAGAGCATAAAGCAGTAATTGATGTGACTGATCCACGAGTGAACTCTGCAAGGTGTAAGATGAATAGCAATGAAATTGCAAAAGCTCCAGTAATGAGGCAGGCTGTATTTTAGCCTGTTTTACTAGGTGTATGCACCTGCATATTACATCGACTTACGCTATGCTACATAGGAAAGGGCATCCTAAAGTAAACTCAGAATTTCAGTTTTCATTTATTTCAAATAGTCCTTCAAACTATTTAGTGTTTTTGAGTAGTGACTTTCTTGGTAGTTCAAATTCTCTTGTACATACATCGTGCTAAAAAGGGATTTATTTTTTTTCTTTTCATAAATTGTCCTTCTAAGCAAAAACCCTGCAGTATTTGGACCGTTGCTTTTGTCTTGCTTCTGACCAAGTTGCAGGATGGTTTCTTGTACATAACAAAACAGGTTTCTTAACTTTTTTCAAATTCTTAAACGAAAGAACACAGTTTCCTTCTGTGAAGTAGTCCTTAAACTAATAAAGGTATAACCTGTTATGCTGTTTTGCAGTAGCAATACACTAATTTCTGAATTTGGCCTTAATATTTCTTCTACCAAAAGAAACCTCTGCAAAATAGCTCACTTTAAACAAAGGCTGTAAAATGTTAGATGCAGAATTTCACATTCAATTATTCTATTCTCTAACCAATATATTTCAGATTTGAAGTTAACAGTTTTGCTTACTACTCGATATAAGACACTTCACGTGAAAAGCACCTTTCCTTGATGGTAATGGCTGAAACGCTGCCTAGGTCCCTTACTCTACGGGACCTTTCAGCTGGTTTCACCTTGGCAGAGCTGGCATTTAGCAGCTAGTTTGTCATTTCCATCTGGTAATAGTGGTGCTATGGTAGAATGTTTCAGAAAACCACCAAGTCACATAGGTAATGTCGAATGGGACTTTCTCTTCTGGCTTTATCAATTCTTAAAGGTGAAATTGCACATGAAACCATGATTTGAAAGCAGGAAATTAAGAAGGATTAACAAAATTGCTAGCGGTTAAACTGACTGAACAAGCCCGCCTCTGTATACATGTTGTGTATCACATAAACAATGGTTTGGGCAGAACTTTGGCAATATAAGCAAAGTGGGTATTTAATCCTTAATTTCCTTTGTTTCTCCATGTCCTCTGCATGCAGCTTCAGCCCTGGCAGCACTGCTGAGTTTGAATTTCTTTGTAAAAATTAAGGCGAGGGGAAGGAGAGTTTCTATTGCTGGAGATCAATGACAGCACTCTCATTGACTTCCATGGGGGTGAGAAAACAGCGCGTAGCAATCATGAACGGGGAGAGGGAGTGATGGGCTATTACAGTTTGGATCTGAGGGGCGGTAGGAGTTAAAAGGGTCATGAAGTTTATGCATTATTGACAGAATACCCATAATGACTCCTTAGGAGCTATTATACAGTGATATGTGAAGGCCTTAGTTGGGGATGATTTAATTTATGAATCATTTCTGTGATGGATTGCCTGCTATGTCAGACTGGCTGCTGCACTAACTCGGTGTTCTTAATTCATTATGAAAGATTTTATGCAAAGTAATTGCTGTACAACAGCCACTCTTCAGAATGAAATAATGTGGATGCTTTTTTCCCCCCCTCCTACTAGTGAAAGCTTTTGTTCACGTTATGAGCAATGTTCCGCTTGTGAAGTATCATCTGGAAAAGCTTTGCTAGGAAGCAGCGCTGCTAAAGACCGGAGCTTCTGAAATGGCAAATGTTTTTGCACTTTGAGGTCTAATTTTTCAGGTTTCAGATTTACTTCTGTCTAATGAAGTCTCATGTTAATTCAGGCATAGGCAACATATTGAAATTTTTCATTCACAAATACTCCAGAGGAATTCAGGAATTGGTTCTAAAATATCAGAGGTGAAATTTAAAAAGGTCTTTTTATTATTTTGGTGGTTTTCCTGTACAGTCTTGAGTAAGGCTCATAATCTTTCTCTGTCTTTCTCTTCCTGCTGCAAAACAAATCTGTCTGTGGCTCCTTTTTAGAGAAAGTGAAAAATTACTTTTCTCAACCAATGCAAAATGAGGGAACTGTTACAGTATGTGGAGCCCCAAAACCGTACAAATCACTTCAGGACTAGGAAAATGCTGTGCCCGTCAGCAGCGGTTGTACCCTGTGGCCCAGATACAATTTCTGTCTTGGGAAATCCCAACAGAATATGAAGAGAGGAGAGGACTTCTTCCTTTCCCTCCTGATATGCTTATTTCCCAGCCATTAGCCAGCCAGGATGCTGAACCAGGTCAGACTGTGATCATCAGGGACACCTCGGGTGCCCTCTTTCTTCGTCTTCCTTCAGCTGTGAGCTCTTCCTGGCAGAGACTGCCTTTCTCACAGGGCATGCTGGCAGCATGTGGTTAGAGCCCTGTTTTTCAAGGCATTGAGGAGATCATCTTCTCCATGCAGTGCAGGGGCATGCAGGAATATTGAAGTGAGCCCCAGAATAAGAAGCTGTGTTAATATGGTACACGCCTAATTTATTCTGCTCCTCAGGGGGTGACTTGCTAGTTATTATTGAGAGCATAAACACAGAAATCCAAGGCATGGTTTTGGTAGTCATTTTAAAAATCTTAATTCCTTCATTCTGCTTTCTTAATTCAAAGCAGGGATGAAATTGTAATATATTCTTCTGGGAAACACAAAAATGGATTCCTTTGGGTTAAAAAAAAATCAAGTGTGAGTTTAAAAATAACTCAAGTGATCCTTTTTCTTTCCATTAATATGTCCCATTTTTGAAGTCTAGAGATGAAATCTTTAAGTTTTTTGGGTTGGCTCTTTTGTGGTTTTTTTTTTTCTTCTTCAAATACATGGATGAATAACTTAGAAGTGCAATCCCAGAAATACTGTAAGAGGGTACAAGCTCCTCTGCCTTAGACAAGATTGATGAGGTTAGCCTGACTGGCAAGTGTGCAGTTTACATGCTAATAGCAAGTACGCTGTCTTGCAGGGAGAAAATACATTGCAGAGCAAGTGTGGAATGTTTATTAGTCCCAGTAAAGTGTAGCGGAGACAGTACAAATGATGTAAGAGGAATGTTGTGCAGGAAATATAAGTCATTAGATCAGACATATGTGTTTCTTGGCCAAAACCCTTTTGTTTTATAATCAATCCATAAGGTCTCGGTGCAGACTGATGTCACACTCATCATCTTTGCCCCACACTGGGTCCCACAGAGAATGCAGCAGCTCGCCCAAGGCTGCCCCATGGCTCCAGAAATCAAGGGTGGGTAAGACCTCGTAAGCAGACTTTAAGGCGACCCATACTTGGTTTCAGGGGCTGTGTGGCTATCATCACTGCTGGGTATCGATGTCCATGTTTGTGTGTACATGCTTTATTTCCTTACACAAAACACTATATGTATGGCGAGGGGAGAACAGTTTTGCTTTTCCCCTGCTTGCAACAAAGTTTATAACAGTGAAAAGTTGAACAAATCATAGTCAGAGCTCTTTTACATTAGCAAATAGCAAATATCAAGCTTACTTTTTATTGGTGAAGAGGGAAAGCAGGGAGGGTTTAAACTCTTGCCTGCTTTTTTACCATACTAGTCATAAATCTGAGGGAGTTTTTAAGGCACAGTGATTGGAAGCAAAATTTATCCCTGCTGCTTCATGGATGGTGTATATTTTTGTGGAAAGCACCTTGGCTTCATTGGCTGCGGCTTTGTAAAAATAGGAAAACTTTGTTTCCTTCAGTTTTACATAACCTGCTATTTATAAACTCATTGTGTTTTGATTTTAGCATTACTGTAATTTTGGGAGGTGGGAGTCGCATTTTTTTAATGCTGTACCTGCTTTTCCCTAAATGTTCTTCTTGAAGAGTAGAAAATTCAAATTAGTTTGCCTTTTGAGAGTGCTGGTTTCATAAAAGAAGTCCATCAAGAATTGTCCTACAGTAATGACTGTACCTTCTTTATCTTTCAGTACCAAAACGTCAATGTTTAAGCTTGCTGGACAAATAGCAGGAGTTTTCATTCAGCACAGCTAGAGACTTACTCAAATTCCCATTTACCTCAGTACAATGGAAATTTCCAACCAACTGTTGTGGTGTTATCAACTGCAAATAAACCAAAGGTTAAACTGGCAGGAAGCAGTGTGAGTCTGTGATGCCTGGCAAGTGTTATTGAAAAGGTTTTTCCTAGTGAATGTGATTTTTCGTGTTCCCTGTAGAATACAGTAAATCCGCGTTACCGTTTCTCCTGGTTGTGGATCTGATCATGTTCGCTGGTGTAGCTCTCTGAGTTAATTATTCCAATATATCTTGGATTTGGTGCCCCGTGAAGCAGCTGGCAAACATGGTGGGTCAAGTAATCAGCACTTTGCTATAGAAAATCCACTCCGTGTCTTTGGGTTTTGGTTTGCCTCTGGGTACAGACAGAAATATATAGATTAAGGAGGTACGGACAAATATAAGCTTCTGTTATATCATTAATTGTTGACAATAACCTTAAACAAAACAAGCCACCTGCTCCAAGTATGCTCCAAAATTCACTGTCAGTGGCTTTCTAAACAAAAATGCTAAGAAAATAAATAAAGAAAACAAACCCTAAAATGCTACTTTATGATATAAATAGAAAGTTCATGTATTGGAAGGCTGTGGCAAGTTGGGGTTTTTTTGGGTTTTGTATTTTGGTTTTTTTTAAATATCACATCCCTGCATGCCATTTATCTATATCCTTCATGCCATTTATCTATATCCTTTCTCATTTGCATACTGGTAATCAAAATAACCTACTCCCCCATTCTTTGAATAGGCTTTTCAAGCCTCTTTTTTTTATTTTTATTGCTCTATTTCGTTCTGGCATATAAGATAGGGTCTTTATTTTTTTCTTACTTCATATTTGCGTTGTAATAATTTTCAGATACATGCTTTTCTAGGAATATAAAGTTTTGGGTAGTATATTTTTAAAGCTGATTTACTGTTTTTCTTTTATTAGCTTAAGGGTTAGGAGCTTTGGGCAGATTTTAAAGTCTGTGTTTGATCTTTTTTTTCTTTTTCCTGTGAAGATGACAGTTTGCGGCAATCAGTAAGCTTTATCTCTCTGGGTTTTCTGCAAAATAAGTATCTCTTTACGTGAAAATGTATTTTTACATTTTTAACAGGGACCATTTCAGAAAAGACCACACTTTTTAAAATTTTAAAACAATGATGTTTAATGATAAATAATAAAAAAAAAAAAAAATAAATCTAAACTTCGTTCTCTACATTTTCTTAATGTTGGGTTTACAATTCATAAGGAAGAAGCCAGCATGGTATCTGGGATTTTTAAATCCAAACTTGAGGGCAGGCATGCTCAGAAATGAATGTGGATGCTGGTCATGAAGCACAGTCCTGCCCTGGGTCTCTCATTTTGTCCAGGAACCTCTTTATGTAATACAGCAGGGGATTTTTTGAGTTGGGCCTGTAAAAAGGAAAATGTTCTTATTTACAGAAAGAATACTTATCCTAGGCATTTGTTCTTTCATATGTTGACATCCCTTTCATGTTCTATTTAGAGAATATATCTGCTGTACAGTTTATATAGGTTACAGCCTTTATTTTGGATGCGCAGTGCTGTCCTACTCTGGGTACAGCTCCGGTAACTCCAGAGCTGTCCCTGCTCCTGACACTGCCCTGTAATAACAAAAGGGCAGGAGCTGTAGGTGGAGGCTTGGACAGTCCCAAGCTGAACATGTGGAAGCGCACTGCTTTAAATTCTGCAAGAAAAAACAACTCTCCTTTTATTTAAAAATTACATTTTCCCAGTTTCCTGCTTTGCTTCAGTACCGTGTCTGCTGAGCCAGTATCTAATGCTGCTTGCCCTGCGACTGTCTTCTATTGGTCTTTCATGTTGTCTTCTGCTGTAGCTGGAACATTGCTACTGCTTATATACTGAGCCCCTTTTTCTTTCCTGTTTTACACTTCTCCTTTAGAGAAACATCCTTTATTGTTTTCCCTACGCTCAGTCTCCCCTGAATGTGTGTCGTTCTTGTTATCCATTACCCAGGATAGAAGTACCATAGTAGTTGTTAATTATAATGGAGAACTGCAGGGCAACACGTCACATCTTTTGGGTATAGATAAATTACACTACATCAATAGCTGTTGGTATGTATGAAACTTAAGGAACATGGTTAAACTGCAGCACATCTGAAAGTGCTGGAGGTATTACTCTGTTTTGAAAGATTTTGATTCTTGTGAAGAATTATTTGTAAGAGTTAATCCCATTCTCTTTTCCCAGTGAAAAGAGGGAGAATCTCTATCTTGCCTCTGTGGAAAGCATTTAACCATTCAATTAGCAAGTTCATCTGGAAGCATGTGAAGAAAGACACAAGAATCCTCCTGGGCATGCTGTATGAATACCAATGTATTAATTAAAATCTATCTAACTATGTCAGTATTCTGCAGTTAGGGCCATATCTCAGATATCATGGGGCCATCTTTTTTCATAAAGTTACAGTGTACACATGCAGCATGTGATATTTATCCTTTTAAAAAAAACACTTTCTTTCTGGGACACTTACAAGTCTGGAAGCTCCTGGGTTTATACAAATGTCTTGTAACTGCAAAGAACCATATTGTCATTACTGCAGCGGATCTGCTGAGATGCCCGTGCGTTGGGCCCTGTAAAAGCAGGCTCTGTTTGGGTTTGTCCCTCTGGCCTCCTTTCTTTGTTTAAACTATGAAATGCACAGTGTAAACACACAGTGTAAATAGCCGAACTCAAATGTAATCTATAAACTTTGTTGCTTTGGGTTTAAGTTTTTTAAATGCTCTGAAGTGCAAGTTCCCAGGCTCCTTAAACTTTGTGCTGAATCAGCATATGTGCCCCTTTCATCTCACTGCAATGATCTGTTCCACCAGGCTCAGGTCTCTTATCTGCTTTCTGTCCACTTTCTTACTTTCTCCTGTTCTTTTCAGTATTCTCTTTTCTCCCGTACTTCCTACCCAGCTTCTCAAAGTGACTATTTTGGGGCGCCTAAGCCATGTGAACTTACAGCAAGGATAGATGCTAGGTGCCTTGGAGTCCACGTTTCCTCTGGCTACTGTTGCAAAAAGGACTAGAAGCCAGGATTTAGCTGTTGGGTAGTGGCGTGAATCCAGGAGACAGGTTGTGCGGGGAAAATTAGCAGCTATTGCAAGGCTCATGCTACATTTCATGTGTGAGAGACCTCACATAATATTCTCAGTTGTGGCTTACAGTAAGTAGGAGGGTGTCATTCAGGGTGAAATCGGATGCTGTGCTGGAAAATATTTAATATTCGTATGTGCTGGATTTTATATTAATGTAGTATTAATATGTGCTGAAGGTATTTAAAAGATATATAGATGTGGTGCTTAGGGACATGGTTTAGTGGTGGACTTGGCAGTGTTAGGTTTATCCTTGGACTCAGTGATTTTAAAGGTCTTTTCTAACCTAAATGAATCTATGAAAATCCAGTGGATCCTACAGGCAGCAGCGTCAGCGCCGCAGTGAAAGCAGCCAGATGGTGAAAGCCTGGTAGGACCAAGGTCTGTTTGCACCAGGAGGCACGTTCACCCAGCGGTACCTGTAACCAGTGCTGTGTCCCTTTGCTCCTTTGTTCCTTTGCTTCCGGCAGCTGAGAAAGAGCAGGGGGCACACACACAGATCTTCACCTGTTGATAGACTGTGCTTGCCTTGGCAGTGTCCCTTTAAACAAGCCATTCATGTCTCCTGTGTTGCTTTAAAAAGTTCATAAAGTTTTCCCATTTGATTTGCTGTTGCTAGGTGCTGGGTGGTTTGGTGTTTCTTTTTTTTTTTTCATTGTGCTTGTTATGAAGAAGCCTTCAGCAGGCTAAGAATATTTTATAAGGTTAGAAAATGGTGTTAAATGTTAATTAGCAGTTGCATAATCCCAGGTGGCATCCTCTCACATGCACTCGTCAATTTTTAATGAGTGTCACTCGTGCATATCAAACTCAAAATTAGCTTTCTTTCCCAAGTACTCTGTTTGATTTTCACACTCACTTTCCCTCCCCTTCTCCTTTGATGTTACTGACACAATATATCATGCTGGCATTTGCTTTGGTTTCATCTCCAATGCATATTGTCATGTAGCTAGTTAGTTATCTGCAACATATACACATACTCGTATCGGTAGAAGCACAGCTTCATAGAATCACAGAATGAATCTTGAGGGGTTTCTTTCCTTCTTAATAAGGTGAATAAGGAAAACTTGATGCAAAAGCATTTTGGGTTTCAATTTGAGAATTCAGAGTACTAGAGCCACTCTCTGAGCTTGGCTGGAGGTGACCCTCACTGATACTGCATTGCATCTGTTGGAGCCCTGGTGTAGTTCCTCCAAATAAAAATTTGGAGCAAAAGTCTCTGTGTCTCCATGAAATTTACCACAAGTTAAAAACTAACAAGAAGTGTTGTACATACATGTATCTGCTAACTGGTGGGATGCTTCACCACCTTGTTATCTGTGCATTGTGCTGGTAGAAAAGCATGACTAGTCAGAGGTGGAAAGGATATTTAACATCCACCAAAGCATACTTAGCTCTGTACGGGAATGCCCTCTATGGGTTGGTTTTGTTTTTGAAAGGTGTCGGAAATGAAAGCTGCCAAGGCCAGTGAGATTTTGCAGATCTGCACGTGCAGGTTGAAGTAACCTGATTATTGCAACCCTTGCATCCAATCTTTGGCTGCTCTCGGATGAGCTAACTGTAATAGTGTTACCCAAACAGCTGGTATCGGAGAGAGTGTGCACATATCAAATGGAGGCACATAAAGGGACAGTCAGGCTGAGTAAGATCATCTCAACTCCTACGGAGTCTTTCTCTTCATTTTGTCAGTTTGTGCAGAGCTTTAGACTCAAATCTGTTAAGCAACTTCTTGGTAAATCACAGAACAGCTGAACAGAAGCTCAGATAACTGAATTTTCACTGTTTATCATTTCCATTAGTCTTTTTGCTTGTTAAAAGGAAAAGCAAAACTCCCTTCCCCCCCTTGCCCCACCACTCCCCTTCCCTCACATGCACAGTTTGGTCCTTAGCTTCTGATTTGATCATGGAAGCAATTTTACTTTGGTCTGCATTTTGCTTTGATTTTTATTTGTTAAGGAAAGAGTTCTTTAAGCATCAGGATGATTTTGTTTTGTTAAATGGAGTTGTTAGCTCACTTGGCAGGAGTCTCTGTACAGACTTTGCTTTGATTTCCCCTAAGAATACCATGTGTTTGAAAAATATTGGCTTCTTGACACTGTAGTGCCAATGACCTCTCTTTCCAATAGAACAAACTCAGCTTTAAATTATTTTTATTAATCAAGATTTTATCTCTTACCAGAGATTGACAGTTTTCCAAAATCTTTTTGACAGCTACTGGTAGATGCGAGAGGTGAACCAGAATTAACAATCAAGGGTTAGAGGACTGATTCCTGTTGTTACTTACCAGAACCTAAATGGGGGGAAAGCTCACTGATCCTCCTGCAGTTACACCAGCACAAATGAGATTAGAATCCAGTCGTGTATCCAGGAAAATGAAAATGTCATGGCAATGACTGGTGTCCAACTTCTGAAATAAACAGATCAAGCAGGAGTAATTACATTTCTCTTTCACCCTTTCTGCACACAGGCACTTTTCACTATCCTTTGATGATCTGTACAGAAAATATATATGATAATAAATATTTCCACACCCATTGCTAGTTTGTAAGAGTAATGTAGCTACTTAAGATGAAGAAAGTAGCAGGCTGACACACAAGACATTGAAATGTCAAAAGGCCAGTATATTTTCCAAAAGCTTCCTTTTTAAAATGTAATTTGGGTGGTATTTTTTTAACTTACAGTAGCAAGGGGTGGGGAGGGGGGAAAATGCTGGCTGGTTTGTGGGTTCCCCCCCCTCCCATATCCCAGCAGTACATAGAAGCCATGGACATACACCAGTGCAGGCAGTAGAGATGAAGTCAAATGGTGCAATGCTGCCAACTCCCTCTCCATTGTTCTTCAGTGCAAGCAAAGATACAAAATATTCATATGTGCTAATTGAAACACATTGTGCTTTCATTTCAAAGGTCCTACTGCATGGGAGAACTTAAAAGATAGTTCTAGTATTAATTAACCTGGTTTCGATCCTTTGTAAGAAAAAGCAAGCTGTTCTAACAGGAATCTAACCCTTGCTGCTCCTGAACTTGCATCTGCTCTAGACCCATCTGGAAACTCAAATGCGGGAGATGACTTGGAGAGAAATGATTACTGAGGTTTTTCCAGTCCAGATCAGAAGTTGAATGTTAAAAATTTAATGAGATAGCTTGCTATTATGGGATTTGGCACCCCGATGGAATTTCTTAAAAGCTTTGAATAGTACACAGTATTTATTAGGACTGAGTTTGGGCTTATTTTAACTCTCACTGTCAACCTTCAGGTTTTCATACTCCATCTTCCAAGAGATTTGGGCTGTCCGTTGAAGCTTTGAAGATATAGGTACCATTAAAGAGGATGCGTCTTTCAGGCTATCTTTGTTGGTAGGTTATTGGACAAAATATCAGCTGCTTCTGGAAGATCTCCATTCATTTTGTGCTCATTTGTGACCAAGCACATACTGCCAGGCATTTGCCTCCTAGAAGCAGGCTTATTCTTCTGTGTCTGCTAAGCCATGTGTATCAGCTTTAAAATGATGTCAGAATGCTGACTCAACCTGGGAGAAAGGACCAGAAAAGTGTTTTCAGTGCTTTACTTCATGTTCTGTTTTCTGACCCATAATTGTGTATTTTCAAACATACATACTATACTAAGTGAAACCAATTCATTTGGAGGGCAGGAGTTTTTCTTCTCCCCTCTCCTTGCTTTTTAATTGTGATTTCCTTAATGTGAGTTATTCTGCTTTCCAAGAGACAGAAAACTCATTGCTTCTGCCAATATTTGGAGTTATAAACCATTGCTTGAACTGTATGATAACATTAATCCTAGTGTATAGATTGTTACTATGGTTAAGGACTGTCTTTCCAGCTCTAACAGCTCTTGGTATTGCTTCAGGCCATTAAGCAACAAATTGTCTGTAAGGAATAATTTGTTGCATTTCTCCTACCTTGTTTTATAATAAAAGGTATTATATTTAATGTTATGCTTCCCTGGGTTCAGTTTTCACCCCCAGACAATGCCACCACTTCTTCAGTCTATATAACTGCCCAGTTATTCCCTCTCTTGGGAATACGTGTGCTTGAAGATGAGATCAATTTGAAAGTATTTTGAAGTAACGGCAGAGTTTTACTTCTTGAAATTGGGGTGTTCAGCAATCCCATGATATCTGTGTTCTAATGGTTAGGTTTGTTTTTCAGTCCATGACAACTTTTAGGACAGAGAGATACAGACTTCAATCTGTTTAATCCTCTATTTGCATGTCAGGATTGAGTTTTATGAATGCATATGCTGATTTAAAGAAAATTGTGACAGAAGAAGAACGAAAAGAGACAGAATTACTGCGGAAGTGTAATTATTGAATAAAATTGGACACGTGACAAAACTAGAATATGACCCTAATGAATGGAGGCCATGGAGATGTTCATGTCGCCTTTTTACTTGCATTGTGTTTAAGTCTGATTTACTCAAACTGATTCTAAGCTGTGTAATGAAAAGGTGAATCAGCCCATTGTTCTTGATGGGTTCGTCCTCTGTGTTTACAGCTTGTTTTGTCAAAGAGAGGAGTAAGGGCTTTTTCAGCCTTTATAACTTCCATTGTAGTTTAAAGGAAAAAGAAGCAAAGATACAAGTTCTCAAGACACAACAGGATGGACAGGACTTGCTCTTAACAGTACCAATATTGAATTGACTCACTGTGTGTACTGTTGAAAAGGTCCCTCCTGCACATAAGCGACATTCCTGTCTCCATACCTCTGCACAGGTGATGGTGGAGTAAACACACTTGTCTTTAGTGTGTGGGCCTCGCTCACTGCTCTTGTTTTATTCTGTTGCTCCACTAGAATTAATTTTGTTTCTCTGGAAATTGGTTGAGAACTGGCCCGAATGCATCTCTGGAAACAGACTGAGGAGCTGGGAGCAATAAGCAATTACATTGTGTTATATCAAGAATCCACCTGGAAGTGGGAGTTCACAGGTGTGGGAAATGTTGTGAGAAAAAGTATGAAATGTGTTTGGTGGCTCTTCCCTTCTTCCTGGACCAGCTGCTTTGTAAGGTTCACTTTGAAACGTATGCTGGATTCCAGCCATTCCTAGCGACCTGCTCCAGACAGGCATTAGGGTTTCACAGTTACTGATATGGGCAGGATGATTTAAAAACCTGTTAAATGGCTTTTCTTCTGCTGCTGTTAGACTTGAACAGCCAACAACGCCAAGAGCCAGTGCTGTAGGGAAAGCTGTACATTACTGAACTCCACTGGTTTTGGTGGAGCCTCGTTGACTGACACCACCCAAGGAATTTGCCTGAAGTGAGAGGTGGCTTGTGTTTTGTTTTCCTTAGTATTGAGAGAACTGGGGTTCTTGCATTCCAGTTAGCTTAGAAATGTATAAATTTGTTGAAAGCTTTTGGTGATACAGGGAACAACAAGGACATAATTTGGCTCTGCAGAACTTTAAGCAGGAAGGCGAGAAACTGAGGGGTCTGATTTTGCTTTTAGGGTAATGTAAATCAGAAATAACTGCTGAAATCAGTGAGCTACGTAAATGTAAAAATGGAGAAAGCAAAAAGCAAGTCTGTCCCATTACCATTTTACCTGTTAACTCAATGTATCTGATAAAGAAATCATTTAGAAATAATAAACATGCCATTTTTACAGTCACATTTCAGAGCAGAACCACACTTCAAGGGCTATAATTGTGACCTACATTTTGAATTATTTGATAAGGCTGACCCCCCATGATGATCTCAAATTAAAATCTTATAAATTACCACTTTCTGGCAAATAGGCTTGCTGTTATCATTTCACTCTGACATTTATTCTTTGCTATGGGTCACTGCTTTATTACTGTAAGAGCTTTTGGCCAAGTGCTGTTCCCAAAGCATAGGAAAGACGTTAAAGGTTAATTTCTCGCAAACTGTGAGAAAATGTTACTTCTCATTCATTTAGATTTGCATTACTGAATTTGCATTCTTTTTATAGTATGTGTATTAGTATGTAGCTAAAATCCCTCACAGCAAATCAACCAATAAATTGCACTGAATTACAGTGCAGTAATGAATTGCTTGTCATTTGGTTTCTAACAACAATAACAAGAATGTTTTTTAATGCTCTTGGCCAGACAATTAACATAGTCTGTCTTGGTGTAACTCTGAAGTCTTTGGAGCTCTGCCTGCAGAGTACTTGGCCCAAAAGTTGCAAGTGCTGTAGAAGTTGATTGTTGTGTCTTCATCTGAATGTGTCTTGGGCTGTAGTCTTGTTATAAAAAAAATATGGTGGTGAATGCTAATGTTTGGTTCTACTGTGCACGGGGTCTTCAACTGGACGGGCAATTCCCCTGGAAATTTGCAGCTGTATCAAAGGTAAAACAACTCTTGGTCAGCCAGCACAAGGCCAGATGGGCTAATCACCCCCTTCCTGCCCCAGAAGAGCCCTGGGAGGTGTTTGTTCTGCATGTAAAGAAGATTAATTTGGGATTTGACAAGGGAACTGTATATGGAGGACTTACTGGGATTTATCAGACCTGCCCTTCAGGTGGTGACAAGGCCAGAAGGCAGCAGGGGTGATGTGAATGCGTTAACTACCCTCTGAATAAATTGTACTTTATGTGATTTTTTTTTTTTTTTTTTTTTTTAAGGTATTAATGTCTACCCTCCCAGTGGGAAATTCTTTAGAGGGAACTGTTAATTGTCTCCATACTCCATATCCATAGTTGGGATCCAGAGAAGGAGCTGAAAGACTATGCCTGCATGTTGCCTGTGCAGATGTTTCTTCCCTGGGGGACTGAGGTTGTCCTTAAAAAGAAGTGGGGTGCAGCATGGGGCTGATAATTGTAAAGACACCCCCATGCATAGATCCCTCTGGTGTTACTCAGAGGAATTCAGCTACGTAGAGGAGGAGGGAAGGAAACATTGACCCAGCTCTTTACCAGACAGAAATGATTAAAAAATGAATCATGGTCTGCACTGTGTGAGCCATCACTGGTAGTTCCCTGAAGAAATAGGTTAATAAAGTTGTGGCCTAATTAAATCACAGATCTTGTTTGTTGTCTTGCCCGTTTGAGACTGACATCTTCCAGACTTTGCCATGACACCAGCCCAGAGGCTTACGTGCCTTGTGTAGGACAGTGCAAGCAGGTGAGATGTTTTACACATAGAGTCACTAAAGTATTCCCCTTTTGCACTGGGTGGGCACTTGTATCAATTAGTTTATTGTTTACTAGTTGGGGTTGCAGATAGTTGATGCTTAGGACCAGGAAACATCTGTGTGATCTCTCCTGAGGCTTTTGTCATTACTATACCGTCTAGTCTTAATTCTTTCTAATTATTTTGGCAATTGTGCAGTCTCCCTCTACTGCCAAGTTTGGAGGCTTCAGTAAATAGCAAATTAAATGTGTAACCTGTGTCTAAGAAGAAACCTATATATCATAAAGGCACTGCTTCACTTTGGACTGTATGACTCATGGTAAGAGGAAGATTAGCTGTGTTAATGAAGCTTATGAAAGGTTTACTTTGGTGGCAGCTGCTTGCTATTTGTAACTGCGGTTTCTCAGGGAAAGCAAGGTTGCACACCCTGTGCCTGCTACTAGTGGATCATTGTGGCCCATCCCGGGTTTGACATCGGTGGAGGCTGGAGTTGGCTCCCAATAATACTGTGTAACAGTTTGGTATGAGAAACCAAAGTAGTTTCTCATTCCTGGCACTGAAGGAGGTTTGTTTGCAAAATAAGTGTGGTGAAATACTCTCTATCGTGTTGTATTGGGCAGTGTCAATATACAATAGGAAATACATATATAATATTTGAGCTTCACATTTTACCCTTTTATGGCTTCACTAGGGTTAAGATACAAACCGGAGAGTTATGTGTGTCCCTATTGAGTATATGTTCACTATAAAGTAGATCTGACCTTTTGAGATTTTATTTTCTTCTTTGGTTTGTAAGCATGTTGTGTGTATGCTTTCATCCTGGCTTAAGCTTTTGAGTTAAGCTCACTGATAGCTGTCAGTGAAGGATGTATAGCTATAGCTGTGAAATTCAAGAAGCCACTGATATGATTATAATGACCTCAACAAACAGCTGTGACATTCATTCCTCGCAGAGGTAGTTTTTTGATTCTCATTCTTAACTAAAGGAGTGCTAATGAGAACAGTTTCGAGTGACTTCTATAACTTTTCACTGCTTTCTTGTATAAGGGTTGGAGGTTTTGTTTGGATTTGTAAGCCAACTTTTTCTTACAACTCCGAGTGGATGAGTTTTGTATTTTTTCTACAGGTAAACATCAGGAGCCGCAAGAAAAATGACAAAAACATGTTGGAAATGAAAATCAGTGTTTAGCACTTCATGCTATTTGATTAGGAAAACATCTAGTATTTTTTAGTTTAATTATTTCGTTGATGTAAAGAACTTTAAGGATTTTGCCGTTAAAGATCTCATTTTACATCAATATAACACATTGACTTTTGAAGTAGTTTGACATGATGCATGTTTTCTCCAGTGTATTCCCAGTGCAGACATACAAGCGGCAATATCTGTGCCAGTCTATTTGACGAAGGGGTTAACTGGTGGCACCTTCTGACTCAAGGAAATCCAGCCTCTCATTGGGAGGCTATTTCCTTAAACTGTCTAAAAGCTTACCAACTGAGTAAGGAAATACATTTGGTGATGAGTCATCCAGTCTTAGTGCCATAATATGTACTATGTTAAAGAATATACAAAGGAAGTGTCTTCAGCTTAGAATTTTATCACTTGGATGACAAACGCCTTAACTCTAAATTTGGAACTTGCTGTGTTTAAATGTCAATAGCAAATAATCCTTTTTTTAAACTTAGTGGTAATTAAATCTTTATGTGATTTAATCCTGATGGTTTTAAAACTTTATCACCTAAGTATTAATGCATATTAACCAATTCCATTTTTTCAATGCTAACACAACACACAATTGTCTTACATCTTGAAGAGGTAGAGTTGCCTGAATTTTCTGGAGTCCTCAGCCCAAACTTGCCGTAACAGAAATGCTCTTTGGATTTAATTTTATAAACAAATTACTTTAATAAATAAAAATAATTCATAGAGGCTAGAGATTGCAAACTATTGACTTGAAATTTTTATGTATTGTTCTCGAAATTCGCATTGCAAAACAGCTGTACCTTCCCCTCCCTTACCCTGTCCCTTGCATCGCATCTCAAATTAGGTCTCTTATCAGTCTGCAGCCAGGACCATGGCTGTATCTCCAATATCCTGCAAAGAGACAATACCACACAAATATGGGGGAAGGGGCAGTACTTCCATTTATTATTAGGTGTATGGTGAGAAGAAATAAAATAGTTCTAGAAGTGAAATATGATCCTTTCACTTATGGCAGGAGAGAAAGTGTTTCTCTACACTGCAGAAGGAGAACTGGTAACAATTGTCAATTGAGTGGATTAAGGAGAATAATAGTGTCTCTCTTTTCATATTGTTCTGCTACCTTGCTCTCCAGCTTCCTACAGACCCTCACTCTGGATGTCTATTATATATTTCATTGATAGAAGACTGTATGAATTTGTCCTCTAGGTAAACACATTTCTGTTTTAAAGGGTGGTGAAATTGTTCCGTGATACAAGTAAATGATCAAAATGTGCTATCAGCTCCAGGTGTAATTTTTAGCCTATTGATTTTTTTTGTCTGTGGTTAGCTACACTACATTTAAAACCAGACAAGTGAAGCAATGGAAAATAGGGGAACATCCTACAGTAGCATAGGCTGGCCAGATGATGCAACAGTTTTTCTGGTCTTTCACAAGTTTAAATTAGAAGGGAGATTTCAATTTTAATAGAAGTAACAATGATACAATGTGCAACTTCAAAATAAAAAGATAGAAATACAGTATTAAATGTAAGTATTCAGTGTTAAGGCTCCTGAGATGCTGTTTGACTAGGTTGTTATTCTTTTAAATTTAAATATACAGTAGTACTTCTTGAAAATCACTTGAACAGACATGCTATTTCTCTTTGAGTAATAATGATTTACTACCTTTTATTTTATCTTTTGGGTGTCAGGGTAGTAGCATTACCACACTGAAACTAAATCATATTTCCTATTTCCTATATCATTCTCTTTAGCAGCATTTGACAAGAGAAAGAAGAATATTATGTTTCCAAACTACAAAACAGCCTTATGAGAATATTAGAAAACTTAAGTTATGAGGCACATTTTAATAACTTCAGTCACCTGTACTCAAAGCAGGCATAAGCAAAGTATTAACTGATGTAGTATTTATGTAACAGAAGTTTTGGTGTTTACTGTGTAGCAAGGACTTATGACCATTTTATGGAGATTTCTAGACCCTGAGATATAATAATCTCTTTGATTTGTCACTCTGATAGAATGAAGGTGCTCATGAATTTACTGTAAATAGAATTTTCTAATCATCCTCAAGAAAATTAGAAATATATGGCAGATTAACAAACCAGCCATTCATCTGTTGGGTTAAATGTACTAACGTGAACTTAACAAGGCATGTCGTCTTTTAACACATGCAAAGGACCAAATTATCTGCTGAAAGACTGACATTATGTAAATGTAACATTTGCTGGACCTCTAAACCCTGTGATTAAATTACTGTCTAAATTATTCTGCAATATGAATGTTGCCTGCAAAAAGAAAAGCTGTAAAAGAAATGACTGTGACATCTTCTGGGTTTGCAGTATTTCCATAATGAGTATTTGAAATGAACAGTTTGTATATATAACTTAAAATCTTAATGAAATAAGAAGAAAGCGAGTGGAGGATATGACGCGAGGAAAACTTACTCTACAAAGAGTAATTTATCCCAGGGTTTTGGCAAGACTTTGTTAGGGGGAGAAGCACGGCTCAATTAAGAGGGGAATTTCATCCACAAATCAAAACTTGTCACTGGAGAGATGCTTCCCCAACCTTCCTCTGTGGATGTGTTGGGTAATCAGTGGCAAGTAATCTTCTTTCACTTAGGACTTTGAGAGAGACACGTCTGTAAAACAGCAAAAAATAAAAATGGAAGAGTGTGCTGAGAAGTAATTATGTCCCTGAAAGGCTGCGTATAAATTGTTCCCTGCAAATAGATATCTTCTCATGCAGAATAACTGATCAGTTAACTTGTACTGTATCATTAACTCATGTAAATTATCTTACTTGTATTTCACTCATTCAAAAAATTAAAATCTAGCAGAACAAATGTGCTTCAGCAAATGGAGGAATTGAATGTTTTATTAATTGGCTGCTTAGTAAGCTATAACAACAACAGCGGAGAGAGGCAGCACTTCACAAAGAGTCATTAATTGAGCCTCATGGTACACCTGCGAGGTGGAATTGACTGACTCATAGCCCTTTTCCGATTATTTAGCACTAGAGGCCACGGTGATGGAGAGTTAATATTCTCCTGAAAAAATCCGTAAAGGCCAGGTTTTTTCGTTCCTCTACTGTCTCCGTGAAGCCCCAAGTGAAAATTCAGCACAGATTGAAAGCAGCAAAACTGAGGTGCTCAGAGAAATGACTTGATATCCACCTTCACCGAAAAGTTAAAGATTTCTTAGAAAAGATGGTCAGTCTGGCCAGTGATGGTTCTCAGCAGATGGATTTGGATGGTACTTTTTTGCATGGATCTTGCATTTCTGATCAGTTTTGCTTTAAGGTTTGTTGTTATCGTAAGGGGAGCCGGACCAGATCTCCACAGTCCCCAGCGATATTTTATAATTGAGAGGACTGGTTCCAATATGTGGGAATCCTTCCTTGTTTTCTGAGCAGCTTGATGGGACTTCATTCTTTTATAAAATGTTTGTCGTTGTAATTTGTAATGACCGGAAAATTTAGTGTGAACTTTACCTGCAATGCATATATGTTATCTTTTCTCAGAGAGCAATGTTTTCCCGAGAGCCTTATTCGCTTGCTTGCTTCATGTGCCAAATCCTATAATAGGAGAATCAGTTGTATGTTTTAGATATAACCGGCTTATTCAAATTCTGTGGAAATCCAGATGTAATTTCCAGATTAGTTCATGTTTCCACAAGCTGAGTGATTGTGGTACTATTTTCAGATGAAGCAAATCTTTCTCAGTCCTACAGACCGTCCGTAAAAACTCACCTCTTCCCCTCTGTCCCCCCATGTGATTTTGTTCAGTGAGAGCGAGAATGAAAAGGGTTTTAATTCAGGTGATTTTGTAGTGATGCTACCTGGTTCAGCATACTGCTATCTGCCACTTAAATGGAATATGGTAGTTTATTTCTCCTTGCTAGAAAAAGTTTGGGTGTTTTTTGGTTTTTGTATTATTTTTTTTTTTTAAAAAAAGCCTGCAGGTGTCCTGTCAATTTCCCTTCATCCAAACCCTTCCTGTTGTGTGGGAAGAAAAGCAGAAAAATACTGGGGGGTTGGGGGGAATAATAAACATCATAATAATAGAAAAGAAAACCTCTAAACTGCTGCCCCCACTCCCCAAACTATTTGCAGATTCAACCAAAATGGCATCTTAATGTTTGAAACTTTGTTTTTATTTATGCCTTGTCCTCACTGTCTCTTACTAATGTACCATGGCCCGTACTCAACTGGGAGAAGACTCTGCAGTTGGACTTACTGGTTTGTAGCATTTCCTCTTTTGAAGTGGAAATACAATTTTCTGTGCAACTGTAACAAAGTTACCTCCAAGATTCGCTTCACTTTTTGTTTGAAAAGGAAATATTTCTGTTTTTCCTTTCTCTTGTTCCTCTTCCTGTTTGGTCAGTGCCCCATAAATACATCTGCAAATAGCCCCTGCTCTAAGTAGTTCAATTTGTAATTGAAAATACGAGGAAAACAGGTAAGCATGAGAATTGGTGGTAGGTACGTTCCCTGGTTTTCTAATTTATTCAAATTCTGAAGGAAATGAGATGCACAGGAAAATAGATGAGTTTAAATGCTCTGAGGGTGAGGGCTGGTCCTATATATGATAATCTCTGAAATATATACTGCTCTTAATTATACCATAATCCCTGATAATTGAGAAATTTGGTCATTTCTGGCATAAACATGAGTAGTTTTTCAATTTCTTGCTATTGAGCTTAAATTACCTCAGGTTTACACTTTTGTAACTATAAACTGAACTTTATCATTAATTTTTCAGCATTAAAAAGAAAAAGTAGGCTAAACTTGAGCTATAGATGAAGTATTTAAAATAATTTCCCAAAGCCCTTCATAAATGTGACATTGATTCATTGATATACAGACCATTAGCAGTTAGTCTTCTCTGTTCATCTATCATTTCAATTATCTCTAGACTTCCCCAGGGTCTTTGACAAATGGGAGACAATTTGCATTTTGTACATTAATGACCTTGGCTGAATTTGTAATTTGATTCCCCCCATCTTATAATTATACTTTAGCATTTGAGGGGAAATCCCCACAAAACTCTAGTTGGCCAGTTTTTAATTTAATCAGAAACGTACGGCTGCTGAGGTGGGGGAAAAGGAACAAATAAGAAAAAAACCACCCCTTAAAAGTATTTTGCATTTTGTGAAGAACTTTTACCTAGGGTGGAGAAGATTATAGTAAGTTAAGCGTGAGGTCTGTTTTGCAGGGGAATGTTACCTCTCTGGGTCACGGGCTTAGAAAAGCTGTCTCTTGGTCCCTCTGACAATGCACAAGAGGAATTTCAGAAAAAGATCCCTGGAAAAACAAAAAAGAAGAGAAAAAAGTAGATGAAATAGAGCCACTTTTTAAAATGTATGTTTCAGGGGTGTATGGTGTTGTTAGATGTCCAAGCATACCTTGTTACTTTACACCATCAATCATCTCCTCTACAGTGGGCCAAACTCAGTGGCAAAGGGAAAGTAGGAATGATTGTTGTGGAGAGAAATATTTTCTTGAGCTCCTTTCTTTTCTCCAGTACACTCGCTGCCATCCAGCCTTTAGCTTGGGAACAGCAGCGGTCCTCAAGGGCCATCGGCCACAATCCCACTGTGTTGTCTCCATTGTGCTGCCTCTAGTCCCCTGGTTTGCCTTCTAGCTCCTGTTCACAGTGCGGTTCCTACATACAGATTTGAGCTTTGGTTTTTTCATCATTTCAAGTATGAAATTATTTTCAACAATGCCAAAGCATTCATTAAAGTTATTTCCTATCTTCTGATAAGCATGTTTATTAACATTAATTTTTGTGAATCTTTGCATGTGGGAAGAACCACAACCACCTCTGAGAATTAATGTTTTCATATTAGATCAGGCATAGGTATCTTTTTAAAGTATTGCTTTTCATCCAGAAGTGTTGCAAAGTTTTTCTGGAGCAGTACATAGACAGACTTATTCAGATTTCTAGGATACCACTGATCCAGCCGCAGGGAGGCTACACAGCATGGGGGAGAGAAGTGACAGAAAATGAGCCAAATTCCCTTTGAGCTCCTCTCTGCTTGGCTGTCTGTCTTGCCATTTCTCCTCTCTTGGCTGTGGCTGTCCTCTCGCCTTCCCATTTCTGCTGAGCGCTCAGCCACGCTGGCACAAAGACCAGGAGCGTCACCTGGGCCTGGGTGACTGCAGAGCAACAGGGACGTCTGACCTGATCCTGTGTAGAGCCAGCATGGATCCGGCAGAGTTGTGCGCTGGGGCTGGGTCTCTCCAGACTTCAGGAGTTGTCATCACAGAATACCTTGCTAAAACCCTTGTACTATCCACTGGGAACATGAACTGTGGGCTATACTAGCACCATGGCTGGCTACTAGGTAAAAAGGCCAGTTGCTAAAAAAATTTCCATTAATAATTTTGGGTAGTTTAAGACTTCCAAATAATCCTTCTTAGCTTTTTTTGTTGTTGTTGTTGTATAGAAGATTGCCTATTAACTTAAACTACTGGTTTTCTTCTGTCTTTGAACTGGTGGTCTTTTGCTCTAGTGATGCAGTAACCAGGTTTTAGTGTTACTTGTGTTGCTCACTGTTCACATCTTTCCCACATTTAAAAAAATGTGCGGAAGCATCCACATCTTATCAGTTTTCTTCACTGTTTGTTAATGCTCAGAATGTGGGTACCCTGGAGAAGACACATAAGGATTTAGTAAAATTAAGCTTTTAGATGGGCAAAAGAGGCAGTAAAGTATTCACAGAAAAAATAAAATTCACAGCTTAAGTACCCTGTAATCGAAGATCAGCTTGATGGCCTCACTGCATCAGTTCCTTCAACAGAAAGCTTCACAGCCAACTTTCAGGATTTTGGGGCGGTATGTTGTTTTTTAAGTAACACAGGGACACGTATGCAGTGCAGTGCATCCCACGTGATGGTGATCGCTGCCTTCTCTAGGAGAGTTCTGCAGTTGTTCAAAATTCACTGTTGCCATCACTAACAGCAGTGTGGTATCTGAGATACCAGAGTCTTTGCCTTTTCCTTTGAACATGAAATCACTGCAGTCTCTCAGACAACATTAGGTGGTAACTGTTGGCAACAGCTACGATGTTAGGAGCGACGTATGTTTCTGGCCAGATTTTCAGAACCATCCATAACATTATACTACATGTACTTTGCTCATATATCACACTTTCCTTTTGTGCGTCAGAATGAATTTGGCTGTCTCTTCCATGCAAAAAAGTAATTAGCTTGGGTTGAATGTGAGGAATTTATTTTTTGATTGGAACCGAAGGGTGAAATTCTGAGTGTGGAAACCTGAGCTGTGAACTGGTGTTGACCTGTGGCCTTGGCACTGCTGCTCTGCCGCCTAGATGCTCACACTTAGGAGGGACTTATGTGTATAGCAAAAAAGGTCTTGGTTTTAAATAGCATTCGGTACAGTCCAGGGTATGTTCAGACCAGGCTGTTCAGCCTTGGATTCTTCTGACGTACGTGTACAACTGTTTTTCCACATGCTGAAGAGCTGGCGGTGTTTGGTTTGAAGAGGTTTGGTTAAATTAGATGCTCCAAGTGGTCTGTAAGAGTGAGCTAAAGATCAAGGTAAACATATTCATTGATTTATTTCCTCGCTCTTTTAAAAACAGGACTCGGGCTCCAAACAATACATGTGCCTGTGGAATGTACTTGTCTTTGCCCGTTTTGTGCGCTGCACACAAGTGCCAGGTGGATCTGTATTTATTTCCTCACAGCCTCTCTAGCCCTGTTTGGATTTTTCTACCCCTAGTAGTGTTTGCCCTTTGATGTCTGGTTTTGATTTATTGAACGTCTACAATAGATCTTAAGAACTTTGAATTTATTTCTAATACGTGTTCTGTTTAAGATTATTAAATTTAATACTTTGACCTTAGTGCTGCTCAAAAATATATAGTTGGTTATCCGAAACCCAACAACTTTATAAGAGTGTGTTATTTAAGATTTTACAATGGTATACTCTTCGTTAATAGTGAGGAACATAAAAAATGTCTGCTGTTTGCTGGGAGAAAGGTAGAACAATGCATGTTCTAAGGTGTAAAATTATCATGTTTGAAAAGATCAACTGATGTAGTAACTTCGAAGTTTTAAATTATTTATGCCATCTCACTGATGCCTTGCTGAAAACACAAATGTAAATGTCTTTTTGGTTTTGACCTCTGAAAAAATTGGGTATGGCGCTCTATCAAAACCAGATGCCTGACATCCAAGTAGATTTAAAAGGCAAATTTAGTTTGTATTGGGAACCAGAGTGTAAAGTTTGGGTTACATAAAACTGGCTCTTTCTGGCTCTGGTATGAATCAGTTTTAGCAGTGCAAGATTAACAATTTCAGCCCTCTAATTTCTGCCTGTGATCACCTCTGACATTTGGTGGTTTAAAAACCTTGAGATCACATATTTTTATAACCAGAACTCCCAGACTGTAAAAATTAAGTCTGCTACCTCTGCTAACAACAGCCGCTACACGTGGTGAACACATGTGCTTGCAGAAGCGGTGAAGGTCCCAGGTTCAAATGCCGGTGTCAGGCTGAGGTAACTTTCTGCCAAATTGTTGTTTCTGCAGTGTCTGACTTACACCATCACGCTGAGGCTGATTTATTTGTTTTAAAGGAGACCTCTGTGCTGGTCTGCTAGGAAAGACCCCAAGAAATCACAGCAGTTCTCTGCTACTCATTGCTAATTTAACTGGAAAAAGAAAATCTTATTTCTTCCATCCTTTGCTTTGAACTTGTCATTGGTAAAAACTGCGTGCAAGTTCGTGGTCTGTACATCTCTTTTCCAAGCTTGATATAACTCTATAACCAAGTTTAATTGTCCTGCTTGAGTTCCTTAGTGGGAATTCCCTTCCAGTTAAAGGACGCTCGCCTCACTGCCATTTCTGGTGAGAAGGATCCAGACCTCTCTGAAATATTTAGCTCCTGTTTAGCGCTAAATGACATAGCTGCCTTTCGTTCATCGAGGTGCTCAGCACTGAACAATGCTGCTTTTTGTGCACGTAGGCTATTACATGCTGTGTTCCTTAGCAAACCTGCCCTGTGGTCACAATAAGCAATAGTTAACAAGCACCCATTGGTGTCAGATAAGTTAGAAGAATTCAGAAGACAAATTAGGCAATGAAGTCTCTGGGAATAATGACTTCCCTTGGGTTTCTGTACAAATTAAACTGATGAAGATTTAATCTTTTTTTTTTTTTTTTCCATGGGTTCCTTTGCCCTTGACACACAAGATCAGTTACTAGAAGACACAGTGACTGAGTGCAGCTAAGTGCTATTGGCATATGTCTGTGTAAACCAAATAACGAGTTCTCATTTATGTCTCTAGTAAAGGAGTGACCTGGTTGTATGATTGTGTTTCAGCCATGCGGGGAATGATTACAGAAAAGTTATTTTCTGTAGTAGAAAGTGAGATGACTTTACAACTATAGTTAGTGCAGGATTTTTGTCAGGGCAGTGAGTAATTCTGCCCACATAACTGTTAGGAAGCTCTAGAAATGGAAAACAAATGATGGGAGAGAATATTCAGGAGGATATAGGAAGAAAGAAATATTTAACCCATTTAAGTCAGTAGCGGAGGCGTACCATTCATTGCTGTTTGATCTAATCCCAGGCTATATCTGATGAGGACTAGAGCCTGTTCTACTGGTGATTGACATTGACTGGCAAGGACAGCTATTAAGAAAAATAAGAAAAGAAAATAGGAGCTTCCATTCAAATCTCAATAATGAATTCCAATTCTAAATCAGAAGCTGGGCATACATCATCCTTTCTCTGCTGAGAAATCTTTTACATTCATTTCAGTTCGTAATGGTTTTGGGGGGAAAAAAAAAAAGAAAAAAGGTTTTAATTATTCATGTGAAAAATGAACTAATTTGCTCACATGCTTAGTCCTGGGGTTAATTATATTATGAAAAAGAATAGTTTGTAAGGAACTGGCTTATTACAATAGGAGTGCCCTGAAATTTAAGCTGCTTAATTTGTTACCTTGCTCAGACTGTACTATTGTAATAATCAACCTGTTTGTATGTTAAGCAGCAGCTTCTGGACTTGTGGCTCTGGCTCTGTAACAGGGACTGTAGGCAGGCGGTGTGGTCTGACATGCTCTCTGCTGAGGGGTTCCTCCCGCGCCAGCACTGATCGCTTTGCACCGACGGTTCTGGTCACACTGCTGGAATGACATCATATTGTGTTTTGTACCAGGTGAGAGCCTGCCCCGGTGGGAATTGAAGCACCAGAATTTACTGAGGAGTGTTTCAAGTGTTCCTTTTCCACAGCATTGCAGTGGAAGGGAGAATGCTCCTGGATTTGAGACATTTATTTTACAGGCATAGAGAAAAAGAGCTATGCACTTGCAGATTGATCGGTTCTTTTTCTGAGTACAGAATATAGACAGAGAAAGAGAACAAAGCTAGCATAAACACTCACTTTATTCTGCACTTACAGTAGGACCTTTTTTGGTCATCTTTTCTGCAACTAGAAGCTAAAACCATGATTTGACTTACCTTTTCTTGAATGTTTGGAAGCCAATTTCTGAATGTGCTGTTCCTGTAGTGCCCAGTTCCCTGTTCCTGCATCCTGCTGACTGGAGCTTGCCTTGCTCAGACTCCTGCTGTGGCTAGCTCAAATTGCTGCTCTATGTAGATTTTCAAGGAATAGCATAGCAGAGCTTTTAAACATCGCATGTTGCATATGGGTACCAAAGTATGCCACCACTGAACTGGGCAGAATCTGACCCATCATTATAGGTTTTACTTGGAGCAGACATATTTATTTATGCTTGACATTGTTCATTCACCTCTTATCTTGGTGAGTCTGAAAGGCATCAACCATGTACACCTTTATCTTTGCTTTTGTTATTTATGTGTTGGAGTATTGCAGTGCTCTTCATAGGACGTGACATCTTAAATCTCTTAAAAATACATGTTGAGTGAAGTGCATGAGCTGCCGCCTTTGTTTCCTTGCTGTTCTTTTTTGATGCCGGCGCTGTGTATCTCTGAGCTTGTGTTTGGTTCTGAGGATGTTGGCACTAGCTAAACCACAGGTAACTTTGGGTTATTTACGCTTACATATACTGGCTGTCACTCTCCAGCTGTCTTGGCCTAAGAACCTCCATAATGTGGCATAGCCTTGATTTTAAAAAAATTTTTTAAATCTGGAAGCAACTAGTTCTTTTATTAGGAGATTACATAAAACTTAATTAGGAGATTTATAAAGCTTAATGACTGTAAGTGCTAAGTTTTTTTCTATGTCCTTTTTCAATTCAGTTCTGATTACTCGATTTATAGGAGATCTTAGGAAGCTGGAGGAAAAGCAGCAGTTCTGCACGTAAATTTTCCAGCGATACAGGAGCAAAAGAGGAAAGTTGCACATCTTGATGGGGTAATAGAAAATGCTGGGAAAGAGCCAGCCCTGAGTTTGTGACCTGGTATCTTCTACTGATTTTCTTACCCAGGAAAGCAGAAGGCAGCAAGATGCAAGCCTGTCTTGGGTTCAGGGTGCACTTTGTGAACTCTCCTTTAGGCACCAGGACTTGGCTCGGCTGGAGGCAGCCGCCTGCCTTGTGCTTTGCAATTCATACTTGGGATTTAGCACTCAAAGAGAAAAGAAAATCCAGTTGCTAAGAGTCCTTGCTAACAATCACTGCTTTGGAGATAATCTTTAAAGAATGTTTACCTGCCTGCAAAATATGTAAGTGCTTCTATTGTGGAATCAAACTTTCAAAGTTCAAAGCCGTTAGTTTGTGTGTGCATAACCAGCACTGGTTGGTACTAGAAGTTAGACATACTGCAAAGAGAATGCATTTTTAGGGCACAAGCACTTTTAGACAAAAGCAACGGCTTTTAGGGATGTCACTGCAGAGTCCTGAATTCTTTCTAAAAAGGCTCCATTTTGTGGCATAAAAAGTCGAAGTGGAAAATAATCCATCTCAGCAGAGCTCTGATGTAAGGAAAGTTGCAGTACAGCAAACGATGCTTGCTTTTATGTTTTGCTCATAACCATCATAGCGGGCAAAGGCAAACACTTGTCTAATTTGATAAAATATCTTTAATTGCAGCAACGGTACTTGAGGTTTGGGCTGGATGCATAAGCTCTGTTTGTAATCATAGTTCCAGCCATACTCCACAATCATCTCCAATCATTGCCAATTAGCATCCGTTAGTCTGTTGTTGCTTAATTCAGATGTTCTGGGATGTTTAGTTGCATTATTCATACCTTGTCTGGGAAAACATATTCTAAAAATGAGTACTATTACAGGATTTCATTGTACTGTGATAGATTTTTTTTTTTTTTTTCCTTGCCTCTCGTTTTAGTTTTTCTAGTTCATGTAGAAAGGAAAACTTTGTGCATGATTTTAGATCCTGCATTTCACTTTTAGGAAACAGTTATTCCTGCCTGATAGAGAATTTGAAAGAGGGATAAAAAAAAAAGTCAAAGCTGGTATTTTTTCCACAGAACAGTTTGGTTTTGAAAGTCATTGTTGCAAAATGTCATTGATGCCCAAGACGTTAAGAATGAAAAGAAGGGAAAAAAAGAGAGCAGCCATGTATATGGTTACTGAAGACTGCCATAACCAGTGATAGATTTTAAAAGGACTTTTAAATCCCAATTTTCAGAACAGAGCCTAGTCTTTAGTTAGCAGAGAGCAGGAATAGGAGAGCTTGAGGTGGAACAGGCCATCTCTGTACCTGCAGCAGGGCACTGAGCGTTCTCTGCTGATGCATGAGATGAACTACAGGTCTTGTCTAATAGTGCTTGCCAGCATCTTGGGGTTTAAGAGCTTGTTGTTTCACTTATTTAAACTTTGAGCCTGTTTTTCCCCTCTACAGAATTTTGTTCTGACTTCAAAGGAGTTATTCTTAATGTGAGCAAGTGCAAATGATTGACGAATCTGGGTTTTTTTCTTCAGATGATGATTTTAATAAAGAGAAGTTAATACTAGTGAAGTATATGTAACAAAGGGCTGTGTTTGATTTTTGGTTTTGCATCTAAGTCTCATGAAATGGAATTTAGTGCCCCTGTAACAAAAGAAAGCAAACTGTGGCAGAGACGCACATCCCCGAGGAACACGGGCCATGCACACATTTGTTATGTGACTGATGTTCTTTGCGTATGTGAAAGTGACATGGGGATGAAGAGGAATGAGTGCAGCAGTAATTTCTTTAAAAAAAAAAAATATGAAAAAGAGGAGATGATAGCTTGTGAAAGCACAAGTACTACAGCTGCCAGTGGAGACAGTGGCAACGAGGGGTGTTTTCTGAGAGTTCACCCACAGAGAATCTGTGCCAAACTCTCAGATAAGTTTGTTCCACTAATCAGACGCTTGTTAATAACAGCTCAGATTTACGATACTTCATAACAACAGCAGAAGAAATATTCATCCTGTTATTGATTTTGTGGAGGAAGAAAACCTAATAAAGCATTAAGAGTGCTTAATCAATACACATGTAGGACTGCTTGACTATCAGAATGAGCAGCTTTGTTTTCTATTCAGGCAGATAATTTATGGTTAGCGCTGGAAGTGATGTATGTAATTTATGTTTTAGAGACAATTACTGTTCAAAGACAACTGTTACAAAGCTCTTGCAGAAAATGAAGAAAAAGACAAATGCAGTCTCTGGAGTGTGAGCATCGTGCTTGACAGCCTGTCTGGTATATTTGCTCATTGCGTTATATTTATGTATAACGTTGCTATGATGTATGTGTGCATGCGCTTGTGTCAACTGTGTTGCGTCATAGCAGTGAGCGGCCTTTAAAGTTCAAATCAACCTTCTCAGGTTTCAGGATTTTTTAGACATATGGATTTGGTTGCAGACCATCTGGGCCATAATTTTTAAAAAGCAATGTCTAAAACTGTAAGTTAAGGAGCTACCTATCTGCTGGATCTTTAGCGCTTTTTAAAAATTGAATCAAATTATTTAGATCTATAAATGAGATGATGTGAAGTGTGCATTATGACTTGCAGACACTTGGCTATAACACCTCCTTATAAAAGCAAATTTTAATATAGTTGCATATATACTTATTTGTTCACATACCAGGCACTCGGATATATTAAGGTACACATCTAGGTGCATTTAAGTTGCATGTTATAAACTACATGTAGGCTTTGATTCTAACCATTGAGGGGTTTGTACCTGAAAGTATTAGTTATGTCTTCCGAGTTAGAAATTCACATCTCTAAATTGCTATGAAAGTCAATATAAGCTGCCAGTGTCTGTTAGCAAGAGTAATCAAACCTCTTTCTTAGATAAAGATATTTAATATTTAGTCCTGAAATCAGACCATCTTCATCGTAGCCTTCAGGAGAAAATGCCAGCTGGGAAGAAGTGTTATTAGTGAAATGCTGTCTTCCTCCTAAATAAATATGTACTCGTTACTTTGAGCCTTAATTGAAGCACGGTGTATTAGCCTAACACTTTTAAACTAATCAAAATAACCTCTCTCTGTGATGGTGGGCTTTGTTCATGTGGTATTCCAATAACAATGTGAATGATTTTACAGATTTTATTCCACTTCAGTGATTTATTACAAGTCCAGTGAGCTCTGACACGCACTGAAGTCAGCGGCTTATGGGTCAGAGCACAGGTTAGCCCCAAAGGCTGGTCACTGAAATGGCAAGTTTGCGTGTGGTTGCATTAAATAAATAAAGTTGTAGCTCATATACAGCTGATAAATATAGAAACCTTGGAAAATAGGTTTTAAATACTGGGCTGCAGTTACAAGGTTCTCTTTGTTATCTTAAAATGAATCTTTGTATTAATGTGTATTACATAAAATTGTTAATGAGTGAACAGGTAAAATACATTTAAATTATACATCATTTAAGTAAATTTAAATAATTTTAAGTAGAAATACTTTAACCACTAGGCAATGGGTTAGCTGGTGGGTCCCATAAAATTAACGTTGTTGCCAAAATTAAATGGGGATTCGCTCCCCTGTTTTCCGGCTGCAGAGCAGCAGCCTCTCCGCGCAGTTGGCCCTGCACCGTGCAGATGCCTTCTCCTTCAGCAAGACTGTCCAGTCCTGCACTCAGGGCAGGCTTAATCCCTTGGGGGGTTTGGAAGATGCTGAATGCAGCTCCTCGTGGAGGACCTGCAGAGCTGCAGCCCTCACCAATAGCTCAGCGTAGAGGTGTGTAGAGGAGACTCCTGCCCTCATGTATTTCTGCTTTTTAGACTGGTAATTTTTTTTTTTCTTCATCTGCTTGCTACATTTGAGAGCAAGCAATTAATGCAGGACACTTCTGTTAGATTTCAAATGGGGATTACTGATGAAGAACACTTTGTCCAGTATTTGCTTTTGTATAAAGTGTCCTTTTATTTATAGGAAATCTGAAATCATAAAAACTTGGTGAAGGGTTGTTTTCCCTGGAGCTGAGGGTGGCTCTGACTTGGTGTGCTGTGTGATATTTTCAGGCAGGGATTGAGCAGCATTAAACAAGAATAGTGAAGCAAACGGATTGGAATCAGTCCTTCTCCATTTAGCGTATAGCTCCTAGGCATATTAAATTGTGCAAAGGTCGTCCGTTTCATGAAAAAAGAAAAAGGCGTGATCCCCTACATGTATCAAATACTTGATGAGACTTTTAGACAAAAGAGTACCTTTTTACATAGTGCCATTCTTAAATACCACATGTGCAGGCAGTGTGGGATATAGGCACATGTCTACAATCTACATTCTGACATACTAGTAGATTTAAAAATATACTGTGGATTTTTTTTCCACATGTATGGTAGACAGATCGTATATAAAGTTAATAGCAAGTTAATCTAGGTGAAGGGTTTTTTCAAATTTTTTTTTTTCTTTAAGACTTCATATGGCAGGATTGAAAGCCTCCCATAGAGTATGTCCCATGGATAATGTTTTTGTGTTGCAACATTGGCTCTATAAATAAATGTGAAGCATTGCAGTAGCAAACATCACATTTATTTTTTTGAAGCGCCTACAGCATGTCATTACAGATGGATTGATAGTCTTGATAACATTGAACTTTTGTCAGACCTAACGTGGCAGACTTGTTACATGTCAGAAATTTTCTGTCATTTTTCTTGCTATTCAAAAGGCAAATATATTTGCAACCTTGAGTGACATTGAATATGGAAAGCAGACAGAAATTTATCATTTGACAGAATTGTTTTTGTTGGTATTTTTCCTTTTTTTTTTTTTTTTTTTTTTTT
>JAVJGI010000003.1:24532791-24689624 GCA_035590275.1 Ibycter americanus | reverse complement strand
GGGTGTGTTTCTTTTTTTTTTTTTTTTTTTTTTTTTTTTTTTTACAGTGGCAAAGCTGTAATCGGATTTTAAAATTCTGCCTATTCTGTATTTAGGAATATCGTGGCTATCAGAACTGTATGAACCATTTTTTTACAGATGTAAAACACATTTGTTATTACTTCACATTCAGATCATTTATTTTCGTACTTCTTGGACTGAGGCAACATCTGACCTTTATTACTGAGTCGCACAAAACAACTTGGCAGGGTACAGGCAGTGGAGAAGGTCTTGTACAGGAGGCCGTACAGCAAAGGGTGCAGATGCTTAGAGAGCAAATTTTCCTAACACTAAGGTTAGAACTAGTACAATTTGTACCTAGTGAGTGTGTTCCTTCAAATGTGAGTGCTTTGTAACAGCGATAAAGTTGTATCAAAGAGCTTATTTTGATGACTTGAAGTCTAATTTAATTTCTGAGTTATGATGATTAGCTTTAAATGAGATATCTGTTTAAAGAGACATGTGGATAAAAAGTCAGGTTTTCTGCATGTAATAGAAAAAGCATTGGATTTCTGGTGCAAGAAGCAGCAAAGAAATGGATGAAAATATTTCATCAAAGGATGAGAACAAGTATTAAGGCAGAGACAAGGAAATCCTCCACAGAACATTAAGAAGACAGAGAGTTGGAAGAAGAAGATGAGGTTATCAGTCATATAGCACCGATACTTTCCTGGGGCAAAGCTCATAGGTGGACCACAGCATTTTATGCTGAACAAGAAAGAAAAAGATTTCCGATTGCTAATAGAAACACTCTGCAATCAAAAGGAAAAACATACTATACATTAGTATGCAATAGCACTATGCACTTCCGAACGTATTATACCCTAGTGAAATCAAGAGGATAATGATTAACTCCTCAGCTAGAAAGGTTTTCTTCCAATATTTTGGTTCAAAATACAGACAGTGGTGTTAACAAATTGGGCTGTATATTGTAGACCACATCACTTACTCAATATTTTATGCTAGGAGGTCATGTAGTATAGTAGGTGCTAAACACAGTGTAGAAGAATAAAGTAGTTATTCCCATTATTTTGTTTTAAAAAATTAGCAGAGCAAGAGATTTTATTAGTTTTCAATACTGTTAGTATAAATAGAAGTCGAAGCTGTGGAGCAGGGTTATTATGTGGCTCATTACTGTTTATTACCACGAGGCACATCAAGATGTCTGCTAGTTAGGGGGAGTAAATCATTTGGAACATGCCTGTTTTGTCGATCTTCTGCACGATGCTCAGTGCTAGCGTGCTTTTTTCCAGTGCTTTGAGGAATATGTCTAAAATCTGTCGCTTGTCATATGTTCTCTCAGTCTCTTGCTGAAGAGAAGTGAACAGACGAATGTCTTATTTTGGTACGATTTGTTTTTGCATTTTGGAGCGGGGGGGAGTGTTTTTCTTTGGAAAAGTTTCTGTCTAAATTGTGTTCCCGTGAAATTGAGAAGAGCCTTGCTGACTTCACATGAGTTAGGTAGAATTTGGTTTGTTGTGTAGCTCTGACATAACTGAATATTTTTTTCTTTTATATAGCTTTCCAGTGTTTTTCAGTATCACTGAGGACAAAGTTTTGTTGTGTCAGTCATTACACTGAATTTAGAGCTGCAGAGAAATGCGAGGCTTTTAGTGAGTTTGTGCCTCTTCAGCTGCACTTTAGTAAATGTAGATGTTTCATGATACACTTTTCTTTTAGCTTTTTAATAGTCTGAAACCTCCCCAAAGACTTCTTTTAACCTGTGGTTTTTAGCCAGGATCGGAAGTGATCTAGCAAGGTTAAGCTCAAGCTCATTGAAGAACTAACAAACCTTGGTAAATCTTAGGCTTTAACAGCTAAGGATTGCAGTTGAAAGGCTCTCACCTTCCTTGCATGAATGTGAAATTCTTTCTTTTTTTGAGTTTTCTTTACAGCACTTTGTATTTCTTTTGACCAGAGCCTAATTAGAAGTTTTTAAAAAGCTGCATTTGCCCACTGGACATGTGGAGTGCTGCTAATATGAAGTAACTGTCTGTGACTTTTATAGTCTCAATGATGCTTATCTTCTCTTGCTTTATCTTGCTGCTTCTGAATGTAATGCGTGATCTCTACAAGTGCCAAAGGCCTTGCGGATGTGAGATCTGTCACCTGCATCCTCGTGCCAGGCTTTGAGAATGAGGTGTGTCCCCTTAGCCCTGGCTTTCCCCTTACCAACATGCTGAGGAGGTCTGCTCTGCCACCAACCCAGTTCAAGTCATTTGTCAAAAAATTTTAACAAAAGACACCCACAGCCCATTATTCTTATGCGGTTTTGTTGCTGTCCCTACTTACCCCCCTGCACTGATGAATTACGTGTCTGTGTGACATCAACGCTTCAGAGAGAGCAAAGCAAGCAAGAAAGCATTGCACAAGTAGGTGTTTCAGAGTACATGAAATCAGTGCAGCAAATACCTGCTGATTTTGTTACGTTTACTTATCCCATTTGACAAATTTTCTAGTTTGAAATACTTCCATACCATCTGTTGTCTCTGATCCTGTTCAACAGAGCAGTATTACTGGCCTGGTGATTTCTATCATATTTCTTCAGAAATCCTTATGTAGGATGTATAAGTACATGGGTTAAAAAGCAAATGTCTTCGCTATTGATTCTTCTCAGCCATTGTCTAGCCGATTTACTTATTTATTCGTGCAGTTCTCTAATGTTCTTCGTTTATAATGTGTAAGGTTCTATTTTTGCACATAGGCAAGCACTAACTTCATGAGGTGAATGTGCGAGGTGTGTAGATACTAGTGCACACATATCTGAAGGAAAGAAGGACCTTAACTGATTTCAAACACTACCATCTTTCAGAGGTTTCTCATCTCTGCCATGACTGCTAGAAGCAACCTCATGCACAAGTGAGCCTGGTGGAAATGTCTATAATAAGATTATTCCTGATCTTGTTGCATGGAAGTAGGAAGTTGGCATGTTGGGTAGAGCCTGCAGCTGGAGCTGGGTGGACTCTGCAGCTTACCTCATGCAGAAGTGGGGGAGCAAAATCCCACCGTTGCACCTCTTGGTTGAGCTGGGGGGCACAGCAACATAGCTGGGAGTCCCTGCTGCTGTGATTGCCTGCAGGGGCCTTAGCTGTGTGTCTTATTAACTTTTTCATTTTGTCACATCACAATCATACACAATTGTCCTCAGATAACCAGCTAATGTGGTCAGTGCTCACTCTTTACTGACTGCTGTGTATTTTCTTCCTTCAGACATAAATGAGTGCACCACTGAGAACGGTGGCTGTCATGACAAGTGCTGTAATACCATCGGCAGCTACCACTGCAAATGTCCAGCTGGCCAGAAACTAGAAGAAGATGGCAAATCATGTAGAGGTAATGTTTTGTACTGCGTCTCTCTGCTATTAAAAAATAAGAGAAGGCATTGGAAAGGAAAAGGAAATGTTAGCTCTTATTGGAGCCAGCCAAAGAGCATATATTCAGAGTTGTCAAGAGTGCAGATCTTCTCATGTCTGGATTATGAAGATGTAACTGTAAGAACACTTCAAAGGGTTGGGGTTTTGTTTTCTTTTTTATGAGAAAATGTTATCACTTAACCTGGATTGGCTGTGCCATGTTCTGATTATGGAATTTCCATCATCAATTTAAAAATTTGAAGAAAGTGTATATGTTTGATAACATTTTGCCTGTCTCTAAAACAAAATGGTTCTTATCAGAAAATACACATACATTTTTTGCATTTCAATCGCAATTCCACAGCTAGAGATTAACCGAATAAAAAAGGATTTAAAACCACATGCTACATAAACCCATGTGTCTTCTTCCTAAGGGAAATATGTCTAGTTCGTGCATTATAGGGTAAAACTTGTTCTTATGCAAAAGCTTGACTTTGTGGAGAAGCAAAACATCACTTACGCTTATGTTAGAACACATAACGAGTTATGGTTAGACTTCTTAAAGATACACTGGTAAACATAGAGTGGGTATAAACAAGCCTGTCTGATCTGTCGACCCTACAGTCACTACGTTTTTTGCATCATCAGATGCTGCAAAAGGTAGAGGAGATCAGATGTGAGTAGCCAAGGTGTACTGTATTGCAGGCCAGAGCAGTTCCTCTTCTTCTTGAACTCTCCTCTAACACAGGTAATGAATGTTCGCTGCTGTGTGATCTTGTGTGCACTGGCTGTGTGCCTGGATTGCACCTCGATTGCATTTTATTGCTGCAATAAGTATATCGTTGACATTTTTTTATTATCTCAAGATGAAAGGCACTAGGTAGGTTTTCATGAACTGTATTATCATCTTTTCACAAGAAGCCATCTTCTCTGGCTTTTCCTGTTGCGTAGTATCTCACAAATTCCTTTCTTCCAGGATTTCATTTTACCATTGTCCTTCAACTCCTTTCTTAAGGTTCGTACAAAGCAATGTATGTCTTGGCTGTGGTCATCTGCTTTATCCTAACTTTATAATCCGTTTGGCTGCACTCCTTTTTTCACTAGAAGGTGATAGAATTATTTTCCACACCAACCTATCATTTGATATCTAACTTGACAATTTAAATAAGCTGTAGATGGTTATTTTATTTTGATTGAAGTTTTTTGTGATGGTCCTCCGTGCTTTCATTTTGGCCTTTTGAGAGCTCAAGCCAAAAATACTATGCATGATTCACAGATTCCTGCTACTTCACCTCAGCCTTCTCTTGCCTCTTTTGGGGACTGGCTGGTAATGGGCCCATGAACCAGTCTGTAGGTCTGTATGCCAATGACTACTTACTGCTTACGGATCTGCGTAAAGGTTGTCAAAAAACTAAGTTTTTGAAAACAGGTGTCCTACTCACTGGGATCCTAAATTGCCTAGGCTGCAAGAGCCCTGTTTCCTTTAAAATACTTTTGTGTTAATAAGTTAGTTAAATTAGTGTTCCTTCTGCACAATTCTTATTTTCTTAAAATATACTTTAAAATCTAGTATTTTGACATTCTTTAAAAACCTTAAGCAAAGCTTAAGATATTTGATTCCTGTACTATACACTATGAAACCAGGAATTGCAGAAGCATATATTATTCGCAGTTTTGAAGCTGCTTTTTGAACTCTTCAGACAAAAATGGAAATGTACAATGAACTGGAAATGCTCAGGTCATAGAACAAAGTGAACATAGGGATGACACTAATTACACTTGAACTTTTGTGGAGATGATAATGATAACGAGCGTACGTCTATACTGACTTACAAGAAAGTCAATTTCTAGCCATCAGATGTTACAATATAAGCAACTTAGTGGTTGATTACTACATGTGGGAAAAGTGAGCTTCCAAACAAAGCTGCATGTGCTGCTGGAAGGTGCTGGTCTTTCAGGACATGACGCTGAATTACTGTTTTATTGATGCCTCTGCATTGCTCAAAGGGGTCATTTTGCAGATGAGAGTAAAACAGCTTCTCATTCAGGTTAGCAAGCGTTTTTGGAGGAATAAGGCTTATAGTTGTTCTCAGCAGTTACATTCTTTCTTTCTTTATAGCATCATTGTGCTTTATGTTACCCCTTAGTCTAAACTCGAGCATTAAATAGATGTGTACTATTGTTCTGCTCCCATTATCCGTCTCATGGTTGGTTTTATTTCACTGGTGAGTGAAATGATCAATTGGTGTACAGGTTTTTCTATAAGCCAAGGTACAAATAAGGTGTATTGTTAGAAAAGCACCATGGAAGTGGTACAGATTTTATTCAGTAAGTCATTATTAGTGCAAAGATTGATCCTGTTTTTCAGAAATAAAATAGAGCATCCTTCTGGCAAAAAGGAAAGATGTTGTCAGAAAATAACTTTTTTTTTTTTTTTTTTTTAAAAATGTTTTAGCCATTTGTAGCTGGTTAATGCTAAGGAAGGGAAAGTAGATAAAAATTCACTAATCCAATAACGTAGTGAAGTGTACTGCTGATTTGATCAATAATAGCTGGGGGTGGGGGTGGGGTGGGGGTAGTGAGCAATTTTAGGAGACCCAAAGGGTTAATTTCACAGCTAGAATAAGCTGAGGATGCTCAGCATCTCTTTCTTCTAGGGTGTCAAAGGTGTGTGCAAGACACAAGGCTCCATGAATATGCACAAGATAACAGCATAAAATAGACAAGTTAATCTTAAAATAAGTTATTGCTATCAGCATTGACTGAACCTTGCCTTCCCCAGGTGCTTCTGTGGTTAGAGGTGTTGATTAGAGACATGTGGGGAAGGGGATTGAGCGGCACAGCCGGGGGCAGCCCATGCTGTGGGGTCCGTGCTTCTTCCAAGGCCCATAAGGATCTCTTCTAACTAAGTGGGGGCTCCTATGGCAGGAGAGATCATTCAGTTATGTGGTATGTAAAGTCTTCAGTGAGGGATACTTACATCAAGAGGAAAGATGTATTAAGGTGAGGGCACATGCATCTATATAGAAATGCCAACCAGAGCAGTGAACTGATTAGCCTTTCAAAACTAATTATCTACGTGTTCTACAGCAGATTTTACTCTCCAGTGTTCATGGACAGAACTTCAGTTTTCTTATCTGACAGAGAAATATTTTCTCGCAGATAGTCGCATAGGCATTACAGATTTTGACAGAAAGCTCATGCTTACCTTTCGCTCTTCATGTGTCTGATGGAACTTAATGATGAGAAAGGATTTGGATTTAAATCACTGCACAAATAACACAACAAATTAATATCTGACATTTACCAGTGTGTGACTGGTCAGCCTGATTCTGTGCCCTGTGCATCCGTACCAGCATTCCGTGTTTCAGGGGCAGTCTGGTCAGCGTCCGTGGGTGGACTTGCTCAGAAAGCTGTAACTTGGCCTGGGGAAGGGAGAGGAGATGTGTGCCTGGGCACGACACCTGATGTGTTAAGCAGAGGTACCACTGGCTTCCTGTGCCAGTGGGGAGACATGCTGTGAGACAGATGGGTATTCTCATTTAATATTTTATACTAATGTGGAACAATTCTACTCGAATGTCACAGAAAGCAGAAATTATCTTTTCTGAACATAAATACCATTTTAAAACTCCATTATTGGCACAAGTCCAGATCCATGGGGGATGCTGAGGCTACAGCTACAAAAGCATGTTTTCACACATGAGTAAGCTCCAGAAGTCAAATAAAAAAAAAGGGGTTGTGACCTTATGTTAACCTTCTTTGGTAAACTGTCATTTCTTATTTATCTTATTGTGCTCTCATCTGTCAAGGCAACTGAAGGAAGTTAGAGACAAATGAAGTCCTATGATTAGCTAATGATGAAAAGAAGCTTTTCTTCTACTGATTAGAGTAATACTGCAATCGCTGTAACCCTGTCCCCAGGGGTTTTGGTCAAACCTGGGAGCCCTGGCAGGTTTCCTGACTTTTGCCAGAGGGACTTTCTGAGCATCTGTGCCCAGAGCCAGTGTGTGACTTTGCAAGGCCACCACTGCTTACCCTGGTAATGTAATATAGTCACTGGTGTCACTGATTTAGCCTGACCCCAGGTAGGACAGGAACTCTCCAAACACTGTTGCCACAGAGGAGTTAACAGCTGAGCCAGAAAGGATACTGAGGGATTTGTCTAAGAGAAAGAAAATGTTTATTACAATGACCTCGCCGTCTATTTAGCCTGTAAGGTTTGAGGTGTAACTTATTTTTGTCAAACTGTTTTTGTAGAAGAGAACAAACATGCTAATTCTACATTTGAACTGTTTTCCTTGCCCAACAAATTGATGTACCAGGCTTCTGCCATGTCCTGTGAAAAAAACCCTGAAGGATGTTAATACTGTGCACCTCTAGGGAAATGCCAAGGAGCTTTTTAATTAATTTAATTTTTACTAGAACAGGAGAAATTAGTCCACTGGAGGGATTCAGGATGGTTTCACATTGTCTTATCTCAGAAAGTTGCTTTTGACTCATAACGCTATGGCATGCTGTTCCACAGAGCTGGATGTTTTCAGGAGCACTACAATGTTGGAAGGAAAATAATGAAAATAAAATATATTTTACAAAAAGAAAAGTATACCAGTCTGGTTATAGGTGCAACAAATACTACTCTGCATGAACTCAAATCTTAGAGCAATCAAGTGAAGGTACTCCTAGATGAGGTGAAGCTACCCAGCCTTCTTCATCTTTCTCTATTTTTAAGACCTTGTCTTGAGATATGGAAATAAAACCAGTTGCAGGAATTGTATCATTAATATCTAATTATTTGTAACTGGATTACTGTGCCACTTAATGTCCACCTCAGAGAACTGAGGGAACAGACAACTCCATCTTGTGACCTTAACTGACCCTGGGGGAATGATCTTAATAACTAAGATATTTTATGTAATGGGGTTTTTACAGCAATTCAAAAAGGAAGAGAAAAAGAATAGGCAAAAGAAAAAGAATTGTGGGAGGAAAGAGGACAAAACCTAATTTCTGGCATTTCCAACCCTGTCGCTAGGTGCTGTCAGATACTCTGGGACTCCAACAGGAGTTGTTATATCAAAGTCAGAAAACTCCAAGTATTTAAGTTTCAAAATATAAAAAAGCTGTGACACACTCTGTCAGAGGCCACAGAATAAACATTTTCTTCTCTGTTAGCTTGTACACCCAGATCTCTGATCATTCGAAGTGAATTCAACAAGAAGCAATACCTGTTTTTATACTTAAATATTGTTTATTTATGATTGCTCCTACCTGTCAGATCAGCATCATTAGTCACAAATACAAAGCGTAATTACATAATTTTTATTTCAGATCCCAGTTGATAAAAATCAAGGGCTCCCTTACTCCTCTTATAAAGGAAAATATATTAACTAAGATTAAGGATTAATTGTGCGTTTTAAATGCTATTTAGCATTATGCAATCAGACTTCTGTGGTTTTCTGGAGACTATAGAATTTAGGCAGGAGAACTGCGTGGTGTTTGTGCAAGGCTGCAGAGAAGATCCGGGCAGAAACTACTGAAGACATTCATAGATACATTTGCAAACTTTATTGGGAATGTAATTTTATTTCTGTTTCCGAGTAATTATTTTAGAAATCACCATTTCTCATTTTGAAGCATTTGTCTCTGGCTCTTGAGAAGCAATGAAAGCTGGAGGTCGTTTGTCTGACCTTTCCTATGCACTCCTGTGCTGCACTCGGGGCCAGCTGGGATCAATAGCTGTGAGAAGCTGTTGCACTCTCCTAGGCAAATAGTGTCATCTTTCTGCGTTTGTCTCTTCGTGGTAGTACTACAGCAAAAAGCGTGCTCCACATAAGGAGTAAAAATTACAGCAGACTCATAGTAAAGGTAACAATAACTGGAGGTTATTGGACTTCTTAAATGAATTGCCTGGATCCTGATTAATGGTAAGCCCAAGGCAGGCAGGAACCTGAGCTGAATTTCGGTGAGCTCGTTTCAGGCTGGCAGCACGTAGCGAATGCAGTGGGTTGGTTTGGTCAGTCCCCTCTCATTTTGTGCATCTTTCCAAGCCTAATCCACTCAATTACACGCAGGGGACACACGAACCCTTTCAATCTTATTAAAACGCATCGTATACTAAACTTGGCAAAATCACAGTCATTTTGTGTCTGACCTATTTCTCCTCAGTCAGGGAAGGGTAGATGCATCACTTGGACCAGAACCAGACACTTGCAACCTATTTTTTGAGCACCTATGTGGCGGTCTTAGCTGAGAAGAGCATCTGATGCTCGGGTAATTGATTTATTTTTGAGTTTAAATTGCACTTGTTTAGGTTTTCCCTGATTCATGCTTGCCTATTGCTAAAGTCTCCCCACCCCTCTCTTACACACTGAACAAAGACGGCTGTGAGCTAAACCACATAATTTCTCACATCTGATATCCCTCAGGGTAGATGAACTAACAGTTATGACAGCTACCTCCAAAGTGAATATTGCCATTGAAGAGTGAGCTCGTTTATCCTGGATGCGTGTTTTTATTGATTGGAGCTGAGGACAGGCACAGTCAGTTTTCAATCACTTTTTAAGCACAAGTTTCATGCAGACCAGTTGGGTAGAAACGGCTGGTGTCAAGAGCAATATCATAATACGAGCCTTCAGAGCAGCAGCTGAAGGAGTCCTACCTGCGTTTGCAGCCTTGGCTCTCAGGGCAGACTGGGACCACTTACATGTCAAGAATTCAATGATTATTTCAAGATAATCTTGGTAAATCTCTTTTTTTTTTTTTTTCTGTGGAGGAAAAATTTCTTTATTCTATGGAGGGGTTTTTTTTTTGGTATCTAGATTTTTCTCTTTGAATGCTTAATTCATTTGCAGCATGTTAATAAAAGCCTTTTGCATAAGAAAAAGCATGCAACTGGCAGTTTAATTTTCAGGTTACGTAAGGATTGCGCGGGGTCGGATGTAGTGCAGCTTACCGGCATGTCATACGTTTCCTGCAGCACATCTTCGGCTGTGTTCCAAAGTAGTGTGTTTTTTTAAAAAGCACAGTATTATTCATAAACCACAGAAAACTGGCACCCCGTTCTGCATTTCAGTTGTCAGATGAATTATTGATCACTGATTTGATACGGACTGAAAGGGAAAAATTGTTTCTAGATGTCACAGGCCTCCCAGGTAACAACAAACGAAGAGTCCCATCTCTACGGCATCTGCTGGTCTAGTCCATATGGCGCTTGAAAGCGCACCGTGCGTCACAGCTGATTATAGACTCGGCACATGGGCTGCTTCCCCAAGGCTTCCAGCTCCCTTGCCTTCCTCTGGGATCTGAAAAGCCTCACATGGGCTCTACCAGCTGGAAGGAAATACTAAGAGGGAACCGTAACTTGCTATTATCTTTGGGAAGGAGCGGTTGCGTGAAATGCAGGGAGAATGACAGTTGTCCCCTTCATGGTGTCTCGGCGTGTGACTCCAGTTCTTGCAATTGTTTTTTCAGGAAGTTGGGCATGAGCAAACATACTGGCCTGAAAAGTTTTCTTTGTCCAAACTGCTTGATGCATAAAGCTTTATTGATTAGCTTTCAACAATGAAAACATTTAAGGTTTGGAAATATTATAGTATTTGCTACGCAACTCAGGGATTTAATGTTGTTTAATTAATGCAAGAGCTTTGAATAGTTAGATGAAAAGCACCATATAACTATATGAAAAGACTGTTATTGTCCAGACAAAATATAATATTTAGAAATAATATGACAAAAATGATAGACTGCAGTACAAATATGTTTTGAGATATTTCTAGGGCTCTGATTAGTTTATATTAGCTAGTTTCTAGCATTTATGACTACTTTTGAAAGGCAGGTTATGGAGAATGTTAACATTCCACTGGGCTGATTGACAATAATTAGTTTATTTTAAAGGAAAGGAGAGAAGCATGGTATTGTTGCAGCTGACTAATGTGAATTAAAAACCAGGTAATCTTTTCTGCAATTACAGAGATACAATGATTGCTGTTGTCAGAGAAGAAAATACATTCATACTTTTAAGAAGCGTTGTGTAGGAAGAGCTTTGCAAGCCTGAAATTGAAGCTCTGGTCATGGTCTCCAAAATTACGGTTAGTAGTAATTTTATGCAGAAGCAAGGCTTTTGAATACTTAAATTATAGCTTGTTTGTAGCAAGGTATTTACCAGCAAATAAAAGCATCTTATAAACAGCACATGAGTCATCTTGGTGTTCATTTTGAGCACATCGAAAATGTAAATTGCAACTGAATTATTCTTGGGTTGAGAGGCAAGGCTTAGAAACCTTCAATTCATACTTTAAATGGAAATTATGAGAGGAAAAATGTGCACATTTGCCTCTCAGTGGAGAGTATTGTGCAGGGTAACTACTGAATTTTCTATAGCTTTGCCTACAGGCTACGTAAACAAGGGCTAAGGGCAGATACAGAGATAGGAAGAAGTACAACTCCTGAGTGGTGTTTATATTCCTCTTTAGAAGTATTTAATACCAGTCTTCACTGGGACAACTAGTAGAAATCCCATTTTTTATTGAAATGCCCATAGATTTTACGAGCCCACTGATATACCCTTTAAAAGCTTTAAAACAATTTGTGATAAAATCTAAACCAAACAGAAATCTGTCAGCTTTGCTGTTCAAAGCATTGGCCCAAAGGAAGCAATCCAGACATGACTGTCAGCAAGATAGCAACTGCTGGGAGGGCTACAGCTCGTTATTAAAAGATCAGTAGTTTGATCAACATCATATTGGATTACTCAAACTTCAATCACATGAGTACCTGAGGGCTTTAACTGGGATTTATTAGAAGACCAACTTGAAATAAACGTGCTGTTGTTGCATACCAGACCTTTGAGAGACCCACCTGAGAACCTTGTTAACAGTTACTATCCCAAAAGAGATTCAATGTCAGCCAAGGAGTTCAAAAACAACTAATGAAAATGGAGCAATCAAGTGATTAATTTGATGTCATTTTTAATCTCAGGAAGAGGAAAAAAAAGAGAAAAAAATCTTCTGAGAGTGGTGACATTGTTCATTAGGATCCAGCTCTGGAAGTTGGTATGGACAGGTTCGGGATGTGTTAATGCCACTTCTCTCTTCTTATGGTTGAATATCTGCAGAGTCACAACTAATATATGTCATAAGGAAGCAGAGCAAGAAAATCGGTGTAACATGCTGTCTTTTGCTCACTGGTGATTTATGTTGCAGATTGGCCTGGAATTGTGATAGCTCCAGTGGGAGATCGATGCTTGTGCTGGCTTCTTGAGGAGGCACCCGATGAAGTAATGGCTGTAGAGCAATGTCAGTGAGCCAGTTTTTACAGAAATGGAGCGGATTGTGCTGTGGTCTCCTGTAGGTGAGATAGGCAGAGAGATGGAGCTTGGCGGCTGAGTGGTGCGCTCTCCCTCCTTTTCCTAGCCTCACACAGTCTTGTCACTGCAGACGCAGTGCTGGCATTGCATGCATTTCACATGTTGAGCAATACAGTTCTGACTGGCGATCGCTCCTCCCAAACCAATTATTCCCAAGACTGGCTTATGTTCCAGTCAGTTTGTGAGACAAGTCTATCCGTGTGATGTCTTTAAGCTTTTTACCAACCCAAGTAGGACATTTGTCACAAATAGCATTCATGTTTCCGACCAGCAGAGCATATGTACAGTAAGCTGGAAACATCAGATTATGAAGGTATTTGCATGATTATCGTTTTCTTCTGCATATTTTACCTACTGTGTGGGGAAAAGACATTCCTCTATACATTCTACTGTAGTGAAGACACTTACTGAGCTCAGCAAGTGGGCATTAATATTGCTGCTAACAAAAACCAGATGTTCTCATCAGATCAGTCATTTCTTTCTTTTTATTTCATAACTTTTTTCAAACTGTCATATCCTGCCGAGAAGATGCTGATGGCCCGATGTATAAAACTCCTTAGTACACCTCAGATTTGAATCTGCGCTTGTAGTTTGTACTGTATCATGCTGTCGCTTAAGTACATCCCCTTGTAGAGATCCTTTCCTCCTTTGCCAGCCTCCCACCTCCCAGCATGACCCCACTGAATTGTGCTGAGGAGCTGTGTTTAAAAATTGATAGCCCCATAACAAATTTTCCTTCTACTCTGCTGTCCCATGTCAGAAAAGCTTACAAGAGCGTTGTGGTGAAGCTGCTGATGCTAGTGATCTGAAAGCCTTTCTCCTAAGCAGAAATTACATAAAACTTTAATTATTGTGTTTCAGCCCACACTGCTGCAGCATATAGGCAAAACGTCCTCTTCCAACTTCCCTCTTTACAGCTGGTACATTCACTTCTTTTCTACAGAAAATGGTAAAATTACTGAGGCTGTTTTCTTCAGCATATAAACGTTTTTAAAGATCATAAGTTACACGTTTGTCTGGATTGTTGTTCCTTGGATTGTACTCCCTTGTTATTTCATGTGGTCATTCACTTATCCTGGCACCAGTTTTCCACTGAGAGTTTTATGTCCATCTGTGTGGGTTTCATATTGATGTGAATTAGAGTCATCAAGGGTGTACAGTTGCCAAAATATCTATTAGTATAACCCCACTGTGGAGGCTGGTAACCCTATCAGTCTTCCTTTTTGGCTTTACTTTGCTGAGATGCTGCGTGCTACTCTGAGGTTCAGAAATGGATTGTTCTTTTTTTGTTTTAAAGACTGAAGTGGAGAAAAATGTACAAATCTGCTTTGTGAAAAGATGGAGAAAAGTATTTCTTCACAGCTGTGTGAAAATGTCACGGTGTTGTCTGAGGTTGGTCCATGAAATTATCATGTTCCTTACTGTAATTCTATACTCTGATTTTCTTGCAAATTATCTGGTCTCAATAACAGATATATATATGTGTGTGTGTATATATATGTATATAATATGTGTGTGTATACTTAATGAAGAAAGCCTTGAAACTCTAATTAGGTCTGCTTGACTCCAAAGCAGTTTGCATATCACAGGCGTACCCAGCTATCAAACAGATGCCTCTCCTTTTTTCATTCAACTGACACTTTCATTTTCTCTGCATATTTTGAGGACTGAGCAGTGATGTGTTTTGACTCCTGAGGCTACAGACAATATCAAAATGAGGATTAGAAATGAAGCTTTACCTGTCAATTAAGTTGTTAAGCTTGTCCTCCACAGCGTCTACACTTTCAAACGGCCTGTTTATTGAATTTGAAATAGTTTTCATTCTTGACTTTGTTTAAATTGAATGGACAGTTGTAATTATAATCTTCAGAGTTTTCAACTGCAACATATGGTTTGCATAGAGAGTTGTGGATGAGGGGCTTTTGGCTGTTTATTGAGCTAAACCACTGTTAAATATCTTGAGAGAGATTGGCGTGTCAGGCATTGAAAGTGAGCAGAAATTGGCAGTACAAATAGTGGCCGTTTTTGTCTTTTTGTATCACTCTGTCCAGGAGATCTGCTTTTGAGGGACAGCTGAGAAATGCACTGTGATTGCAGGATCCAGCCTTTGGTGAGGAACAAGCCACCACCTGCAATGGTTGCATTATGCCAGGCTTCACATGAAAGCAATATTTAAAAAAAAAAAAAAAAAAGAAAAAAAGTGTTTTGTTTAGAAAGGAAGTCTTAGAGCATCTTTTTCTCTGATATATTCCTCCCCCATCCCAACAATGAATTCAAATTACCAAGACCTTTGACAAATCAATGTTATTCTTTCAGATCATCTGTGGCCCCCACTAACAGGGTTGCGTGACATCTCATGGCAACTTAGTCATTTGTTTGTTCTCTTATATGGCCAGTGACAGATCAGGAAATGAAATCCATGTCTTTAAGACTTGATTGTGTGGATAGTCCCTTTCAGTGCTTATAGAACTAAGTCTCCCTAGAAGTGGGTTGGAGGGCAGCTTGCACTGGGCATGCTGGAAGCAGCTCTCTGCCTTGCCTCTGCAGCTACTCCATGGATGTCCCCCAAAAGCTGTACCACAGAGATGTCTCTGTCGTCTTCCCTCCTTGAAAACAGTCATTGGGAAGTGCATCTCCCTTCAGACCTGGACATAAATACTTATTACCAGGCACAGACGTAGTCCTGTAGATGACTCTGCTGTTCAGCATTTCACCGTGCCAGGGTCTTTGTCCTTTCGTGTTCTCAATATAAAGGCAGAATAACCAGGAGTGAGTGAAAGGAAACCCGACCTAGACACAGCTGGAAGTCATTGAGGCTACCTGGAAAAACATCTGAAAAATAGGGCAAGGTACCAGCTACAGGGTAGAAAATTCAATTCCTCTCCTCAATGGGACGGAATCACTGGGGAGGTCTAAAGGAAGGTGACAGACTGAAAGACAGCAAACCTGCTACAAAAAGCTTTGTTGTTTTTAATGCCATCGATTTTCAGGGGAAGATAAATAATCAGAAAGCCTGTGTCTGTGCATGGCTAATTGGATAGCCCTGCCGAAATAGGTGCTGGTTAAAGCTGCTTTGTCCTTAATCCTGGGCAAAGAAAAAAACGTAGTGGAAAACTCACTGCTCTAACAAGGGTCCTCTTTCATTGTGGAGTCCGTTTGCAGGGACTAAATTGGGTAAGGAATCTGTTAACCATGCCTTTTAACCAATCTCTTATCAGATGTGACATGCTCCTTTCAGTACGGTTTGCTGAAGCTATTCCATTAATTAATTTTGTTGTAGCAGGCTTGCCTCAGACACCTGTGACTTACTGAAATTTAAGTAAGCTTCAGCAGCGATTGGAGCTAACCTGGCTGACTTTGAATTGGAGCAGACAATGGATGCTCATATAATCCATTGGAGGGGCCATGAAAGGGCAGAATCAAATAGCTGAGGAGCAAAAATAAAAGCCTAGGAGCGCTAACAGTTCAAAATGACCCAGCTGGCTCTGTAGGAGCACATTTACCTATGCTGAAAGCTGTTTCAGAGAGGCATTTTAACATCACGTTCTAGTGGACCACTCAGAAGAGCTTGTAGCATATTTATGTTGTTTTGTGAAGCATAAAAAAGCCCTAGATGAGGGGGGTTGCAATTCAAAATCTCACAGATATCAAAACCTGTTCTTTTTCCTCTTTGCTCAGTTTGGTTCAATGAAACAGAAATATGTTTTTTATTAAAATTGACAGAAATTCTGCTTTTTCTTGTTGAATTTTAGTCTGTTTTTGACAAGACTTTAAACATGTGTTTTTCTTCCTAAAGTCTATACTAATGTCAAACTTCCTTCACAGCGGTAAAAATGGACAAATATTTTTCTAGCAACAGGAGTTTCAAAACTCCTCTAAAGAAACTTTCAAAGCCTGAAAACCACTTTAGTGTTAGTAAAACAGGAGAGATCCTGCTGCAAGTGCAAATTTTGTCACGCTTAAGAGTGAGTACACTGTGAGTGGATTCACACTGGTTGTCAAATTACGGACAACTGTGATTTAAAGGAAGCTCTGCGTTGAATCTGTCATAAGTTTATCTACTTATAGTAATAGTGGGTCTTTACGTTTCACTTTTATGGAAGTAGTTTCTGATCTCTGTGATCAGCTTATGAATGGCTGGGGATCAAGCATGTTTCCCTTCCTTCCCTTAGTGCATGTAAATTATTTAATTTAGGAACACACTAAATTGTGTAAAATCCATCATGTAAATTAATGGGGAAAGACCATATGATATTTTCACTTCGTAGCTTGTGTGAGGTTTAAACATCCTTTGGAATACATAAAAGAGACTAATCACGTGCTGTTACCAGTAACAGAAGGGAAAGCACTGTCATACATCTTTGTTGATTTTAAATATTGTGTTCAATAGCAAACAATAAGAGAGTTTTCATGTCAGATGTAGTAAATGATCTGCAGCTGAAGAGACTAGGTGAGCTAGTCAGGGCAAGGGAGTGGAAAGTCAGGTTTTTGTTAACTTATTTCCAAATAAATGTTTGAGCGAACAGTTCATCCACTTGCGATAATTTGAAATGTTGCCACTTAGGGCTTCTCGTTGACGTTCTTTACATAAGAGCCAATCTTCCCTTTCCTGTTTGCCTGTCTCCATCGTTACTGACTAATGCTCACATATTGTGTGGAGACCAGTGACCCCCAGAGCCCCCTGGATACAGAAGAGACAAACCCCCGATTTTACTGAATTTTAAAATAATACTGCAAAGAGTAGATCGTGCTTCCTCTTTTTGGTCATTATATTTTTATAAATAATCACTATAACTTTTTAAAATTATAATCTGACTTTAAAACCATCAATGTAAACAGTCTTCTAAGTAAATGGAAGTAGGATTTTGTGTTTTCCTGTTTCTGCTGGTTGCATCCTTTCTGCAGTGAGCTCGGGGGATTTTGACAACTGGAAAATGGAAATGTGCATGTGTCATTCATTCCAATTTTATGTAGTATTTCTTAGGCATCTGGTAAAAAGGGTGTAGTTACGCTTCTGTGAAAGCCATTTGGGCCAGATCTGCAGATGGTATTGTGGTGATCTGGGTCCCTGCATGCAGGCGGTTGTGCTAGCATGTACCCAGAACGTGTTTCTTACATCAGCTCCCAGCTGGACAGAAATCTTTTCATCCATATCAAGTCTTTAGTGTTTGTGGGGTAAGTGATGCTCACACTATTTGGTCTCTGCCTCTCTTCATGTTGTTCTTTACTTGCCAAAGTAAAGGGGTTTTACCAAAACTAAAAAGATAAAAAATATATCTCAAATAATGAGATCGGTACTGTCCAGTTCTGGTTTCTTTCTCCAGCAGTGCCCGGGCACTGTGAAAAGGAATTTTTTTCTTTGCTTATCTATCAGAAATTATTGGCTTCAAACGGTTATCAATCTGTGCATGTTTTTACAGTCAAGGGAGAGAGAGCATGTTCATTTGTCACCCAGAAGAAATGCCACTTGCTCTATGAAACTAGCTGGGAGGCAAACCTTGCTCTGCCACCCTGTGCCTGCTTAGACCTCACACAGTGCTCTTGACAAAGTGTCCTTGATGTGAATGCCAGCTCTGGGATACCCTTGGCACTCTGGGATCATGTCTCTTTCCATTCGGGATTCTCTAATTGTTTGTGCCGTCGTTGGCTTGGCCAGCCCAAAAAAGGGAACTCAGATCTGCAGTACAGGCTTTATCTTTAATAACCTTATACCTTTAATTGTACTAAAAATATGGAAGCAGGAAAAGTGCGCAATAAACTTAGTATTGGAAGACCATTTCATCTTATACTTTCAGAGTAGCTGCACATGTATATGCAGAAGGAAGGCATGTGAAAAGCAATAAAATTTGCCAATAATGACCTTGTGAGGAATGCAGTGCTTTAAAAAAAAAGAAATTGAATTAGAAAGAAAAGCAGGCCTGCCTTTCGGTATTTCTGCAGGCACTTTGAGATCTGAAGTGGCAGTTGTCCTGCACCAGAGCCCAAACATATGCATATGCCTACAGAGGGTCATGGATGCATTGTTGCAGGCCTAGGGGAGAGCGGGTGATGCATTAATTGTGAGAGCAGTCACTGCAGAAGTTGCTAGATGGGTTCCTTGGAAAAAAAATATATTTAAAAACAAAGAGGACTTGGGATTGCATGAAGTGGCTGTCCAGTGGTTAAAATAAACATTTCTGGGTCCCTTTGAAGGCTTGTGATCCTTCAGGTATTTATGTGTGGGTTTCAGTATGTACTTGGTTTGCAGTGTAAGCATGAGAGCCTTCGGCAACACCAGCTCCCCTCCATGCAGAGACGCAGGAGCTGTGGCTGCTGCCTGCTCTTCCCCTGCAAGTGATGCTGGGGTGATGCAGGTGGAGAACTTAAAAACTGGGAGCTGAAAAATAGTCTACCTGCTCACAGCTCTGTCTTGCACAACCTGGCCACAAAAGAGAGGAAAGATCATAAAAATTGAGGCTACTGCAAAAGCTCACTCCTGCTGCTATCAGAACTGGGTGGGGTTTTTTTTTTTTCTTCTTTTGGGGTTTAGTTTTGCATGTTGTTTACATTTCTTAATGGTTTAAAAAGCGAAGCTGTTTGTTAGTAGGGAATCAACCTGGCAACATCTTGCCTTTTTTGATTCCTTTGTAAGAACATGATTGCAGGTTCGCTAATTATCTGTGTTTAACACCGCTGTCTGTTTATTTTTGAAGAACTGATTGATCATAGCTGTTCCTAAATGTTTTAGTAATGATGTGAAAAAGTCACTGATGTGATGATACTGAATTCCAAACAAGCACACAGCTCTGTTTATACAGGGTTTGGGCAGGGGAATCAGCCTGTTGCCATTATGGCCTGTCAAATCAGTTGGGGACAGACTTCCTTGAGGATTAGCAGAGTCCCCGTTTAGGTGTGCGGTGGACTTCAAAATCAGTAACTTCAGTAGGATCTGTCCTTGGAAAGGACACAGTGCTGGCAACGGGTTGTGCATTTCTATGCCGCATCCTCTTTTCCCATGTTTGGGACTTGAGCTGTGCATCCTTTTGGCATGGAGGAAAGGTCAGTGTGCAGTTGCGATGCACAGAGCTCAGTCCAGATGCACAGACCTCAGAAGCACACAGAGCTAAAAAACATGCATGTCATGATGGCTAAAATACTTTACATCTTGGAAATGCATAGGATTGACTTTTGGCTGGCCATGAGGTTATTCCTGCCAGGTTGTTCCCAATGAAATGTAGGTAAATGGGGACGCAGTCCCTGGTGGGGTTAGGGGGGACATGTGCTGTATAGAGATAGCACAGAAAGCAGAGATACCTTCAGTGGGGAATCCCACTAAAATGCATCTCTGCTGAAATCTGCCGTAGGTGAGGAGGAGGATATTCACTTTCTGTCCCTGCTGTATTCAGCCGGAAGCATAATCCCCTTTGCAAGATAGCCTTGGGACAGCACAATGTTTCGCTTCTCGCCTGTCGTCTCAGCGGATTGCTCTCCCTGTTTTGTGGGAATGCAGTTGCTTTCATCGCAGTCTGACTTGCGATAAGCAAGCCATAAATGGCTTGAAATTCGGGTTATTCAGATAAGCATCCTAAATTGTAACTGTAGAAGGTTGAGCACGTAGGTGTTTCAGTTTGATCTGCAGTGGAAACTAATCCAAATTTAATTATAGAGTATTGTTAAACAGATACAATCTTCCATAATCCCATAATATTCTAGAATTACAATAGAATGACTTCATATTTCTAGGATTTTTTTATATATATTTTTATAACTTCATAATTCTAGAATAATTTTGTGTCTCTATAGTTATTCCCATGTAGAAAAAGAAATGGCTACTTCTGTACCCCTAACAGCATAAGCTGTTGGTTTTTTGTTTTGTTTCCTGGTATATATGTCCTTTACTAGAACAACAATTTAAATATAGAAGTCCAAATAGGTTAGATTTTTAAAACTTTCAAGTGCAGTTCAAGCATTTAGATTAGTGTCTACCTTGCAGACTGCTCCCCAGACAAAATAATTAAGGCATTTTTCTTCTGTAACTGGGGTCAAAGTTGTTTCCTGGCTTTGAGACATAAAGACATTGAAAGGCGACTGTGTTGCATTTTTCTTGATTATATCTGAGTACGTGAAGGAATCTTTCAACATATAATCCTTAAAATATCGATCTTGCAAAGAAAGTCTGAGACTAGTAGGGATCGAGGGATTGTCTGTCATCAAACTTGCCGCTCACGTGGCATCCTGGGAAAGGCAGTCATGGAGTTGTGTTGCAGGCTCATTGATCTCACCTGTTTTTCCCCTCTGCTTGCTGCTGGGAGTCTTGGGGTGGGCTTTGGTATAGCTCATATATACAAGTATTTTAGGGTCCTTTATTTTTCATTTATTTTTTATTGCCTTTCAGCAATATAATTGCCTTATTGCCTTTCGGGATGTGCCAGCATGAGGGAAATGCCATTGAAAGAAGAGCTGCAGCAGGTGTGGGAGCTGCTGGCCGCAGAGCTCCACCATAAACCAAGTCACTTCTTTAAATGTTCAAATAGAGACTAACAAATAGAGCTAGCACCAAGTGCTCGTTTTTATTAGCTGGACTGTTTTTTTTCTCCTTTGTAAGTGCTGATATCCTAACTTCAAACTCTATTTGGTATATTAGAGAAGTTCTGCAACTGATTGTAGCCTACAAAATTAATATATTGAAGCTCCCGGAGTTTGAGTTTATTGAGGTATAAATACTAGAATGTGGTGTACTATATAGTTCAGCTGCTTCCTTGTTAGATTCTTCTGAGCCTTTTTGCTTATTTTATTTCTGTAATACTCAAGACAAATAGTTTCCTGGTTTTGATTTCATCCTGGCATTTTTCAGCAGGCTAGCTCTTAACAGTATAGAATTCAACAAGATTAATAACATTTTCTGTTTACTGTTTACATTAAAGAAAGCAAAACTTCTGTTTAAAAAAAAAGAGTATTCCAGATGTCTCCAGGCAATAGGAAATGTATGTAGTATACAGTCTAATAAAACAGCAAATATAGCAGGATTAAAAAGTGGCACACGTTAGCAAATGGTCTGAATTTAAACAGTAGTCAACACCAGGACTTTATTTTAGGTAAGTGAAATTGATGTGTGAAATACTAAAATTTAACTTTATAAATACATTTCCTTAGGACCAGGATGTTCTGCTTTTCCAAGTCATCTTTAAAACTTCCTTTTTCATTTAATTTTGATTAGATTTTCTAAAATGGAAAAAATGTAAAAGCATTAAAATAAATGTAAACCATGAAAGCTAAATGCAAAGCAGATATATCAACAGCAAAAATATGGAAGCCAGACCCCCTTGTTCCTCAAGTGCAATATGGGGGGGGGGGGAAAAACCTTATTCTGTTGCTGTGTTCTGCTCTGCTGCCAGCTCGCTTCTCCACAGCAGCAACAGCAGGCTTGCCTTGTGTTGCAGCCAGTCTTTTATTTCTTTAAATCCCAGTCTCCTTATCCACACCCACCTGGGTGGGTAAATCCCTTAGGTGATTAGAGAATATGATCTAAAGAGCAATTAAATCAATGGGAGTCTTAAACGTTAAAAGGGGGGGCGGTTCTTTGTAGGTGTCTCTTGCAGGAGGGAAGGCTGGCTTCGACAAGAGTGTGGTGGACTCTTCTTGGCTGGATGCCATATTCCCAATGACTTCTGTGTCAATTTTTAAGCTAATGGTGTCAACATAGAAACTTAGAGTGGGTTGGAAGGGACCTTAAAGATCACCGAGTTCCAGCCCCCTGCCCCGGGCAGGGCCACCTTCCACTAGCCCAGGTTGCTCACAGCCCTGTCCAGCCTGGCCTTGAGCACTGCCAGGGATGGGGCACCCACAGCTGCTCTGGGCAGCCTGTGCCAGTGCCTCACCACCCTCATAGTGAAGAATTTTTTCCTTATAGCTAATCTGAACCTGCCCCCTTTCAGTTTAAAACCACTCTCCCTTGTTCTATCACTACATGCCCTTGTAAAAAGTCCTTCTCCAGCTTCCTCATCAACCCCTTTAGGTACCGGAAGGCTGTCACGCTTTGATGAGCCCAGGATGTGACTGGCTTTCCAGGCTGCAAATGCACATTGCTGGGTCACGTTGAGCTTCTCGTCAACCAACACCTCCAAGTCCTCCTTCTCAGGGCTGCGCTTGATCCATTCTCTGCCCAGCCTGTATTTGTGCTTGGGATTGCCCCGACCCGTGTGCAGGACCTTGCACCTGGCCTTGTTGAACAGGTCATCTGAGAAGATGCAATGTAAAATTCAGGTGAACACAAGGAAGCCCTACAGACCAGAGTCACAGCAAATGTGGCACGAAATCATCATTCCTTTTAAATGTAGCATCTAAGCTCTCTGTGCATTCAGTGGCTGAAAATGTAATGTTGATTGGGAGCATGGGCTCTGTTCTTGCACGGCTTTTTTTCCATTTATGTCGGTTGTACATGCTTGTAGCCTCAAGAGCACCTGCTAATAGTATTAAAGGCCTGATGCAAACGGAAGTCTTCATACAGCAATTTTTTACAAAAACCAAATGTTTGACCGGTGGTACCTACAAGCTCAGATGTGTTATCTCACCCTAATTCTTTCCCTGTATTTTTTTCTTGCCCCTGAGGCAGCAGCCATGTCACCGATCACACTAATTAACAAGGCTTTCAGAAGTAGAAACTACAGAGGCAGTGCCCGCAGGAACTTTGAAAAACACCATCAAATTTCAATTTTCTTTGCTCTGTTTACAGCATAGAAACGAAGTAAACAAAAACCCAGGCTGAGTGTAATGATTACATTATGTATGAGCTACGTGCTGTCCAGGAAAACCAGGGTATGTCTTTGCTGAGGCTGCCTTGTAATTCTCATCATCTGCCTGCCTTTTCTAGATGTGGACGAGTGTGCGGTGGTGAATGGTGGCTGCCAGCAGGGCTGCGTCAACACGCACGGCTCCTTCCACTGCCAGTGCCAGGCGGGATACAGGCTCCATGCTGATGGGCGCACTTGCGTGGGTAAGTAAACAATAACAAGCGCTTCACGTACTTCAAGACGTGGTTTTCTCTGCTAAACCCATCTTTCCATAAGTGCAAAGGTTTGTAGGCTTTCCCCAGTCTGAGTTTTGATTAATTCACAAAGGATTTCAGTATCCATTCCAGTTCAAGCAGCTTGCAAGAATTAAAGGATTTCCAATTTTTTTTCCTTTTTGTGTGAACAAAGCAGTAATGGTGTCCTGTGTTTCTGTGATGCAATCTTGTGAAAATTTCATCTGTTTTGCAGCAGGCATTAAAGAAATAGGGGCTCTTCGTTTCCAATGAAAATGGCTTTTGATTTCTGAGCATTTTTTTCTTTGTGTCACATCTCCCTGCATGTTCCAGCACTGCCCTGGGCTTTTCTGCCCCCATTACTCTTCCTCATAGGCTTTTTGCTTGTTTTTTCTGAAGAGGTACAAACAGCAGATAGTGACATCTCCTGCCTACAGCTGCCTGGCAGAATGCTACTTTTCTGACCAAGCAGTCTCAAAACACAGCTTGTGTCTTCAGTGATGAAGGCAAAATAAAAGCTTGTTGTTGCCACCCTGAAGTTGGGTGTAACCTTACAGTAGGTGACCATCTCTGTCAGACTGCCCAGACTGGGACCCTCTGGGCTTTCCCAGGTGGTGGCATGAGCAGAGGCAGGAGGATATCATTAACTGGGTCAAGGGGGGCGATGATGAAGTAAGATCTCTGTGACTGTGCTACAGTGAGCAGAGCAGAAGTTCCTCGTGGAAGAATCAAGAGCAGAGGCCAAATTTGTGAATTACTAAGATGCATTTGAGAATGTGGTGCTATGCACTGGTAGCTAGAGAGGGAGCTCTAAAAGGCTAATGAAATATTAAGCTCAGACATTTTCTCTGGTTTTCAGAAAGTGCAAGAGAAGCAGCCTTACCCTTCATCTCTTCTCTTCAGTCTTTGCTGTATGTTGAATTTTTTAGGTAAAACAGCAAAGCAGAATTGTTTGCTGGGGTCTGGTTTACATTTTAATTATTAGGCACTGTGAGCGGGATGGATGGGGTGGGCTGAAAACTCTCCTGCAAGGCATATTACATGAATGTTTAGTTTGTGCTAATCCTTTTAGCTCACGCAGGAGGTGCTCATGCATGTGAAGCTGAGAGTTTTGAGCACTTTCCCTGAGATTCTGCTCATGCTGTGGGCTGATAATTAGGGTGCTGTAGGTTTGTGAAAGCTCCTTGTTCCTGCAACAGTCCTGTGCCCTTCGATCCATTCCTTTACATCAGTCTTTAAAAGGTTGCACTGCCTTTGTACATCAGGGATACATCTTCATCTGCTGCAACCCTGTTTGTAACATCTCTGTTACAACTGATACCTAATTCCCCTTGCTCAGCCAGCAAAACCCATGCTGTGCTCCTCCATGGCACACCCAAGCAAAAGACAACACATGAAAGCCAATGACAAAAGAAGTTGCAAGCCAAAGTGATTGCTTTTCTTTAAATTAGTTTTAAAGCTCCTGTCTTGAAGATCTTCCACTCCTGAATGCTTGCTTACGGATGTGTTTCCTTTTCTGCCAACATTAAATATAGAGCATGGACTGGCTGCTGGTCTCTTCTCGGCAACTGCTCCGCAAATCTGAACGATGCTCGCGGTTGCACTGACAGACGTCTGCTGTTGGTCAGAGAAATCCCATTCCAAGAAGCAGGCACTAGAAAACAGTAGGAAGAGGGTGGATATGATCCCAAAGGCTATACCCTGTTTTTCAGGTTTGGGTGAAAAGCCACTGATTTACAGTATGGAATTACCCTGCGTACACTCGTGTAAATGAGAGCACCATGGAGCTCCGCAGTTCAGCCTGTGACGCTTGTAGGGAGGATTAGCAGCTCTGCCATTAAAAATAAACCCTGTGTTTCTTAGGTTGCACTCTGAGCCCTGAAACTAGACATGCAGAGTTAATTCTGCATGTTGCTAAAAATAATAATAATAAAATAAAATATACTGTCCTTGTGTTGCATTTAAATCAGTACGAAAGTCAAGTTGTGGAATTCTGCAAAAAGGTTTAAAATGCTCTGTCATTTGGGAAGAAGAAAAGAACATCATTTGTTCGAATTTTTAAGCCTGATTTTAGGTAATATGAGAAGAACAGTCAAGTGTGGTCAGACCACATCTGCAGAATAAGTTCACTCACAGTTTGGTCATTGTCTCGGTTCTTGCACAAAGTCCCTTGGTTGTGCTTAACATCAGACAAATATGTCATCAGTCATTTCTGGTATTATCACAGCAATAAATTTACTGACGCAACCAGAACACAAGACATACAGGGCTCAAGCTGGGGGAATAATGGTTTTTATTTAACAAACTTACCCTTTTAGTGTTTTGGGGTTTACCACATAGAGAGACTTTCAGTGTTTTGGTAATTATCTGCAATTAAAAATACGTTGAAGTCTCAATCTTTATAAGCTTAGTTGAAGAAGAAATGGGTAAGGAAACACTAGCGTGAGAGGAAAAAATTACTGTAAAAGCAGAATGGCTCATATATAACTAGAAACACTAGTGTTGTTCTATGAATTAAAGGAAAAGAGAGAAATTCATCTCTGATCAGATCTGACCACGAAGACCCAGAAGTGAAAGATGAGATGCCTGAGTTATGTTACTCTCTCTGAATAGTCTCATTTTCAGCTGTGGTGAAGCGGGAATTTTATACAAAAAAAGTGGCTTGGGGGGGAGACAACTGAATGATAAATGCAAGAAGTAGGTATTATGGCAATAAAATGAATTTACCTGTGTAATACATAAATCCTTCCATGGACATAGAATAGTAAAGTTTTCTCATCGCACAAGTAATCAAGAAGCTGTTTGGAGTTGTCTTAGCTATGAACATTATCAGAAAGCAAGTTTTCATTTCACAAATGTCAGTATTCAGAAGAAGTTATTAAAAATACTTAATACAATGTTCAGTTCTCTTTGCAGTATCTCAGAAATTATCAATGAGAAACACAAATAAATCCTAAGACGAGAGACAGGAGTAAGTTTCAGAGAGAACTGCTATCATGATAATGGATATACACAATACTGAGCGGAGGATATTGAGTTCGGTTTCAGCTGTTTAGACAAGGCATCAAGATAAATGGATATTATAAGCATTGGAGCACAAGACAGTTACTAATTGATGAGGACAGGGAGAATCCTTTCATATAAACCAGTAATCCAGGACTGCCTAGCACTGGGATCTGGGCACTAACTGCTCGCACTGACCACTGGGGAAGCGGAGAGTTTGCCCCTTCTGCTGCACCAGCTGACACATTCAGTTTTGAGCACTCATTCGATCAAGAAGTAAACCCAATAATGCACCTCTCTTTTGACTTTGTGCAACTAAGCAGAACATCTAGCGTTTCAAATAGGGCTTGCATTAGCAATAATATTTCTTCCATGGATACTTAAGAGGATGTAACGATCTCTCCCACATACTAAGAATAAAGAGGGACAATGTTCTAGAAATGAGTTGTTTGTGGAAGGTGTTTGTCTCAGCTGCAGATATAAGACACAATTGTCCCTTTAGACAGGCTTTTCAGATGAACCCAGCCCAGATTTCTGTATGTTCATTCTTTCCACGTCTTCATTTTCTTTTTGGCAACCCTATGTTTCTGGGAGCAAAAGTGCCAAAATCACTTGAGGGGAAGCAGATTTTACAGCCTAGATGGCTTGGAAGTCTCCCATACATAAGGAAGTACATCTATGTTTTTATAAGATATTCAGCCTACATCTAAAGAGTCAAAAACCTGGGATAAGCTACTTTCTTCTGTGTGTGCATGGAGGATTACTGGCCTTCTGTCACGAGCTCTTTCCAGCAAGTCTGGTCCTCCTACCATGTCATCACAGTGTTTGGGATCCTGACTAACTGCTGGTGGTCCATCCCTCCACTGCTAGTACGAGCCTCAAAATACATGGTTTGAAGAAATCTTTGTTGTTTGTCATACATCCTGCTCTCATTAGAAACTTGTGCTTGTACTCTAAGGCAAACAACCAACCTCTAAGATGGGTTGTCTTGTTCAATGATAACTAGTGTGTGAAACTAAAATACTTTCTTCTTGAATCCTTTGATCTCTGATACCTTGTGCCATGCCAGAATCCTGTCTTTTTCGATGCTCCCTGTTCTTAGCTTTTTGGTCCCATAAATTTTGCTCAATATTGAATGCATTTCTAGATATATGTGCCAGATTGAATGTTCACTACAAAACAGGTAATTAGAACAAGTGAAGGTAACAGTGCCCAATTTTTTTTTTTTTTGTTTTTAATGCCTTTATTATGTTAATGTAGTGAATTTAATTTCATTAAAGTTTAATTGACTGGTATCTGAAAAGCAGAAACCCAGACAGAGAACATGTTTATTGTAGTATCGGACTGTGGTTTTGGGTTGGTGCAAATTCATTGTCTTCATAGGGATTTATTCTTGTTTGAACTCCTAGAAGTGAAAGCAGAGACCCCGATTCATCTCTGGTACCAAGTGTTATCTTTGATGTCTGCCTTATGTAGAAAAGCTGTTGAGATGCAGGTTTTTATGGAGACTTTCACACGCTAAGGCTGTTAATAGAGGAAATAACAAAGGAAATACCTCTACAAATCTAGAATCTATGTTTTTCCACAGAAGTAAAAGCACAGTGCATCTGAAGTTGTTTCTTGTCATTGATAAGGTTGGATTTAAGATGATGGAAAACATAGGTTTGAAGAGACTGTGTGTTCTGACCCCATGGTTGCTATGTATACATCTAACTATGGGGGTTTTTTTATATTATACTTGTTATATGTATATATATCATACTCAGTTTTTTCGTAAGAATGCGACCATATTATAATAACTTGCCATATTTCTGCCTGAACCCCATGCACATGCTCAGACCTCCATCCACAAGCCCTTTTACAAGAGGTGGGATTAGACTGATGACATGCCGAGCCTCTCCCTTTTTCTGATCAAAGACGCGTTGCCGGTACCTGGCAGCACAAGCTCAATTCATCCCATTGCTTCCCTGGCGGCTCTTCCCATCCAGTCTGGCACCTCCTCTCACATAGCCTGCGCAGTGCCTCGGCAGCAGGCGTGATAAACCCAGCCGTGGCCACTCGAGTAATCCCGCGCTCCCCAGACGCTGGCAGAGCCCCACACCACCCCAGCTCTCGGCACATGAGTTCATGCCTGTCCCTTCTGGCTTTGAAGCCTCCAAAATTCTTGGTACAGCAGGTTGCTGCTTATCTCCCCTTACATCCAAATTGGCTTTTGCCTAGAAAAGGAGGGAGAAAATGGCACTTTTAAAAATCGGGATGTATATTCTGTCACTTGGAGCCGATTGAAGGCGTTTTTCATCTTCTGAAATATTTTCATCTTATTTGAATATTCTTGCTGAAAAACAGTCTTTGGATAGAAATGTGCAGCAAGCAGGAAGCTTTGAGTGTATCGGGTTTGCTGTCTCCCGTGCAGCAGTTGAAGTGCTTTCAAGTCACATTGCTAACTGGGTGGGAGGTTTGCAGGCACAGGTGGAGATCAGAAGCCAGGGTCAGCGTGCAGCGAGGTGTCTCCTGGCTACTTCTGCATATGCATCCATGATAATGTAAAAATTAGCTTCTCTTTTTTGTCTTTTTAACACATACTTGGCTGCACGAACTATTTGCTTATTGGTAGCATAGGGTGAAATGTATCCTACAGCAGCTTTTGTGGCTAACGTTTTCTGAATGTCTATTATAGAGAAATGAATTAATATGAATATTCCTAAAATAACTATTAAAGCTCTTTGCTGACTTCATTGGGTCTGGAGTTTGATGCTTTCCATGAAGGACCAAATAGTCTTTCCAGCTACTGGTGGAGAGCATAATACATCCCTGCTGTTAAAATATATATAGATGCAGTCATGCACACACTCACACTTACGTATGTACAGCACAATAACAGGTTCAAACGATCCATCTTATTTTTATATGCAGTGTGCGAATAGGTGTGGGTGTGTGTTAATGTATTTTGGCAGGAGAAATGTTTCTCCAGAGGCTGGGGATACATGTTGAACAAAAAAAAAGAGTATTAATTTGCTAGGGTAAAAGAAGCAACATCTTTGGAGATGTACTAAAGACCCTCTTGTTCCTCGTGGTTTGCTTTGTAAGTCTGTCCTGTGGAGCTTGTGACTCCTGTCATTTGCAGCTTCCAGTGCATGAGACTGAGGAAATCACCCTAAAAGACATTTTTTTCATTTTTTTAATTTTTTTTTTTAAATCAATGACAGCAGGGACAAAAAAAAACCCTAATGGGCAAGTGCCAGTAGGGCCGCTCTTCCTCTCCCCTCCCCGCCTCCCCTTACCTCAGTGGATTCTCGAGTGCTTTGCTGCTGTCGGATCAAAGAGCGGCTGTACTTCAGTCAGCATTACAGCTCTTAGATCTCACCTGCCTCTCGCTGGAATCACGACTGTCCCCGACGTGGGACGCTGTGTCAAACAAGCACTGTGAACGCAAGGGAGAGGAATCACGCAGGGGATGGGGACAGGTGCATTTATGAAAGCTGTTTTGGTGAGGTTTGCACATTTTTGCTGTCGTTCATGTATTTAAAATAGGAAATAAGTTTCTTGGGTTGTTGATATGCGTTCCTTCAATGTTTCCTTGGTTCCAGCCATCAGTTCCTGCAGCGTCAACAAGGGGGGCTGTGAGCAGGAGTGCATTCAGCTTGATGAAGACCGCTACAAGTGCCAGTGCCAGCCGGGCTACCAGCTGAAGAGGGATGCCAAATCCTGTGAAGGTAGGTCCTGCGCTACCTGTCTGGAGACAGACATTAACGGCAATTTAAAAGACCCCAGGATAGTGCTTCAGGTTGTTGTATTCATTCATATTTCACCCTGCTTGCCAAAAGCAGTTTTAGGAATTGCTTATTAACAGGATTTTAAAATGACACGTTTGAGGTGTGAAGTTCACATTGATTCACAACTTCAAATGAGATTTTGGCCTCGTAGACCCCTGCCTGTTTGTTGCACACTGACGATGATGACATAGGTTAGGAACGTAATCGAGTTTTAATTCTAACATTTCATTACTCATCAAGTTGTATGTAGAGTTGGCCTGTATAAGATGTTTTATTCTACATAAAGGCTTCTTTGTCTGCTTTTGGCTTATGTTGCTCCTAATTGCAGTCTCATTCGTTCATCCTCCCCTTCAGGTTTCTAAGCAAATACTTTCACAAGCAGCACAGAAATGCTACCTTTGAGTTTAATTGTTGGGGTTTTTTTCTCATATATCTTAGCATATTCATCAGTTTTTAAGGCAACCCCCCCTTCCCCAACACAAGCACACACACGGTACCCTTGCATATGCCAGAGAAAGATAGGGCCAAATTTATGGATTTATTGCGCTAAAATTCCTGTCACAAAACCGTTTCCATATGGCTCCTCTTCTGCTCAGAGATTTTATATGCTGTGTGTAAAGTGTAAGTAAATCCTGCTGTTCAGCTTGCTTCCAATTCACGCTGTGTGCAACGAGCACTTGGCCTTCGGTTTTGGCCTCCCCAAGCCCTGCCCTCCACAGAGACTGTGCACACTGCGCTTCAGCGAGCGCCCGCAGCCAGCTCGCCTCTCTGTCTCTCGCCGGGTGGCCACGTTTTGTTCCCGAGACTGTCAGAAAGAGTTGGAAAAGAGGAGCTTTAGTGGGGAGAGGGCATTGGAGACCTTCCCCCACTGTTCTCCAGTCCATTTCCAAACCTCTCGCGGCTCCTCCACCGCCTCTGGCAATCAAGACGTCCTTGGCCAAGGCAGCTGGGTGTACAGATCCCTGCAAAAAACTTTTTGGTGTTTTTTTATGGTGGTGTGGTGGGACAGAGGTTGGATTGGCAGGGTGTACGACGATGCCTGGTCAGGCAGGAGTTGTCCCTTTGGGGCCGTTGTGGAGCAGTTCAGACCTCCGTGTTTGGAGATTTAGAGCCACTTCATGCTCTATCTATCTCAGCTGCCAGTGACTGGTTCAGCTCAGCAGCAAAATGAGCAGGCTCAGTCCCCTAATTAGTGAGGTTTTGCCACTGCACAGGCAGCTGTGGCCATTTGTTGCCTCGTGTCGTGGGGCTGATGAAGGTCAGCCACCCACCGAAGGCAGCAGTTCGTCACCAGCTGGTAATTACTGAACAGTGGAGAAGGGCCAAGGTCAGCTTTGTCTGCGGGTGAGACCTTATCTGGAGTTCATGTGTATGCCTGGTTACCCACGTTCAGAGTGGTGTAAATCAAAACAGAATAGTGCAACCCCCCCAGGACAGCTGTGTTCGGAGGAACGAGAATCTCTCTCACAAGGAGAGCTCAGCTGCCAAAATGAAGACCAAGTAGGATGCTTTTCTCCCATAAATACCTTAGCGAATAAATGCCTGGGAGAGAAAAGTACTAGGTAAGTTGATGGACAAGATTTTTACAGAAACAAATGATCAAAAAGTGGCAGTGAATATATTTGGGTTGGCAATTAGAAATGTTATAAGTAGAAAAGGTGGGAGGAGGTGAGCCTGGCTGCTTTTAATTTCCATGGATGGAGAAACTACAGCATCCTGAGGGTATTTACTACAGCAGGCTAGCTGTGCTGCCAGTGTGGAGTCATCCCTGCTGATGCCTTGGGAGCTAGTACTGCATCCCATAGCCCTGAAAGCCTGTACAGAATCACCCAAGCCTAGAAGGGTGGTGCAGCATTCAGCGTGGAAGCAAACCGATGGGATGGAGTGGTGTGGCATCAGGCGAAGTCATGAGATAGCTGCTCCGGGGCTGAGACATGTATGAATGTGGTCAGTAGTGGCTGTGCTACCTGTGTAATAGGATGGGCTATACAGGATGTGTGTTAGAGTGAATTCCCCGTTGGGTTATTCATGGCTGGCAAGAACAAATATCTTTCTTAAGACACTTTGAGTTTCCCTTCTGTAAGTCAATGCTCTTTCCACCCCTAACCTTTCCTGCCATGAGAAGGAAATTTTACTCTTTACCACTTCATATTTTCTCCATGTAACGTCTTGCTGTGAGCAAGCAAATTAACTTGATAAGGCCCAGTCTCTTTCTTTAGGTGCTCTAGAGGTTGTGGCAGATAGGGCCAGAGACCCTGTTCTTTATAATGTGCAGTGAAGGTCTGGAAGACCCACAGCACACACAGAGCCAATACTCATGCTTCACCAAGGGCATTGCTGCCATCCCAGATCAGTGCATCGCCACGGCTTTTTTAGATGAGGTTCCTGGATGTTCTGGGACTTCTAGGAAACAAAACCATTCCAGCACGTTTTTTTGCCATAGTGTTTAACAGCTTGGAATAGAGTTTTGTAGGATGGAGTCTGTTATCTGCTAAAGTTAAGTCAAACAATAAGAGCCAAATGTGTAGGAAAAGAACACTACTGAGTTATTTTTAGCTTTTCCTGAAACCTGTCTGTAACAGGAAGGAACAGGCATGTCAATGGAAAACAAGTCAATTGGAGGTTGCCTTATGTCCTGAAGATCTTTCCTTTATGAACATTTGTCTTCTCTAAGAACTTCCAAGGCTGCTATCTTTATTCAGATTACTATGTTTTAGTAGCATCTACCCTATAATTTGTTATTTGCTTGTTGTCATGTCACAGAGTATTACAAGTTTTACTCTATGCTGTAATCATTCTCAAATTAAAGCTTTAGATGCTCTGAAAACCTTTATAATATGCAGGTTTAACAGATGCTGTTTGATAGTGATTTCATTTAGTTTAACCAAATAGAAAAAGAATCGGCAAATAACTCGTTATTTTATATCGGCAAGGAACAAGTTCTTGCTTGAAGCCAAATCCTTTGTAGACGGCAAATTGTTGAACTGCAGAGCCAAGCTGTCAGCCTTGAAAGCGTCATGTAGAATGAAGTGCTGCTGTCCCTTGGAAACCTATTTGCAACCTATCATATTGAAAGTCCAACACAAAATTTCAGTTCTACATCCTTAACAGTGATTTTTTTTTGTAATTTATTTTTTTTTTTTTAATATATCAGACTTTGGTATGAAAACTCTGGCTCTTAACCCAAATCAGGCCTGTCCAAACGGTCCTGGTAGGTCTGTTCTGGTGTGTGCAAAGTCTTTATTTGGGCAAATACATCTGTATGCTTCCAGCAGGCACATGTTCCAGAAATACACTCATAAACCATGGTGAAATCTTTGAAGTGGAGGCTTCTGTAGGCACTTTATAAATGTGTTTCTAAGTACTTGCCACTTAGAGCAGCTTATCCTTGAAAGGGTATGTTATTGTCTGAGAAAAGAAAAAAATCCCTATGTGCAACATGAATGGCATATGTTTTTAGATTGAAGGAGGTTTTTTAGGGCCCTTCACCATTTATTTCCTCTAGAGACTTTTAAATACACATTGTTCCATGGCGAACTCCACCCTTGTATGTGTTTATGGGTTCACACATTGGAGTGCTAATTGCTATTGTTTAGAGCAACTCTTGAAATCTGCTCAGTTACAGCAAAATAACAATAAAATGTACTTTTCTTGTCCTACTTCCAACGTGTAATACGAGCCCCAGTTTCCTGCTGTTTAAGGCATTGTTTCTGCTCTATGAAAAATGCTGTCCAGCAACAGAGAAAACAGCGCACAGAAAAACAACGGCTTTACTATAGACGATATTCTGTCAAGTATTTTTTTCCCAATCTAATCTCTTACAGCTATAGTAATCTTTGTTGTTAGTTGTAACGATGGCAGGTAAGACCATTTTCAGACAAAAATGTGACCTTTAAGTTGACAGTGTGCTCTAATTGGTTTCAGTGATAGACCCCTGCACAAGTGGGAATGGAGGATGCTCACAAATCTGTCAAAATGAGAAAGGAATTGCAAAATGCGAGTGTCATCCAGGGCGTTATCTTTCTGCAGACAAAAAGTCCTGTTTGGGTAAGAAACTATGGACTGTTTATTGGAAAGGAAGGTATTAATCACTGTTCTGGCTTGCTGAGCTTGGAATGGAAAGCTATATATTATTCAAATATATGTATGCATTTTGAAACAGCATTTCTGTGGTATTTATGTCAGCCAGTAGTCTTGAAGGACCATTTTAGTAATGAAAATTACTCTGTGATCTCTTAAATCATGCTTTCTAGCGACTGGATTTGTAGATGCTGTACTGTTATTCCTGTAGGGTCCCTTTAAAATAATGCCCCAGATACAGCTCCTGGAAAGTTGGTTCAAGTAACACTCTGAACCAGGTCACTGAAAACCTATTTAGAATTCAAAGGGCTTTTTAGCTGGAGAACTGTTTCCATATTAATAGAGAAACTACTGTGAAGGAAGAAATTGTGAAGTGTGAGATTTCCAAAGAGAGGAGCTTAAAAAGTTGAATTCCAAAGTCCTGTATTTAGTCTGGGATTTTCAAAAGGATCTAAAGCATTTCTGACCTGAAATGTGGGGGAATTAGAGATCAAAATACCTGCTTTTCTTTTGCAATATGAAGCTTGGAAGCTAGATAGTTTATCAGTTTTTAGGAAGTAAAAAGCACTTGTGGACCTCATAGTGCACAGATTTTTAACAGCCTTGTCAGGGTCAGGGTACATATTCAGACAGTAATTTTAAACGCCTCCTTTTGAAAGCATGGCCAAAATTTTCCCAGTATTTAAACTGTTGTTTTATGTATAGAGGGTGCTGGGTTCTTTGCAAAATATTTACTTCCTACCCTGAGTATTATACTCCAGTTGTCTGTAAGCCCTCCTGTGAGTAGCATTGCACACCTCAGTGATTCCCCTCTCTTACTGGCATTACTCATGAGTAAGGTTACTAAAAAAGCAAAGTATTTCAAGTAGCATAGACACTTCAGTGATGATTAATAGATGGAAACAGCAGTGGGTTTAATACTAGGGTCAATATGTTACTCGTTTTATCTTGGATGCATGTTGACAATTCTGTTAATTTATCTATAAGCTAAAGCACTGGGTAGCTTGCAGCGTTATATATTGGAACAAATTATCTTCCCAGCCTCAGGGCAACAGTCCTTTGAATCATTAAGCATCATGTCTTACCATGGATATACAATTATTGTTTTTCCTCCTAGAAATTATTCGATGTCTTTTGCAAAATTCAAGCTGCTATTTGACTCTCTGGAAACCGAGCTAGAAGGAGACAGAGGGCAACCAATGTGTCATACTTTAGCTATTAGCTGTATGTACAAGATAGGAAGAAACACGTGCAGGATGGTGACTGTGGTTCAGTTTTCCAACTTTTTATTTTTCTGTTTGAAAAAGCAGAAAAAGAGAAAAGAACGTTTACAGCATTTGCCAACATACTCTACTTGCAAAATGGCAATTACAGAAAAAGGAGAAATAACCCATTTTATTCTAAACAGCAACTCCTCACATTGCTGCTTCAGAGAAGCTGTCATTTATCCTGAAATTTTCATGAGTTGGTGTGTGGTGTTTGCACTGCCTGGGGCCTCTTTTTGCAAGTAGGCTGATTGCATTCGTAAAGCTCCTTGTGTTCAAGTACAAGGGGCCATGAATACAGTGCTGGTTACAGCACAGACGGAGCTAAAAATCTGTTAGTGGTTTGCTGTGGTAAAAGGTGAGGAGCTGCACACTGGACTGTTCTCTCCCGTGTGTGAGACACTGACCCAGGATTGCTGCAATAAATAATCTGTATTTTGCAAGTGAAATACCAGAACAAGAGGAGGAGGAGGAGGTAGGTTAGGGGTTTGCCACGTGCAAGATAATTCCAGTCTTTGCACAGAGGCTGGTGGTTTTTGCAGCTGTGTTCCACAGCAGCAGTATTTAGCATAAGGTTTTGCTTTGCTTTTTTTCAATAATTATTCCTTAAAAGTATTTTTGCGCTCCGCTGAGATTTTAGGAAGATGGATGCCTTTGGCATTTAACTCCAAAACACAGACTAGTGGGTGTAAAGCTGAGGAACAGGCTGCTTGACAGAGGACTGAGCAAAGAATGGTCTCCCCACCTACAGCTCTTCACCTTTTTCCCTTTTCTTAAAGGTGGGGCAAAACTCCTCTGGTTAGAGTAGGTGTCCCCCTGCTGCACCTCTGTAGAAGCAGCTGCATGATTCAGGGATGTGACAGAGAAGATCTGTCTCCATTGTACCTGCTGAAACCCAACCACCACTTAATACGAATAATTTTACACTCAGAAAATAGTCAGCTTTTTCCTGCTCATTCATTTAAATATAATGGCATTGAGGACCTAGTGATGATTTTAGGGTACTGGGAGATAGGACTTCCTTCTGAGTTCTTCATGTGACTTCCTTTGCCATCGCTCTTTTTACAAGACTAATAAAGTTGCTTTAGCTGATACTGTAAATATAACATTTGGTATTGTAAATGTTCACACTGAGAGGTTCAAGGTCAACAGTGTTTAGAAAAGAAGATTATTTTGGAGAATGTTGTTGTGAGTTCACTGTTCCTGGATTCATCAGGTGCTGTCAGTTGTAGGCTAACATCAGGATGCTCTTTTCAGTGGATATTTGGAAATAGAGCTGTGTATGTGTAGAGAAATATTATTTTTTATTTTAATATGCAAATGAATATTTGCGTTTCTCTCTGCTTCATAGACATTGACGAGTGTGCAGAAGGGAGAGCCAGGTGTGCTCATCGTTGTGTGAACACTCTGGGATCCTTCACCTGTGTCTGTAATCCCGGCTTTGAGCTGGGGGCTGATGGAAAGCAGTGCTACCGTAAGTGACACTTTTACAGCTATGCATTTCAGGTTATCTTACCTGCAAACTGCTATGCTTCAGTTTTAATTCAGTTAGATTAGCACTCCCAGCAAAATGCTAAAAAGTATGCAAAAGCTCAAGCTTAATACTATGTTCTTCATCTTCTGCCACTGCTGGTTTTGCAGGTTGATACATTCCTAAGCCTGTGTTCACAGACCTTAATTACTGCATTTCAAAGAGCGAACAGCCCTGTTGGTTTATCTTCAGAATCTGGTGAATTCTACTGCAAAGCTACTAAAATATTGCGATTCTATGAAACATATGCATTCCTGATCTCTTATTTTTCATATTTCCATATCTTTTTATATTTCTTATATGCTGGATCTGATGCAAGAGAAAACCAACATGATGTTCCACTCTTGTCTTTATATGTCTCTGTTTACTTGTGTTCCTCCTGAGATTACTAAGACTGTTTAGTAGCTGCTTTTAAAAAAAGGGAAAAAAGCAAGACTGGGGATAACAAAAATATTTGAATAACTAAGATGTCCCAAACTGAAGCAATACTGAGCCCTGTTGTCTTCCCTCCCATAACTTACCTCTTGCCGGCGGGGTTTCTTAATCAACACTGCTTTTCTTGAGAAGGGGACTGACTCCCAGCCCTGTTAGTTGATAGGTAATCCCTGGGCTGTCCTTGAGGGCAAATTTAGATTAATAAAGGAGGTGATGTGGAAGAGTTGGTGTTATTATGGACCTAACATAAGCTCACTGGAATGCAGACAAAAGCATGACCTGTTTTAGCAAAGAGGTGGGCAAAGATTGTTCAATCTAATAATACTGTGCAAGAACTTTCAGCACAATTTCCTAAGGAAAATATGCTGCATGCCAGAGAATTATTGCTTTCTTTAAGAATGTGCGTGTAAGAAATACTTAAGGATGAAATTCAGTTTCAAAGCATTAACATACATTAAAAACAAAAACCAATTACATGAGAGACATCCTGGAGAATTATTTCATAGGTGATGGGGAACTGTGAGTAGTACAATGGTGGAGGAAATGCAATTAATATATAGATACGAAATCATCTCTTATGGGGATAAAAAAGTGGCTTAGACCACTTAGATTTCATTGTGATTTTCTGATAATATTTTTCAGCAAATCTCAGGGGATGGTGGTTCTCTGTGCCTTATGTACAATATTACAGAGCAAACAATAAAAATAAAAACATTCTGCATATATTTATGATCAGGATTATCCCAGTGTTTGAGCAATTTACAATCTTTGTTTATTCTTTCATTTCCCCAGTGGCATGGGGAAGAGCTGTTATTCCAGTTTTACTGATGAAGAACTGAGACCAAGTAAATGATGGAGAGGGTGTATAAAGTCAGATTCTGCATTTGATTGCCAAGTTTCCTAAATCCCAGCTTAACACACTGGACAGGAGGCTAGATTTCATCTCCATGGTGCAAAAAATCTTACTATGCATGAAATGTAGCCCTCAGAATATGTTCTCCTGATTCATACCCTCTGCCAGCTAGACTTGCATTTCTTGTTGGCAGGCAGGTTGCTCCCTGGGGGCACAAAAAGGGGTAGGATGAGAGCCCCCGACACAGGTGTGTGCGTGAGCCACGGCAGTGGGGAAATGCCATCCTTCTGTACCAGATCTGAGGGCCACTGCTCTGAACTGGGGTGTTTCTGAAAGGATGGTGGCTCCTTTAGGGAGAGTCTTTCTCAGTTCCCCTATATAGTATGGGAAATGAATTCCTCTCTAAATTGCTCTGTAACAAGATAATCCGGCAAATTCTTCAAGAGAAACTTTATAACTGACCTTATCATTTCTTTTCATCCTGAAGAAGTAGTCTAAGGAAGTACCTGGATGGGGGTGAGGTGGCCAGATGCTCCCTTTCCTATATGAGGATTTCCACTGGACCTGGCCAAAATGCTATGAGGACTGCCCAGTGCAACTGAGCACAGGAGAGGGGGGTGGTGTGTCAGGGCGAACGCGGCTGGCGACGACATTGTACCACCACCTTGTCTTAATTGCAGGGGGGACAAAGTCTCAGCAGAGGAGCTGCCATGTGCCCCCTTGAAGGGACATCCGAGGGTCAAACCCTGCGGATTGTTTTGCTTTGCGATTAGGTGTCAGGCTCGCCCGCAGGACTCTGCTGTGGAAGTTTTTTAAGGCATTTGTGTTTGGTGGATGTTTCAGAATCCGACTCTTTCCCATTCACATACAAAACTAAAAGCTGCGTTTTGGAAAGCATAAGCAGTCTGGGTTGAGATGGACCACCTGGGTTCCTCAGATGGTTCCTTTCCTCCTTTGAGGCAAGGGCAGAACTTGCTGTTGTGTTCAAACAAAACATAAATCTCAGGAAACCTGTGAATGCTCCCGTAGCAGGCAGGCTGCTGAAGTGGTGAGCTGGCTTCATGTTACCAAAGCTGAGAGCATCCTCTGTTATGACACAAGGAGACAAATAACTGGAGTTCAGTGACTCCAAAACGTGCTCTGCTCGGGTGTGTGTGGGAGCTGAGTTTATATTTCCTGCTACAGCAGCCGGCTTATGGATGCTTTTTTACAGAAGGCTTATTCTCCAGTGACTCTCCCCCTGTGCTTGCTTTTTAACATCCTTTTGATTTATTTCTCCGCAAGGCATCGAAATGGAAATTGTCGATAGCTGCCAGGAGAACAACGGTGGCTGCTCTCACCGCTGCGAGCACACGACTGTGGGGCCGCGCTGCTCCTGCGATGACGGCTATCACCTCTATTCTGATGGCAAAACGTGTGCAGGTAATTCATGGCAAATGCTGCATCTCCGCGGGAGAAGGGAGGTGGTGTGGCAGGTCTCTGCAAGGGGAGCCTGCAGGAGAGCTGTCGCTCAAGGAAATAACTTCCCATCCCCTTCCCTTCTTCTACATTTTAATTAATACTGTCCTCTGGTGCTTCCTCCGCTGCTGCTCCAGCCTGCCTTGCTCTGCGTGTTTGCTGGGATTATTAATTAACAAGGGGAAGGAGTTCTGCCTCCCAAATGGAAGATGACACTTTGGTGCATCATCAGTTGTTGTGGCTGTATCTCATTGTGTCCAGCTCAAGTATTGCTTGCCTGACTTTTTTCCCTCCCCTTCCTCAGCCAGTGGCTGGGAAGAGGGTCGGCTCTGGCTGGGAGCACCGGCACTGCGGTTCTGAAGTGCTTCGTGCGCAAACTCCACTTTGTGTTATGGAAGTTGCTGTATTTCCATCAGATTTGCTCCGTGATGAGATTGCACTTCTGGCTGTGAGAAGTCTCACTTAGGAAGTGAAAGCAATAGAGTTAGATTTGTTTTTATTTCGAGAGAAGAGCTTAAAAAGTCCTTCATGTTTTAAATGATTTTACAATGTGATTTTTTGTTTTGATTTGTTTTTGTTTTTTTGTTTGTTTATGGTTTTTGCTATGCAAACTGTATCTCATTCTGGTTTAGGCTTGCTGTCACTATGCCATTAAAATTTTAAGGAATAGCGAAGAAGAGACAGGGGGTTGAGGGGAAGGAAAGGAAGAGCAGGCATCACAGAGCAGTATAGTCAGACGTGAGGAGAGGCAGAGAGCAGGAGCACTGGTGAATGGGAGAAGCATTACAGAGAAGAGTCTTGCAACTAAAAAAGCCAAGTGCTGGAGAGAGGAAGGAGGAGGGGAGCACCGAGGTTTGCACGGGCGGTTGATGCCAGAGCTTAAAAAGCAAAAGCAAAGAAGGTCAGGGAGAGGCAGATCTGGACCAGAGCCTTGCAGGGGTGGGATGTGTAATGCAGTCTTGTTTGTGTATGGATGAGAGGAGGCAGAGCAGCCTCCTGCCCGTGCCCCAGCTCACTGACCTGCTGATGGAGGTTTCAGAGGGAAGCAGTTACTCTGGACACAGCGAGGGAAGTGAGAGCACAGGGGAAGGGTTTGGCAAGGCTGAGGACATGAAAAGCTGCTCTTAACAGCAAAAATCTTCTTGTTGGATGCACGTTTCGCATTCCTACACAGACAAGGGGCTGTTGCTAGACCCCAGAGCAAGGCATTGTCTGACGCACTGCAGAGGAGCTGGGCTTGTGACATTTCTGGAAAACACTCCATGTTCAAATAACCTGCATTAATCATTTTCGTGCTGACCTCCTCACCTCAATTGATTAATTACATTTTCTTTCTCCTCTTCCTCCTGTCGGTGTTTTCTAATAATGTTGGTACTCCTTCCAAGGTTAATTGAGACACTGACCTTTCCCATCTGTGGCAGCTTGTGGGGGTAACGTTCAAAAGTGTTTTGCAGACTCAGCATTGACAAGGTGGCCCTTGAATGGCCGCCGACCCGCTCAGCAGGCTGCAAGGGTTGACACCAGCTGAGAGCCTGCAGTGAAAAGATAACAGCTCGATTCTCCTATCTAATCACTGGAACAGCAGCGTCGACGATACCAATTTCCAGATGGACACAGGGCAGGATAAGGCAATGGGCAATTAGTTATCAAAAACTACAGTTGCACCTAGCAAGCTGCTGATGTCCAGCAAGGGCACTGATGGATCGGAGCATTGTTTCACTGTTAGTTTGCATTGAAAAAGGTGGAACGTAAAAAAAATAATCCAATCCAAGTGGTTAAACGTAGATTACTGTTGAATAGATGGTATTTGTGGGCTGGTGAGATGTAGTTATTGTCTGTTTTGTAAATTGCCTTGTGGCAGCTAAAGTTTGCAGCAAAGATGGCTCTCCCTGGGTGTTGAGGGTACTGGCTGCTGTGGGAGGAGGTGGAAGGCAGCCACTGTCAGCATTGAGACAGGGTTTTCTGGGGGTGAAGGGAGAGGAAGACATAAAGGCATGTGCTGAAAAGTGTAGTAGCTACTGAGCAAAACCGTGGCAGCAGCTCAGACCGTGTCTGAGGCTGAACAAGCTGCCCCTTCCTTGCAGAGCTGGATGAGTGTGAGACCGGAGAGTCCTGCTGCTCCCAGTTCTGCATCAACTACGCGGGTGGCTACGAGTGTGCCTGCAAAGCGGGGTTCCAGCTGAACGCCGACGGCTGCGCCTGCGACGGTGAGTCCTTTGACACCAGTGGCTCAGTCTAACTGAGCACAACAGCAGGTAGAAGAAATGCTGTCAAAGCTCATCACAGGGCTTTGTGGGCATTTCCCTAAGAAGAGAATCAGTGACCATATACCAGCTTTGCCGATAAGGTTTTACAAACGTGATTTCCACTTTGTGAGCCTGGAATACAGTAATAACCCAGCATCCAGCATGGAGAAGCGGGGCTGTGGGAGACGAGCCAGCAGAGAGGAAATTTTCCTTCTCTCTCCATGGACACTGTATATTGATGTGTGTTAAAGACTACTATGAAAGGAGAGCCCTCAAAATAACTGAAGGATCAACTGAGCTTAACAGCTTAAAGCAGCTGTTTTCACTTGAGACAAAAACATAGGTGAAATAATCCGTTCCATGTTGCCCTGAAATGTTTTAATATCTCCAATAGTAGTGAGAAACGGAGAGTCCCAAAGTACTAAGAAAATCGGGTTTTCTTACATGCAGAATAATTTTTCAGATGCAGCCAGGCATGGAGTGCACTCACCAAGCCGAGGTACTTGCGCCTAATCAGCATTTATATCTGTTTTTTCTAGATGTGGATGAATGTCATCTTGATAATGGCAACTGTGACCATTTCTGTGTTAATTCTCTGGGGTCGTACGAATGTGCATGTAAGGAGGGTTACAGGCTTGGTCTGAACAGGTGGTCCTGCATCAGTAAGTTATTTTTATATCTTGAAGGCCATTAAGTATTTCCCACTGATTTAAAGTGTGAATTCGGAACTGTGATTTTCACAGATCCTGGGATTTTGGGAGCCACACTTGAGCCACCTCTGAAGGAGGCCAGGGGAGGGCTACGTGTGACACGTGGATCCCAAGTTCATCCTCGAGTGGTGGGTTTTGCCAGAGATGAATGGGAGATGAACACTTAAACCCACTGGACATGTTTGAAACCCTAAACCTCGTGCTTTAGAAATAAATACTATTCTGACAGTTTCCTTGCACTATTTCATGAAGTTTAACATCCTGTGGAAAAAAAGGTAGCCAGATTCTGCTTCGATGAACCACGGCAAGTTTTCCACTAAAGGCGGTGGTGTGATTTTGGACTTCCGCCAGTGTAACCAACACAGAGTTTAGCCAAGCAACTTACTTTTATAACTGAGTTTAGCACCTGCTAAACCTTGGGCAGAGTTTGATATTTTAACCAACATCAAAAAGAAAGCCAACTGATTTCCCATCATTTTAAGACTCAAATTTTAGTTTTTCTGAAAATAAATTGAACAGCCAGCCTCACTCTATATTTGTCATCTCCAAAATGAGCTAAAGTAATGACCTTAATTAACTAAAAATAATCTCAAACTTCAAGTGAGGAAAATTAAACTCCTTGATTCATTTTTTTTGGACTCTGCAGGACCAGACTTTATTTCCAGAAGAAAAGAAAGAGAAAGATTTATTTTTTTTCTCCCCCTTTTCTCTTATTTGGATAGCAGAAACTCTGTTTATAAATACAGATGAGAAAATTAATTGGCTGGAACTGCTGTGCAGATTGCATAGGAGTGTAGCTAGAAAATCTACCAGCATTTAAAAAAATACAATAATAAAATGAAAGGCAAGTGTCATGGAGGAAGACTCGGGGCCAGGTCCTGATGGCATGTGTGTGTGTCAGCCCTAGGTGGAGAGGAGGCAGATGCAGAGGAGGCGGTGGGGCTCGCTGGGGCTCCGGGGCTGCAGTTCAGAGGTCCCCCCCAGCTCCTTCACTACGCGCTTGGTGCCCTGTACGAGGATGAAGACCCGCGAGGAGAGCTCACCCTGGTGCACAGGGTCGGTGAGTGAATGAGCATCACTTCTAGCCATCACAGCAAACTGGGGGAATGGCCTCAGAAAGAGGGTTCAGAGTGAGAGTTTATGCTGGGCTGGCCAAGTTTAAGCTGTCAGGAGGAGCAGAGGAGGGGTGAGCATTTATTCTGCTTTCTGCCTGTCCTCCATGCCAGCAGGGAGGAGGCATCACCACACGTGCCATCCCAAATGGGACATGTTTGAGGAACAGGGAGGCTCGCCGGTCACGGCAGCGGCTGCCTGGATGTGGTGGGGAGGGATGTGGAGGGAGGCAGGGGAAAAGTGAGCATCACAGCAAGCAAGGGGTGGGAGGCTTCTTGGAAAAACTGGGTGTCTGCACAAAGCCCCAGAGGCAACAGACAGAGAGGTGCTCTTCATCCCAGGGACGAGAGGATTGTGTGGGTTTCTGCAATGCACAAAATCCACCAAAGCTGCTCTATTGAGAACAAGCACTTGGGAAACACTCCCCTTCTAGTATCAGGGAAGGGGGGGTATGGGGGCGTGTGTGCCTGTTTACAAGCCCTTTTATAATACTTGCAGGGTTTTTTGCTCAAATTATTTGCATTCTTGTTTGTGGAAACAAACAACTAATGCTATGGGCACGTTTTCCAGGAAAAGCACGGACCCATCCACATAGAGCTCAGGCTGACTGAGGGCTTGGCACAACTGCGGGAAAACACACAAGTCACAGAAGTGGGTGCAAAGCAGCTTTGCATCCCACCTGGACTTTGCATGACTTCTGTCTTTCCACTTGAAGGTGGAAACTTCACCACTTAAAGAGTACTACGAGTTGAAACCCTGTGCTTGCTTTCTGATGAGTGCACTATGTGCTGGTGGCTCACCAGGCAGGAATGGGATTTCTTAGTTTTGTTATGTATGTCCTGTGATTTTTATATGAGCTCTAATTACTCATCTGAGGACTGTGCCCTACAGCAAAACCCAGGAACTGGTCTTGCCTTTAATAAAAAATTAACTTATTTTTATGAACAAAACTGTTAAGACCTCCCAAATCACATAGCATCCAGCCGGACTCAACGACATCGATAACCAATTGGGAAACTGATAAATGAGATAACCACAGGCAAAATTATCAGGCCTAGAAACCACAATCAAATATTTATTGACCAGTTTTTGCATGTTTTATTTATATTTAGCCACATAAATTTGGGTGTAATCAGTCATAGCTGGGCATCTGCACTTTTTCTAAAGCTGAGGCTTTGCAGCGCGTGATGATTTGTAGGAAAAGGTGATAGAGAAATGAAACTTTTAATGGTGTAGTAATTTCTTTTACCTCCCAATTATTAATTTATTTCTTATGCTTTCAAACATATTTTTGTGCTGCTATCTATATTATAAAAATGCCCATGCTTTAGCAATAAGCTGGTGCGAGTAATTAAATATTTTCTATAGCTTGAATGACTTTTAATGTAGAAGCATGACATTTTTAATGGTAATCTGTATTCTTCTCCTAAAGTACGAATTTGTAACCTGTTCCAAGTGGGAGCACTGGGATTCTGAATGTCTCTGAAAGCTTAGGCATTTGCTCAGCTACAGAAAAAGGAACAGTTGGGTGCTGAGACCTAGAGGAAATCTGGCCTCACATAGAAAATTGCTGGTGAAAAGCAACCAGCCTGCTGACTTACTGTTAGCTGAAATAATCTGCCAGCTCGCTTTCGGGTGTTGTTCAAAATCCCCTTCCAAGAAGCCTCCAGCCACAGCCATAAAGCCTTGAAGGCAATAAACTGACCATGTCGATAGGATCTTAACGTCACTGAGGTATTTTAGCAGAGAGTAACATTTATTTTCTATGCTTTTCTCAGTGGACCCCACAAAGGGAGACTATGACGGTGCACGTGCCTGCGGGTGCAAGGGAGAAAAGGGGGGTGGGGAGGCTGAGGGAGGAATGCAATTTCGTATAAGGTTTCCCATATAAACCAACCCTTTTTTTCATATCCATGAAGAGAAAAAGGAACTGGTAAATGTGTATTATGCTTTGTTTTCCTAGAATAAGACTCAAACTATGCTGTTAAAAATATCACTGAAATAGCGCCGCATCCGCCTACTGCAATAGAATGACAAAAAGAATAGCCTAGCAAGGAGACAAGGAGATTCTCTCCCAAGAAATACTTTCGGTTATATACAGTATTATTAAGCATTATGTGCAAATTCAGTTTTTCTGAAGGCCAAATATTTGCTTTTAAAAAGTAATTTTAAGTGCTCTTTGGGGAATTACAGTATTTAAGGGAGAAAATTCTAGCTAAAGTCCTGGCTTTCCTTTTGTTTAGACTAAAAATTTGAAGAGGAAAATTTGAGAATCTGCATTTGGGACTGTCTTTTGCAATGAATCAGTGGTATTTGCAACAGCGCAACATTAATGCTGACAATGTGAATACTTTTTTTTCAGACCGTAAATGTTGGTAGGTTCATTTTGCACTTGTGCATGTGGGATGATAGGCAAGAGCTTGTGGAAGTGTTCTGTCTGGATGCTCACAAAGCCTTCTGTATTATTTTTTTTCATTTCAGTTTGCCTTGATAGCACTTTTGGCAATGACTGTAGCTTGAGGTGTGAGGATTGTCTGAACGGAGGCACATGTAACAGTGAACGCAGAGGCTGTGTTTGCTCACCTGGGTGGACCGGCATTATCTGTAATGAAAGTGAGTACGGTGTGTTTGAAAGGTGGTGACATTGTCCTGGTGCTGTGACACTGCAGGCAGGTAGAAAATACAAATAAGCTGTTGTACTTTTAATCTGTAAAGCTCTCTAAGGTGCACAGCTGTCTCAGAGGCAGATCAAAGTTTTATTGGAATGTGGCACATTAAATAGAAATTGTCAGGGATGCTATCGTATATGATATGAACCCTCAATCAGCGAGGTCTTTGCCCTCTAGTGCAGTACCGTACAGTACCCCTCCAAAGTATCTGGTTGGTGTTCATTCCTATTCACTCTGCTGCTAAAAAGTGCCAAAGTTTGCCTGCCATGCTTCATTCCACAACTTGCCTCGCTGACTTCCAGAAGTCTGTCCCAGCAGGTGGTGTGACAATCTGGGTGGACATGTATACTAAACTTTATTTTTTCCATTATAGCATCCCAAGACATTGCCTTTTTTTTTTTTTTTCTTTTTCTGTGCTGGTAAACTTGGGCCTGGTTTTTTTTCTTTAGCATTCTTTTTATTATTAGCATTGTTTTCTTGAGATGGTTAATTTTTAATATTGGAAATTGTATTTTTCAGAAATCTCTTACCAAGTCAGCCAGTGCCCTTTGTAATAGCTTTTTACTCTCCTGCTTCCTGGCAGAAGATCTTTGTTTCAGAAGTATGTGTCAAAACCAACTGGAAAGACAGTAGCGGTGATTTCTTGCTGTACCATGCACTGTTCTTCATCTGCAGTTTGGCAAAACTTGTCTGTTGCTTGTCTGAGACTTCATACAGCCGGTCCCCTGCATGTTTGCGATGGGTCCCTCCATTTCATGGTGTATGGCCTGATGGGCCGTCGTACTCAGAAAGTCTCTGCTGTCACTGATGAGACAATTGATGAGGAATTGTTCCTTAGCATCAGTACACAGCACTCTTTGGTTAATTGCCATCAGGATTGTTTATGAGGCATCATCCCAAGGACAGAAATATAGAAAAAACAGCAAATTATTGAAACTAATACTCGATCTGTAGTTATTTTGTTCTATGGTATGGAATATCCCTTTGGCCAGTTAGGGTCAGCTGTCCTGGCTGTGTCCCCTCCTGATTTCTTGTGCCCCTCCAGCCTTCTCACTGGCAGGACCTAAAGAACTGAAAGGTCTTTGACTTAATATAAAACTACTTAGCTACAACTAAAACCATCAGTTTGTTATTAACATTATTCTACTATCATACTAAATTCAAAACACAGCATTGTACCAGCTACTAAGAAAAAAAAAAATTAACTATCCCAGCCGAAACCAGGGTAGGGGCTGATCATGGGTTTGGTTTGTAAACACTGGGAGCAGCTGACAGAGTAGGAATGAAGAGGATTAAAATGATAATTCTAGTCTGCCTAAGACAGTTCAAGCTACCAAGTTCAGATATTCGTACTCCTATTCATGGTGCTCTAGTGGTTCAGGATAGATTATAAAAATTTCACGAGAGTATCCAAATTCTTTAGTTCACTTCATAAATAATAATAATACTGCTCTGTATTTACGGTAGATATCAATGCAGGTAATTTGGTGGAGTTTGCCTCTGGAATGTAAAGAACTTTAATGGGACTGCGTTATTAAGCCAAACCTGCCATCCGATGAAGTAGGCATTGGCAATGATAAAAGCAGTATACAATCTGTCTGAATTAGTCATATGTGATTGCTTTCACTCTTTTCTCCTGCTTTCTTAATATACAGCATAGTTTATGGGTTTAGGGTAAACTAAACAGTTGAGAAAACTGGAACTAATTTTCTGTAATAATGTAACAAAGAAGCTGAATGGAAATTGATGTGAAATGTCAAGTTTCTTAATGTACATTGATAAAATGTCAGTTAAGCCAGATGACTCCAGCAACTGTGTTTACTCAGCTAGCTCAGGCTGCAAACACTGGAGCAAGGCTTCATTTCAGTCTGTTTTGTGCAGGAGCAATGAGGGCTTTAGGAAGGAATCCCATGCTGTTCTGGATCCATTTCTGCCGCAAGCATCTGGGGAATTTCAAAGACTATGTTAAAAAACCACAATGTTACTTTTATAATAGTATTTGGGAGGAAAAAAAATGTTTAAAATAGTTATCTCCAAATATTCAAAACTGTGCTCTGATTTTTAAGCTTTGTACTTAACAGGCAATTTTTTTTGAGCTCCGTGCATTGTGTGGAGGGGAGCCTATACAGGGGAGAATTTGGCTAAGTGACGTAGTACTTTGCATAAGTAAGCTTGATTAATTCAGCTGTCCTTTTAAAATTATCTAGTAAATATTAGATTGATGTGCATTACCTTATACAGAAAGACTATGGCTTGGTTTAGAGCCTGCCTGACTAAAGAGACACTCTCTGTGCTCGGTTTTGATGACTGTGGTCTTATTTTGCTTCATTTCTAGCAGAGCAAAAGGATTTCTTGGCCCATCTATCTTCCCTGCTTTCTCCACAGCTTGCTCCCCCGGGACGTACGGCAGAGGCTGTGTCGCTGTTTGCAAGTGCCAGAACGGAGGCTCCTGCGACCCTGTGACGGGGCAGTGCCGCTGCCCGCCCGGCGTGCACGGCAAGCTCTGCGAAGATGGTACGGCTCCCCTTGTCTTGCCAGCTGTCCTGTGTGCCTGGCACCTCACCGCTTCCTCCCCCTTGTTCCTAGCTAGGTGTAATTGTGCGTGGTAAGTCTTAGGGGCCCGAATGAGAGCAAGTTTCTGTTGCGCGAGACGTGCTGTAACCCTGTGGCGTGCCTTGCAGTGACTTTTGGTTAAATAATAAGCAAGACAGAGGGTGAGAAAAAGCGAGTGCCTTGTGAGGATGGGCTGCAAAAAGCCCCAGGTCAGCGAAGAGGCAGCATGGTGCTTTCTACAGCACCAACTAAAAGAGAGAGCCCACTTGGTGTTCGTGTTTTAACCCGTTACAGCTGATGACTTGCTGTGTTTGTGCACTCCAAAGGTTGCCCGAAAGGCCTCTTTGGGAAAAACTGTAACAAGCCCTGCAACTGCGCCAACAACGGCTATTGCCACAGACTCTATGGAGCCTGCCTGTGTGACCCTGGGCTCTACGGGCGCTTCTGCCATCTTGGTAAGTCCCCATAATTTTTCGGCTCTCTTTTAACACATGCACAACATAACAGTCTTAAAGAGATTGACGTAGCGTATAAAACGAGTGAGGCTGTGGGCTCTGCGATGAGCTGGGGGTAGCGGGAGGGCGTGACTTTTGATGTGTGGTGGGAAGCCCCAGAAACTTCATTAATCTTTCCCTTTGCAATTAATCTTTGCCATAAGGACTGAGATTTCCTGATGCACAAAGGTGGGGACTATAGGTAGGATTATGCTGGGATGCGCAGGTTAATGTTAGGGTTGCTGGTGAAGTTAAAGTCTGGTTGGAATTAGCGGCTTCCGATGCGGTTGGAGCTGGAGCTGAGGAGCAGGGCTCGCTGGTGAAGGATGAGGACGGAATGTTAAATGGGAATAAAAAGAATCAAAACAAAAGTGTTGAAAAATAGATGGTCATGTTTCTTTGCACTTACATCTATACAAGATTGAAAAATAGTTGTGTGATTGCTTTGGGTTTGGTTTTTTATTTTGCGTGGAAGCTTTTGTCTGTGATTGTATCCAAATATTTTTTCATTAAAAACTTAACTAAGTTTGCTTTGAAACATTTCTCGTTCTTGCATTCACCATGTATTGCTTGAAATGAAGTGAATTACTTAATAATGGAACCATGTAAACTATATTTTACACACCCACACATTAATAGGCACTGTCATAAGAATGTGGATGTATTTGCTGAAAGTAAAATGAATGTTTTGCTTTTTGCAGCAGTTGCATTCTGCAACAGTGTGCAATTTCAAATAACTCATGCATAATTACAGAGCTAATGATTCCTTTTCATCTGGCTGCAGCCTGTCCCAGGTGGGCCTTCGGAGCTGGCTGCTCAGAGGAGTGTCAGTGCGTGAAAGAGCACACGCTGGAATGCAATGCGAGGAATGGCACTTGCACCTGCAAGCCCGGTTATCACGGCAAAAAGTGTCAGAAAGGTACGATAGAAAGCCAGATTCCCCATGTTTGCTTATTCCTTTGTCCTAGCATTACTTCACATTCTTCCTCCCATCTGCTTTGTTTGGTGGCTGCTGCTGCTAATATATTGTTATTCTACTAATTTTGTCCATGATTTTTCATTTGGCAAAAGCCCTGAGTACCTGCTATCCCAGGGCTTACAGGGACATCAAGGGGAATACAGTTTACGAATGCAGGAGTTTTAGCCTGACCAAATCACGACAGAAATCTAGAGACTGAATTCTAATACAACCCTAAATAATGGAGATTGTGGGAGTTTTCACTTTTGTTCTTTCCTTTTTCCACACAGACACTAAATAAGTGGCAAAACATCTGTTTCATGGCAGTGGGGTTATTTGTAAATGGTTTCAGTAATGCTACTTTTCCTTCAGATTTGCAGGTCTTTGAATTCAACTTAGTCTTTGTAGTTTTTTGGGGGTAGTTCAAAGAGAATTGTATTCCACATTCATGTTTGCATGTCTCAGTAGCCCTCTCCAGACAGTAATAGAGTAACGCAATAAAGATTCTCCCTTCAGATTCCTCTCTGGGCAGGCAGAAACGTGTCAGATTTATGACACTAGTTCTAGGGGGTTTGGTGGAGAATAATAGTGACGATATTTAATATTTTTAGCATTCTTGGTGACATGCTCAGTTCTGGGGGAGAGCATCCCTCGCCTGGCACTGGCTTTGCACCAAGGCAGAGAGCAGCAGAAGGTACAGACAGATAAGAAGAGTAATTCTGTAATGGCTGTAATTGAATATATCCTTAAGTATTCTGCCACTCTGTTTCTGGGTTGTATTTAAGCAGTAACCTCTTTGAAATGTCCATGCAAGTGTTTAATAAGTATTTACACTTCATTATCAGCACCACTAATACGTACATTATAATACATTTTCTGCAAGTTTCTGCCAAATTGTTTTCTGACTTTTGTTCAGTTTTCTTAACTCTTCCTTTTTCTTCTAAGTGTTCTGTGTCTACTTGCATTTTCCAGAGTGCACACCTGGCTTTTATGGGGCTGGTTGCAAACTGAGGTGCAGCTGTCCTAATGATGTTTTGTGTGATCATGAGACGGGAGCCTGCAAACATCCCTGTCCACCTGGGTTTCATGGAGAAAAATGCCATTTATGTAGGTACTCACTGCATGTTTCGCTGGGAGGTACACTTTGGATGGGAAAACTTACTCAGGAAACTTATGTTCAGATATAGAAGTTGCAAATAAAAAGGTACAGGTTTTGTTGATATGAGTTGGCAGTTCCCCACTGAAGTCAAACCGGTATTTGGAGCCCAGCAACTGCTGTGTAACTCTGCTTGCAAAGGTCAAGGCGCAAGGCTGAGACCAGTTACTAAAACTAACATTTGTCCAGGTAACTATAATTCTTTTTAAAGCTTCAGGCACAGATTTTCTAGAGCTCTGTTGAAATTAATTACAAATCACCAGTTGCTGAGATGCTGATGCTAACATTGATCACATTGTACCAGCACAGCTCAGTTTAAAATTGCCAACGGTGGTGCCTCCTAATGTCTTCAAAATGCTTCCTCATGATAACTGTGTCTTTGGGTTTCTTTTGACCAGCTTGTCAGCCTGGGAGCTTCGGGGCAAACTGCAGGCAGAGGTGCAGCTGTGGAGAAGCACCATGCAACCCAAAGACGGGGCAGTGTATTTGCCCCGCTGGGAAGACTGGTGCTACGTGTGAGCGAGGTGTGTAAGACATGGGACTAGGGTAGTGAGTGTCTTGCTTTGGAAGACGTGGTAAGAAGTGGAATTATCTGTTTGCCACCAAAACTGCTGCAGTGCAATATGCTTCACTTGCAGCAAGGGTAAAGGATAAGTCTTGCAACAGAACATATGACATCCACCATGTGGGATTGCTTGTAAAAAACAGAGCATGATTCAGTCACCCTGACCCATCTCTCTGGTCCAATTAATAGTGATTTGTATGCTGGGCTGGGTTTGTACTACTTGGGCAGAGATATTGGGGCAGAGCTTGGGACTGTGCTGTCATATGCACACAACGTGCCTCAGGAGCTGTTGAAGGGCTTGGCCAAAGACAGCTATGGTGGAACCAGCAAGCAAAGGACCTGGAAGAGAGGAGGGAATTAAAAAGGAGAGCATTGTTGTGGGTAACTTGAGTAAAGGGATGAAAAAAGTCTCAGGGACACTGCACTACCAAAGGGCCGTGAGACACCCCTCTGCCACTTGCAGAGCTCTGGCTGTTGCATGCTGAGGAGCATCTGCTCTGCGTGGAGCCAGGTGGTGGCTCACTGTGGCACAGAGCAGGAACCTGATGAAGGAGATGGAGCTGTATGGAGACCTGGGCTCACATCCAGTCCCTCTGGACTGTATGACCATCCTGGCCCCCACTCAGCCCAGCAAAAACACAACAGCAGCCCCCTCCTCCTGCATCTGTCTGCACATTACTGTCCTCTGGAGATTTCCTTTGCTGAGTGCAATAATTAACTTTTCAGATAAGTCCTGACATTACTGTATCAGGAACCAAACCAATAAACAGATGCACCATTGGTGGAAGCTGGGAGAGAGCCTTTGGGTCTCTCTTTAGACGTGTTCTCGCGTGCTGCAATACAGAGGCGTGTTGACTCTTTCAGAAGGTTTACTGTGACAGCGCTGTAGGTCTATAGGGATAATACAACCAACCTTTATCCAGCTTAGTTTTGCTATTGTTTTTAAATTTTTCAAGGTAACGGTAGAAATCTGTAACTGCCTTGGAACAGAAAATGGCACTGGGAATATCTCATGTACTTTTTACCCTAGATTGCTCAGCCGGCCGGTGGGGACCAGACTGCCAGTCCTCCTGTGAGCCCTGTGCCAATGGGGGACAGTGCAACAGAGAAACTGGAGCCTGCGACTGTCCCCCTGGCTACACTGGGCCATCCTGCTCTGCACGTAAGTCCTCACGTTGCCTTTCCCCATGAAAAGAAAGTCAGTCTGAAAATTTAGATTACAGCTTGTTTTCTGCCTTCTTGCTGTTTCCTGAGATGCTTGTTACATTAGACACATTGCTCCAAGATAAAGCACTCTTCAGCTTCAGAAATTCCCCAAATAATGGTTGGATTTTACATTATTTACTGGAGGGAGATTACAGATAAATGCAGATGACCAGCTAAGTGCATCCCAAATGTTATCATTAGACCTAATTCCTGGCAATATGTACTTAGAAATAAAATGTTTAATAGCCACAATACTTGCATTATAATCCCAGTTGCTTGGCAAGAGGTGCTGACCCGTTGGCCCATATGGCATCACTCTTGGGTTATGGTTGCAGCAACGCTCCTTGATGTATATAATTTAAGATTAAATAACAGTGAGGACAAAGGAGTAGTACCAGTGCTATCTCTGCAGATCCCCCCGAGACCATGGGAATATGCTCAAGCAACTGCTCTGTGCTACTGTGGCATGGCTTGTTATCCAGCCTCTGTGTGTTAAAGGCTGCTTGAGTACGGCTGTCGTGCTGGCATAGAGAGGCTCTGAGCGCTGCTTCCTGCAAGACCTCAGCAGTGGCACATTTTTTCTCCTTGTTAGCCACAAAGTCACTTTTGACAAAGGTTTGCTCAGCCGTCTTTTTCCTCCTCTGACTGATCCTGATGCGCAGAAGTACCCGAAAGTCACTCGAGCTATTCCTGCTTTACAGGACTCAGCCCCAGACACCTAGTATACAAATTACAGATGTTTCTTTCATTTTGCCATTTTGATTTCTGGATTCAGCTAATGCATGTTTTGGGGGGCAAGCTGTTGCTGTCTTGTTTGAAAAGATCAGACTATGCCTGAGTTATTACCTAGGTGAAATTGCAGTCTGTTCATCTGTTTCCAGCCTGCCCCGTTGGTTACTATGGACAAAATTGCCTGCTGTTATGCAGCTGTAGCAGCAGTGCTCAGTGTCACCATGTCACTGGAGAGTGTACGTGTCCCCCCGGCTGGACCGGCCACGACTGCAAACACCGTAAGTCAAATGCATATTTGCTCCACCGGGCACACTGTATCTCCCAGGGACTTAACTGCAAATGCAAGAACCAGCTCTGTTTGTTCTTAGTCTATTACAGTTTTTTTAATATACTTTTGCTAATCTTATTGCTTCTGAAATTGTGTGTTTACGGGTTTGCACAGCCTGGGTGGTTATAATCCTTAATTATCTAGGTTCAAAGTATTGAAATAGATGGCTGATGAAGCGCAAAGTATTGATATAAGCTCTTATTTCAACACTATGGATCCTTTTGCCCAATACCATCTGTCCTGTCAGCATTTTGACTGACAGACAGTTTTGTTTTTCATTTTCAGCGCAGATTAGTTTCAAGATTAATTCTCAATTTTTCATTTTGTTTAGGGGAGATTTATTCAACAAGTGAGTGGCAGGTACAGTTGTGTGTCTTAAGGTCAATTCTTAACTTGTGAATATAAATGTTGGGAGAAATTCTGTTCTTCCTTCAGAAGGCAGAGCATCCTTCTGTTGACTTTAGCATTGTTCTCCATATTGATGGCAGTGTAAGAGTGCAGATTTGTCCTTTTTGGATAGCACCATATACATGTTAAGCCATGCTGCTTGATTCTGTCTTTTTCCTGTTTCATGTGTTTTCTGCTTGATTTGTTACGATCCTTCTTGTAAAAAGCCAACAGAATGCAAACCTCTTTCTAAGCTTGGTCTGAAACGCATAAAATCATATAAATTAATTGCCAGTGTTGGCAGCAGTGAGTTTTGGACCTGGCTTCTCAGGCTCGGTACTGAAGAAAACTCTGGGAAAATCTGAAGTTTCCACCAATATGCGTATTTCAAAAATCAAACCAGTTGGTAACATATAGAGCCATTTAGATAGCTTTCCACAACTCTCTTAGCTGTCTAAAGAATTAAGAGACCATGGCCAAAAAAGCTTTTGTTTCTTTTCAGGATAAGATATGGGAAAAGTTGTCTTGTAGAGATGTCTCAGTCAGGCAGCTCTTCCAACTGTCGCAGCCCAGGCATGAAACAGATGCCCAACTCTAGAACCAGGTTTCTGTTGCCCTAATTGGCACTTTCATCTTCAGCCTAACAAGAAAGGAAGGCGATGCTGTGATACGTTGTTGTAATCATGTCAGTGTTATATGATTTTTAGAATGGAAGCAGTAAGTTGCTTTAACAAAGATAGTGAGATTTCTCTGTGTCCATGTTGCATTTCCCAGTATTTTGAGGAGAATGTGAAGGGTGCTCACAAACCTGTCTTGTTTTACCCATTAGCTATTCTGGTTATGCAGATTTTTGCTAAGTGAGTCAATAGCTGGTATTTTATTTTCATGAAATTACTTGTTTGTGACTGTGGATTGATTGATATGGATTGACTGTGAATGATTAGTTTTATGTGGATGGCATAATATGTGCCTACTTTCAGCTGAAATAAATCAGCAAAAATTGTATTTCTTTCCATTGATTTGTGCCCCACGCTGCAGCTGAAGGTCCCATCCAGAGCTCCTGTATCTTAAGGGACCATTTTGCATCTTTTCTGTTCTCTCATTTAGATGTAAAAGAATCTGTCGGGTTAGCTCAAAGTTGATTCTCAATGTAAATACCATTTTACATTGCAGCCTGCAATAGTGGCCGATGGGGACAGCACTGTGAAAACACATGTGTCTGCAATAACAGTGACGGTAGCTGCGATCCGATCACTGGCTCCTGCTTCTGCGAGCCGGGATTCACTGGGAGACACTGCGAATGGAGTAAGTTGCCACTTTGTCAAAACAGGGAATTTCAAAAACTGAGCAGCGGAAATTGTGATTTTCCTGCTAATTCCCTGCAGGAAGACCTCCAGGCTGGACTGCCTCCAGTCTGCCCAGCGCGTCGCAGGGCTCTCAGGTTTCATCGGGGTTAGATGGTTTCCCTAATCTGGATTCCAGAAAAGTTATTTTCAGACTTGTTTTGGACTCAGCAGCTATTTTTAATGTTAAGACTTCGTGTGAGTGATCGGATTGATGTGTGTTTGGCTTGTGGCATAAAAGTTTCCATATCGGTTTTATTTATTCAGTTGTAGGTCTGCACTTTTTCTTCATAAATCTTTTTTTAAGGCCAGGCATATAGAAATGCTTCACATGTACATAACAGAAGCAAAATCAGGAAGATTTAGGGTCCTCTATTAACATCAAAAATACGCAGTGGTCTTACCAGAGGCCAATGTTCTCCACTAATCTGTCTCTTAACAGAGGTCAATAGCAGATGCCTTAAGAGGATAAAAACAGGCATATAGATAATTCCTGATATGTTTCCACAGGCTTGATCAATTTGTCACTCAGGAGCTTCTTGAGACAGAAGCAATATCTCTATATTTAATACAACTTGATTTTTTTTTTCCAATTAATGTGCCCATTTCCTTTTTGATTCCGTGTGAACATTTGGTATCCACTTCATCTTCTGTCAGTAAGTTGCATAGTTAAGTTGCTATTATTATTATTGATTATATTGATGTTGTTAAATAAAATAAATATTTTATCTATTAGTTTAACAACCTTACAGTGGCACAGATGTAGCTATCAGAGTCTCAGTAGCGTAGGCAGAATTAACTGCTGGTGTCACACAGAAATGTCAAAGCAATTAATCTGGAACAGTGACCTAAGACAAAAACCCTGGAAAGTTGATCTTACAGCTCTTGTTGCTGTTGGCGTAGAGGGAATGGAAGGACAGTTAGTTGGGAAGACCAGCTCCCAGAGAAAGAGCTGCCAACTCCACTTCTCTTTTGCTCTTGACCTCTCTCAAAACAGCGTCTCTGCAGACAGAAAGTAGCCAAATAGCTGGTTGTAATCTTTTCTGGCAAGGTAATCAGTGAAGCCATTGCCGCTGACAAAACGTCTTGCAATCCCTAATGTTCTGTCTATTGGTTTTCTGTTTTATTTAGTCTGCTTTGTACCCCACTTTAATTGTGTGTGTATAAAAAAATGCATATATGTATGTATAAAAAATGCACATTTATATGTGTGTGTGTGTGCATGTGTACAAGATTATGAAAGCCATAATTCTTCCCTAAACATTTATGCTGTATGGGAGGTGAGATCTTTACTGTCCCTGGGGAGCTCCTCTGCTCCTGAGGCATCTCTAGCCTCTTGCTGCAGGTCAGGCTCTTTCCCTTTGCGGCTTTGCAGGCAGCTCAGGTTCTCTGATGGGGTGGATGTATCTCGGCATGCATTGCAGCAGCCTGTGCCAGCTCGAGCAGGGGGCAGATTCTCTGTAATGTCGACTGCAAAATCATTTGTGAAGTGCACTGACCTGTTGCCATCACCTTGAAAGTCTCAGCTTCAGGCTAAACACCGCAGGTCTGAAGAAAGCTCAGAGCCCCACGCCTATTGCTACGCTGGAATACTATTTTGCTCACATAGATTCTCTGGACTCTGACTGAAATTTCAAGTGAAAAGTAAACGCTGAACAGGATCAAGCTTTTAAGGCACAAGTGCACTTCTGTGTATTTACTTGTTAAAATAGTGTAGGAGGCATGATGCACGATGAGCTGCCGCTTTGGGAATAGGAGGTGATACAAATGGGGTTTTGCACCGGTTCAACCCTGGGGTGAATTTCTCCTCTAAGTGCAAAAAATACATTCAAACTCCTCCACATTTAAACAACAGCCCATTTTCCAACACAGATGATTGAAAGCAAAGAAGTACTTAAGCCACCTTGCTATCCTCCTGTCTCCCATCCCAGCCTATAGCCTCTGTAAGAGACCCGGGGGTTGGCTTTAGTTAATAGAGAGTCACTAAGCTGCAGGAGCAAGAATTCACACCAGCTCTGATCACTGCCCACCTACGGCAGCAAAGAGGCAACACCAAACTCACCCCTTTATTCCAGACACAGAGTTGTCTTTGAGGATCCTTGTTGTTTTCTGTTCTCTGTGATTCTTTCCAGATTGCCAGAAAATCATTATGTTGACATAAATGTTCAAATTATACACTTTCAAAAGAAATCTGGCAATAACCTATGTAACTTATCTAGAGGGGAGTTCACAAGACCTTCAAACATGACTAGAGGCCCTGTAATGTTGTGTTTAGCCAAGTATATCTTTGTATTTCAACCTGTCCAAAATATGAATTAGGCAACTGGCCCTATTCTTAATTGATTTTCTTATAATCCTGGAAGAAATTATTTTCATTCTCAAGCGTTGTTTTCTTTCTTCCGATAGTGAGTACCATGCAAATCTTCTAAAACTCCTTACATTAACTGCTGTGGAAATGCAATTGTTAATCTGTCCCCCAGATGTAATGTTTTCTCTTGAATTCTTCAAAGCAGAGCCTGAAAGTAGAGTATGCAGCATTCAGTTAGGAGCTTTCTGAAGGAAGCCACTGCATTTCATATCTTCTCCAGCTTTCTGGGGAAAGAATATTTGCAGGAAACCAGAGGATAGGGCCTCGAAAGGAGCCACAGAAGCCGGGAGCTTCCCCCCTCCTGGCTGATGAAGTCCCAGAGATGTGCATGTAAGCAACTCCAGATGAGTGTGCAAAGTGTCATCAAGCAGAACCTGTGAAGTTGCAGGCTTTGCAGCTATCAGATGATATTAGCTTTCTGTGCAGAATTTAATCTTTCAACACCCTGGTGTTTTTCTAAAATAGACCTTAATATAAAAAGCCCAGCTCACCTGGGCCCCAAGGAGAACACTTAATCACATCAGTTTTAAGGCATTACCATTATGCCTTGATTCTTCTTTTGGAAATAGTAAGAATTCCCATGTATCTAAAAATTCCCCATTGATCCCTGATCTGCTCCAGAATTAACCCATCATCTGGTTTTGATTCCTTCGCTGCAGGATGCCCCGAGGGAAGCTTTGGCCCGAGCTGTGAGTACAGCTGTCAGTGCCAGAACGGAGCTGCCTGCGACCATGTGAGCGGAGCCTGTACTTGCGCAGCGGGCTGGACAGGAACCTTCTGTGAAAGAGGTACTGCTGCTCCCTCTGGTCCCTTTCGGGTTTATGCAGATGGGGTGTTATTATGCAGAGAGCTGGGTTTACGGTTTACAGCACCTGATCTAAATAAACCATTGAACTTAACTGGAAGATGATACTGAAATGTGCGCTTCCATCCTAACTCAGCAAAGCGTTTCACTGGGTGCCTAACACTGGGCACATGTTCTAACTTGGTTAAAATTAGATACATGCTTAAGATTCCTGCTAGATCACATCTTTATGAAGACTCTCTTTTTAAGCAAAGTCCTACTATTTGAACACTGAGCAGAAAGATGCTTGTCCTGCCTTACGCTTGCTTGTTCCTCGTGCCTCTCTGAAACATTTGAGAAAAAACCATGGAGCTGTGCGTCACCCCAAAGGAGCTCTGTAAGAACAGGCATACTTTTAACTTTAATAAATCCAACAGATCATTTTTCTATTACCTGATCATTTGGTAAAGTGTTTGAAAGGTTGGACTGGATTTCTTAGATACATTGTTGTGAGTCAGTCTGTGGCATCGTCTAGGGAGGCTGCTGTCGTGCTGCATCATTGTGCAGATCATAAAAAATACAATCTTGAATACAACAGAAACAGCACGTAGTCAGACATTATGAAAGTTATTTAAGTGTAAATGATTGAAGAGTCTGCCAATGATGATCATTAAACCAAAGTCACAACAATCTTGCTTAGAAAGCAGCTTTATCAGCCAGTTTACAAAGGTAGTGTTAGAGCTATGACAGCAGCAAGCGGTGGCACTGGCAGGCAGCTGCTGCCCTCTGATGGGAAGGGAGCTGCTCCACAGCCTTACCAGTGGTGTAGCAAAGCACCCCACTGACTGGAGCTCAGATACTGCGTGTTGTCTCCCTCTCATTCTTATCAAAAATTATTACACAAAATAAATACTCTTTTCAAGGTTCTGCTGCAAAGTGTGCCTTGTAATTTATGGTATCTCCGCTATGTCCCTTTTTAAAATGATTTAGTTGAACTCTGTTTTTGTAAGTATATCTTTTTTTATTATTTTTAATTGGAAAAGCGACTCAGTTATCCGTGTTGTGGTGTAAGTCTGTTCATTCCAGCAGGAATCAAAATGGGGACAACGAGGCTAAAAATCCTTGGCCAGAGTAGGTGTGAGGAATATGGAGAAGCCTGAGTGACTGAGTCTACTGGAAAAAAAAAAAAAAAAAATACAAGTCACAGCTTCCAAACCAGTCATGTTGGACATTTTTATCTTCTTAAATTCCTGAAAGAAGATTGTGGAGGGGAGAGTAAAATTTAGCGCTTACCATTCAAAAGGCCCTGTTTTCCACACGTTTTCTCTCAGGCAGGCAGGGTGTTTGCTCCGGGCTGACCTGTGTTACCTTTTCACATAGAAAGTTTCAGCCAGAATGGTTTGACTGCGCCAAAAGATGAAGAGGGAGGAAAACGTGTGGGTGGTTTGCCCTTAGTAGAACCTTCTTGGCACCTTTTCTCTGAAGAGCTGTAGCACTTCTGTTTTTAGTGACTCAGAGACTGGCAGGGTTTCCTTCTGGCAGGGATGTGCTTTTTGCTGTCCTCTTGGCAAGCCACCCACGTTGGCCAAGCTCTGTGCCTTGCAGACAAGAATGTAGGGATTGAGACCCAACACAGCGGAGTTGCCTTGGACTTCTCACATACAGCCGATGCTTCATCCCATGGCTGGGAGGGACTTTTCCATCATCACAGAAATGTTGAAACTGAAACTTTTGCAGCCTTCTGAGTTCAAAGTCCTAGGAGAAGACAGTACCTTAGAAAATCTAATATTAAATAATAATTAATATTACCCATGCACAATGAGTGTGTTTGAACCTGTAGTCATTGCTTCTGGTGTTTTGCATTGTGGCAGCATGAGGTCCAGATTGAAGCTGAAATCACAGAAGTCTCAAAATTTGCCTTTGGGTTTTTTCGGAATTGGTTTTCTTTTTTTCAGTGGCAAAAAGTACTGCTGTTCCTTCTCATTAATTTACTGCCTCTACTATGAAGTAGGGCTTCATAGGTTTACATGCCAGTCCCTGTTGCAAAACACCACTTAAGTGGCCATTTCCAAGTTCTTTATTTCCCACAGATTTTCCCATTCTCTTCTTATTATTTATTAGCATTCTTAATGTAATCTTAGTCCTTGCTGAGTCCCAACATTGGGCTTTTATATTATCTCTCTTTATGGTGAAGTTAACCAGGCTTATCTAGCTTACTCTGCCTCCGTGTACACTCACAACTGTAGAAAGCTCTTGGAGGATTTATGGCACCCTGGACACGCAAGCCTGTATTTATTATTTTGAGCAGTCATGTTACCAGCTGACATGCTACAGTATCTTGACCAGTAACTGATGTTCATCCCCTGGCAAGACAGCCAACCCAAAGGAAAAGCACCATTGTGCTTGAATGTGCTATGGTGTTTGAGGCAGGGGCAGTGCCTCAGTCATATTTCAATTTAACTCAATCAAGGAAAACCTTTTAATTTTCTGGACTTTAGTATTTTGGAGGTACGACCCAAGACCTTGTACGTGATTCAGTGTTCTCTGAAAAGAGCATGAAAAGTGGTGGCTCAGAAGATATTTGCTATATTCAGTGCAAATTGGTATGTACCTGCATATATCTCCTGTCAGTAACACAGATAACAGCCAAAACCACATCATCCACCAGCATGGGACAGTTTCCAGGCTAACCAGTAGCAGGAGATACTGTTGCTTCAGGTTGCCATTTTGTGAGACCTTGCTGCAAATTATTCACTGAACAGAGTTAACTGAACTTCTGTGCCCTCAGCCACCGTATACTGCCAAGAGACCTCACACTCTTCAAAGTACTTTTGTCTGTTCATCAGCATCTCAGTTCAGCTTTAGTCTGAGTCAGTTCATCTGGTATCGTTCAGTCCTGCTGCTGCCTCTCCAGTACTGGTGTGATCACGTATAATAATAATGGGTAAGAATAAAGCTATTGAGACACTTTCTGAAAAAAAATTAGACATTTCTGAAGGTGGTACATGCCTGCTCCATCTTTCAGTCCTGCTCAGTCCTTTGGAAAAGCGAACCTTGTGAATCTTGTAACTCTTTCAAAAGAGTTGCAAAAGGAACAGAACTGTTTCGGTTGCAAAATAGCTAACATTTGCAAATAAGGCTGAAATACGTCCTCTATCTTGTTAAAGCATAGATAACCTTAGTAGCATTATCTCCAGAAAAGATGCCTACTGTACTGACCCACTGCTGCAGGGCTTTGGTTTTAATGCACTTATAGCTAAACAGGCAAGTGAAAAGGAAAAACAAACAAAAAAACCACACCACAAGGAGAAAAACCACAAAGCCAACTCCAAAACCAATCTTTCTTGTAATAAATAGATAAATATATCAATGCTTACTCCAAATAAATGTAAACATCTGACATGCAGGAAGCCTGAGCCGTGGGCTCCTAATGTCAGGCAGCCCAGGTACCCCCCCAGCAAACCCAAAAGGGGTCAAGGCGTGCCTGTGTTCTCCGTCTGTGCCCGCAGCTCTGTTACAGGTGCGCCATGCCATGCCGAGCGAGCTGAGTCACCCTGCCCTGCACCAGGATTGCTCTACTCCTGTTTGGGAAGGCAATTGTTACAATTGATTTAATTCTGATAATTGATTTCATTCTGTGAAGTGCTGAGCATCTGCTGCTCCCACTTTGAAGGTTGTGACTGTTTCCAGTGCACTGTAATTTTGTTCCATTTTGTTCCCTGCTGCTCTCTGCTATGTGTTGTGTGACCCCGGGCACGTGTCCAGTTATGGAATCAGGCCAGCAGAAGAATTATCCAGTTTGCTGCTTGATCTGACTGAATATCCCAAAATGCCACACAATTAGCCCACAAACTGGAGGCAGCAGAGTCTCGAACTTTTTCTACAGTATGTTTATTAATTGATGCATTAATAACAGCAACACAGAGCCCTTGTGAAATGCAGTGCTCAAAGTTGGTATATGAACTGCTGTCTAAATCAGCATTACCACTGATTTACCAGGACAGGCTGACAGGGCTTCTCTCTTGGGATTTCAGCAGTTAATCATTATCATAAGATAGCCCAGCAAGATATCTGTTTTAATAAGATAAAAGGGAAAAATAAATACTGTGCATTTCTAGAAATAGCTGACAACGCTGTGTAGTCCCTTCATTAAACAAAGAAAAACTTTGTCAGCCTTTGAAGTCACCTGGGGTTAAGTAGGAGAAGTCCTTTCTTGTATGCTCTGCCATACACGCTGCAGAAGCATAATAAATAAGGACATAAAGATTGAAACCACATGCTGATGTCTCCTCCTTACAACTTGATAACAGCTCTCTCCCCAGCGTGAACTGAGCAGAGGCTGATGGATGCGTTATGGTTTTACATCAGTATGAGGCACTTTTCTGTTTTTCTGAGACAGCGCGTACTTGGAAAGCGGTGTAAGCCTGACATCTTTCTTATGCCAAAGAAGCTGCCGCAGTCTGGACAGCATGAAGGGAAGAGCAGCCTTTTGATTTGGAGTAGATGAAACAATCATATGTAGTTGCAAGCTGAGAAGAGCTCTGAGAGTAGAAAAGCCAAAGCAGATGTTGTGGTGTGTTACACCACCGCATTGCTGTCTGGAGGCCCAGGTTTACCTGCATCTATAGGTACTGAACTTCCCCCCCTCCCTGTAACCACAGAAGACAGCAGTGCTTTCTGCGAGAGGTCTGAACTTCCATTTGTGCAAGAGGCGGTACGAGTAGATTGGGACAAAGAGCCTGGGCATGAAAAAGACACAGGGCAAGAAAAGAGACAGAACTGTCCAACAGTGAAAGATGCATATGGATAACGGTGTTATTCTGATGTGGTAGAGAGCTGTGAAGTTAGTGTGGAGGGTTGCTGGGTAGTGTATACAATGATAATCATCATAAGACTCTACTGGGAAGCCAGTCATTCCAATTTCACGGTAGAAGTATGAGGATATACTGAAGAAGGTGGACAAAGAGCTAAGTTTTATTGAATAACTGCTTATTTAATGAGCACCATCACTCCTGAGACTGAGTGATTCCAGGATTCTGTGGAATGACGTACCAGTGTGTATCTACAGATTTATTATCATTTAGTATAACATAATTATACATGTACTTCCATAATCTAAACATACACACATATATATGCAGACAGAGAGGTTAAAGTAAGGCTGCATAGAGAATATTATTCCCAATTTCTTGTTTTTTAACTCTGCATGGCAGCCTTAACATTCTTGCAATGCAGCATTTGAGGTGTGATGTGGCCCACTGACAAGCACCAATGGCTTATTTTCACTGCTGTCAACACTGGTACAGATGTAAATTGGGTCCATGGGGCTGCTGTTCCTTATGTGTCCTAGATGGAAATACAGAGCTCCCTGGGGTTGTTTTGCTACATTTAATTTGTCTTGGTTTTCTCTATTCATTCTCTTTGCCAGGTTTTCATTTCAGCACTGAACTACAACACTGTGGCTTATGTTCACTGTTAAAAAATCTTTAGAGAAGTGTCAGAACAGTAAATGGGAGCATAAGTTTTGCATTTCAGAAGTTAGAGAGATCATCAGGGATGGCCCTGTGGTCTTGCATTAGGCTGAATTATTTCCTTTTTTCCTCTGTCCATTACAGAAGCGCAAGGACTGGCTTGTGTGAATCCAGATCCATTCTCTCTCCTGTTTTATGGCTTTTTGATATTCTCAGCTCTGTTTTTCTATGCAGAAATCTGTTGCTCGTGTAAAATGGGTCACATTTTTCTGAGATGCACGTAGCAGAATTGTATAGGCTTAACCCTTGAAACAACTTTGGCTCTTAAGCATTGTCAGAGAGTGATGTGTGACAAAGCATCCATGAAAAGATGAGCAGTGCCCCATGTTTTCAGGTCTGCGAGCTAGAATTTATACAAAAAAGAAAGCAGGACCTCTGCTAAAAACGAATCTTTTACATTTTCAGCTTGTCCAGATGGATTCTTTGGGCTTGACTGCCACCAGGTGTGCAAGTGCAAGAATGCTGCTGGCTGCGACCACGTCCTGGGAACATGCCGCTGCCTCCCCGGCTGGCTGGGAGAGACCTGCGAGCAGCGTATGTACAGCCCACCCTCACATCCCTGTTCCCAAACCCTTCCAGCTCTAACACGGGTTTCTTCTGGGAATACAGGATGATCTGCCAGGGTACAATTTTAGATAGGTCATGCTCCTTTCCAAAGATGCCAAAAAAGGGAAAAATTTTTGGTAGGTGTGTAAATAACCAAATTTTTTTTTTTTTTTTTTTTTTTTAAACAGCTGTTGGCACTTGACAAATGTTATAAGCATCGGGATTTTTCAAATAGCAGGGCGGTCTTCTAGTGTATGACGAATCTCTGCTTTTTATTTTTGTGCAACATTAAGAGGTGAATGCTCTATCCCTGTTTCTGGTGTATCTCACCTAATTATCAAGTGACATATTACAAATGCGCAAAGTGGAAAACTTAGAGCTGGGACTATTTTGTTATTTCAGCATGACAAAATAGTTTTTTAACTAATTCTTAGAAAAGTTATTTGTGTTTTTTAAAAAATTCGGCTTCCTAGATTTTCACAAGTATGTATTACCCAACAATCTTTAAGCTAGTAAGATTTTTCTGTCTGTTGGTGTGTATGCATCTATAAAATTGACTCTTCTGAGAAACTGTTCGCTAAATTTCATGGGAAATGAAACTTTTCTTTAGCTACATGGCATTATGCATGGAGATCACTGAGCCTATTTGCAAAATTTAGCAAATATGTGGGGTTTTTTAAGATTTTCAGGTTTTAGCCTCTCAACTTCCTAGTTTCACTTTAGGATGATGTCATGGTCTATACCTCCTTTTGAAAATATGACTGCCATTTGCAGGACTGTGTTGTAGAGCTGGGGTCCAAAGCAGCTCCACAGGGAGCCAACTTACTGAGTTGTTATTGAACACTTTCCTAAGACTTCTTTAATCCATAGGTTGCAGATTTCTGCAATAGAAAATTGGTTTAATTCAGAAAATAGAAATATTACTTGTATTGAAACAATTCTATTTTCCAGCTATACACCGTGTTATAATCAGCCCTGTTTGAGGGCTGCGCTGCCCTTCAGCTATTTTCAGTCATTTGCCCCCACCACGCAAAGCAGCCTGTCTTCTGAAAGGGCTTTTGCAAAATCCCCTGCTCTTTTGATTTACAGCAGGATCAATGCTGGTGAATCTTTTCACTTTTTCGATATTTCTGCAAACATCCCACCATTTCAGTCCTTTTTGCCTCCTTGTGCCCTCCCACCCCCGGGAACACTTGGCTCTCCATCCCCCACCCCTGAATACGGTGGTGGTTATACTCCCCTTTGGATGTAGGTTAATGCGCTGACCATGAAATAAATGCAGAGCCAGAGCTGTGTAGCCATACCGAAGAGCAGAAAAGGTGCTGCTGAACAGGTACAGTGTTTGCTTCTTGGCCACAGCCCATTTTTACTGCTGAGCCACGGCATTAGCGATGTGTCACCTTGGCCCTTTGCTGCTCCTTAGACTGCATTAGGGATGGGAGGCTTTGTTACATATTTCATTAAATTCAATTAAGAAATGCAGCTCTTTGTCAATGGCTTTCTGTGCCCCGCTCTACTCACATGAGAAAAAAAACCCCTATTTATACTCTAGCGCTGCAGCCATTAGAGCTTTATGCTGGGTTGATTTATTCCTTGTGCTGGTGAAGATGCCAAAGCCTCTGAGGTCTCCTTGGCCTCTAAGAGCAAGGTCAGTTAATGGTGCAAAGGGTAGCCTCCTTTTCTTTTGGCTAAATGATGAATCTTCGTTTTGATTTTAAGACTGGACCTTGGGCATGCCCGTCTAAAGCTGCTCGCAGTAAGGCAGCCATGGGTTGGAGATGCCAACTCACCACTCCCCGTCCTTGTTGGGTGTTTAATATTCACCTTGCCAGTTCCTGGGACTTGCCAGCTCTAGCAGCTGGAAGGACAGCACTCGTGCTCAAGTAATCAGATTGCAGGCAATGTGCTGGAGGATATTGAGGAATAATTTTGACATCATGGGATTTGAATTGATCTTAAGCCAGCCACGCAGTGTATTTTATACACTGCTATCTAATTATGGGTAATACGGACAGTAATGCCTTTTGTTGAAGCTGTCTAATGCTTTCCATTACAAGACCATGTTTTTGAATTGCTTGTAAATTAATTATATTAATCTGGGATGAAATCTGCCAAGCAAGATCTGCCTCAGTTTAAGCTTGTGTCCAGTGATTTTTTTAGTTTGGGGGTTTTTTTGAGTGTCCACTTGAGATATCTTAGGTTTCTAAGAAAGAGGTTTAGGAAAAGTATGTTGCTTGTTTGGTTGGTTTTTTTTAATAAACTGTTTGATTGAGTGCTGTGATGCCTCAGTGATACAGAAGTGAGGACTTGACATGTGGCATCTGTTTGTACCAGAGGGGTAACCTTGCTACAACCAGCAAAGTTGCCCAAATTTTGCTTTCTAAAAAAAAACCAAAAAAAACCCCAAACAAACAAAAAAACCCAAACCAAAACAAAAAAAAAGCTAAACCCAACCAAACACCACTCCACCCAGCCAAAAAAAAACAATGAAACTGATTGTATTAATACTAAAACTGCCTCTTTTTGGAGCTGTTGGGGCTCAGTAGGGTCTTCGCAGAAGCAGTTCCTTGTGGTAAGAAAGAGACCACACTGGTCTGCAAAATAAATGAGCACAGAAAGATCAGCTCTGCCACAGTCTCTGCTCGGGGTGCTGATAACCGGGGGTCTGACATTTCGTGGTGCGTGAGCACCTGACTTTGCAAATACACTGTTCTTGTAAAGCCAAAGCTCAATTTTGGGGGGAATAATCCACAGGAGCTACATGAAATCACAGCTTCTGGACACCCTATAGAGTGTTAGTGCCCATCGTTTCCCTGTGCTCCCTGACGCTTTTGATGGCTGTTGACTTCCAGTCTGGAAGAAAATCTCTGGTTTCATGCGTTCCTTACTCTGCATGCAAAAAGGGATTTTAAAGACTGTGAACAAAGAAATCCTCCTCTTACGGAGGAAAGGCACTGAGAGGAAAATTTTGAGGCAGGAAGAAGTCTACTAATTTAAACCTTTTTGTTTCTTCCCTTTGCACTCATCATGAGGAAAGGAGAAAAGGCCCAGGGATATTTGTACATTCAGTTGTGGAACTTCCTAAAATAGCTTTTAATACATCACTTGTTATGTTAATCTTCAGAAAAGTGCTTTGATAATCAGGACTGTCTTACCAAGAGGCTAAAAAAGTTTGTATCCACCCAGTAGAATAACTAAAATTTTCTTCTCCAAGAATTTCTGCTTTCTTACCAGAATTTTCACTGGAAAACTCTTTTGTCTTCTCGATAAGCATAACAAGAGCTTTGCACGCACACTCCAAGAACCTTACACGAACCACTAGGACCCAGTCAGGGGACCTGGTTATGAGCTGCTTTTTCCTTTGGCTTGGTTACGATACAGTTCTGTTCTGTATTGTGGAAATATTTAGTTCTGCTCCCAAAACTGAGCCAGAGCTCTGTAGGATGGGCTGAACTTTTAACTTGGCAACCAAGCCTCATTTGCAGAACAAACTTTAACTGTGATGGGACTGAGCTCCTGCACTTTCTTGTGGTTTCAGTGTGGATGGGGTCCAAGTGATGACAAAAATGAGCACTGTTGAAAAGCAGTCCTGGGAGAAATGGTGTCTGTGAGAACCGCCTTGGGAAGCTGGAAGTCCTCAGATGGGAAGAAAAGGGCTGAGAATGGGTCAGATACTGTCAACAAGTTCACCCCTGAGGTCAAGATGGTTTCATGCCTCCTTTTGGTCCCCATGGACATTTCCTCCCGCCGCGCTGCATCTTGTTCTGCACACTGACACCCTCAAAGGCATAGAGGTTTTGGTGAAAAGTCATTGTTTGTGTCTGATCCTGGAAGATGTCCTGCACTTGCTTAATGTGACACTCTTCTGGATCAGGGATCAGGGCTTTTTTTGCCTCTCCAATGCATGCCAGCAGCGCTGCAGGGATGAGAGGCTCTGACAGCTTCATACAAATGAAGGAGACCCTCTGTAAGGCAGGCACAAAAACTGTGCAAGGAGGCTATCCAACTTCGCCAACTCATTTTGTATTTTTTGGGTGATATCTGAAGAAAACAGGGCAGCGGTACTGTGTGTTTTCCAGCCTTTAAAGCTATCCAAATCTCCAGTGCAATGGAGACTTACAGGAGTTTTATCACTACCATTTTTCATAGGCAGCAGCACTGAAAATGGAGCTGCAGCAAGTGTACGTTTGCGAGATGGCTGTGTTAAGTTTTCACCTGGGAGCCAGCTGCTTAACTGAATGCACTGAAAATATCACCCCTCTCTGACCAAGGAATGAGACTCTGGGTGAGCGAAGGCATCCAGCTGTGAAAAATGAACACTGAAAACAATGAAGTTGTCAGTTCTCTTACCAGGATGCAAATAAATACCCGGGCTGTCAAGCTGGCGGTTCTGCTGGACCATTAGTTTAGCACAAAGACATTCCGCAGGGCAGGGGATGACAGCTGATCCATCACCCGAGTGATCCTGCCCTTCGATAAAAACCTCTTCAGAATGTGCTATGATACATATTTTTAAGCCACATTATTTAGTGTCAGGCGTGGTTAATTTATGGACTTACGCACCCTTATGATGTGGAAAAGCGTGTCGTTGGAAGCCACTTCCAAACTGAATTCCTTGGTGCTGGGTTGTGGCTTAGGTTTGCTGTGTCCAGTCCCACCTTTGATGCTTCCTGATGGTGTTTTATGGACTTCTCTCATTGCAGCCTGCCAGGGGGACAGCTACGGGCCAGGCTGCAGCCACGCTTGTCACTGTCACAACGGAGCACTCTGTCATCATGTAACCGGGACGTGCCTTTGTAGCCCAGGGTGGAAAGGAGCCACCTGCCAAGAAGGTAGAGTTGGAAATCCAAGGGAAAAATAAAACTTCTGCTCGGGGGAGATTCATTGATATTTTAGTTATCAGCTCGTTGCCCTGTGTTGTCACTGGTTTTGTATCCGCACAGTGATGCGGATCAGTCCATTACGTAAATCTGTGACACCATGTTGTAGGAGCTCTGTGTGCGTGGGGCAGAGGGGGCTGAAACAGTCATAAACTAAAAGAGAGCTGATTCTGAAGGCTGACTAAGAGACAAAAGGTCCACAAAATTCGCCCTGTGTGCCCAACTGATCCTCATCATTACCATACGCTGTTCCAGACAGGCATAGGCTAAATCCAGAACATGTGAAAGGCCTTGGGACTTCCAGCCTTGGCAATTAGGCTGATACATGTGACTCAAGCACAAGCCCAACTCCAAGTAGCCTTAAGAAAAGAGACTGGCAAAGAAAGGCTGCTCTGAGGCTTAAGTTACACATCCTAATCCCCTGCACCCAAGCCTCTAGAAAAGTCTGTTCATCCCCATTGCAGAAGGCTCATTTTTCTGTGCCTCTGCCACGAGATACCTGGCTCCGTAAACAGTGCCACTGAGTTGGGGATGCTGCTGCGGGTGCTCCTGGGTGAGCTGGGGTTTGGAGTCAGCACTTCCACACAAGCAGCAGCTGCCCTGCAGCGTACCGAGAGGACAGCTGGGGAAAGGAGGTGAAAGCTGGCAGGGTAGAGGAATATGTCAATTAAGTGTGTCCTCTTTAAAAGCTAACATGAAGAGCCCTTTCCATGAAGGAATAAAATATTGGGGAAGCACCAAACTGATGACAGGTATGACACAACCTAAAATTTTCTGGTTTGCCTGAAGGCCTCAAATACAAAATCAAAGCAAAAGTTAAGCCATTCTCAAATATGAAGACATTGTCAAACATACCCTTTTTATTTAATGATATGTTTGGGGATTTCTCTTCTCTTTGTAAGTAAGGAGGTAGAACAAGTGTGCGAGGCTGGGTGAGCCATCCTCTGGTGACTGCTTTTGCAGAGTGAGAACTAGCTACTGTTAACATCTTATAAAGGTACCGCTCTAGCGCATGACAGGTATTTTTTGTGTCAAAAAATTAGGTTCTATCCATAGGAACTGGTTGTGATGGGAATTAATAAACTTGCTTAATTAAAGTTAGGTCTACTGTGAAATGTCGTCTGCTAGCTGTGGGTAGCAGGATCAATTAGAAAAGGAGTTGTGATTTTAAGAGGACTGTACAAAGCAAACCTAAAACCAGGCAATTCAGTAACTCCTTGAGTCTTCTTCTCAGCACCAAGAGATGGTTTGGGCCCCTCACTGCAAGAGGGACCCTGAGGTGCTGGAGTGTGTCTGGAGACAGGCAACGGAGCTGGGGAAGGGGCCAGAGCACCAGTCTGATGGGGAGCAGCTGAGGGAGCTGGAGGGATTCAGCCTGGAGAAAAGGGGCTCAGGGGGGATCTTACCACTCTTTACAGCTGCCTGAAAGGAGGTTGCAACAAGGTGGGGGTCAGTCTCTTCTCCCAGATAACTAGCAACAGGACAAGAGGAAACAGCCTCAAGCTACACCAGGGGAGGTTTAGGTTGGGTATTAGGAAAAATTTCTTCATGGAAAAGGGTGGTCAAGCATTGGAACAGGCTGTCCAGGGAGGTGGTGGAATCGCCATCCCTGGAGGAGTTTAAAAAAATGCATAGATGCAGTGCTTAGGGACAGGGCTTAGTGGTGGGCTTGGCAGTGCTGGGTTAGTGGTTGGACTTAATGATCTCAAAGGTCTTTTCCAACCTAGATGATTCTATGATTCTGTGTTTTTCGTGGGTGCGAACAGCAAATCTCAAGGCCATTTGGTGGGTCATAGCAAATTCTCTTCATCACCTGTTTTGTTCCCAGAACAGTTTTACACTGGTCTCTGTAATTTCGTATCAGTCGTGGCCCCGTTTTTACTCTGTTGTACCTCCCACCACATCTCCGTGATCACCAGGGCAAGAAGGGGTGTAAGCTGGGAAAGGTTGTGTTTAACCTGCCTCCTTCTCCTGCACTTCTTAACGGAAGGCTTTTGTCCTACCTCCTCTGCACAGCCTGTCCTCCTGGATGGTATGGTGCAAACTGCCTACAGCGCTGTGTCTGCCATGGCCAAGCAACGTGTGACCGTGTGACGGGCAAGTGCCTCTGTCCCCAGGGTTGGACGGGGATAGCGTGTGAGTTGGGTGAGTCTCATCACATCCTCCACTCCTCTAGCACCTCATTTCAGTCACTGAAATTCAGTCACAAGGAAATTCAGTACTGGTGAGGTGTGGTTTGGGACAGTCCAGAAAGAGAGAGAGGAGGGGCAAGAGGACTGGAGAGCACCGGGTGTGGAGAGGTTGAAAAAATTCAGGTTATTTAGCCAGAGACTAAGGCTGAGGGGAGGCATGGTGTGGGCACTTGAACGTACCATGGTGCTAGAAACTTGCTGGACAGAGGAGAGGAATAAGCTATTCTCTGTCCCTTAGGAACAAGGAAGATAAGTAATAAACTCCATTTGATGAGAAAAAAGCAATAAAAGAAATTCTCCAAGAGGAAAATAATGTATTTCTAGATAATTTTGTCAAGGGAGGCTTAAAAAATCTCCCTCACTGAAGGTTTTTAGGACCAGCTTAGGTGGCTCACCATATTTCAGGATCCTCAGTGTGTTCTTCCTGGAGCCCCTCCAGGCTGCGCCCCCCATCAGTCTCCCCCATCTCGTTTCAGAGTGTGGGGATGGGAGGTATGGAGAGGGCTGTCAGCGGAACTGTAGCTGCCACCATGGAGTTTGTGACCAGCACTCGGGGAAATGCATCTGCCATGCCGGCTGGACTGGGGACCGCTGTGATGCTGGTAAGGGCAGTTCCTTCTGCGGATGCTTTGTTTTAACATCCTTTTCTTCAATCAGCCATTTCCCTCCACAACATGAAGTCCGTTTCTATTTTGTATCTTACTTTTCCAGTATTCTGTAGGCCAAAAAGAAATAATGCCGGTGTGAGTGCTCACCATGTGTCTCAGGAGCCCTGCAGGCAGGTCTCTGCCCAACCACAAATACGTGCCCTTGTCCAAATCATTTTATTTCCTCCTACTTCTGTTCCCTGCCTGCTAAGAAAATGAAGGTTATTACTCTACCTCATGGGTACAAGGAAGAACATATAAAAAGGAGCGGGTTGTAGGAAGAGTTTGCCAGATTAGCCATATGCTGCTGCACCTCTGTGGGTCATTGAGGGGCGCTCAGCAAACTGGGCTGTAATGGTTCAGCTTGTATCGATCTTGCATGTGGTCCGGATTGCCCAGATTTGACGTAGCTGTCTGGCTTGTTTAGAGCCATGTAAATCCCTGAAATAGAAATCTCGTAAGCAGTAGGTATCAGCTGACTTGAAATGTGCTTTCAGTTTGGCCGCTGAGGTGCTGTGATTTTTGCAAGCCACCAGCAATTTTCTGATGTCTCCTGAGGTGCTGAGGATTCACAAAGCCTCAGCCACCAGTGTGAGCTGTAAAGTCTTTGCAGTGCCCACCTTCCTTTTCTTCAGGCCTCGCTTCCTCTTTGATAGCTTTGCAGAGAGAGACCTGTGAGGTAGGAAACAGTACGTGGATGGAACGTATTTTCACTGTTCAAACATCTGTCATTTTGTCTATGTGTGATTGTGTATGTAAAAGTGAGTGGCATCACCGTCTCTGTAGACATCACCTGGATTTGTACTCTAGACTATGACTAAGTCTTTGCAAACTTTCATGTGCAGATTCATTAATAGCCAACGCTAAATGCTTTTAGTATTTTTAATATATTCTTTTTCAAAGATATTTTCTGGGCATACAGTCTTCTAAATATACATCACCATGTGCATGAACAACAATATTGGCTCATTTGCCAGCGACGGATGGTCTCCGTGCAGCAGGAGGAACTGTTGCTCTCTCTGCTTCTCCTCACAGTCTGCCCCCCGGGACTGTTTGGCAAGCGGTGCGAGGAGCACTGTGACTGCGTACACGGCTTGTCCTGCCACCACCAAACTGGAGCGTGTCACTGTGAGAAGGGATGGCGAGGGAGGCACTGTGACAAACGTGAGTGTCTGCTGGGCGTTTACGGAGGGAGGTCCGTGTCGGTGCGTACATTCCTCCCAAATCTAGAGCTGGTGACAGGATCCCACCTTGCTCCCTGGGGTCGGTCTGGAGGTGCTCATGGGGATGGGTGGTAGCTGGAGAGGGGTAGCTTTCAGAATCCTGCCTGGCCCCTGCCCCGTACCCTAACAAGGATGGCTTGCATTGTTGCAGCTTGCTTGCCCAGCCGCTACGGCGTGGGCTGTGCCCAGCGATGCCGGTGTCCTGCGGGTACCCCCTGCCATCACCTGACGGGCACCTGTGGCTGTCCTCCAGGATTCACTGGCTACGGCTGTGAGAAAAGTAAGTTTGTTATAAGAATGCAAATACCTCCCTTGTTAATTAATTAAGAAATTAATTTCTCAAAGAAAAACCTGATGATATAATGCCTGAAGAGGGAGGAGATGACAACTTTGCAGCAGCGGAGATGGACCAGGGCTGCTTGTCACTTGCCCAAGTGGTCTGGCTGGCTCTGACCTCCGTGCCTGGCGTAGTTTGGGCTGGCGGCGTTTGCCCTCTCTATGTTTGCAGCTCTCAGGCTGGCAGGGAGTAGCTGGGGGCTAAACTGGATCAAAACTGACTGAGGAGGTGCCAGCAGAGCCCCGCTCCTGCCCACGGCCATCACTGTGCCATGGGTAAGGCAGCAGCTCTGCTTTCTGTTGGCCTTGTCCCCATGAGAGACCGTCTATTCCTGCTGTCAGAGCTCATGGAAATGTCATTATCTGGTTTTTCGTCAGTGTTGAGTTTGGCCGTCTGGAGCTGTCTTTGAAAGCAGGCTTGTTCTGTCACCCCAGCTGCATAATTTTAACTTTGTTCTTCCTTACAATGCTTTGCCTGAGCAGTGCTTTAGCAAAAAAAAAAAGAATTAAAAGAATTGACATTGGTGTCCCATATCCTCCACTAAAGGACTCTAAATCCTGACCCACAACCAGGGCAACTTAATGGAATTGAGATGTAAGAATTAGACGTGGGAAGTCCAAAACCTGTAGGCAATGTGGCTGTCAAGAGGCAAAATGAAACCCGTGAAGATGTTGGGCTACAGCAGCTTTGCGAGTTTAAACTCCCTGCAAAAGGTAGAATGTCTTTATCCACATGCCTGGTCCCTTGTGAATTATACTGTTATTTTAGTCAATTTTACCTGACATTTCCCTATGATTTTTTCTAGTGACAAGAAAATTCTATCTGGCCCTTGACAGTTGGGCACAAATTGACTGAACAAAACAAAATCAAGCAGTGAAGTAACCCCCAAGTAAATGTAATAAATCCAAAGTCTCGAAGGAGAGCGTCGTTCTGTAGGCAGGGATTTTATTTAATAAATTTGAGCTCGCTCTTTGTTTGAGTGTTATATTTACCAAGACAAATTTAATTTATTGGTTTACATTTCCTCTTCCCCAAGCTTGTCCACCAGGCACGTATGGTAAGAACTGTAACCGAGTATGTCAGTGCTCTGCCGAGAATGAGGAATGTCACCCGGTGACCGGCGACTGTGCGTGCCGCCCGGGGTATTTCGGGGCCCGCTGCCACCTCCGTGAGTATCTCTGTGGGTTGCCCAGGACCAAGTTACACAGGAGCATGTGCTGGCGCTTTGAGTTCACCTGTGCTAGTACCTTCTGTGCTGACTGCGAGAAAGAAAGCATAGGTTGCGTTAATCTACAATAATAAAAATACCTGTATTATTGCAAGGGATTAGTTTAAAAAAAATAATAATAAAAAGACTTATTTACTACCTAAATTATTTCCAATTTCATGCCATGCTGAAGGATATTGCTATCATCCTCTGCATTTACACCTGTCATCTTCAGCTACACCTGGATATTGTGTAGCTCTTTCATTTCTCAATACCTAGGCCAAAACACTTCCCAAAATCTCTGTGTGCTCAAGTGAGGACAAATGGTTATTGCAAAACAACAAGCTGCAATTGGCAATAAATCTACGGGATTCATAAAGTCACTCGAGTTGTAGGGCCTTCTGAGGAACAATCAAATTAAACAAATTGTTACTCTAGATTGAAAAATGGTGACTAGTGTGGAGGACAAAATGCCAATTGGCCGAACGCTCCATCATAAAAAATATTCCCAGATCCACATGCCTTAAGCTGGTTTTTTAGGACATCTGTAAAGTTGTTTCTGGTGGAATGTGGCAATTGATAAGGAACATATACCAACATATTCAGTAAAGGAGACAGTTAATTACATTTTTATTTACAACTTTAATTTTGTTTTTACTCCATGGCTTGTAATAGTCTCATTAAAAAAAAAAAACAAACAGCTGTAGTCTTTCAAGCCTAGTCTTGCTCTCTTTGGTGAACACTGATTTTCCTTTCTTAGGAATCCAGTGCGGCGCTCTCTTTGGTTCACTTGCGGTTTTGGGTGACAATTTCGATATAAAGGCCAGCTGCAATATATGCAGCTGTAGTAAGGGTTAAACCTGTGCTTTGTTCCTAGAGTAGAAATAGGAAGGAGACTCATTTTAGAGATGGGCATTTGTATTACCATCATGTCATCACAAGTTATTCTTTAAAATATAAATGTAAATTTAAGGATTGATTCTATTGTCCTTTGTACATCAGTTCTCGCTGTAAGTGAGATTGAAATCCAGCCTTCAACATCTAGGCTAGAACCATCTGGATCCATTATACATTAGATTATAATAAATATTATAGTACAGCAGTAGTGGAGATCAACTATTTAACAGTATCATTTTAAAAGACTTAATCACGGTTAGCCTATTACTTTTATATAGCAATCTTTCAGCAGTCATTACCTGTGCGTGTACTACTAAATTTCTATAGATTATAGTAAATGTCCTCAAGCTTGCTTAGATCCTTAAGTTTTTATTTCAGAATTTTAACATTTAAAGCATTAATAATTACACTGAAGTTCTGATATAAAAGAAATTACTTACAAAAATGAGATCTGTGTTTCATTGTATTCAGAGGGGGTTTTGCCATGGACTTCTGTGTAGCTAGGATTAAACCCATAGCATATGAGACATGATCCTTCATGGCATAGTGTTCTCTTATATTCCAAAAATACACAGTGTCTTGCACAGCAAATTCTCACTTACTTGATACAGTTTTGTTAAACATTTACTGTAGAGGTAATGGAATGTTGGAGGTTCACAGAGAGAGACAATTTGTCTTGTCTTGGGGTTTTTTAGCTCTTCTCCCTTATGCTAATCTGGACATTGCATAGACAGACACAAAAATGGAAGGAAAACAGTTGCAGTGTGAGTTATTTTTAGGTTTAGGTCAGCAGAGTGAAAGATTGAGGACCTGATTCTGCAGTGACTGTCTGATAACCGAGGATAGCTAGCGTGACTGGTGGGAATACTCCATGTTCCCACCATCCTCGCTACAGAGAGAACTGGGGCTGCTCCAGGATGAAGAAGCTTTCGATATAATATTAAAAACAGCATAGGGAGCCGCTCCCAAAGACGTGAAATGGGCTTCAGTCCAGTCAACATGTGGTTGGATGCTGCTGGAAATGGTTTCTGGCAACTGTTGCTATATTTATAGTACTGTGAAAAAAGGTTCATGAAAGTATCTATAAAAGGTGTAGTTGGCTGGGAAGTCAAATTTCCAGGAGCCAAGAGCAACGAGGCTTTCATGTTCTCAAATTTTGGAGTGAAGAACTGAAACAGTCTCTTGGCAGGATCCAGAGGAAGCAGACAAACTAGCAATAAGGTTCCCATCAATTGTCCATAACTTGGTGGACGGGCAGATCTACTTGAGTGAAGTTATGAATAAAAATCAGTAAGTGGTGTTGTAATGGATAAAAAAAACCCCATGCTGCCTCTCTGTGACATTTACTGGGCTGGGTGAACCCTGAGCCAGAAAGACTTCACCAGCTTCTCCTTCAAGGTGTAGGTAACAGGATGCTTCAGAAGTTATGTTTTGAAAATGCAATTAATGATGTTGGTAAGAAAAGCCCAGTTGGTATGAAAAAATTTAGGAGCTCTTAGTCATGGCAAACCCACCCAAACCAGAAGGAAAAAATTAGGAAATAAGCTAGAAATCTAGCTGCTGTTCCTGCTGTTCTCAGAAAAACATGTCAGATGCACAGGAAACTGTTAAATTAGAAAATGTCTTTATGAGATAACTGGTGGTTAGAGGCTAACCCTCTTTATAAAGACAGAGCCTACTGAAAGGGCAGGACACTGTAAATGCCCTAGCTGTCTGCATAGAAGTTCTGCTGCAAAGTAGTAACAGATGAGATGGCCTTGTTAATAATCACATGAACGTCGCAGCTGATGTTTTTGCCCTGCTTGTGCTGCTTCCCATTGGATCGAAATAAATAAAATGCTGCAAGGGTAAATTGGGAAGGAGGGAATTACTGCATCCCTTTCAGTAATGGAGCAGTTCTTGCTAGTCTTGAGCTGAGGAACGACTCTGAAAGCTTTGCCAAGGAGAAGCAACGTGTTTGGGAATGTGGGAAACAACAAAAAAAAAGAGAAAAGCCAAATAATGACCGAAAGGAAAGAGAGGAGGAAAAGAGAAATTCACTTAGGAGTCCAATTAAATAATTGAATCTGGGTGTGTCCTTAACTTCACATCTTGGTTGAAATGAAATAGATGTTGCAGGGCTTACTCGTTGATGCCAGGGTTTGCACATGAAACAGATTTTCTGTGCTGACAGATGGAAGCACTGATGACGAAGTATTCATTGAGAAGAAGCCATGGCTGAGAAGGGCTGGGGAGAGTATCTGCATGTAATAAAAGTGTGTATCTGTTTAGTCCTGATGATCTGCTATCCTGATTTGAGCAGAAGCCAGTTTTCAGTTTTATTTTAAAAGATATCCCTTTAAAGCTTCACCATAAACTCTCCCTCTCTATTGAATAGTTCAAAAAATCTAGAGGTTTCTCCAGCCACTCAGCCCATGCCTTCGTGCCTTCAGAAAAGAGAGAAAATATATAAAGTTATTTTTGCACAGATTGTGAAAGATCTGTTGCTTGGAGACATGTACAAATATTATATTCAACCAGATTTCCAAAGTAGCCATAGGCTTTGCTTTTGCCAGGGGAAGAGAAGGAAGGAAGGAGCAAAGAAGTGACCTGTAGAGGTAGTAGCGCTAGTGTAACTGTTCAATGATGATCGTGTTGCTCTAAAAGCAGCAGCTTCTCCCTTGTCCAGTACACTGGAAAATTAAGAGAATAACCTGCATCTCCAGAACTGGTGGTACAATGCTGAAGGCAGCCTTGACAGATGGAGGCACGTGCCTAGCAGCTCTGCCCAGCTATTTTCCTCATTTGCAGCCTCTATCACTCCAAAGAGTATCTTGAAGACATGAGCCAAGCGTGGCAGATGCATTCATGTCTTCCTGATGTTGTATTCAGTGCTCCTTCAGTGTTAGCTGTCTAAAAATACTCGTGACCACCTGGAAAACCTCTTCACGGACAGCTGGTTGCCATGTAACACTGGCCCAGCAATCCATCCAGGTCTAACGTTTCTTCTGGTTATTACAAAATACAGCTGCTTTGGTTTTTTCCTCAGAGAATTTTCTGGCTTCGCATTTAAACCAAGTTTCTCCTGTATCTACCTTCTGAGAAAGTGTCTTCTGAAATTCCGTGTTATTGTCATGTGCACGTTTTCATAGTCTTCCATTCACAGCCCACTAGATGTGCCAGAGCAATGGCAGCTCCAGTCTGGAAGGAAGGAGTAGATTATAGAGGAAACAAATTTTCTCCAACTTAAACATTTTTAAAAGACAAGACCTGCTCCAGTATCTGTAACTGGTCAGCTAAAATGACTGCTGGAAGGGGCAGATACGGCTTCTCACCAGCTCAGGCAAACCAGGCTGTTGCTGCCCAAAGGAAAAGGGACCAGGGCCCCAACTCTCCACTTCTGCCATGGAAGGGAAAGGGGGCACAGGTTGGTTTGGAACAGAAATCCAAGAGGAAAACCTCTGAAGAACTGGGCTTGCTTTTCTTATTACTGTCACCCGTGAGGAATGGGAGGAGCAGGCAGAGCCAGGAGCCGTTGGACCAGGCTCTGCGGCAGCAGTTGGTCCGGCTCCCCCAGGGTCTGACATTGCAAGGCAGCGCTGCCTTGCTGCCCCAAGGAGTGCATTGCCCGAGGCAACCATCTGCTTGTCAGTGCCTCCTCCTGGCCCTCCAGAAGTGAATAGAGTTAGAAAATGAAAACCTAATTTGGGTTGAAAGCAACAAAGTGCTTATGACATTGAATGCAAGAGGCCCAGCAGCAACATTGCCTAATTGCTATTTTGTTCTTTTGAAACAGGGTGCCCAAAAGGTACTTACGGTTTGAACTGCCAAAACCCCTGTAAATGCATGAATGGAGGCCACTGCGACCCTGCGTCGGGAACGTGTGATTGCGTGCCTGGTTTCATTGGAGCCGACTGTAGTAAAAGTAAGCCAACATACATGTTCTGCTGCTTTCAAAAAAACAGCAGAGAGAATAATTTGCATAAGAGCTTGTCAGTAGAAAAACAGACAGATCCCAGCTACCTCCTCCTTGAATTGTAAATCAGGATTCCAGCTTTGTAAAAAATCTCTTGCAAAATATTTTCCCTCTCTTCTGCGTGCGTAGAAGCAAGGACACTCATCCCAGGATTACAACCTGCTTGCCCAAACTTATTTCTAGAGCCAGCTCAGCATGAAGTGCTCAAGTTCCTTCTTCCTGTCCAAAATTTCTAGGTTGAGAAATTGTCTCAATATTTTGCTTCACACTATGGTGCCATTAGTTTCAATAAATGGGAAAAAGATCAAGTTTTGTCATGGCAAAACTGGTAAAGGCTCCATGGCAACCCTACTCTTACTTCTGTATTTCAGAGCTAAATTGTGTGGCTGAACTTCTGTGCTTTTTCCAAAGCTATGATCTCTGTGAAGGTCTGTTCAGCTTATTCACAGAAGAGCAATGTTTTGATGTTTGGTAGCCTCCAGCTTTGCTCTTCAGCATAGGACACCATCAATATTAAGAAATTAAAGACGTCTTTAGCTGGAAGGATGAGCAGCTGATATTTCAGTTGAACACTCACCTTTTTGGTAGGAAACCTACTCAATGTTCCAGGTGAAACCATGGATTATATTTATAACCTCAAGTGAAGTTTCAGAGGATAAAGCAGTCATGTCTTTGGATGGATTTTTGTTTCACAGTTGTTGCTTTGAAGCACATTAGCTAGAATAAAAACGAAGCCAACTCTACCTGTAAGATCCTGCCAGTGTTAAGAATGAAAGCTGGCATTGGCTACCCAGGGTGTTTAACAAAAGACCGTGTTCCCTTCAGCTTGCCCGGAGAACCGATACGGAAAGGACTGCGCCCTGTTCTGTGCATGCGGTAAAGGTCAGTGTGACCCACGGACTGGCAAGTGCACCTGTCCTCCCGGCCAAATGGGACCCAGCTGTCAGCAAGGTAACAAAGCGGGACCCAGGGTCACCGCGTCAGTTGGTGACATACTCAAAACAACCAGCAAATAAAACTCAGTGCCAAACATTGTTTAGAACTGCGCTTCCCAATGCCTTTGCTTGATAACGTTGCAGTCTGCTATACCCAGCCCCCGTCCGTCTCCACTCCATCACCCTGCCTTTATCCTGCCCCCATCTCCTGCCCATGTCTCGCTGCTTTGCTCCACTGCACTTGCTGCCATTGCACTGGTTTCCCCACAAAGCTGGAGTGACTCCTTTCAGAGGCTTCAGTCCAAACAGAATATAAAGATGGGGAAAAGGGTGGTTGGTAGCACACCACACGAGCAGTGTGAGGGTGCTGCGGATGGATGGGACTAAATTTGGAAGGAAATTGATTGAGCTGAAAAAGCAAAGGGAGGGGATTTGCTGAAGAGGAGAAGTTGAGAGAGGAGACAAAGGGAGGAGAGCAAGAGGAGCAAATGTGGAGTCAAGCCAAGTGAGGAGATATGATGAGACTGAGAATGTTTGGATGAAACTGCTAATACGCATGGAGTAGAGTGTCCCGCAGCCCTCAGGAGACACCAGGCAGTTGGGATACTGTGGGGAGCATGTGTTTGTATTTGTTCCCTGTCACCTTCATCCTTTTTGGGGATGCTAATTTATTTTTCTTTTCAAACTTTGTTAATTCTCTGTAGTGTGTCCCCAGGGACAATATGGCCCCAACTGCCACCTGACATGTACCTGTCAGAACGGCGGTATCTGTGACCACGTGGATGGCAACTGCACTTGCGGGCTCGGCTGGACAGGAAGGTCGTGTGAGAAAGGTGATTTTTTGCTTTGATGATAGTAGATGTGTACATTCAAGCAGGGATTCACAGTGTCTACAGACCCACAAGAGGGGACAGGTTTTACTTAAGTAGACCCCTTCCCAGCTGCATTCGTCTCTGTAGCTTCTCTCATGCAGAGCTGCCCCCAATTAGAGCTTTAGGTCTTTTTTCAGAGACAGTTTCCTCATGAGCCTTGCTCTGTAACTCTCAGATTCCTTTGCATGGACTCTTTTTTTTCTTCTTCTGTCCAACTTGGTGTTCTTTTGTTCATGGGAACCTTGTTTTGTATATTCTTTCATGAACTTTTGTGTTCTTTTGTTCGTGGGAATGCTGTTTTGTGTCTTCATTCACGTGCTCCTCCAAGGTCAGCAGAAGCCTACATCTCCCTCCTCTCGTTACGTCCTCTCTTGTTAATCTCTTCCCTCTGAGACTGGACTGCAGTTGAACTTCCAGGTACTGACTTCCCTGCTAGTACAGTTCTGACAACATCTGTCCAAAGCAATTGCGATTGTCCTGCTATCTCGCCCTTACTTCTCCATGACAGCTCTCCCTTACACAAGGCAACGCATACTTAAACAGAACAAGCTCAATTTTCACTCCAGAAACCCTCCTGCCAGCCTAGAGTAGAGTCTTTCCATGTCTTTCCTTCTGTCCATCTCCCCAAAATCATTCCGAATTTCTGCTTTCCCATTTCTCTCTCTAGATAAGAAATATCTGTATAGTTACCAACTTAAATGTCCAAGAAACCATAAGCTTACTGGTTTTAAATATAAATAGGTAGTTCTGAGTTCACTTTCAAGATAAACATCATCATTACATCGTAACTGCCATGGTGCAATCTCCCCAGCATTCTCCCAGGCCCTCATTTACAGGCTGTCTGCCTCTGACATCTGTAGAGTATCCATCCCAAAATCCATACGTATGTTTACAAAGAACTAGTTGTTACAGGGGAGTGTCCCTATGTAAAAGTGTCACATAGAAATGACACTTTTTTAGCAGCATTCCTCCACGCAATTGTTTCAGTTTGCATGAAAGAAGACTCAGAGACCCACTTAATGCCTGCGTGTGTGCAGAGGAGGGGCTGGGAGAAAAAGAAAGATGCTAACTACATAGAGCCACTCACAATGAGAATACTACTGTGGACAGGCGCTAAAGAAGTGCAGTTTGCCATTAACTGGCTAACTTTGGGTTGGTAGGCCACCTGCGTTTGTGTCTTTCTGTTCCTTGGAATCTCTGTAACCACCCACAGGCTGCACTTGGGTTGCAAAGCCTCGGTAGAGTCATGCAGGTGTTACCATGTGGAGCAGCGGGTCGTGGGGGTATCTTATAGGTATGCTTAGATAAAACATCTCTGAAGTCAGGCACGGGGGCAGCGATGCACACATCATATAAGGGACTGTGTGTTACATCACTAGAAAGAGCTTCACCATTTGTCTTTTGACAGAGATAGCCACGTTATTGGGAAATTGAGTCTTGATTTCCACAGCAGTGTGGGTTTGAGTGTGTTTTGACTAGAAATCAAAGACAGCTAATGAGGCATCCTTTTTCTAGTGATTAGATGTGGTGTTCTTGAAAGATCTTGTCTGACATTTGCAGTTATGAATCTGATTATTTGGACGGCTACACTTATTTAAGTTGGTCTGCCCAAATTCAAATTATCACAGCAGTGGGAAGTTAACTTATGCAGAAATGATGCCTAGGTTAATTATACTGGCACAGTCACTTTTGCATGACTTGGCTTTCAGTAATTTGAGAGGTGTTTAGTTCTGTAAAAGCAGGTATCTGATTATATAGGGAAAGTCTGTTGCTATGTGTGAAAAAGAGATCCTCCTGGCTCTCTTAGGAATTGGAATAGTATGAACTCCAATGATAACATAGAGGAAGAAAAGCTTCATGTTTTCTTTCACACTTTCTAAGTGCCTAAAAGAAAATATTGCTGTAGATATAGAGAAAAAGTAGAAGATACCATTTATGCTGTTTATTATGTGGCTTTACAACACCTGATGTGGGTTCAACACTGACTGTGAAGAGTCAAATTAATAAAGGTAGGCTATAAAAAGTACAAGGAAATGGCTGTTTGAACACCTATATAACATAAAAGATTTCTGATCAAAGTATGTAAATACATCACAGTTGTGCAGAAATGCTGTGTCTTCACAACAAACGTTCTCTTCGGGTCTGCAAGTTATTGTAGGGCATCATATCAGCTATACAATAAGAGCTTCTCTGGGTGAGGTCAGTGATTTTTTTTGATTTTGTTTTGTTCATCTGTTGTTCTGTCCACGTCCTGCCAGCAGAATGTCTCCCAGGGAAGTACGGGTCTGGCTGTGGCTTGGACTGCTTGTGCCAGCACAACGGCACCTGCGACAGGTTCACGGGCTGCTGCCAATGCCCTGAGGGCTACTACGGCCACTCCTGTGAGCACAGTAAGTGGTGGCACCTGGGGCAGCCCAGGTGTCCTGTTTTCCAACAGTGATGGGATGTGGGGCTTCGGAGTAGTCATGTAAACACCTTGCCAGTTCCGTTAAAATTTTTGGGGTGTCCCAGATCACCCAGCTGCTTCCAGATCTGAGTAACTTGCATATTTCTGATGCTGGGGTGGTACAAGTTTAAAAAAGCGCATGGCACTGTTAGAGTTAATGGTAAATATAATTTTTGTTGGTTCCTAGGGAATGTGGCTGAAAATACAGAGGTTTTTAAAGGGGTGTATGTTTTTTCTTCATAAACATTTCTCAATACTTTTGTTTTTCAGAGTGCCCCCTTGGATTTTATGGGCTAAGCTGTCTTCACACATGTGCCTGTCAAAATGGAGCAACCTGCGATGCAGTGACAGGACAGTGCATTTGTCCTTTGGGTTATCAAGGTGCCCACTGTGAAAAAGGTACTTGCACCCCAATGATGTAAAAGAAAAAAAAAGAAAAAAAAACCAACAAAGAAACAAAACCAAAGTAAAACTCAAAAAGCCCCATGTCATTAGTCAAATATTTGTTTGTTGAGAGCTGCTGCTTCCTTATTGCGAGCTTTGTGAATATCCTGACACTGAATTTGGGATAGTTTACCTGTTACATAGCTGGTTGTTCTCGTTTCCTTATAAATTAACTAATCTGGTTCCAATTAATGCGGTGAAAGTCCTGGTCCCCATGATGTCTTGCAGCAATGAGTTCCACATGTTGTTTATTAAAAATAAGTCCCTTTTACCGATTCTAAACTTACTTCTAAAACTCCAAATAAGATTATTAAATAGGTGTATGTCAGACCTGTTGAATGTTATGGAATGGTCTTCTAGAGAGTTCTAATTAAAAAACAAAAATAAGTGCCGGTTACATTTCTGGGACAGATTTACAGATACCTTTGAGAGGTTAGATTAGACGAACCCGACATAAGGAGAACACATATAAATATTATGCCTATTCCACTATGTTCAATTCTTCATTAAACTTGGCATTTACACTGGCTTCAGTGGAGAGTTTATGAGCTTTCCTCTGGGACACCCTGGAAAAACTCCTCTGGCTTAATGTACATCTTGCCATTCAAATGTGCATCTAAAAAAGCACTCTCGCTGTCAGGCTGTGACAGGGGCTGGTTTGGAGAGAGGTGCCAGCATCAGTGCGACTGCGGAGATGCTCCTTGTGATCCAGAGACTGGGAAGTGCCTTTGCCCACCTGGGAAGACTGGAGACAAATGTGACATTGGTGAGGGTAATATTTTCTAAAGGCTGCACTATATATAGTTAAACCAATATGACCTGTTGGTCTAAGCGTAACTGTAAAAGTACATTTGCTGGTATTCAAGAACACATTGTTTGTAGCAAATTACGCCTATGGGTTATCAACAGCTTTATCAACAGGCTGTGCCTCTAGATTTAATCAATATTTATATTGATACACTGATAGGAAAACTGTTCACGGGTCAGCTGTAAAATGTCATTTGCCTTGAGCTTTGCAGCACACGCGCCAGTGAAGAATATACCAAGAGGCCCACAGTCTTGCAGATGTAGTGGGGAAGTCTCCAGAGGTTGCAAATGGGCACAAAGGGATTCGATTGCAGTGTGTTTTGTCACACGGACATCTGTGACCCTTTTCTCAGACCAATGCAAAAGTATTTCCCACTCCAGATTTGCTTCCCCGGGAAGTAGAGTGGAATCCCTGCGGATGAGGGTAGCAGAGCTGCAGCAGCTATGCCTGCCTCTGGGGTTCAGCAGTAGTCCAGGAACATTGAATCCAAATAAAATTCCCTCATTTGCAGCACAGGCACTCAGGCTGTGTGCTTGGGAAATGGTTGGCCCATGAGAACAGAATAATTTTGTAACAAGGGTATAAAAATAGGTGAGAAAATTGTCCTGTAGGGAAAACCAGTCTCACCACTGTGCCCTGATGAAATGGTTGCAGGGTTGAGAGGTAGCAATGGCAGGCAAGGTTCTTGAGCCTGACTCTGCTCACAGTTATGATGGAGTAAATTTAGGGTAATCCACTGAAGTAAAAGGAATTGCAATGGTTTAAACAAGTGTAAGAAGAGATTTGCAATCCTAATGCTGTGGCAAACAAGATAGGAGGAGTGAGCATCCAGGTGCTGCTATTGGAGGTTCACACCAGGAACCATAATCCTCCCGAGCCTCCGCATCACAGCGGAGGAATATTATTTCTCCTTTTGTTCGAGGGTAGGGCAGCAAATGGCTTTAAACAGCCTGTGATTAATGCAAAGTATTTGCTGGGAGCTTAAGTGCTAGTGCAACCTGCAAAACTGAGATGGAAGAGCCTTTGCTACCCTCCCTGCACTGTCCTGTGGTCAGAAGCCGAAGCCGGCCAGCGCGCGGGCGCGGGTCCGACGGGGACACCAGGCACCCCGCAGCCAGCACGGCGCTGGGCAGCCGCGGCCTCGCCAGCCACGTTCTAGCAGAAGTGGAACGCAAGGGGGAAGCTCAGCACCAAAAACGTGAACCGAGGTTTTGCTTCTTGCAAACTCTAGGAGTCATTTTTATTTTTCTTAAATCAGCTAGGCTAGCCCCCATCCATGAAAAGCTGTTATGGGGTAGGTTTTATTTGCATTTTTATTTTCAATTAGGCTCAGTTCATCTGTGATATAACTGTGAGCAGCTGTGACTGTGCAGCAGCCATAAAGATAAAAGGCCTGATTTTAATTTGAACTCTGGTAAAGCACCCATTAAACAGGCAAAATGTTAATTAAAAAAAAAAAAAGAGAGAGAATATAACAGACTTTTATGGGCGCTCTTTTTCTGTAGTAAATTAACATTGCAGACTTTCAAACAGATGTCTTAAATACACATTGTTATTAACATGAAAATGTGGTATTACATAAATTAAAATCAGGTCCAGAGGTGTTTGAGGAGACCTTTTCTCATAACATTTCCTAATTGAAAAGGCCAAGCTCTGAGCGCACAGGGAGAGTTCTCCCACGTGTTGGGGCTGCAGCTGATGCACGGCTCAGCAGCACTTTTATTTACCTAATGGTGCTTGTGTGAGAAAGCAAGCGCCTTGATTATTTACAGTGTTTTCTCGCGAGGTGAGGGAGAGAGGGCTATTGTTTACAGTGTATTTACCACCCTGCCTTGTGACCTGCTGCTAACTTCTCCTTCATGTCTGTACTCTGCATAAAAAAAGTTGCAATGAGGTTTTATCAGCCTAGGTATGGAATGTATTTGCATTTGGAAGCGAGACATTTTGTGAGTTTAATTTACCAGGAGGCAGCAGAATTGTGCAATGGGAGTAAGATATAACAGTATATAGAAAATGGATTAATTTTCAGTTTCACATTCTTTGAGTGAAGGCTCTTTGCTGGCACAGACTGACAGCCAAGCCGTGTGGTAGAGAGGTGCGGGAGATAGTGTGGATCCAGGATGCTGACTAACTTTCCTGAGCAAATCCCAAGGTCTTTTTTTTGGGCTGTCTACCCCTGTTTTTATACCATTAATGATTTCCATTCCGGGAACTTCTTTAGGACAGCTGGGCTACAGTTTGGGCAGACCATGTGGTAGACAAAACTTGAAGACTGTAAGGCTTTCCGAAATGTCATGCTTTAATGTTAACAGATGTAAGTGTCTAAGTAGCTTCCTGATCCCGGAGAACAAGGAGACTACTAGGGAGCATTCACCCTCTTCCAAACACTTCTGTCCTTCCAGAATGCAGGTCGAACCAGTACGGCCCTGACTGCTCCCTGCAATGCCAGTGTGCCAGCAAATCCCAGTGCAATCCGTACAACGGGAACTGCGTGTGCCCTGCCACGTGGATGGGGCCAACCTGCAAAGAAGGTAACACAAGCTGGAGATGTGCAGCCTTTCTTAGTAGAAGTAGTCATGCATTAACCGTGGTGGGGACTGGGTGAACCGTTTGGACAGGAGTATCAACGCACCACGCAAACGTGGTGCTCAGCAGCAGCCACCACAGTTCCTGTGTTGGGCTGTGCGAGGCAGAAGCCGTTGTGCATTTCCATCTCTGGTGAAAAACGCAGAGTCTGTGATAGCAGCAGCTTTGCTTGGAAGGGTTGTGTTGGTGTATGCTGTTCTCCTAAGGGTCCAGGCACCTGACGGTGCAAATGCCGGGAGTCATTCCAGGTGGTTTTGAGGTCTTGGGCAAGCTGAACTGCCTTGGTGCAGTGGTTGCCCCCCAGAGCAGGCTGTGGAGATCAAGGATTCCCGAGGCTGCCTCCAGCACAGCTGTGCCGAGAGCAGTACGCTCTTCTGTGCCTGCCAGTATCAAATCTTGCCCTGAAACAGTTGGTATCCACAGCTTCTGTAAGAAGAATGAGGAGGTTTACTTGCTGTGTGTGCCATCACATTCGCTTACTTTTTGTAGGGATCTCAGGTTTTGAAGATCATGGTGAGCTGTGATAAGCCAGAGAAGCAGACAAAACATTGGACAATAGATGTGGATTGATTTGTGAGTGTGCTGAAGCACTCATCGCACTATCACAGGGGGCTGGGACATTTTTTATTTAGATAATTTTTCTTCTTGAGATATAGTACAGAGTGAAAGTTTCCTCCCAGTTGTAATCTAATTGCAACTGGCTTGATGGTGATACCATACCATTCTGCATTTAGTTTAGGAAACACTTTGGGAACTTTCCATTTGAGAGATGTTTTATTGTTTTGCCTTCTTTCTGCCTCTGTGAGGAGGCCAGTGTAACTCAGTCCTCACCTTTTTTTTGAAGGGTAATATTTATTGAATTATTTAAGTGTAAATTGTATAATCTATGTAATATTTCAGTATTACGTTATATAGACCTGAAACCGTGTTTCTACTGAATTCTCTAGGTGGCCCTCCAAAGCTTCCTTTTCATGAAGAACAAACTCAAGAAAGAGGGAAGATTTTTCCAAGAGCTCTACAACAGTAACATTTGGACTAATAAATGAACTGTTTTATATGCACAGACGGTATTTGAATTTGGATATGAAAACAGCTATTCAATTCAGCTTGAATTGTACTGAAGTATTCACACTTCTTATGGAAGACTACAGAGGCCATTTAGTAGCTGGATCCTTTTAAAAAGTTGAATCTGTTTCATGTATTTATTCCTAGCCTCTTACCCCTCCATTAATCTGCTCTGGACGTTCTTTCTGCTATATAATATAATTCATTGTTTGAAAGCTTGAACATGTTTTTAATAAGACCGGCTCCAAGGAGTATCAGGATAAACAGTATGTAACATATCAACGTGCAGTGAGCCACACCACTTATAAGTGACTTTCTAAACCCGCTTGACAACCAGCATGGAGTTTAATGAGTGTTTCACAGATTATGAAGCCAATATGGATTCACTGCAAAATCACGATGCACAGGAACTAGTGGGATTCACCAAATTAGTTCTGCTTTGAATAACATTGTGTGTTCTACAAAAACATTCAGTCTAATTTTAAACTTGCAACTGAAGCAGAATTCAGCACAATCCTCGATAAGTGAGAATATGTACTGCATTTTTAGTGTGGATTGACTGATTGGAAGGTCTCCATCTATATCTTGCTTACGTCTGAATCTGTCTTCCAAAGAGCATGGTGTCATCTGTCAGACTCTTCTGACTTTGTGCATTCTCTCATCTTCTCAGTTGACTTTCTCAGTGGTTTGTCAAGTCAAACTGTGCAGCAGATCTCATCAAACAGTACTGTCTAACACAGAAAAGAGTTTTGTCTTGGATGGAGAAAGCAGATAGTAAGCAAGGATAGATGTTTGAAGATAACCTTTGTGTTCTTTATATAAAGGATTATAGTGTGCTTTTACTGCACAATAGTGTAAATCAGCTTTAAAAAGTCCTGATAACATTCAACAGCTGCTGTTGGTCACTGAATAGAACAAAGACATGTTGGTGCTATTTTGTCTGTTTAGACAGATTGTTCTTTAGTATAGGACTATGTAATTATAGAGAAATAACGTTCTCTATTTTAATATTCTGAGTTAACCTGACTAAATAATTTCAGAGTGCCTCTTTATACCTCTCTTTAGGTTAGGAGTTACAAAATCTATGTAGTAACCTCTGGAGTCTGACGATATCAAAACTCCACTTATTAAAGGGCATCAGGACCATGGGCTCAGCAGACACAGTAATGCAGGTAGTGCCAGGTCTTGTGTTCACACTACCATTCACACACTGTAACGAACTGGAACTCTGCAAGAGATTTTTGTCTTAGAAGAGACAAAGTGACAATAATTGATGCTAACTTGTGATTTTTAAAGCTTATTTTTGTTGTTGCAGTTGGATAATGAGTAGGTGAAGTCACAGTTTTACCCCATGGTTCACCTCAGGTCTTACATACATCTGCAGTCATTAACCGTCCAGCACAGAGCAAGCGACGCTTGCTTGCCTGGGAGTTTAATTCAAACTGTGAGCTATTGTAAGCAATATAGGTTTGGTAGGTATTTTTCAAGCTTCATGGAAGTCTTTTTGTTGTTATTCATCACCTCATAGGTATAGAAAGTCATCCTAAATGCCATAAAGATATTTGTGAATGTGTCAGAACTCATTAACCAACCGTGCTTTCAACCAAAAAGTCACAGGGGCTGATGCTGATCCCTGGTCACGTCTTCTGTAGAGACCTATGAGTGTCGCTGGAAAGTTTACTCAATGTAAATGTGCCAAAATTGTTGTCCCCAAACCAGTCAGAAGTATGTGGCTCTCAGCAGGGCTTTACTGCCAGCTGTGACATTTTAAACGTTCTTTTGGAGATGAGATGTCCTGGGTCTGATCCTGCAATTATGTGAATTTGGGGCAATTTCACTGAGCTGGAACTGATAAGGGAAATCTCATGTGAGAAAATTAAACATAATCTTAGCAACTGCTGGAGAAGAACAATCCAGGTTAAGCAATTAACATGTTTTGGACTGAGCTATGTATTTACCACAGAGCCAAACTACAACAGTAATGCAAGCATCGTGTTATGTTAGAGATGTTTCCTAGAATCATAGAGTAAGTGAAGTTGTAAGAGACTTCTGGAGGTCCAGGCTTCTCTTCAAAGCCTGGTCAGCTTCAAAGCTAAATGGGGTTGCCCAGAGATTCATCTGGTTGAGTTCTGAATACCTCCAAGGATGGAGATCCCACCACCTCTTTGAGCCCCCATCCCAATAAAAATTTCATGCTCAAGATTATTATTTTTTCCCCCTATTTTCTAACCAGAATTTTCTTAAGTTTCAACTTTGGTCTGCTGCTTCTCATCCTTTCAATGTACATCTTGGAGAATTATTTGGCGTCATCTCATCAACAGCCCCCATGGGGTAGCTGAAGACAGCAGTAATACCCTTGGTCTTCTCTCCTGAAGACTGAGCAAACCTTGCTCCCTCAGACCCAACTGTATCAGCCCCAATTACCTCGGTGACCCTCCACTGGCCCCATTTTAGTACATCAGACATTTCAGTTTAGGGAAAGATGCCCAGTGACTGGTACGGTTACTCAGCAGCTGATGTCTCAAACCTCAAAGCTTACGTTTTGCTGTTTGACAGCAGTTTATAAAATGTACTGTTTTTCTTATCTCTGTATTCTGATATGTGATTAGAGCAGCTAATCAAAGGGGAAACCTTTCTCAAACCATATTATTTACACCTGTGTATACTTGTTTACATTTTCCACAGTACCTTGATAATAGAATTGTAAATATGTAGTATAAAGGAAATAAAAGATTTTTGTATGAAGTATTTTTAAAGAATGTCACAATTTTAGGTACATGATGAAACACGTATTTTAAGTGACTGATACTGAGCCTGTGCCAATGAATTAGAGGCCCAAGAAGATCTGCTTGGGAAATATTTCAGCAAATTATTTTTTTTTTTTTAAATCCAAAAATGCCATTTCATACAAAACCATTCACATGCAATAGACTTTTTATTCATTCCTCCTTCAAAATATTTCTTAGGTTCTTTACGGTATTGCCTTGGGAACAGAAGTTCACTGCAGTGAACAGATCATTCTGACTTGGGGCTCGGTATGACTTTTTGTTCCAGAATGAAGTACAATCATATAAAGGTAAAAATCAAAATTAAGTATTTAAAAAATATTAAAAGATTAATTTTGATTTGAGATAGTTTGGAATGTCTTTTCTTGATTCTCTGTTAGTGAAGGTTTTCATTCTTTTCATAAGGCAGGGAAAATGTTTGCAGGATGTTATTTTTTAAAAAAGCCAAAACTTTACATCATTAGCTATTAATTAAGGAAGTTTACTTGCTTGTGATGTCATTAATATGTTTTGATTCTGCTCCTTACTGCAGGTTAACAAATTTACCTAATTCTGTGCCTACGAAATAGTCTTTATTAGACAGCATGGACTTTTAAAATGGAAAAACTACTAAATCAGCTTTTCCATAGATTAATTTTGTGGCAAGTGAGTGTAGCTGCTACTAAAATAATATAACTCTGCTTATTTGCTTCATCAGATTCCAGTGGAAGACTGTCAGGCTGATACTGTCCTGAGCATAGCCCTGGAGCTTGTTGAAAGTGAAAGTGAAAACTTCAGTGAAAATGGTTTTTATATTTAAATTTATGTCCATCTTTCACTTGGTGAATGCCTTTCTTGGCTCTCCATTTCCCAGAAGGCTGAAGTTAATTATGGTTTCTTGAAAAGAGCGTTCTGTGTATTCCACTGTAACACAGTTGCATGCACAGATAACTTCTTTCAGAAGGACATTTAAATTATTTCGGCCATGCAGTTTCTGTGCCAAATCCCACTCACTTACCTTGTGTATTCCAGATAACTTCAGTTTGAGAAGAGTGGAAATGAGTTGAGTGTAACTTGGTGGGTCCAGCAGAATCTCACTCAATGTGATTTCGTGAAACCAGAACAACATGTTCTAAGTTAGACTTCGGTATTTATAACACTATCCTCATAGGAAAACAATCAGAATTTTAAAAATTCCCCGCTTCCCCTGCCAAAAATTATTATTCTACTTTTATCCTTTTTATGTTGAAGAACCATAGCTATTAAAGTTTGCCCAGAATTCTTGCCAACCATATTATTTTGATTGGCTGCAGATTTCTGTTTGTGTAAGTAATAACCATCATAGTATCAGGAGTTGCCAACGGGACAAACAGGGAAATTATACCTTTATGTCCTTCCCAGAAGAGCCAGACACACATTTGGGAGCCATCGTGGCTTCATACTGTTGATCTAACAGTGACAAATAATGTTTCTGTTAGAGTTCAGCTTCTCATCAGAGCAAAGAAAAGCTTAGGAAGAGTCCTTGAGAGAACGGGTGGACCAGGAAACCTCCATCCTCCCATCCTTGTGTTAATTTTTTTTTTACAGTTGGACTAGAAACCTTCTCAGTCCCCAGTTCTTGAAGGACTTTTCCTTCTGACTGCATCAGCTCTGTGCATGAGCTGTGACACCGTGCCCAGTAATTCTTTTGCCGGGTCAAAGCTTTAAATTCTAACACTGTAAAGCAATTTCCCGTGGTAAACACCGAATCTCAGACTTGTTAGAGAATAAATTGTTCATTCTGCTCTTTTTATTGCTTTTAATAAGCACTTGCATAGCAATATTCTGTCTTCGTGAATTTGTAACCCCCTCTCCAAAGAGTATGTGGGATGTATCTCAAAACTGTACTGTACTTTGTTGTACACGTATCATAGTGAAAGGATGCTGGTTTCTTTATATAAACATGTCATTAAAACTTGTTCTTGTTTTCTCCTTATTGATAGTCTTGAAGCAATAGGCTTATGTTGTGGAGGAAGCTTTGTTCTGTTAAACTAATTCACATTCAGAGCACGTGCGCTGAAATCACACCTGCTTGTGGTAGTTTGTATAGAATAACTAATGGCCTCTACATAAATGGGTTTATATATGGTCCCTGACCAGAGCACCTTGTCCAGTGATCAAGCCTGATAAATAGAGGTTTCTGGCACTCAGTCTCCAGAGTATTAAAAATATTCAAAACACAGCATAAATCTTGCTGGAAGAGGATGGTTATGAACTGTAACATTTCTGGAAGACTTGGGCATGAAGCACTTTGAAGGCATTTGAAACCACACACCTGCGGGCTTCCATCAGCCTTTTTGGACACTTCCCAGCGCCTAATACTCACTGAACAAATAGCCCAGCTCACCTTAAGGGTATTGTCTTCTCACATTGGCAGGAGCTAAAGGAACACATGTGCTTGTTTAATGCCAAATAATGCAGTAAGTGTGTGCTGGTTAATTGGAAGTAGCATGCTAAATTGAATTCAAAATGTGTAACAAAGTGAGGACAGTATATCAAGCTGTCAGAGAAAAAGTGGACAGATATGGGTAGCCAGCTCCTGGGAGAACAGCTCTACAGGCTTGGACTTATTTTTGAATTTTAGAGCAAACATTTTAACTTGAGCTCTGTAGTACCGCAGGATTTTGTCGTATGTGATTTACTTCACTTTTCCTACAGTTTTCAGCAAGGAATAGAATAATTACGTTCATTTCATTTGTCATCATTTTAACATATGTTATAAAGATAGCTGTGTAATCACTGCAACTTATTCAGTAATTTCTTTATAGAAGCAATATTTAAACTATTCAAAGAAAATGTTGATGTTATTGCACTAACCTTTCAGTCCCAATGATTGCTATTAAGAGCTGATCAAAAAGTAGACGTAATATTCTCAACCTATGCAGAGTTAGCATCGGTCTATGTCTTAAACCTGTAAAAAAGCCATGTCTCTGCAGTGCTTGAAATGTTCTTGTATGCCTGCAATGGATACATGGCACCGGAATAAGAGTGACCTCGTGGCTGGGATCCCAGAAGCACTGCTGGTATGGTCCACTCCATGGTATGTTCCCCTCGGCATCCTCAGACACTGTTAAACCCATCTGTAGCCAGCACTGCTTATCTCCGATTGTAGTCAGCGCTACAAGTTCACAGGGTGCTAACAGAGTATTCCGTATGAACACAGAGGGGAAAAAAAACTTGTCCAAAGCCCATGAATGATTTAAAAATGACTTAAAAGTTCTCTATGATAAGGCACTGCTTTGTTGATTCCTTCAAACATGGTAGTTAAAAAAAATACAACTCAGTTGTGTTGTTTTATATATGAATAAAGATGTCAGCAACTAGTCATCTAACTGTCCTTGCCATTTGGCAGTATCTAGCTTCCTTTTCAGTAATAGCCCAATAAATCTTTATCTTTTAGTAAGTTGATGACAGCAAAACATCTTGAGAAGCTGCATGTGGTGTAGATATTATAGTTAATGTTTAAAATGCTTCGTGCCATCATCTACTGGGTGTTTTTTCCAGTCCAGATGTAACAGCTTGGCTTAAGGCGTGCGCTCGTGTCTCCCTCTAGTGACTCTAAGAGCCTAACGATAATTAAGCTAATTAATTGTTTTAAGGTCTGTAATTTCTTGGTGTAAGAGATCAGAGTTAGGCTTGCTTTAATTAATTCAGTAAAGGATCAGCCACAGACCGTGGCCCCTCCGAGCCGAGGCTGCGCAGACAGCAAGGTGACGGTCCTGCCCCGAGACCACCGTGTTTGCCCGCAGCAACTGAGATCTCTGCTCAGGTGGCCTTGGTGCTTGCACAGACCTCTTGCCAAAAGTAATACAAAATCTGCAGCTGTCTGGTTTGCAGAGTTTCTGTACTTCACATCGATGCAGTCTTCCTACTGACAAGCCCTTCTTAGTTCATCCAGAAACATGAAGGAAACCTGTTGTGGAATTCAAGGGTTGTCTCATCTCTGCCCCCTGCTTTGAGGACAGTGGAGGCTTTCCAGCGTGGAGCACCAGCGTTCACCGAGCGCACGCTGCCTCGTGGAGTGGAGCCGTGTTTGGGGTGGGAATCCTCCATGTTCCCACTGATTCTGCCCTCTTGTTCCAGTTCTCATTAATAAGCAACTGGCCTGTCATTTCTTTGTTATTTTGTAAGTCTTAGCGTGCTATAAATTACTTATAAAGTGACTTAATGAGAATTCTCTGGGTTTTGCAACTGGAGGTTTTTTTCAACCAGAAGTCTAGTTTTAAATGATTTATATGTCCTTTAAGGTACGCAGTAGGATTCCTTGCTGTATGTCATCAGCAAAGAACAAGACCGGCGCGAGCAGAGGCTGCGGGGTTAATTCCTGCCTGTCTGTTTGCTTTTTTTCCCTTTTCTATTTGACATTTATGTTGTAGTAGCCGTTGTGGATCTTGGCCTTGCATTACTAGGCACATGAGAAGGCTGCTCTTAATTATTACTTTAACCTTAAGGGTACATATGAAGCACAGAATAGTGAACGTAATAGCATCACATTAATTACGGGCGTATTCCCAGGTAATGAGGGATGGGAGTGCTGCAGGAGCAGCCTCAGCAAACCGCTCTGGTGAGGGCATCGCTCTGCTCAAGCCCTTTGTGGAGCCCTTCTCCACCCTCTCAGAAGCAAGAGTTTTGAACAGACACCTTGAAGGGCTATTGGAACTGTTCACAGTCATATTTAGCATGTTAAAACTTTTTACAAGAACTAGTGAGTTTGATCAGAAAATAGTTATTTTTGGCTGCCAATGTGGCAAAACCACTTCAAATACAAACTCAAGAATGTGTTGAAAGGAGACGGTTTGCCAGCGCAGCTATTGTTGTAGCAAAGTCTCTGCTCTGATCCACGGGAATCCTCTCTCCAAGATACATTACTTAAAAAGTTAAGGTAGATGTCAAGCGCCTGGAAAACCTTTACGTCTTTGAAAAGAGTGTTGGCAGGGGGTTGTTTTGGTTTGGTTTCTTGTTGCAAACCCTGTTTTTGTGGACTGGTAGCTGGAGTTTTGCTTCCCTTGGGAAGCTTTGCAGATTAATTTGGTAGTGCAGTGTCACTGGTTTGATAATGTGCTCTCTTCGTGGGATAACGGAGATGCGTGACTTGCGGCAGTGCATCCAGCCTTTTAAGTACAGGGGTTTTACCCTAAAAAAACTAAGTAGAGCATCATCATGAATTTGCAGTAAATTTTCTCTTATTTCTGATTTCTAGCTCTAAAGAAAAGCCTTAGCTTTTTTTTTTTTTTTCAATATATATAAAAACTCAGTGCTACTCCCAGGGATGCAGCCACACAGGGTCCTCTAGAGAGCCAGGGCTGCCTCCCCTGGGAAAAACCAGAAAAGGTCTGTAAGGGTTTGAGCAGAATTATTTTACCTAAACATGGCAACTGTAAAAATGCATTTTAATGCGTATCTCAATGAGCGCTTGTTCAAGCAGAAACCAGCCCCTAAACACTTCAGGAACTGAAAAAGGGACGAATCCACAGTGCCTGTTATCTTGAGTACATAAATGGTGCTTCAATGCCCTGCGGTACAGCTATCACGTGATAAGCGTGTGCCAAGTCATGGGAGATGTGAAAAACATTACGGCCGATAAATGAATGTTTTATTTTGAGTAGGCATGAAGGAGGATGTTGAAAACTGGGTTTCTTCCTGACTCTGCTGCCAGGAATACAAAGCGGCACACAAGAGACTTTGAAGGCCCCTCTGGGAAAAATGCCATTACCAACTCAACTGTGGTGTGTTGTCCAAGTTGCCCTGAAGGAATCTCTGCCAGAAACACCTGTTAACAATAAGGACTTGTTAATGTTTCACAATTATTTTCCCAAGTATGTTATTGCTACACCAGTCCCCAACACAAGAAATTCTGGCAAACATTAAATACACGATACCTGTGAAAACCTCTGGTCTGTCTGCATCTGCAAAGACCAAGATAAAGCGGCATCTGCAGGTCTGGTGAGGACTCAGTGGAGCTCAGCTTCCACTCAGCAGGGAGGGATTAATGGGGTGTGTTGGGCACACACGTGGGATCGTTTGGGAACCAGCACCAGGGAATAGAAGGTGGGCTGTAAACAAAAAGTAACCTACTCCAGTGCCTCTTTACCATAGTATTAAGTGTCTTACTTGTTTTTGAGTTACTTGTTTGCCCTGCCTTGTGAATCTTCATTTTTCATTTATCCCTTTTCAGTCCCAAAGATGAGCCACTTCATCAGGGATGAAAAAATCTCAGACTTGTGCTTTTCATGCCATTCCCCTGCCACGGGGCACACCTGGTATCATGTAGCATCTCCACCGCTGCTCTGTGTGCAATCAGGAAGAATAAAAAGCTGTGGCTCTATCAGTCATGACCACAACTTTTTCAAAGAAAATCAACATGGGTATCTCATTTTTTGTGGAAGAAAGTTAAGCAACAAACTACTTACGGCACATCCTAATTTTTCAATACAGAGGCTGCAAAAGGGAATGGAGGAGAGACGCCCACGTTGGTGGCTGGTCAGAAGGGATTGCTTATATTTGCCCCAGCACTCTGAAGATGTTGGTTCATCACCAGCTTCAATTCAGAGCAGATACAAGCTCATGATTTATCAGAGGTGTGAGTCTCCTGCTTCAAGGTGTGTTTACAGAGCTCCTGCTAGGCGTGGTAGACTTCCCTTTGGGGAAGTCAAGGCTGACCAGGCTGTGTACCTTTGCAACTAAAGAAAAAGAGCGAATGGTGGCTTCTTTGCCTGATATCAAGGCAATATTGAAGTTTAATTTGATAGTTTATCCTCCCCAAGTGAGGAAACTGCAGCACTAGCACAGCACCTTCAATATACCTACCTCATGCTGCCGGCTCTTAAAGGTAGTTTAAGTGCCTTGATGTAGTAAGTAAGTACAGATATGTAAGTGAATGCAAGTAAAAGTAAAAAATGTAAGTAAAGATACTTAAAGCACCTTGATGGATGTCAAAAAGGGACATCAGATTTTGAAGTCATACTGCGAGCCTGTCTTCTTTCTTGAGCCTTGATACACCTTTTCAGTGGGTTTGTAAATTTGAACATCTGCTTAAATCTCATCTGCTTGATATAGTTTATGCGCAAGCTATTTAACAGCACACATTTCCAATTAATGACAGATTGCTAAATGGCGTGGGTCCCGAGGAACGTTTCACGTTGATGGTGCAATGCTTCTAGATTCTCACGTGTTGAGTGTCACATCCATTGCTTGCAAAAGATATTCACGGACTGCAGTGACAGAGACTGATTCATTTTGCTTGGGTGTTCCACAGGAATAGGTGGATTCAAACCCACTGAGATACAAGAAGGAGCTGGAGCTGGGGGTCTCCTACACCCTGGTAAGTGCTCTAGTCACTGACTGATTTGATAAGGAAAACACTATCTATGGCTATCATCCCACAGGCTTATAAATATAGCTTTATCGTTTGCTTATTTTTAACTGGAATGAGCGTGTTGGTAATTTGCGTGATTTTTCGGCCTCCAAAAATGTCTGAGTGACTCAGTAGGTGGCACCCTTTCTATTCCTTTATTTCCCACCAAATGTCAAAAGTAAGTTGGAGCTGGAGCTTGTGTGTGTGTGTGAAACAAGTTCAGTAAAAATGTAAATGCATATTTGTCTCCTTAATTGAATATAGTATATTGTGAAATCATTACTGTCAGGGCACACTTGGGTTTATACAAACGCTTAAGTAAAGAAAATATATAAACCTAGATTGACTTGAACAATTTGAATGGGATAGCGGACATCTGTGTTCAATAATGTTACTTTGGTAAGCGGTGTTTAATATTTCATGTCAAAGCAAGGAGAGTAATAGAACGGGGTATTTTCTGAATTCTTAGATTGCTGAAGTTTATGGCACGGCGTAATATATAATCTGTCCTTTGTCAAGCTCACCAGAAAGAACCCTACTGCAGCTGAAGATGTAAAGTGCTCTAATATATATGTTTCTAGACCTCTCCCTGCTTGAGGAATTAATCTTGGAAGGTGCTGAGTGCCCCGAAGTGCCAGTGAAGTCAGTGGGATTTGAAGTTTCTCGGAGCTCGGTGGACGGGGATCCTTGCAGGGGCTAATTACCCTCCTCCAGGCCATGGCCAGGAAAGCCCTTAAGCGCTGCTTAACATTTAGTGTGTGAGGAGTCCTCTTGAGACTGGCGTTAGTAACGCTGCTGAGATAGAGTGTCCAGAGGTCCAGCTCATGCCTCCATCATCTTATAAAATAAGAGCTGCTCCCTGACCTCGGGAATTTAGAATCTGGATGTGAAAGGTTAAAAAAGAGGGAGAAAGCTCCTCGCCCAGGTGCACATCTGCCACCAAGGGCTGAGCCGAGAGTGCCCCAAAATGGGCCAGAGCCTTATCTGCTGGGCTTCGGGCGGTGGAGGAGGCGGCGAAGGGCACCCCTTTGCTCCAAGTGAAGGCTGTGCGCAAGTACATCACCAGCTCGAGGACTCTGTTTGCCTTTAGAAAGTTCAAAGGAAGAGAAACATTTCAAAGTATCTTCCAAGTCCATTATTAATGAACAATTACATTGATGTTTTTGGATGGATTTGCACAGAGTAATTCATCTACAAACAAATCTTTCTTTTCTATTCCTCCCCGCCACCCCCTCCAACCCCAATCTTTCGTATTTCAGTTTTAGGTGAAATTCTGTAGTGGAAGTGGCCAAAAGAAACATGCTTTCCCGAGCCTCATGCCGAATGTCTGTCTGGATATTTTCATTTTAACTGCAGCTTGGGAAAAAAAAATGTAAACACAGTGCTAGTATCATTTTTAAGCTGAAACTGTTCTTCCCCCGTGCTCAAATAGCATTATAAATGTTTGCTCAAAAGAGGCATATTTATTCATCTAGCCTCTGAGAGAACACTGTGTGCATAGGTAGTAATAAAAATGTATTAAGGAGTGAGAGAGATTCCCCTGGTAAATGGTTTCTCTCTTGACCTCCTCTTAAGCATCTTAGCGGGGCTCTGCTCTTGCCTCTCTGAGGAAGTATGTTTGCACTGGGGAGGAAGAATTTTTAAAGTTGCAGAGTGTTACAAACAGTGAGCAAATAAGTGTGGGTTTGTTGGTTGGGTTTTTTTATAATGCTGGAAAAAAAGTCTTATGAAAAAGACGTGGCATGCAAAGCAGTCACAATGAATGTTGTTCCAAATATGCCATAGAATTTCTTACAAGGTAGATGATCTGTGTGATTGTTATTCCATAACGCTATTTTCTTCCTCACTAATTTCTCAACAAATAGTTTTTTCGCATAACTATTCGCTACTCCTGCATTCGGTATTCAGACATCCATCAGATACCCAGCATTTGACCGTGCGGCTTATCTGGCACATATTATTGTCCCCTGGTTACCAGCACAAGTATTTGTATGTGCAAAAATGATTTCCAGTAACTTTTTTGCATGAGACCATGGAATTGCTTTTCCATTAATTTGGTTCACTCAAATGTTTGTGGGAAGGAAACACAAAACAGGAGGGATTGTAGCAGAAAGAAATTCATCAGGCTGTTTGTATGACTAAGGGCAGGACCTCCCTGCTTTGCTCACCCAGCTATCTCTCCTGTCCAGTTAAATGTGCAGTTGGCAGTCATCAAACAGGCTCGATTCACCATAGAAGCTGGAGATGGAAAACACCTGCTCACATCATCTTCCATCCAGTGCAGAGCCGTTTCCCTGCAGGACGTAGGTCATCCCTAAATTCTGCAGCTGACACGCTATGCACAGCCTCAACTGGCAACATCCTGTCCAGGGCGGCACTTCATAAATCAGGGTTAGGCCCAGGACATCGGCGAGGAAGAGCCGTTACCAACGCCATATCTCCCTTCCCAATGGCTTTCTTATGTTTCAAGGAATCAGTGGCATGTCAGAAATGATACTCTTACTGAAACACTGAATAGTATCTTGATAGTGCCGTATCTTGCCAAGCAAGAACATAAGCAAACACTCAGGTCTTCACTGGGGACTTGAGCAATCGCCCGCCATGGCCAACATTCCTCCCAGCTGTTTACGCGTCCATCATAGGGTCGTTGCTGCTGTTATCAATAGCTGATGTTATTAGTGCTATATTACTATGTCATTTTATCATTCCTGGGTGGGAGGATGAGTTAAACGATGAATCTGTGCATATTTGTCACGATGGGAGCTTCCAGATCGCTGTGTTTCTGTGGAAACCTGGCCCTGGTTTAGCTGAACTGGCTTTAAAATCTAACCCCGTTGTGGGTGCTGAGCACTCAGGAAAGGAAAAAAAGCTGGCGCTGCGCTCCACTTGGAAATCTGCTCCCAGATGTATGGATGTTTGTTTATTTTTACATTTAAGAGATCTAGAAAACTGCACCAAGATGCAAAATAGCACAACAGAAATGGTCTTTGCAAATACTAATCTTCACCAACTGGCATACAGCAGATAAGTATTCTTTCCATAAATTTTTGGGTAAGCTTAAGTTACAAAAGGCCAAAAAGGAAAGATCAAAAAAAAAAGCCTATCTCAGCCAAGATCATTAGTTTAGAATATATGTAGTGCCAAAACAACCCAAGTTGCACAATTTCACCACACATACCCATTCCTTAACCCATTCTGGCTGGATCAAAACTCAACAGAAGTTGATGACTCCAGTAGGCTGCGATGGGCTTCGCACCAGCTGTGGCAGTTGGTACCCTACCCCTGCTTAGGGACTGCTGGCCCGTTGCCCTCAGTGCAGGTAGTATTGGGCAACATAGGGTTATTTCTGCCTCCCCTGGTGAAGCAGTATTTTGAGCAGAAGCTCCTCGGGTACTAATCAGAAATGGTGCACCCTCCCCTCCATTAGACCTGGGTTGGAGGCAAGCTCAGTTGAAGGGCTGCTGCTTCACTTGCTGAAAAAGACCACAGCGCTACGTTAGCGTGTGTGTCTTCCTGAGCCTTGAGATAGAGTCTTTCAAAGTACTCTTGAGATACCTGTAACATATGGTGACATTTTCAAATATTCACCATGTGGAGAGAGTGCTGTAATGTAGGCAACTGCCATGCTGCGGTGACGCTGGGGAAATAGCAGAAGTCTGGCTTACAGAGCAAAGATTAAATAATGTTGTCCAAATTTTAACAAGGTTATCACAGTAGGCCTGGGAAAACTTCAGCCATGTGGTTCTCTAAAGACTTTGAGGTATTGTTAATTAAATGACTGCTGTGTTTTTACCTCCCATAAAAAACTTTACCTCCCATAAAAGCTTTTTAGCTTGACAATGCATTAGGCAGAAACCCTGCTCAGTGTCTGCCTGCTCTTGAGCAAATGCTTTATGTTGCTCTTGGGGCTGCGCGAGCAGGCGCAGCTCTGGTGCCAGCGCCCCAACCCAACCTGTATCTGGCTGGAAGGGCCCCGAGACGCCACCACCACCCCCTCTTTGGTCACGAGTGGGTCAACGGTGGTAACCTCCTGGCTGAGGAACGCAGCCGGGCAAGATGGGAAGGGCATGAAAATGTTCTGATTGCCATGAGTGAGAAGCAACACAACATCAGTATTGCCTCTCTTGTTCTTGGCATTGCAACAATGCATAGTTTTCTGTTGTCTCTGGAACCACTCAGGCCTGTAATGAATGGAGTACCAGTGATTGGAAACGTTCCTTTTAAGCGGATGTTTCCATTAATTTGTTTTCCTCCTTAAGCCTTGTAATGGTTTTTGCAAGTGTCAGCAGAAGGGCTGAAGCATCTCTTGATCTTGCAGATTGCATGTCCATGTGGACCAGTCCAGGCACTATGTGAAATTTTCAACACAATATTCACTTGTTCTCCAAACTCTCAATGTTTTGATTATTTCATTTCACTGGTACTAAGAAGGGAAGACTTCCAAGGTCTGCTTTTTTAAAAGTAATCGCAGACAGTAATTCTGTTTGCAAACATGATATGTACAGCTGATTTTCAGAAAAGCTGAGCTCACCTTCTTCTCCGTGACTCCAGGCAAAGTTATGGGAGTTTGATATCTCCGAAAAACTGGAAAAAATAGTGGCCATCCTTTAAAATACCAGTTGAATGTTTAGAGTGGGTTAGGACACTTCAATTAAAATAAAATTTTAAGAAATCACTTGTCAGCGCCAAAGCTCTGTGGAGGATCAGGTTAATTTAGACTGTACCTTCCACTGTCCCTGCTTCTTGGTCTGTGATTTACCCAAATCACAAGAGTGCTGCCGCTTTAAACAGCCCAGCGGTCAGGATAGCTCACATATGCAAGCTGGGATGACAACCTTCAGCTGAATGTGTCTGAGCAGAGATTTGATCTCTCATTTCCCACAGCCAAAGGCCTAAATTCTAGGACATTAGCAAGACAGAAACTGTTGTCAGGCATCTATCTTGTTCTGTTGGAGAAAAGAAAAAAAAATTTAAAAAAAAAAAAAAAAAGAGGAGAGAGAAAAGGAGAGGAAAAAACCTTGGCTCCGCCCCAGTGTGGAAACCTTTCCCATCTCAATTTAGCTGAAAAAAGAGCCAAGACTTACAGCCAATGCCTTAATAACGTAGGGACCCTATTCAGCAAACTGTTTAATCCCATACTTAAGTGTACCTATGGACACGGTTTATGTTCAAACTTGCATGTTTTGCTGGATTAGGATGGATTTAGATGGAAACTTGATGATCTGGAGAAGCAAGTCTGTACCTCTGATCCTTCAGGCTTTACTCAGGCAGATTGCCTACTGGTAAATAAAAACTCAGGTAGATACTGAAAGTGGAGACCAGCTGCTGCGCCCAGCAACGATAACTGGTAGAGGTTTGGGCTCTGTATCGGCCTATCTATTTTTTCATGTCTGTAAGATGTGATACAGATTAGATGACAGTACTTTGGTCTCTGAACATCTCATATCGACCTCAGACAGAGCAGCCATCCTCAGACAGTGCCCCTAAAGGCATGCTCACTGTCAGCGGCAATCACAGATGCTTAGTGGGAGGGCACACATGTCACCGCATGCTGACAGCAGAAATGTGTGGACCCCAGTGAATCAGGAAGCCCAGAAAGGGGACCATGGCAGTTTGGTGGCTGGTTAGGTTGGTGCATGGAGAAGAGCAATATAAAGAGGGATATCCTGAATCTGATTTGCTTTTGCATCAATGCAGTAGGGAAGTCCCACGCTCCTGTGCTTCCAGACATGCTAAGCGCGTTTTCATGAGCTCACAGAAATGCGGGGTTGGCTGGGACCTTGGGAGGTCACATAGTCAAGCTGCTGCACTGACGCCAAGACCATCCCTGACATGTGTTTGCCTGTGCAGTTATTGAAAACCTCTTCTCAAGGGACTCACTAACTTCATTCTTTTCATTAAGTGCTTCGTGACCTTTGCAGTTGGGAAGCTTTGCCTAACATTCGAGCCACACCACCTCTGCTGTTAACGCAGGCGATTTCTTTCCCCATGGGATGCAGAGTTGTTCGTTGCCCTTTTCTTAACCATACTTTGTGCACTGGGAGATAGCTAGCACATCTCCCATGTGAAAACAAGCACCTTTTCAATTCTCCTCAAGCTTATATATATGTGTGTGTAATATATATATATATATAAAATATATATACACATACATAAAAAATGGTACTTTGGTCCCATTGCTCTCCCAAGTGCTGCTGTTTCTGAAGCTGCCCAGTGATGCCCTCCCTGGAGCTGTGCCCCTCTTCCAGACCTCAGTCCCATCCACTGCTCAGCTCCTGTCACACTCACGGCTATGCATTGAATGTCCCTGAGTCCTTCCCTCAGGTCATTTTTCTAGGTTTTGTCGGACCACGTTGAACAGGGGCTCTCAAAGTCCTCCCCAGATCCCCTGGGTCCAGCTCTGGGAGGTGCTGGAGGACCTGCAAATCCGGGGGCCATGTGGGGTGACCTGTTATCTGGCAGCTCCTGCGCTGATATGACGACATCGTTGTTCGTAGAAGAAGTATGTTGGCATTCAGGTATGACTGCCCCACAGGATCATAGAAGTGATTTAATATTTTAAACTATGAAACATGGCTTTTAACGGTTTCTGCAGGGTGCAAGGGCACTTACAAGATAGCACTGTATTAGTCACTACCATGGGCCACCTTCTGAATATTATAAACCTTAATTTACTTTTTTTATAATCTGAATGGACTTTTTAAGTATATCTAAGGGAATTGGAGTGAGGAGAAACATTGCTTAATTCAGCCATTGCATCCTTAAAGCCAGATTGGAAACATGGAAACCATATGTGAGCTTTTAGCTAATAAAATAAAATGCCAAAATGTGGCGGCTGAAGCTATTGCACCCAAAATATAATTGCACATATGCTCATTTACTCACTTATAATCAAAACATTAAAAATAAAAAAAAATATATTTGATACTCAGACTAGGTGTAACTGTTGGACTAAGTTATTTTACAAAATTATTTTACATGGAAAGAATGTGCATGGGTTTTTCTAATGGCAATGTAAAAAGCAAACTGTATAAATACAGCCACACACAGCACCAATTGATAATGTTTCACCTGAACACAAAAAAGTCCTCAAAATCCTTTAGCAGGCCAAATTTATATTCATCTTACTATAAAGTAATCTTACTTTTAGGTGTCTCTAGACTACATATTAATGGTAAGTACGTTTTTTATGCTGAGCATTGGTTTTCTTAGCGGCAGATTCATTTTTCCATGATTACAAATCCTAAAGAGATATTTAGCCCTGTCAAAGGTGCCAGAACTGAAATCATCTCTTTGCTTAAACACTTCATCCTTCATGTCCTGACTGTCTCTAAAACACTGGTTTTAGCTGGTTTTAGTTTCTCTTCAATCCAAGCCTTACTGTCCCAGAACTGATTGGAAGCTTCATGGAGCTGTTCAAAATGAGCTGCTTAAAAATCAGTCAGAGAAGAGCCTGCTCCTTACCCAGAGGTTAAGGACCATACAGTCTTTTTTCTCCTCCTATTTTTCCCTGTGATATTGGTTGCATGAATTCAGGGAATCTCAGCTCAGCTTGGGCAGCTGAAAAGGGGTTTTGCAGCACATGGTCTCTGGGGAGGTGCTTGCTGAAGCCAGGGATGGGCAACAAACATTTATGGCATCAATCTTGAATGCTGAGGTCTAGTGCAAGGCTGAAGCACTGATGGGACTGCAATAAATTCACTTTTGCTGTGAATTAGCTGTCAAGAGTGGGAAGCGAGAGGAGCAGCGCTGCTTTCGCTGAGCGACAGGCTACACTAAAACTTGTCTGAGTGTAAACCTCAACCTAATGTGCCATGAGATGCCATTGCCCAGCTGGACATAACAGGGGCAGCTCTTTCACTTTGGAGGCATTTACCTTCTGGTGTTGCCCAGGGTGCCCTCCCCACGGGCAGCCCGTGTGTCTGCTCCAAAGCATCGCTCCCAAAGCCGATGCAAAGTTCCTTGAAATTAGGCAAAGCAACCAAAAAAACATGTAATGCACATGAAGAATGAGATTTTTTTTCAGTCACCAGCACTTTATTTTTTTAGAAACATGAGCGAAGTGGGTAAAAATTCTAATGTGTCTTCTAAAAGGATGAGAGAGGAAAATTAATTAATAGGGAAGCAATTGGATGGGAACACGGGTTAAGTGCCTGGCTCTGCCACTGGCTTCTTTCACAACCATGGCCAACATCCATATTTCTTCCTCTCTCCAACCTTTGGGTCTCTCCTGCCCCCGTACGCCATCTGTAACGCAGCTCCCATCTGCAAAGTATTTCCATTGTTTGTCTCGAGAGCTTGATGGCTTTTGACTATGTGCAGCGCATTGCACAATGGCCTCTGGATGCTATTTTATAAACAGCAAATATAAATAGAAGACTTTTAGGGAGACTAATAAAAAAACTTTAGGAATAATCTGTTTAAAGTGAATTTGAAAGTGAAAAGCTGACGTGCAGATGCAGTGCTGGGATATCTTTAAGACATGCTAGCCAAGAAATTGGCCCTTGTTTATTTTCTTATGTGATAAGTTAGATAGGGAAAATGTTTTCATAATTTTTTTTTCAAAAATTAAAAAATCAGATGGAGCAGCCAAAGGAATGAGTGAAGTCAGATCAAAGATGATAAATTGAGTCTGATGAGATGAAGAGTTTACCTACTTTAAATACTGAACTGAAAAAGTCCAATTTTATAGAAAATTCTTTCTTAAAAAAAAAAAAAAAGAGAGAGAGAGAAAGAGGAAGAAGAAAAAAAAAACACAAGAGAAATGAAAAGAAAAACATGCCATAGCCAATAAGTTGTGAAAAACTCTGGAGACTGGCACTTTCAAATGCTTGGCAGGTTATTAAGCCAATTTTTATTTAGTCCACTATAACTGTTGGAGGGTCTGTGATTCCCAACTGTTTCACATCAGAGAATGAAAACAACTATAGCCCAGCCAAGACCACATTGGTGACTGCCAGCCCCTTTATGTGCCAAACATGAAAGCAACAAGTCCAGATGCTTTGATCCCAGCATTTTTGGATTTAGCCCAGAATGTTTTTAACTCATGTTAGGACAACATACATTATAACTGGAAATCAATCAATAGCACTGTGACCTTCAAACGCAGTAAATGTTTGGAGTTAGTTTCTGAGCATGTAATCTAAATTGGGGATTGGAAGTTGGAAGCGGTCCTAACCTAACAGAAAAAAAATGTATAGTTTTAAAATCTGGAGTTGCAAGGAAGCAACAAATGAAGGTTTAATTGTCTAGGGAAAGAGTATGAGGCATCGGAGATGCATCTGATGTGGAGAGCTGCAAAAGCCCAAGGAGCAAAGCAACGCCATCGAGCCATCCACCCCAGCATAACGGGGAAACAGTAAGTGGGATGATATGGGAGAAATACATATGGAGCAGCCCTCTCCCACTCTGGGCTGGGGATCATAAGCCCATTTCAGAGGTGAAGTGGTCCCTGGGTCAGTGCCATGTCAAATGGCCACAAATGCCTCCTCTCAGTCACCAGTGGGTGCCCATTGGCATCTGCCTTCAGCAAAGCTGTTGTTGGCCTCTGCCCCACGCTGCAGGTCTGCAGGGCAGGGTGGCATGCAAGGGCAGGGGGATGCCCATGGGGAGCAGGCAGGGAAAATGCATCCATGCATCCCAGGAAGGTTTATGCCCAGTGTCTGCATCCCGGGCATTTCACAGGAAGTCCTGAGCCACCACCCCATGCTGTGGGACACCTTTGGCAAAGTTTCTAGCAAGAAAGAAAAAGAAAGAAAGAAAAAAAAGAGCTAATTTATTGTAAATATAGCTGTACTGTAGACCAGGTTTTAGCTAGTATTACAGACCTACAGCATAATGCCTTTAACCTTTACACTACTGCTACGTGACGTAACACCTGATGTGCACCGATCTAAATCAGATGAAGGTCTGACCTCTACGGGGGAGAAGTGGCTTCAAAAGGTAATTAAAATAATTTAATCTCTTTTTTTTTTTTCCTTTTGCGGTATAATTTAATTGTATTGCCACTAAATACCAGTCTAGACAAAGTCTTGTTAAAAGCTTTAAAATCCCGGAGTAGTTTTACCTATTAGTGATCACGAATGGCTTTGGCATGCTGTGGTGCGAGCTCACACAACAGCTCCCTTACAGCAATGCTCCCGCGGTTACAAACCTCTATCACAAGGAATAAAAACCAAATGAATAAAAAAAGCCCTTCTCCAGCTAGAAAAGCAAGTCCTTTTTAGCAGATATGAGACCCATACAGACACAAATGGCAAATCAGCCAGTCGCTGTGGCAATGCAACGCTGACTCGGTGCCCGCCCTGGTTGTCACCGGCAGCTGCAGGGGCACAGGGGTGGCGGCGGTGCCAAGAAGCGGCTGTGCCCCACAGCTAAGGCTCGCCTGGCAGGGATGTGCCGTCACACCTCAAGGCCAGGCTCAGCAGTTGCAATGATTCACACCCCAAATGAACTCCCTCGGGGTGGTGTAACGCGGGGAAGGGAGACAGCCGCTTCACACGGGGAGGAAGGGGCATCGGGCACATGGAAACCCTTGGGAGAGCAGACGCAGCCTGGAGTACCACTCACAGGTGGGAAAACCTCTGTTGCAGCGAACACAATGTGCGGGAGCAGGGTCAGGGAGTGGAGGAGCCCTGAGAAGTCCCACTGGGGTGCAGGCTGAGGCAGCATCACCCCAGGTTGAGTCTGGGTGTGGGTATGTGAGCCCCAGCCCCTGTAAGCCAGGGCTGGCTGCATCCTCATGCTGATGCCTGTCCTTCTCATGCCTGGACCTCTCACGCCTGGACTTCTCACGCTGTACTCTCTGCGCCCTGGATGCAGAGGAGCAGCCTGTGCCACCTCTCCTTTTCCAGTGCACCGTATTCTTGGTGGCCCATTTTTACGAAGAGGGAAGATGCACCACATATTGCAGAGGGCCCAAGACTCTTTGCGTGAGCCTCCACCCCTTCCCTGACAGAAAAACTGCATTTTGTCAATGCTAAGAGAAAATAACGCAGTGCTAGATAATTGTCGTCATTTGTCTGCCTGAGCTGATGACTTTCCCGTTTCATTTCCTCCTGTGTAATGTTATAGGGGACATATATGAGATATTCAGCAAGGACTGAAGCAGGGAAGTCTGCAGGAGTGTTTAGTGGGAGGTCAGGAATTTTTAAGAGGTATTATTACAAGGCGGTGTGGTTTGGGTCATGTTTCTTGTAGACATCTTGTCAGGAAACTTTTTAAATAATAAATTATAATGTCTTTATATATCATACAAGCTTATTAAACTCAATCTTTAAACATAAAACTGAATTTTGAAAATATCATCAGACAAGCTCAGAAGTTTTAAAAAAAAATATTGATGAGAAATAAAACATATGCTGGCCAGAGTTTTAAAGACAGTAGCCACAGCACAGCAGATTTTAATTAGCAGCTACCTGCAGTGGCAGTGGCCTGGGATGAAATGTTTTGATGTGCGCAAATGTTTCTATAAAACAGTTGAAGCTTTCTCAGATCCTGTATCATTCTTTTACTGAGCATTGCGGTTTTCCAATATGAATATTTCACAGACTGGGATCTCAGGAAGATCTGAAGTCTTTGCTCTTGGTCTCTGTTTCTCCAACCCTAAAATGAGGATACTTACATTTATTTACTATGAAAGCCTCTTAGCTGTTCCAAAAAAACAATATTTAATGTCTGGTTAGAACTAGCAGTTGCGGAAGCAATAGCTGAAGACATAATCTTACCATAAATCCTGCTAACACTTGGACTAGGAGAATAACACTCTATGTAATGATCCAGATTTCCTCTTTGAAATATTTCTGCTGTGCCATCTTTTGTCAAAAATACCCCTGAATTTAACCAGCACAGACCTTTTTCAGAAATGTAGAGCAAACAATTTATGTTCTTTCTCCCAGACACCTCTGGCAAACGGCTGTGTGCTGCAGAGCCTCTGCTGACTTAACCAAGGCACTTCACAAAGAAAATCCTTGAAGGTGGCTTGGTGACCCAAGCACCATCTCTGCTGGGAATCCCCCATGGCAGCAACCCAGCTCTGATCTGAATGTGGGGCTCTTCGCTTTAGCTCACCCTTTCCCTTCTGGATGGGTCAGGACTGCACAAAAACATGGCGAAAACCAGTGATGGACTCACTGACATCGCCTGGGGAGATGAAGTGGGTCCTGAAGAGCTTTTGGAGCAGCAAGAGGATGCCCAGCACCATGCTCATCTCTCATTCACCCATTGGGACTGACCTCGCAGCACAGAAAGAGATGGAAAGGCAGGACAGATCCAGTCTGTGAGCCATTTTCAGGACTCATGGTAAGACTTAATGTCTGATAAAGTCAGGAAAAAATCCATCTTCCTGAGCACAGCCTGATTTGTGTGGACTTGGGGTAAAGGGTGAGGTGCGTTTGCTATCCTCTAAATGAATCCTGTCCCAAGTCAGGGAGGTGGCTACTGCTCCTGCTGAAAGGAGCGCTTACAAATTACTGGGATACCCCTCAATTCACGTGCACTGTTGATCTGAATGGGAGAGCCACAACATATGTGCATACATACGTATGTGTCCCACCTTCTGCACTCATGATGCTCATTTCTGGGCTCATCTTTCTGCCTTAAATTTCCTGGAGCCTGAAATGAAGGTTCTTGTGCCACAGCCTACACCTTCACCTACATCACCAGGGACGGCTCCTAGGGAGGTCACACCATCACACCACACTGTCCCATAGGGACCTGCCCTTCAAGTGCACTCATCAGCCTCAGACGCAGAGGATGCACCATGTCCTGTCCTGATTTACACCCTACGGGGTCCAGCCTGGCCTGGTATCAGCAGCTGGCACCTAGTGAAGAGATAATATTTATAGAGATATAAGTCAGGGAGCCCCTTTCCAATGTAAATAGTACCAAAACAATTTGACCCTAGGTACTAATTTCCTTTCTTAATCCGTAGCCTATTAGAGTGTTCTTGTAAAGTGCAGGTTTTCCTCAAAGGTGCTTTTTATCAAACGCTGATGGAGGTTGGTGGAATGATTGGTCATGAATTGCTGGCCTCACAGTAAGGGTAAATGTGATTAAGGTAATTAAGTTGTAGGCACTGTTACATATTAGAGATAGCTATAGATTTTTATTATCTGTTGTGTCAGGTTTAATTGGTGGCTATTAGTGTCTTGACAGATCTCAAGATGCACAAAGCTTTTTAATAGGAAATCTGATTGCACCTGGGGGCATTTTCTCTCCGCAGCCAAGATTGCTTTTCTTCTCTATCACAGGGAATACTTGGATTCAGCAGTACCGCAGCAGCTCTTGATCAAAAAACAACCTTCAGTGGTCATTAGGAGGGTTAGAAGGCCTGGGATGAACAGGCAGCATGGCCAGGACAGTATATGGGGTATGAAGGAACTGGGGGTTTATTCTCTGCATTGCGAATTCCCCGTGTTTGAATTTCTGGTCATTTCTGCCTATTTTGACTGTTAATTTTTCAGGGTAGAAAGAACTACACTTTATTTATACAGAAGTGATCGTATTGGCTCTCATCTTGTTTTTGGACACATTGGTCTTCCTATAACACAGAAGATAGCTATGGAGTACTACCAGACACCGGGGATTTCTTAAAAAATTTATTTAAAAGTGAGGTCCAGATCCAGGCTTAGAGCAAGAATTTCTGGCCCAGTCACATTTTAAAGAACAGGAAAGGGAATTGTAAGATCAGTTAATTAACCATAGACTAGGCAAGATACATTGGCGAATGATTATAGCCCTGCTTCCAAAGCACATTGAGAAGCTGCTGCTTCCAGCAACATGCTACATGGGTACCTTGTGTTAACCTGGAGGGAGCGTCCCTACTGCTGAACCACACAGCTCATCAGCATCAAATAACATGCTAGATTTATCCTCTGCAAATTCTCATCCACATGTATAGATGCAGTCCAATGTTGTTAAGCTTGTGAAATTTGATGGGCTCACAGCACGAGGTAGTTTAGCTGCCGCTATGTGAGATTCCCATCTATGTTCGGGTTTATTGAAAACGTTATGTCCCATCTGTTTCTAGATGCTCCTTTCATGTTCCTCATCTCTTTAGGCTCTCTTTTCCAAAGAGTTTGCTTGATCCATGTGGAGTTAATAAGCGATTTTGGTGTGTGAGTATATGCGTAAGGACCAAGATGTCTTGTTTCATAAAAGTCTGTCATTGATTTATTCCTCCTTCTGCTGCCTTGCTTCCTGTTCATTTCTCCTCGCACTTTCAGAGCAAGGGACGCTGTTTACATTAAGGATGTTTCTTGTGTTTACAGATGGGGCAGCATTTGTAAATGATTCTGAAGAGTTGTTGTTTCCAAGGAGTCTCTCCAGGCTTTCAAGAAGGGGTCTCACCACGTTAGTGCTTCATGCTCACTGTTTGTTTTAAACTTATTTTATATGCCAAAAAAAAAATGCGAGTGGGACTGCTCAGCCCCCGGTGCCATTAACATCCCCATCGTTTTCTGCCAGCTGGGCAACCGGGATGCATGTGGACATCAGGTCTACCAGTGTTTGTCTGCATGAGCAGTTCCACTCGCTTCTCCTCGTGTGTAATCGTGTGACACGCAGTCATGGGATTTTATTTCAGAAAGTCATCTTTCTACCTCCTCTCTCTCCCCCATGTATGATGAGTCTTTATATCATAACTAGGAACACTGGAGTTTTATAACAACACTGGTTTTTTCTTTCAGAAAAAAAAAGGAAAACCATGCTAGTTTTGTGTTTTATCGGTATGTATGCTTTGTCTTTTGAGTCCCACTTTAAGGACGCATTTGTTGTTTTGGACTTTTTCAGGTTCATTAAAAAGATAGTCGAGGAATACATCAGCCTGAGGCATGGCTCCTCATGGAAGTCCTTCTGCCACACATGGTGGATTTTGTGCTTCTCTTGGTGTCTGAACTGTAGAGAAACACTGAAAACAAATACATTTATCAGCTAGATGTGCATGTGCTTGTCATGGAAGAGTGGACACCAATTTGAATCGACTAGCATCCTTTTTATCCTGGGATGCGGGGGAATGTATTTTCCCTAGCGTCATGACATAGTTTCTGCATAGCCTAAAATAAAAAGCACATGTTGCATAAAGGCGAAGTGCATGGATATCTAAGCTGTCAAAGAGGAAGAGTGACCAAGCCAAATATCTTTGGCTAAATGAGGCAGGAATTCAAAGCTGAGTACTGCCTACAAATAAAATGCCAGATTCATTGTCATTGCTTGTAGTGTTTTTATAAAAGAGGAGCGTCGTAGGCTGATCTCAGTGGGCAAATCTAACCTGGAGGTTTGCTGAGCCAGCAAGACTTGCAAACACACATGGCAGCCGGCAGAAAGGAGCTGATGGCTTTTGGAAAATCTTGCCTAAGCGGGAGCATTTCTGTGTCTTCTGAGACAGGTTTAAAGAGCGGCTACAAGTCAAGCGTTCAGCTCCTAGTTGTTGAACATCTTTATTTATATCGCACTGGATGCAGTTTCTTGGATGAGATGGAGAACTGAGGTCCTAACCTCTGGTTTTCAGGATTTATCTTTTTTTATTACTCCGATTTTGCATTTTGTGATGTCCTAATGTTCTTACTAAATTGATGCCAATTATACTCAGTCAAATCCTGGGGGAGGTTTTTTTTAACCACTTCTTATCCAAATTAAATTCCTCTGGGACAAATGCAACCAGCAAAAAAATTGTCTAAACAAGCATATTGGGAGAAGGTTTAAAACACACACTGCACTTTCTGGAGCTTCTCATGCTTGTGAGAAAGTAGCTAAGATCACCAAATAGATGTTTGAGAGCTCCCTTTTGGCAAAAAACACCCAATCCTGTAAGTGGAGGTATGTACAGAGAAATTGTTGCAACCTGAAGCATGGAGAAGTTACCGAATTTCTGTTTAGAAAAGAATTTAGAATTATACACAGAAACCTTCATACGGTATGGGTTTAATATGTGCAATTCCAATCTTAAACATAAACCGTGAGCCAAGTTATAGGTAGAGCTGCTGGTGCTGAAATACTATACAGAGAAAGGTCTGAAAGAAGCTGATACTTCTGTGATAATGCAGCTTTGGATACTTGAGTATTCTTTCCATTTCTGTTTTTACTACGCTCCATTAGCAGTAAAATATGCAAGTGTCATTCCAGCTTTACCGTTTTTGAAGTGCTACTTGAGCATTGTAGGAATCTTTTGGCAGGAAAAATGTATCTTTCACAGGAAATTCTATAACTATCAAGATAAGTTTTAAAAATATGTTCTTTTTCAAAGCAATGTGAATCAAATGCTGCTCTGCAAACTGACACTCTAGATGAAGCAATGAGTCTGAGCTGCCTGAAAGCAAAGGGAAGAGTCTACAACTCCTTAAATTTGCTGTTATCTGAGTGCCTATCCAAAAGGTATTTTAATTAATTTGTATTCTTGGAAATACCACTTTCTGGGTCAACACTGTAGGCTGATGCTGCCAAAAAGCCCCTCATCCTTCTGGGGAAAGTGGCAGCCCTGTCGAGGAGATGGACCTGACCAAAATGAGTTGTTATCCCCCCTCCAGTCTGACAGCAGCTACCTAGAAGTGGCCAACCTTTGGTATTCGGTTACTGCCGCAATGGATTTGACCAGGCGGTCCTTAGAGACTCAATGTTTGAACCCCTCGACTATCCACGCCTTGAGTTTTAATGTTATTCCTACAAACACTTCTGATGTAAAGCCCCTCTGATGTAAAGAGAAAGCTGGGTTCTCTCTTGGCTGTTATGGGAAATATTATCTTTCAAAGGAAGGGCAGCATTTACCTCTTTAAAAAATCAGTTCAAGATCAGAAGCAATGACTTCCAATACTATTTTTCTTTTAAGGTTTCGGTATCCTGAACCATCTGATCTCACCTAATCACGCTGCAGCACGTCAACTGATCAGTCTTCTCCTCTTTGCTCCTAGGTAGCTCCACCAAGATGTTAAGCTGTATTTGCGTGGGGTAAGGTACCAGGCTATGCCGAAATTGTTTTGCGGGGGACAATTTTCTGATGTTTGACTGCCTTGGGTAAGATATTTTTGGTGAATCGTTATACCAAAATGCAAAGAAGGTAACTTGAGAAAGATGCTTATGTTTCTGTAGCACTTTGCAGCAGATGTCTCCTATTTACCGCTTTATTTTATTGCTTAATGACTGGATCTCGAGTAATTGAACAATTTGACAGATATTTATTTGTAAAACGTGATTCATTTAGTCAGACATTGCGAAACAGTTTCATGCCAGTTCGAGAGATCTTGGTAGAACCTTCTAAAGATGCAAACATTCAAGTAAATTGCTCATGTCAATAGCACATCCACTTTTTACTGTTCTTTACTGCACACAAATATTTGAGTTGACAAAAAAGCGCTGGTGAACAGACTACAGGGACTTCTGAACTTTAATCAACCACAAGCACTGGCAGGGTTCAGAAGTAATTTCCTAACTATGAATCACCTGCAGACAATGAATCACATACTGGAGAAGATTGCCAAATAAAACAAGCCATCATGTATAGCTTGCATTGACTGGACTATGGAAAGGCCTTTGATTCACCTAGCTGAAAGAGAAGCTGTGATGAAAGCACTGAAATAAAGGCATAAAAGAATGTAGGAATCCCAAACCACATCTGCTAGCAGTGAATGGTGACATTTAAGTTCGACAAGGAAGATAAAAGAAAGCGAGACTAAGCAAAATAGCAGGCAAGGAGACACTATCTTACTGGAAAAGACTTGCCTGGAGAAGAACTTCACAAAGCATTTCTGGGAAGAAGACCTTAGCTTAACTTACACCATATGTGCAAGCTCAGATTTCGGCTGCAATGGAGCAGTTGTCTTTTCTGCAATGGCCAGTGATCTCCGGGTGATATTTAGGGGAACTGAAACATGGGGATAGCAGGGGAGACAAATGGCAGGGGAAGGCTGAGGAGGGAAGGCGCTCTCCCGGCAGCTGGTCTGGTGCTTGCTGGGGCGAGCAGAAAGCTTCTCCAGGGATTTCACAGGCCAAACTCCTTCTGCTGAAGAAGAGGTGTTAGGTTCCATCTCTAAGACAAAGGGGCCAAGAGTTTGGGTGCTAACAAAAAAAAAAGCATGGGATCTTGTATAACACTTTTCAGAGGCAGTGCCGAATAAAGGGATAGTGAAATAGGAGAAGAAACCAAAAACTTCCTGGAGACTGTAAAGAATCAGACATAAGAGTAAGTCCTACCACAAGGAAAAGAAATAGAAGAAGGAATAAAATTTACTTTTTAAATATTTTATTTATTATGAGAGGTATTTGGCCGTGCTTTCCCAAGCAATGAGACAATAGCTGGTAAAGCAACGACAGCGGAAGCAAAAAAAGCCCCGCAATTATCTAGACTTTGACGATTCCCCTCTGTTTGTGCCAGTATTCAATAAACCCTCAAATTGCATGCTGTAGCAGGAGAGTGAATTTACTGCAGCCAAAATCATAGGAGTGCAATGAATCAAGACAGCCTTTCCTCACTGCTCAGGTCTGGCTCATGCATTATGCTCCACATACTAACCTACACAAAAAAACAAGGTAAAGCAGAATTTCGAGATCGCTATACTAGCTACCAGCTAATGGAGGGAAACTCGCTGCCAGCACAAGGAGGTCACCACTGGTACCTCTGCCCAACAAGACCTGGTTTATGTCCTGCTTGTTTCTTGGCTGCTCAGACAGGCAATAATTAGGTAAAAATCTGAATTTTCTCTCCAACACCAGCCCAGCAAGGAGAGGCGGTAGCCCAACGCTTGGGTCCTGGGCTGTAAAGAATCCTCTCACTGGGGACTTTACAGTCATCCAGAGTGACTTGCGGTTGGCAATGGGCCCTTTCCTTTAATTTGTTTTGAAGAAGGTCTGGTCCGAGCTGGAGGGACCGTGAGCACTTCCCCGAGCAGCCACGAGAGAGCACCCGGCAATTAGGGCTGGGAGGGCTTCGCACTGCTCTGTGAAGGAAAATAAATCACTGACAACGTTAAGAGAAACTCTTCGCAGGATTCCCTCCTCGCTTTACGCTCTTCAAACAAAATTGGAGTCAGGAATGCAAGCCAGGGTTAACTAAACCCTCGCTACTTACTTTGAGTTGCAAGTTGCTGCGAGGTTTATCTGTGAATCGATGCACGGGGCCGGTAGCTGTGAAATATTGCCCTGGTGCAGGGGAAGGGGAGTTTGTCCCCGGGTGTATGATACTCTTGTTCGAAGCCAAAAGCTGCCTAATGACTGCTGGCAACGTCAGCAGCCGTTTAGCAGCGGCTAGCTCTTTACCTAAGTTGTCCATTTTCCTGTGTGCTGAATAAGGCTCAGGCATCGGCTGATCAAAGAGTCTGCCCATGAAATGCAGCTGAAATAAGTTTTCCACACTTTATTTCTCACATGTTAGATACATCGATACAGACAAGAAATTTTGCGCTTACAAGCAGGCACGGGGAGGGGGTCTGCGGGGAGGCAGGGGCAGCCCGTCCATCGCCCACTGCTGTCCCCACTGGGGCATGCTTCTGATGCTCCCATGGAGAATTAAAGCCTCAGTTAAGGTTTTACCTTTGTTTTCAAAGACTTTAAGACAGTTTTTACTGTAAGGCTTAGGGTAAGCTATAAGAAAAAGACATTAATATAATAAATAATGGAAAACCATTTACATAGAGGCTTCATGTTGCTGGACGGTGCTTTCAAACGTGTTGGATAGTATTAAAAAAATGCAGAAATCTCTGCTTCTAAAGCCTCAGATCACATATGAATTGTGTAGTTCAAGAGGCACTCCTTTACTTGTGTGGTCACTGGGGTATATATTTTCGCAGGCATGTAAGAGCGGCTCTCAGGCTGCAGTGTGGGTGCGAGGCAGCGTGCCTGCCCAAGAGCTGTGATCCACGAAGCTCTGTCCGGTCCCGCTGCCAGGGCTGCTGGTGACTGGCACACCTCTAGAAGCGTGCCCCGGCCGTGCTGCAGCAAAGCTGAGGTTGGTGTTATCTCCGGCAGGCGTGGGCAGGGGCAGGGGCGATGCCCTGCATGGCACAGTAAATACTCTCAGCAAAAGTGCTTTGGCAATTTGGTTTCAGCTGTGGGGTGTCTCTGAATCAGGGCTCCATCCCTTGGAGGAGAGACTTACTGCTCCTGCGACTGGGTTTGGGAAAGCTTTCTGTTGGGAGGAAGAGGAGGGAGAAGGTGCTAAGGCTGAAGGTTTTGTAAAGGGAATTTGGTGCTTTGCCCCACGCTCTCAGAGGCACCTCGCTCCCAGTGAGGAGCGTGTGGCAACACCAGCCCCGCTCCCTGGTACTGTCAAGTCGGAGCCTTTCAACAGGGATAAAAAAAACATTTTTAAAAACAACAAAGTAATTAAACACCGATACAGCCCTGTGTGCTTTTTTTGTATTTGGCTGCCTTTTGTAGAGACGCTCTGGCTCCAGCCATTCAAGCGGTTTCCTATGACTTGACTTCAAAACCAACCAACAACAACAACAACCACCAGCTCTGCCACGCGTTGGCCTGCGCCGACCCGGCTGCAGGAGACACACACCCCACCCGGGCACGGGCATGTGGACCCCCACATATTGCAGCCAGGAATAATTTTAAGTCACGTCCTTATTCCCAGGGTTGACCACAGCCACTGTGGTTTCTGCCGTCCTTTTGGTGAGCAATAAATATTATCTCCAAATTGCATTAGTGTATATGCCATTATATGCAAGACTTATATATAAGTACTTACTAATATATGCAATACTGACATATAATTATTCTAGGTATATAAAATCAGAGAAGAGTTAAAAGCAGCAAAATGTGCAAAGCTGTGTTTGAAATCACGTCAAGTCCAGGAGTATTTCCAGTCCTGCCCTTTGGGAGAGTCAGCCCCTAATTTAGTTGATGCTTCGTTCAGTTACTGTGTGGAGTAATACTGCTAATTAAGCCTATACTTAAATATTAGAGAAAGAATAAGAAAACAAAATCTTGCTTCATATTTAATAAATACTTAATATTTAATACTTAATAAGAAGATTTATGTACATATATTCAACCAGCAGAGATCAGATGGTGGGTTCAATACCAGGTGCCACAAAGTGTACCAGAAGGTGCTTTGAAGGACTCCCATAGTGTTTAGCAGAGAAGGGAAAAAAAGTCTCCAAGTGAAGCACGTAATGGGTCTGTTTCACTAAATAAATTTAGGTTTATTGATGGACAATAACAAACACCATGTGGTGGTGCCACGGGGAAAGCAGCCAGTGCTCAGGTCAGATTTTCACCGTGTTTTCTCGCTCCATTCATTTGATCATTCTAAAATGTCTTCAGAAGTTAAAATTTTTCCTGCTGATATATCTTGTACCCAGTAAATGCTGTTTAAATCTATGGCAAACAAATCTTAACTGAATCTATACAACTAATGTCTAAGTTCAGAGAACAAAAATAATCATTCCAAACAGTGTTTAAGGTGAAATCAAGCTAGGATTGCAAAAGGCTGGTGGAAAACAGATTTTGGTGGTGTGGGCTGACAGTCAGGCTGCTAAAGACACCTTCTGGATCTGTTTTAGGAATTGCTTATTAACCACTTCAATAATAAACAGAGAGATTAAGAGTATGCAATAAAAGAAAATCCAGTGGATATTTCACTCGATATCCTCAAGCACGACACATTTATTTCATTCAAAAATTCTCTGTTGTTGACTCTGTAACGTGATTCCGTGTTTACTTCAGTTAATGATTTTTAGGGATCTTTCATTGGCCTTTTAATGCTATAAATGCAGTGAAGATCTGCGCCACATATAAGAGTTCGGCTTGCTTTTGAAATGTAAACAATATTAAAGAAATTTAAATTATTATTTAATCTTCACCGATGAGTTTCTGGATGGCCATAACACCGCAAGCATTGTACAATAGCATGGTAATGAAACATAGCTATGGGCCTGACGCTGCAAAGCAGGCGGAGGATTTCAGTCCCATGTGTGGCTTCACTTGCGTGCTTCGGTGGTGGCAGGAATGGCCCCAAAGGTGGGTGCTGCTCTTGGAGGGTGCTGAGCAATGAATTACTTTCAGGGCTCTTCTGTAGTAGACACTGACTACTAAGTGGTTGCTAGCTTGACCTCTGAAGTGTGGGGTTAGCAGTAAATATGCCTATTTTAACTTTCCTTCCGAGGGAAATGTCATGGCATATTTAATGTTTGCTTTAGTTGCTTTTTAACCCTTTCTTAAAGGCATGTTAAGCTGGGGGCTCGGCTGCTGGGGAGAGATTAACCAGGGAGGTGCTCACGTGTCATCTGGAGAACTCACCCAAGCCTGCAGAGACCAGAGGCTTAACAAGAAACAGTTGGTCCTTAAAAAGCTTCTCCTTTCTGCTCTGAGCTAAAAATTACTTCTCACAGCTGCATTTCCAAGCAAGTGAATAAAATGCAAGGGTAGTTAGTTCTTTCTTCAGTCTTAAGAAAATAAGTCAGAGTGGGTCCTTGCAGTTTGTAGATACCTAACACTTCCGGGATTGTTTTAAGATACAATTGTTAGCCATGTTTAAAAAAGAAAAAAAGATCTTTCAAGAGCTCATTTCCCAGAACATTACCAGCCAGCAGCCCTAACGGGCTCACACCACACAACAATTGTTGACTAATATTATGTGCTTTGCAGGGGAAAAAAAAAAAAAAAAAAGAAGAAACAAACTGTTATATGTTTTTTGTTGAGATATATTTAGAGAGCTTTCTTATTGTTAAGAGCTTTAGGAACAATAATCAGTGGTATGTCATTCTGGTATTGTTAGCAAAGTCCTTTCTATTGAATTTTCAAGATGTTGTAAAGTGAGATTATGTGAGTAGCACCTCTGGACACTTTTTCCCATCATTGTGTTGGTATCAATCGCTGACTTCCACTGTTTCTCCTGGTATTAAATGAAAATGTTGTTTCCCACTACGCTGATTGGAGGCTGTATAATGCATGACATAACTGATAACCCTACTGAGATTACGCATTGTAGGATTCAAACTGCACGAGAAATTTGGACAACAAAGTAGGTGGCCGCTTGGACTGGGAGACAAAGTTTAAAAGAAAATGTACCAGGATCATTGTTTCAGCTGAAATGACGAAACATTATAAATGGATAATTTACGAGGCTTGTTCCTCAGGTTTTGGAAAAAATGCCTTCCCCCCTCCCCCTTGTTTTTCTGTGGGGAGAGTAGCTAGGATATATTTTCCAAGGGCAAAGTGCTGCCCTAAGACACCCCAGCCTCGCTCACCCCCGGCAGAGCTGTGTTAGAGCAGAAGCCCACACCCTGCTGAGACTCCTGACATTTTCCAAAGAGGAAATATTAAAAATTCAGTGGCAGAGTGCAGGAGGAGGAAGTTATGTTTTGGAACTAGCGGTGAGCCGAGAAAGCCAGATTTTTTGACTCTATAATAAAAAAATAAAAAAAAAAAAAAGTGAAAATAATGAGAGGCTTTGAGCTAGCTTCTGTATTACACACACCACCAGTATCTGGGCAACGTAAAGAGCGGCATAGGGAGTTCCCTTATAGAAGGTTTTGGCCAGTGCCATTTCCATTACACTATGTCAGGTTGTTTTGGTTTTGCGCTCATGCTTCAGAGGGGGTTTTTGGAGGGGTGACTGAGCTGGTCCAATGCCACTGTGCCAGCCATCCTGCTGATCACCCATGTGTGCTTCTTCTCCCCCAGCACCATGCCGAATTTAGGCTGGTTTAAGATTTTTGTTGGGTTTTTGGGGCGGGATTTACCCCAGTCCCTGTTCCTGCTCTCCTTAGTTCTTCACACAGTGACTTTCCTTCCAACTTTGCTCCTTCCTAAGCTTACAGAGGGTGGCATGTGCAGAGCCTGGCTAATGCCTGATGCAAGGGGGAAGGAGAGGTCACTGTGGCTTCCCACCCTCTGTCCTTTACAAGCAGCAAAGGAAAGCATAGGGAAAATCCAGTTACAAGTCCTGCTCCTGCCCTTCAGCATCTCTCAGCCTGTTCTGTACGCTCAGCTGGGACAGGAACAAATTCAGACCTGACTCTGGCGTTCCTCAGCTGACGGGGTGTTAGGTCCAAAAAGTAGTTCTTGATCTCCCATTCAAAGTTTTTATGGACGAGTGTAAAGCTGGAGTGAGTTGCTCCATGCAGTGGTTAAGGTTTTAATAGCTCTTAAGTAATAAAAACAGCAGAACCGCTTCCAAAAAGAGTACCAGGGAATCAAGTCTAAATGTAATAAAGGTCTTTACTTCGTTACAGTGGATTGCAAAGTGTTTTGTGGCTTGTGGTTACACAGAGCAGAGGGTCTGTGGATCCTTCTGAACTAATTTCTTATTACGCGGTTGTGATTGCAGCCGACTGGACGTCACATCACTGGGAGTCCCCTCCTGAGAAGGCGTAGGCAGGTGTTGGTGTGCAGGGACTTCACCTTGGTCTGAGGGTGGCAAACATTATCCTGCTTTAAGACACGAGCCAGGAGAGACTGGGTGCTAGAAAAGATCCCTGGCCATGTTCAGACTACAGCTGAATTCAAGGGAAGACACACCAGATGGGTGCCCAACAGGCCTAGCAGCCACAGGAGAATGGGCACAGGCTTTTTGGTAGGACCTGCTATGACAGGACAAAGAGTAATGGTTTTAAACTTAAAGAAGAGGGTAGGTTCGACTAGATAAAAGGAAGGAATTTCTTAAGATGAAAGTGGTGAAACGCTGGCACAGATTGCCCAGAGAGGTGGTAGATGTCCCATCCCTGGAAACATTCAAGGTCAGGTTGGACAGGGCTCTGAGCCACCTGATCTAGTTGAAGATGTCCCTGCTCACTGCAGGGGGCTGGACTAAATGACTTTCAAAGGTCCCTTCCAACCCAAACCATTTTATGGTTCTATGAAAGAGCAGGGTACAGTACAACACCCAGTTCCATAATTAGGAAAATCCAAATCATTAAAATGTTTGCAAGAATGTTTTGAATGCAGACCATTAGTCTCTGTCCCCAATGTTTTGCTTTCATTTGGATCACAGATCACCTGAAACTGAGTCTGTTGCTGGGGGTTTCACACAAATCCCTCTGAAATTCAGGAGGGGGTTGAACGCTTAAATTCATGTCCACATCTCAGCTCAAATACCTTTTTTTTTTTCTATTCTAGTGTATTAGCCCTTCAGATGTAAGGAAAAACTTTATTTTGGGAGAGGAGAACGAAGCAAGAGACCATCCCTGGAAGATGCTGATGCCTGGCTTGCGTTACATGGGCGGAGGATGCAGCTCCCCACCTTTGCCTCCCGTGATGGTAACTTTAATGCAGGAGGTCACACAGTGAATGATCAGCCGAGCTCCCCAGGCTGTCTAATCCACTGCTGCTAAAAACTCTCACTGCGCTTGTTATCTTTTTCCAGGCAATAGTCTAGCAGGACTTTCTCCACCAGGCACCCTCAGGAAGAGACACCAGCCAGCGCAAGGGTGGGCGCTGGGCTGGACAAAGGGCTGCTTTGCTAAATGACCACGTTACGCCGCTGCATACCTCAACCCAATTAGGGCGAGGCTGCCTGGACCTTAATTGGCCCTGACAAGCGCCTGTTGAAAGAGATTCCCCAGGAATTAAATCGCTACTTCTCTAGTTTGAGTTGGCTGGTGATGCAAAACATGACATGATTTTTGAGAATTTTCTGTGCTTACCATGAAACAAATATGCCACAGGTATCAAGAGGGCTTTGTTTTGGGGCTATAATCATATTACAAATTGAACACTTCCACATGTGTGTGCTGGCACATCTACCCTCGGCTATCTCACATGTATCTGCCCCAAGGTACAGATGCTGAGGTCTTGACATAGCATAATATAGATCTAAATATATTTTCCAGATTGCCTTAGCACATGCTAATGAAAATGAGAAGTAAAGGCCTGAAAGAAGCAGCTGTTTAAAATTTTCCTCAATCCCAGAAAATCAACTTCTTAATTACTGATAATTTAAGCATCAAAATGATCACTAACCCTCTTCTCCCACTAGACCCTCCCAAGTTGGGAGGCCTGCTTTAAGACTTTGGGGCAAAACTTTTTCTTAGAAGTGTAGCATTTCATCAAATTTCTTTAGCCTTTCTGGAATTAATTAGTATTAAAATAAAGCAGGAAAAAGGAGGGTGCCTTCTGGAGGTGCCTTCTTTCAGACCCTCCACTCAGACAGCTGATACTGCTAAAGCTCTGACCCAGCACATTATAGGAGACTACTTTTATATTTCCACAGCACCTTTCATAATAAGAGGTTCCCCGAAAGGATTTCTAGATATAAATAGCTTCATTTGCCATTAAAATACAGACACTCCTGAATCAAAAAAGGAAGGCTCTGCTTCCAGCACGCAGCAGCAAAGGGCTCTGTGTTCAGTCTGGTTTATGGCCGTACCCAGGGGGGCAACAGGTCCCAGGTAAAATTTAGGCAGTAGTTTTGGGAAAAAGGCTTCACTCTTGCAAGACATACCCCAAGTTCCTGAATCACTGTGTGGCAGTGAGGCCTCTGTTCAGGGATTATTTAAATGTTAGTTGATTAAAACCTAAATTCTGAGAAAACAGCAAATTTTGCTGAAATTTTTTTTCCCTCTAGCACAGACCTACACAGCTGGTCAATGGGATGGGAATGAGGATGGTTTTGGCCAGGCTGCAGAAAACGTTTTCTTACAACTGGAGTCCTGGCAAGGTATGTGGTCTTTGAGATGGAGAAAGAGTTTCTGTTTGGTGCTGAATGCATTTGTTTTGTTTAAGTCATTACTGGAAGCATCTTTAAAACAAACTAGCTTTTCTGCACCACTATATGACTGACCAGCAAAACCACAAATGAGACTTAATATAGCTGGAAGGATCCAGGAGTTTGCAGCAATTCTCCATACGTCTGAGCAAGAGGGACCTGACAAAAAATTTTAAAGTTCAAGACACGCATGGAGCAATGGGCCAAACTGAATCGCTGAGCAAAAGCAGCCTCACAAATGTTTTTATAATAACTTCCCCTCCCATTACCCCGCAAATGTGGCTATAGACGCAGAAAAACAACAGGGCTGACACGGGAACAGCAACTCGGACCCGCAGTGGTATTGAGGATCTGGGCCAGGGTGAAATATTGATTAATTATCTTGTCATGCTGGTGCTTTGTCGGATTCTGTAGATAGGAATTGAGGCAGTAATACTCAGCTCCTTCGTCTAGTAAGGCTGCTGTATCACCCGGGAATGATTTGTTGACTTATGCAAAACTGCTGCAGGGGGGTGAACAGTAGGATGATGCAGATATAAGCAGAAGGGTTTTTTTAGAAAAGGATTGATATTATTTTTTCTTAAAAAAATATATAAAAATCACTGTAGCAGAAAGCCAGAAACATTGGTCCTCACTTAGCAATCTGTTTGCATCTGAACAAGTGCATCTGTGTGGTCCATCAGGGAGGGGATGACACAAAGACAAAATGATCCGGTTTTCTTTGTTTGTTTGGGAAATGAGATGGGAAATCAAATCTGGGTTTGCTTTTCAGCTGTTCCTCTGGGTGAATAACTCTGCCACTGAGAGAAGACCATGAAAATCAAGGTCCTGGTAAGGTATTTGCATGGAGTTGAAGGACCCCCTTGCGATATGTTTCACCCCTTCTGCTCCTCGCACCTGGTAGGCAGTGCCGCTGGGTGGGATACTTTGACATGAAAATACAAAGTTCAAGGCTCTCAATAGGAACATCCACCCGGGGATTCGATGAGGCGGTGGCAGCCGCTCCCTGATGGTCAATAGACCTAGTTAAGCACAGGTTAAACTAACCCTATGGCTCAGCTCAAGGAGTACTTTCCCTGACAGTTACATGATGGGAGTGTGCTACTGTAACCCAGAACACTAAACCCTGGAGAAACCGTCCCACCCTCTCTCCAACCCCCTCAAGCCCCTTTCATTTAGGGCAGCTGAGAGCAGAGCTGATAAGAACTGTCATTGCATCAAATTAAAGGGGAAAACGATCTGGAAAGTTGTTTGCAGATAAAGCTTGACTTGATTAATCTATTTGTTCTCTTTATTTGGCAGAAACCTAAACGTAAGTTTCACGGTGACTTTAACTGCACTCAAAATAATAGCCTATTTATGCAATTATCTGCATGTACCTGACCATTGGCTCAGGCCAGTGAGGTGAGTACAAGAACATGCACGCAGGTGCCTTTTTTTGTTATTGTTTTGGTTTGTTTCCAGGTGCGGTTTAGGCTTCCTGCATGGAAACCCTTGGCCTGTAGGCCCCAGCTGGCCACCGGCCTGCGCGCGAGGCTGGGGAGCGAGGCTGCCCAGGCCTGTCCTCCCCCGGTTGCGTTCGGCTCTGCTGGTGCCCCCTGTGCTACGTGATGGTTATCGAACAAGTCAAACCCTAGCTGGGCTGAAGACAGGAATGACACATAGAGGTTATTTGGAAATGTAACTTAAGGACCTGGTCGGCTACGAGAGGGCTTTGTGTACTGAAATGGCTGAGGGAGGAGCGCCCCTCTGCCTTGGTCTGCAGACAAGGCCTCCATTTTTGGAGGTACCTTTGGCTCCAGTGGAGCCGGATTTAACCAAGGCTCCTGCATATCATATTCCCTAAATGTGCCTTTCCCACTGGGTCAGTGCTGGGTTTAACTGGGTTACTGGTACCCAGCGCTGTGCTCCTTCATTGCTTGCTCATGCCAGCTCGCTTGCTTCTGGTGACAGCAGTCCTTGGTCACACTGCAATAAAAAAAGACTTCCACAGTGTGCCACATTCACTCTTTCGAGTCACTGGCTTACATTTGAAGGACAGGCCTGTGCAGCAGCTGCAAAGATCAAGAAAAGCAGTAAAACGTGTATTGCCTGGCCCAAGGCTGGCTTTTCCTGGACATCCCACCTCCCACTGCCCTGCAGGCTGTCCAGAAGTAGGTCTTTGGACCTGATTTCAAAGGGAACGCTCAAACTAATTTCTTTTTTTTTTCTTTCTTTTAGACCCGAAAGGGTTATTTCATGCAGTTAGAAGCACATTTAGCTTCTCAGCTTCGGATTTTTATCATTCTGGTGAGTTAACATTTTGCTGTTAGCCAGCCAAGCCGACGTCACCCCCACGAGCAGCAGGCAGGTGCATCACCAGCACCAGCTCAAGGCTCCACGACAGCTTTCGAAGGTGACCTTGCACCGATCTCTCCTGTAAAACAAGTTAAATATTTCTCTTTTTCAAGGTAGTGCTTTGAAGCTTAAAGGACTGATCTAAAACCCTCCAGTGGTCTATTGAAAGACTCTGGATTGGGTCCTAATAGCATGACCAAGCCCAAGATGCTTTGCAGTGTCCCGTCTTCTGGTTGCCCTTATCCTCCTGACCGCACAGACACAGTCTTTGCTCCCCAGAATGCAGACAAAATATGCCATTTCTGCCCTGACCCAGACATAAAACAAGACAAGAAGGAAAAAGATCCCTTCAGTTTTGTAGTCCTTTATTATTTTTTTTTAAGTTGATCCTCCCATAGTAATGTACTGAAATGCGTAACAGTTACATTGTACAAAGCATTTAAAGAAAGTACCTCAACTTGCCGATTATTTCAAAATGAGATTATAAACAAAAGGAAAAATAAATCTGGTCCCTCACTAAAGGCCAAAAAAACCCCCAAAAAATAACTGAATACCTTCCGTTATTTATTTATTTTTTTAAAACATAAATTTGGAACACTTCATCTTACAAATAGGATTAACATGAACATAACATCACACAAGCTCGCAGACAACCAGCATAAAATATTGGGTACAGTTTTTTAATCAGAAGAATCATGCTTTCATGAAGAAATTATAACTGTTTATACAATCGAATCAATTTACTGTATTACAAAAAAAAAACTAAGTCGCATCTATTAGTTATTTAGTTCATTAAAAGGCAAAAATAAAATAAAAGAGGAATGTAAGAAAATTTCAAACACTGTTTTGCACTCCCATATACACAGATCAGTTCACCTCACTTTTTTTGAAGTACATGGGTGCCTTACATCGTAATGCAGTGGGGGACTGCAGCAGTGCTGTTTGTTATAGGAACAGTGCTATTTTAATCAACAAACAATCGTTTGCCAACAAATAAATACATGGTACACACAACACAAAGAAGAAATTAGAGGGTAGGGGGGAAAAGGAAACAATACAACAAAATAGTGACATGATTGTCGAAAATTAAAATCTCCTTACAATGATTTGAACTAGTGGTGCTGTCGATGAACGTGGTGCTTTCACGGAATTATCTGGATGATTTAGCTTCTTGGAGTAGTGAACATTCATAGTTTACAATATACACAAGCCTCATGTATTGTTTCTCAGAGTTCTTTTTTTTCTTTCTTTTTTTTTTCCTCGTTTTTCCTTTTTTCTTAACAATGCAGTTGAGAAGGCAAAAGAATTACGGAGAGAACAAAATATTCCCTGTTACTTCTTTCTACATTTACGATGGATAGTGTGCATTTGATAGAACTATTTTCTTTCTTTGAAGGGCTAAAATGCATAAAGCTTTAATGAAGAGATTTGTACATAAAAGCAACTGTTCCCAATCCTGTGTCAAACTATCTTATACAAAAAGAAAATCAATTCAGTTCCTACTTTAAAGGAGTGCCCATGTGTGTATCAATGCAGTCTTAACCCTTTTGCCCCTGCCCCTCAAAGCCGGGTGAACTGGAAGACACTTTTTCCCGGCCCCGGTTTACATAATCCACTGAAACTTTTTTTTTTTTTTTTAAGTCGCATTGATCCTCCAGAAGTCAGCAGCTGCCTTTGCTGTGCAAAACAAAATATTGAGAATAAATAGTTTCTTTCTTTTTAAAATTATTCAGTTTAAGGTCACCAGACTTTAAATGAGTGACCCTGCAGATTTATAAGGCATTCTGCTCAGCAGTCTTTTAAATAGTCATATATGAAAGAGCCATGCTACTGGTTTGGACTTGGTCCCATTCTCGGTAAGACTTCACAATGTCATACGTGACTGATGGATTGAATGGCGCTGGATTCTGCAGCAGCTCTCGCCATACTGTGCCACATATTGGGAGAATTGTGGGATGCAGAATGAAGGGAGTCCTTGTCGGAGAGAGAGAGCATCATCGCATACGCCTGGACGGGGAAAGAAGAAGGACAAAGAGGTCACGATTCAGTGGCGTGGATCTGAGCTTGGACCCGTGCCACCTCTATGCAGTTAGGGCATCATTTAGGCTACAACTGCTATTCTCAACTTATTTAAAAAAAATTAAAACACATTAGGTAGAACCACTGTCAACATTTTCACTGACACTTTTGACTCACTAATAGTAATAATAATTTCTGCTTTCATCTGACTTCACAAAGCTCTGAGAAACCTTTGATAGTAGACAAGGTCCCAGAATCTCCTCTGCCTTCAGATTCTTGGCACAGGGGGCTCTTTTCAAGAGCTTGAGGAATCACATTATCCCTTGGCTGGTCCTGTATTTCACCAAATACCACAGTCTCCTTTGCTGACCTTTTCTACAAGCATATTCTGCAGTTTTTAAAAGAGGAATCTTTTAAAGGGGCTAAAAAGACCCATTTTAATTAATGTTTAAAAAAATTTCAAGAAATAGCACTAGAATATCACTCTAGTTATTGCTGTTTGAAAAAAATGCTGAGGGCCTAGAGGCAGTAACATCCAACAGACAAAAAAAAAAGAAGTATCAAAAAGCCAAGCCAGCCAGAAGATCAAGTCACACCCCTGCAAGGCTTCAGCTAAACTCCACGGCATCAGTGTGACCACGCCAGCTGTCTGAAAACAGAGTAAGACTATTTCTTACCATGGCATTTCTGCAGGTGGCAGATGGCAACAAAAATAGCAAAAAGGTAAAAAAATCCTTCGTTATCAGGGACCAGAGCACCCACCATGTCTCCCGGGTGCAGGGAGAGGTTGGGGCAGGCTGAGGTCTGCGGACGTGGAGCACAGCCCTGTCTGACAAAGCAGAAACAGCCTTGCCTGCCACACACTAACAGTTTAATCCTTCAGGTATTTGGCGACAATAACATTTTAACTGAGTTAAGCTTTTACCTGGGATTTGGATTTCCTGTACAATGGTTGTTTTAGGTCCTCTGGCAGCTGGGAAGTATTGAAAGCTGCCAATTCAGCTTCACTATATTGATTTTCTTCCATTTTCCTCATTTTGAGGCTATCTGTGAAGTGCCTTATGTGGTCCAAAGCCGAAAGTCCAGTCTTATTATACTCCTCTTCTTTATACCTACAAAAACACCACAGAGGTTTTAATGTCAATTAGACAAAGCTCTCTGTGTTCCCTTGTCCTCTCAGATTTACACATCTGAGCTATTTCTCCCCTTTTTTGAGTTCATAAACCACCTTGCCCTATGGAATTGTGATCCTGAAATAAAAGAAATTCTCCTTTCTTTTGTAAAGGGGAGAGGGTGGGCAGCAGGAGAAGGGGAGGGAGAGGTCATCTCTCTCCTGGTGGCTCCACAGCCTTTCACAAGACCATTACGGGAGATGCAGGTCAGTTTACGGAGCAGATAACGTCTCACCCAGGAACGTTTCCTGTCTCACCCACAACCTGACAATAGCTCCCCGAGCACAGTTATTTTTCCTCTTAAGGGCTACAGATTGCATGAAGAGACTGAAAACAGGGCTGGTATTGACCCAAACACTGATGCACGTTGCTGTCGTAACTGGGAAGCTGGCTACTTCAGACTGGTTCCCACGGCACACAGTTTGGTGCTGGCACTCTTGTATGGTTTATTGTTTTTATTCCGTATCGGGCACACCAATACTCGGAAGGAACCAACCTGCCAGGGGAAGCTTTGCAGTTCATGTCCAAAGTACTCGTTTCCTCATAATCCTCCTCTGGAGTCCCCTCATGCATGTCACTCGTAACAGGCTCTTTGACTGCTTTCCCTGCAATTTCACTCTCTTCTTCTTCTTCGTCCATCATTACTTCATCTTCTGCCTCTTCGTCATCCAGCAAATCCGAGTTCTGGCTGGCTACCATGGCTTTTTCATCCTTAAAGTGGCTGCCATTCATTCTGAAAGTACCAAAACAAGCCCAGACAATAATCACAAATCAGTTATGAAAGCTCCTCGTCAGCAGATTGTCGGAGGCAGATCTGAAAAGGATCTGTCCCAGCAGAATGAAGTGATTTATGTATTTCATATCTTGTTTATCTTCAGACATTTAGGCTGTACCGGAGAAAATTTCACTCAAAAATCAGTTGGATGTTACAGTATCGTCAGCATGGGATTTTCCTGTTACTCTGCTAAAACTACTGTTCAAGCCGAGATGTGTTCAGATATCCATTCCAAATTTTCTCACGCATTATTTCATCTCATGTTTCCAATCATATATGTACTCTGGGCAAAACAACTCATTGCCTTTTAACAAAAGCTGTAGGGGCCAAGAAACTCTGAAAATCAGATCCGGCATTTTCAAAAATGACATCCAATACTGCATGCAGAGTTTTAAAGTCAAAATTACATGCATAATTAATTTGGTACACTACCACCCATTTGGAAGCATACTACTTCACTGAACGTATGGATTACATACATGGGAACCTAAGGGACTTCAGCTGAAGATCTGAAGAGTGGTCTGCAATACTGCCTCCACACTGAACTACATTATCAACTGATTTGAAGGGTAAGAAGTAATGAAAAGAAAGGTCATATAGCATTTTAAGTGCATTTATTCTTATTAAATGAGTCATTACAGCAATACGGACATGGAAAACTATTTGGTCTACCCACTGTTCTTACATTGTCCTTTGCTTTCAGACAATGACTTCTCTGAAGTACTTCCTAGGAGATTTTATCAAGGACATACTACCCATGCTGAAGTAGGGGCCCATTTGCTAACGGCCTCAGCCCTGTAGGATCCTGAGCATCCACAGTTGCACCGCATCTGCTGCGTTAAATGCGAGCTAAAGAAATTCAGCACCGCTGCCACGTCTACAAATGCATGGCCAGAGAGACTAGCGGTGTAGAAGGGCTGTACTCAGAGCCACATGAAATTTGCACTACCAGCATATCTGCTCCGCTGCGTTATGTAGCACAGAGGCCTTGATTCATCTATTGTTCTCATTGTGCAAAAGGTCCTTACTCTTCCAGGAATACAGTTATAAAAATGGAAACTTTATTGTATGCCCGCAGTTTGCTTTAGACTCCATGTGCTTCAAACTGTGCAGGACAATATGGAATATACCAAAAGTTTGAGCAAGATAAGGATGAGCCCTAGCGGCATATTTGGTATTTAATGTCTGACTTGCTGTTGTAACAGATGTGTTATAAAAGATGTATTTCTTATGGAGCATGCACAAGCGAAAGATGGTTTCTTACACAATAGCACCATTTTCCTACACATAATACAGTTTCATCTATTTTCTGAGCAAATTCCAGCTGATTTTCGTGAGTTTGGTATTGCATTTAAAAAAAAAGCTAGGAAATGGTCTGTTTATATCAAAGTATCAAAAAATCTGAGGCTGTGCAGAGTCGGGAGAGCTGAAGCAGCCACCCCCCTCTAAGATAATCAGAGCAATATCTCTTTATCATCTTTTATTTAAATAGGCAGAAATAAGAAATTGTTGAGCACAGTTTGGGCTGCCAACTTGCTTATTATGCTCAATTGAGGCTGCTAGAAATGAAAGGGAGATGGACTACAACCAAAGTAACAAAAGCCATGTGATTAAGAAAACAGATTCTCTAATTATGCTTTCAAATGCAGCAATTTGCCAGGGATAAAATATCCGTCAAGAGCAGTCTGAAGTGCCAAATTTAGAAAGGAAACACTGCACAACCCAGCAACCTTTCCACTTTGCTGACTTCCTGTCGGAGGACATGTTGAGACCAGATGTGCAAGGAAAAAATCCCAAGCCCTCATTGCCAATCAAGACGGAATGAAATTTGAATATGCATGTAATCACTTAATCCAATACTTTCGTGGAAATTGTGTTATGTCCACCATTTTTATCCCTTCACAAAGGCATCTGGAAATTGAGAATACAGTGAAGCTTGTTCACCGACAGTAAGAAATTCTTGATGCTGATAATGTAACACCCGTTCAAAAGCGCAAATAATGCATACTGCAACACCAGTCTCAAACAAATACATATAGCTGATGTGCGTGTCCCCGCTACAGCCTTTTCTGTTTAGCTGTATTTTTATTAGCTGAAAATATTTAGAAGTGGTCTCTCTTCTGTTAGTTCAGAAGAACTGAAACACCCACATACTTCATAAATAATAAAAGGAAAAAGTCTCTCACATGCTAGAGCACTGTGGACTACCAATGCCTACCCACAGCCTCACCGGCTTTTTGCTAGTCAGCATCTTTCTTGGGATTGAGTTACTTACGGGAAAGGCCTTTCAGTTATAATCTTTCATTTGATCCAAGAATTTAGCTTAGTCTATTAATTACACATTTAGATTGCATTTAAATCGTAAGGCTCTCTACATTTAGCCACAGGATATAGAATTCACCTGTTCTGCCATGAAAGTAAAAGGAGGCAATTTTGCAACAGACTTAAATTAACAATGGGAACTTGAAACTGAGAGCTCCTGATACAAGGAGAAATGTGTTCATGGATGGAACCTACTGGCCAGAACCTGCCACTGGGAATATGCTCCTGCACAATCAATACGTTTCTTTTCATAAGACACCAACACTGAAGAAACCAGATGGCTAAAATAACTCTGGCTCCAGACATCATCAAAAGTGAAAAATCCAGTTTAATAAGCTAGCAAACCTGGAAAAGGAAGAGGGGCCCCTTTTGAATGCAGATCAGATGCAACTCACCTCTCCTCTGAGTTTCGGGGGGACTGATTGTTGTGGTTGCTGTTTCCAATAAAATTCCTAATTTCTGTGAAGTAAGAGTCTTCCTTGTCATCTAGGATTGCCCCTGTGCTTTCCAGTTCTGAGTGAGGTGAAGACGTTGCAGTACCTTAAAGCAAAACAGAGGACTTCTATTGTTGCTCCTTTACATTTTCTATATTTAACCATTTAAATCAAATTGAAATTGAAACAAAGGTTAAAATGGGTGAGAACCAGAAAAAGTTGGTCATAGTGATCAATCAGCTTTTGGCCAGAAAACCAGTAACTAGAAGGGAAGCAGCAGTATCCATGAAGCAAAGGTGGTTTCCAGCCAAAACAACTGCTTGCATGCTGGGTGCCATTTCCATGGTTTATAATTGCTTTTGCCAAGCATCTATTCCAACATCTCCCTCCTGTTCCCTTGCAACTCCAAGACTGTCAGTCAATAACTGTGTTAGACCAATGGCTGAACTGAGCAAATGGAACTTCATTTTAGCTACTAATTATGCAGACATGCTTCAAATATGGAGCAGCCATTGCCATAATCACCCAGGTGCATTAGCACTGACACCAGGCACAGACATCTTTCTCTGAGCATCGGGGAAAAGGCAGCTCGGCATTCTCTGCAGGTACCTGGCTATTTCCAGAGGAGCAAAACTTAGATTGAAGTCTGCAGACAGGGTTTTCATTAAACCCTGCAGATACCTAAACCAGACCAGTGATATCCACTACCTGCCACTGCCTTTGCTGCTGCTGTGCAGTGACCGATTTGCTCTGAGGCTTGGGAGACATCATTACCTCCATAATAGCATGAGCTTTTCAGCTCCTGACAGTGGGAATATTTCAGAAGGTGCCAGGAAAATCTTTTAGAGTGCCCCCTGAGACTCTAAATCTAGGACTCCTATTGAAAGCCGAGTGATTGCGGAGATGGGATTAAACCAACTTTCCCAGTCTGTTCTCAAAATGCTATGGTTGGCTTAATTAAAACCAAAAGAAAAGACATCATCCAGTGGTATTAAGTTATACAAGAGTAGACTTTATGCTGGGATTTTCAAAGCACTTTAAATGTCAGCAGAGCTTATGAACTTACATATTTTCCAAAAACCCACTCAGCGGAGCAGATGGCGCAGAGCAACGTGTGCCTACTGACACTCAGTAGCATTGAAAGTGAGCGTGCAGTCCCTGTATATGAGCGCTGGTGGTACGTAGGGCACGCTGGGGAAGGAAAAGGCATACATACCAGACATGTTCCCGTTCTCGTGCTTTTTTAGATGTCTGTCAAGATTGGTTTGTTGACCAAAACACCTGTCACACAAGTGACACTTGAATGGCTTCTCTTTATTGTGGATGTTACGGACATGTCTCTGCAGGTTAGAAGATATGCTGAAGGATCTGTCACAGTATTTGCATCTAAAAAAAAAAATCAGAACAAGTGGGTAGAAAAGGGTTTGTTAGTAGCTGGAAATGTAAGATTTGTCCTAAGAGACATGAACCTCCTTCTGGGCTCAGCCTCAGTACCCAACTGCAGTTCCTCAGTCCCTATTGAGGCAAAACCCTCCCTGAAATACAGACAAGTTTTGGCTGAATAACTGGAGAACTGTGCTCTTGGAAGGGAGACGTCACTTCTGCGGTGGGTTTTTCACCTTTAATTCACATTGGGCTTTATATTTCAAATACTGCCTTTAGGAATAACCATAATATTTCAGAGTTAATGGCATCAAACTAGGTAGGGTAATTGATTCCCATGTTTTTAAAACTGTTGCACGCAAAGTTGGGAAGTTTGAAAACAGTAGAGCAATAACTATTGTTTCATGTGCTGCCAATACAATACAATTAAACACTTTTGGAAAAAACATGAAACAGATCTCTTCTAATGCTCAAATAAGGTAAAAAGGGCTATTTCTTTTCCTATTCTAAATTACACTGTGTGATTAAATCTTTTCTTGAGGAATTAGCTTGCTCGATTGCTAATCCCAGAGGAAATTTGGTTATCTTGCAAAAACCAGCAATAAACAGTCCCAACCTTTAATACTGTGCCAATGTGAGTAGTTTAGTCTATCACTCCGGTACCAGAGGCATCAATTTTCATACTCTGTAGCGATTTGGAGTCCCTAAAGCCTTTACTGTATTGCTCTTTAAGCCATTACTAAGTCATACTATAACTATTCCAAATTCTCTGGCTGGCGACTAGCCAACAGTCTTCATCACTTTAGTTTTTCAATCTTTTACTTCTCCCATGCTTCTCTTACGCTTGTCAATGATGTCAAAATTTTTTTAGTGCTGAAATCGTCCATTATGCTACTAATTGCTCGTGGCTTTTATATAGTGGACGGGTATAACATGCATCAAGACCTTCCTTCAATAAAATTAGATGTGAATCTCATTTCCCAAAGAGACTAGAGGCCAAAAACATATTGTTTCCTCACAAACAATGAACTTACTCTGCTCTTTACAGCTCATAAAATGCAGAAATTGGTGCATTTGTTTTACTGGAACATGAACTGGCTTCTTTCCAGTTGATTTAAATTAATCTTTCATTTTCAATAAGGTGAAGCTTCTATACACATTTCTGCTTGTGACTGTCCTGGACACAATATCACATACATATTCTTATCAACAAGAGAGTACACCCACACGGGTTTTGGTTAAGCAGACCTCAGAAGGGATTCAGATTAGGCAGGAAACAAACAGATACAGTAACACCTTTGCAACCGGGACCTTTCAGAAATCAGATGATTGACGAAGCACCCAACTTTTAGGCTGCAAAGAACACCACAGAGCTCTTACAAAGTAACACTTTTGCAAGGGAAAATATGACCATGAGCCCTACTGAAAATCACTTCAGTCAAGCTGGTTCAGAAGTGCCAGCTAACCCTCAAGGCAAAGGCAGGACTTGCAGACGGTGCCTGAGCAGCTGCCTAAGTCAAAAGAATTTCACTAAGACCAAAACCTTCCCCTATCTCCGCAGCTCCAATGCTGAATTATCAGCATTGAAAGCAAAAAGCCCTGTTTGAGGCCGAAGTGCAATGGCGGGTCATCGATGCGAAGGAGCGAGCGCTGGAGCTGGCCCAGCCAGGCAGCTGAGCACCCATTCCCTCACTTTACCCTCTTGACCACACCACAGTCGGGGGTAAGGGGTCATTGTACCTATAGGGCTGCTCTCCAGTGTGCGTCCTCAGGTGACGTGTTAGGTTTGCAGATCTCGGGAAAATCTTGCCACAGTATCTGTGATAAGAAAAGGTTTGATAAGACAATGCAATCTGCAATGGCTTCATCCCAATGTGAGCTGCCCTGGATGCATAGCCCAAATTGAATCATTAACGTATGGTACTATTGGTACTGCTTTGGTGCAACAACGTTTCAATAAAAGCATTCAGCAAATGTAAGTGATTGACACACACACACACACACACAAAAGAAAGGGACTGGAACTGCTGGCACTGACCAGCTTTTCTTGTGCATAGGGAAGGGAGATATGAAAACATACCAGTTTTAAAGATCACCCTAAATTTCTAAGCTCACTAGGTGATTAACAGTCACATTCAGATACGGAATCAAGAGAATCTGTTATTAAAGCCTCGCATTTCTGCCTCCCTGTAAGCAAATTTCAAACCTTTCAACCAATTCTACGTGTCAGCAAACGTGACATCATTCTGTGCATTGAATAGGATCAGAGCAGACAAGACTCAAAGACCTAATCCATCAAGGTATGTTTCTATAACAACATGTCTTGAAAGAAGGTGACATGTTTTCAAAAAGATCAGATAAACTGATATGCCAGTGTCAAACGCCTGCGCATTCTGGAGATGATATAGAGACCTAAATAATGCAATTTAAAAACCATTCTCTAAACTCAATACTATGTCACAGGAAAAATAATGGTAAAAAACCACAAAAAAATCATCAGCCCTTCCTCTTCATTCAAGTAACATATTAATATTCAGTTTATAATTGTCCCAGTTCTATTAATGACATTCAGCCCACTTTTGCATGGGGACAGAGCTCACACAGCACTCTCTTTAAGTGTATGCGGGTGGTGGTTGCTCCACGTGACGACTTTGAAGATTGCATCCCTTCACTTTTAACATCCCATTTATTTTTTCACAACGTGATGTATAAGCCTTCAAAATACCCACACAGCTAATTCTACTCTCCTCGACAAAGCTCCCATTCATTTTGGTTGCACGTACAATGACTATCTTCATTGTATTTTTTTTTAAAGCCTGTACACATGAGTCCTAATAAGTCATGTATTTTATCACTGGATCCCTTTGGATATTAAAACCAGAAGCCCGAGAAAGAACATGTCTGTAGTTTATGATCAAAAAAATCAATAATGAAAGCACACTTGTGCATATGAAAGTGATGAGAAAATTTGGAAAAAAGAATTGTTTATATAATAATTTCCACCTCATTTATCAAACCGGTATGATACAGGACAACCTCTCTGTTTCCTAATACCGGTAATTTAATAAATAAGAACCCCAAAGCAAAAGGCTTTCCGTGTTTTCTTGGGCACAGACAGCCCTGAAAGACCCGCTGTGACCCCCATCAGCTGCCCGAGCAGGGTGGACTCTGGGGGCCTGGGAGGGCGGCGCGGGGTGGCCTCGGGGCTACCTGCAGGTGTAGCGCTCCTTGCCCTTGCGCAGCAGGGTCTCGGGCAGGGCGCTCGGCGGAGCGCGGAAGTTGAACATGGACGGCACCGACTGGATCAGCTCGTTGGCCTCCGGTTTCAGGGCACTGAAGCTCTCCAGCTTTTCGGCCATGTTTTCTATAGCTGACATCTGCAACAGAAGATAGCACAGAACCCGTCATGGTGAATACTGCTGCGGCTTTCTGCCCTCACTGGAAAGCCAAAATACAAAGAACAGACACTGCCAAGAGGAAAAAAAAAAAATGGGGGAGGGCAAATCTAGAGTTGCAGTCTCAAAATTGATGGGGCATGTTAGGCAAGGTGGTGGCCACGACATTATCCCACTTCGAGTAACGCCCATAACTACTACAGTGGGGTTTCTCTGCAAGGCCAGCATACAGCAGAACTCCTGTCCTAATTGCTATAATGGAAAGCTGCTTCCACACAAAATCTAAATTAGTCAGTGTTAATTTCTTCTTATTTTTAAGCCTCAGCTTCTATAAAATTCCAGTTTATGCAGTCATGCTCTGTGGCTGTGTGCTTATTAGTCACCCCCTCTACTGAAACCATTGGCCATTTTTGAGCAAATCAACAGAAAAAACAGATTTCAACAACAACTTAATTTGTACAGTCAGGGTTTTGTTAAAGGACTTGTAGAGGACAAATATTGCAGAGGAAACCTTACAAACACTAGCTCAACCAAGGGCTGCAACAAGCCAGATCCAGAAAGGCTCCGTCAGTGCCCCAGCCACATCCAACCATTCAGCCCAGTCTTCTTGCCCTTCACAGTTAAAGACCATGAGATAAAGCCGTAAGAAATGAAGCCTTAATGGGTTTGGTGCCATGTGTTTACATTACCTCTTAGATGCCTATCCTATTTTTCTACAACCTCTTAACACCCCTGCTCTACTTTTCGTTGCTTGTAAACTCTATGTACTTTGGGATGTCTTCGCTCTTGGTTAGCTGACTGTAATTTTTAGAGACTGGGAATTAAATAATTTCTGGAGAATTATTTCCTTTAAGGTGTCTGGAACGGACCATGAAAACTGCTCCAAATCCTCAAACATTGTCACTTGGAGAGTTCAAGACTGCTGCTAAGCCTACTGACAGGTGAGAGTAACCATCTGCCTCTTCATAACATCACAAACAAATCAAAGAAACCCAAGATCTCACCTACAGATCATAAAAAACACAGCATGAGCCCTGTGCAATACTTTAGTTGCAATGAAGGAGGAAATTCTATAAAAGACAAGATGCTGAACGCTCCTCAGCTGAGAACACCTTTACAGCCCTTTCTTCAAAATCCATAAGAGGCTGCTCTGACTGGTGGGATTTTAAAATTTTATTTTAATGGAAAGAATTGCACATTTGTTTGTTTTTTTTTTAAATTTTATTTTAATGGGCAGAATCGCACGTTTGTCTCCTGGAATGACTGTTCACATCATGGTTAGCTCTGGGTTTGGGTTGGTTGTTTTTTTTCCCTTTAGCCTGTAGCCTGCCCTCTCATTTCATGCTCAGATTCCTAATGCCGAGTACAAATTGCAATGTACAGGGTACCACTGCCAATTTGCCAAATGTCTTTCATCAAACACGGTGCAAAAAAAAAAAAAAAATAAATCTCAGAGGGAAGTCAAGATACATTTACTTGTCAGGCAACAAATGTGAAAGCATTGCGCGGCAGTAGGGGCTGTAAGCTCTGGGGTTTGATTCATAATCACTCAGCTGCTAAAACATTCTCCACAGATGCAAGTGGACAGCACATTTGTCAATATGAAGGATTTTGACATGTACTGATCACAGGCGTGAGATATGTAATGATGATGCTGCTGGGAGAGGAGGTAATTCTATCTCAGCACCAAGTTGTCATTATCAACCCATACAACTCAACATTACCATATATTTCTTTTTATACAACTTCATCTTTTTCTTTAGTCAGAATTGATCTCAAAGTTTTTACTATAGTCGTCCCACTGCCTTTAATTCCTTCTAATTGTTCCCCACAAGAATTCATTCATCTACTTTGCAATTAGAGAAAATAAATGGTTTGAATGAAAAATGACCTTTGGCCTCCAGGCTGATTAGCAGTGACAAGACAGTGCATGGGTTATGATAGCACATATTTATGGTGAAGAATAATACGGGCATTGAGAAGTATAATAAATGTTTTATTTATGTATATTTAATATTCAAGTCAGTTTCATTATCTAGTGGTTTTAAATCATTTTTGGATGACCATTTGTCACGTACATGGTCCCCTACAGAAATATATCAAAGCAACTCTTTCCCCCTTTACATGTAAAATGTCTTAGTCACGCTTATTTTTTTTAGTTCCTATTTCCAGGATTTTGCAGAGGAGAAACTGAGACCAATTCTTCTCTAACGTACAGCGATGCAGATCAGCGCTACCTCCAACACTGCTTCCAGGATTACATCAGTCCCAAAATAGGTATGAAATCAGCATCTAATCTTAAATCCCTCATTCAGAGGAAGCACAAGCACTTATTTTAAAGTATTACGCGCTTTCCCAAAATATGTTTCTCACCGTAGGAATGACTATTGTGTTTGTTGTTTGTGGGGGTTCTTTTTGAAGACTGATCTATGTAGCTACCTGGTATGATTTATATTTTTCAAGAAATGCACCAGCAACACCGGGAAGCGCTCGGCCCCAAGCCTTTGCTGATACGAGGCGGTGCCACTCCGCTGCTGGCAGGATAATTACAGCTGTTACCAGCTGCTGGAGACAGGGCTCACAAGAACCAAAACTGGGGCATTTTCTTAAGAAGTCCTGGAGCGTGCTGGTGCTCACAGGCTTCAGGAGGCAATCCCCTACCGCGAGATGGGCACCTGGGTTGCATGGGCTTGTTACAGCCCATAAAATCCTGCCAGCCCAGACTCCCAACAAGCTCTCAGTTACTTTACAGGCAGGTAAGCAGCCCCTGCTCATCAGTCTAAACGCAAAATATTAACTGAGTAATATGAAATCTGGGGTTTGCTGCACAGAGGACTAACTCAGACACCGAAATCAAGCAGGAATTACAGATCTGCGACACAGGCTTTTGGGGAGCCAGTACTCTGGTTTCAGGCAGCGGTCCCAGGGGACGCGCAGGAGGATCGGCAAGGGATCGACCTTCTCCCCAGTGTCTTCTGTCATGCACCAGCAATAAGAGGTGCAAGAGCCTTAATTGGAGGTTGCATCTTGATTACGGTGTTGAACAGCCATAGGCGGCTGCTGCTCCCATTCATTTGGCTAAACCCTTTTCGAATCCATTTATATTTTGTCAAGGAGAGTTCGCCCATTTAATTAGGTGCATATGAAAAGATACTGGCTTTTGTTCCTTCTAAGCCTTTTGCCGGATAATTCAGTTGGGTGCCCCTCATTTTTTTTGTATTGTTAAAACTAATGAATAACCATTTCTCATTCAGGTTCTGCTCACCATTCATGGTCTCAGAGCTGGGGCACAGCTCCCTCAGGCATTTCTTTGCCAAGCTGAAAAAATCAAAATCTACTTAGTCTCTTTTTGTATGGAAGCTGTTCCCTACCTCTGATCATCATTGTTGCACTTTTCTGTGTCTTTTCTAATTCTACTATGTCCTTTTTGAGAGGGACTTCAGCTGTATTCAAGACCTGAAGGCAGTATAACATAACGATGTTTTCAATTACTTTCTGCTAAGCACTCAGATGATATTTTCATAGAACTATCGACTTCAAGATCTTTTCCTGAATGACATGAGTTAAGAGTCACACTTTCCCCTCGGTATTACTGGGTACTTACTGACATTGAGGTTTATTGCTGTTTTAATCCCTGGTGACTCAGCTTTCTGTGAATCTTCTGCAAAATCTTCGCAGTCAGCTTTGGATGTAGCTATTCTCCATAAACAGTCCCAAGCTCTGTGCTCTTTGGCTGTTCACCCTTCTTCCCATGTCATTTATACAGACTATGCCATAGTTCAGAGCCCAGTGATACACTGAGGTGGACCCACTGATAATCTTGAATGATTGTAAAAAACACTAATTTGTTCTTATCCTTTTTTGCCCCAGGTTGTTTTTTTGGTTTTTTGTTTGTTTTTTTTTTTACTAATTACTAACCCAGGAAGAAGATAGCTTTCCCTTTTCTGCAGTGAAACTCCCTCTTTCATCTGAAACACAACTGAAGTAGTTCTTACTCCTTCAAATACCATTACTGCTGATGGGGAAGCAAGACTTGCCCCCATAGGAGCTGTGTTGGCCACGGAGATGCTACCAGTCAGCAATCCACTAAACTCCTGGAGCAAGCTGTTAGCAATAGCATCTGTCCTGGGAGGTTAGGTGGGTGCTCATGGCCACCTCATCTCTCCAGGGATGGTCCCTGGGGAACACCAGGGAGGTAGGTGTGTGGCTCAAGCCGCCAGGCAGCACTTTCAGGAGGGGTCTGCACCCCAGCTGAGTGCCCAAGGACTGTGGCGATCCCTGAGTGGGGCTCGGGGAGGAAGGCACTGCTTGACCCCAAGGATGGGATTAGTGTAATTGCCGTGTCCACGGAGAAAGCTCTCCAAGGAGGTAGGAAAGCAAGAAGATCCTATTACATATTTTACATATGGCTATTGCCTTATGGACAAGTCATGTCTGCTGCTAATCTGAGATCAGTGACAGTATTTTATATAGAACAGTAACTTTTGATTTACATATATAAGAGCTGTTGATTCTATCTGCGTCCAGATGTCTGGAAAAGGAAGCAGCTTCCCCCCACCTCCCTCCTGCTCCCCAAGAGGCTATTAACCTCCTACTGACGCAAACTAATATGCAGTCGCAATTCCCCAGCTTCGACTCAAAAATGCAGACATTACCATAATCGGCTAAAACAAGTATTTATAAACATTTCAACAGGCAAGATACCATCAGCAGGAGCCTTGAACATTTGTCTTAAAATTTATTAACCTATAGAAGAAAAAGTGGCATAAATACAGCAAAGGTTTGTTGTTGCTGCTTTTTAAGAACAACCTGATGATATGAAATAATCTAGCAGACAATGTCATGAATTACATGACCTCATGTTTTACAAACGCGACTCCTTCATTGCTATTATCGCAAAAACAACTGATTTTATGGCTGTAACTCATGGGAAAAAAAAATTGTTCAAATGTTTGCTTTCTATTTTTACTAGCGTTATTTAGAGAAATACTTAAAACCCAACTACTAAAGCTCAGGATTCCTCCTTCCCCAGTTCAAGTTACAATGCTTTCTCTAAAAACTACAACTTGTGAATTTGTTGTCCTGAAGCTGTGTGCATTTGGACATCCAGCCATGGAACTTGGCTGAGCTATATTCATGTTCAAGGGATCTATCACACGTGCCTGAACTTTATGAAGCAGTAGCGAGAAACTCCTGCTGATCTGCAGCATAGTTCTGGTGTAACTCTACTTGTACTAATGCAGTTGGTGGGGACTTAGCTGATCTAACAGAATGGATTGGGCTAAAATAAGCCCAGTAAAATAAAAGCTCTGTTAATGCACTCACCAAATTTCTTTTCATTTATTTGTAAAATTATTTAATTATTTGCAATTACTCTCCATAAAGCTATTGCAAATAAAGCCTGACTATAACTACAGAACCTCTTTACAGCCACCTTCTCTTGATGGGACCAGAGGGGATGAAAGAGTCTATCGACTAAATAAATTGTGATCCATTCAAGAGAGGGTGTTGCCCATTGATTTGCACAATAGGGTTCCTGCCAAGCAATGAAAAACAGTCTGAAATAATCTTGAAATATATGGCACATGCAACTGCGAATGGAGATAAAAAGGCTCATGTGACATATTCAAATCTCTCAAGATGAAGATTCATCCATGAATCAGCATCCTGCTCTAGGCACTTCATGTTTTAAAGACCTATTTCTGCTGCAGCTGCTCAAAGCACTAGCATGGCCAAGAGACATACGCTCACAAAAAAAGCACGACGATGGAAATTTGAGGACCAAGCCAATGTCAAGGAAAGCAGACAGAAGAGACTGCACTGGGTTTTTTGACTTCCCAAATATGCCCAAACAGAGCTACTTTTCTGAGAGCAGGGGATTCAGGATGCCTGGCCCAAATCACAAATCCTACCACAGCCCCTTCATGTGCTACACTGAATTCTCTCTACTGCAAAGGAAACGTTTGGGAACCACCTCTCATGCTCTCCAAGTCTGGCATCTAACCCCACCTCCTATCTGTTGAGCTCATTCAGCATCTGTGGGTGCCCACAGGAGTCCTTCAGCGCCTGCTTAGCCCCTTTCATCTCAGGATCCCAGTGCATCTTTTGCAGCTGCATAAACCATTGCTTTACAGGGAGAAAATGGGGTTAAAAGCCATGTGTATGCACAGGTCCATCGCTGCTTTTGAAGCATGGATGGCACATGGAGAAGGGCAGGGCTAAGAGCCAATCTGCAGGGGCAGCACCTCTGAGGGCTCCTGCACTAGCCCCATACAGACATGCACGTGGAAAAGTGTACATGAAGAACCCAGACTGCATTTTGTGAAACCCTGGCTTCATCTTGTGAAACTAGTCCACGTTGCCTGTGAGTGATGAACGAGAGTGAGTCAGGATCCGAGCCACAGCCGGCTGGCTCCAGCTCTCCCTTCTGAAGCCCGAAGGTTGGGAAAAATCTGGGACAAGTATTTATGGGTTCAGTGCTGCAGCTGAAGAGCCAGCAATGCAAGAGCAAAACACGGTGTTATTTGAGTTGCATCTGCAAAAGCAGTTGCTGTGGCTCTTTTTCTTTTTCATGAACAATTTAGACATATTAAAAATAACGTTTTCTAAAAATAGAAGAGCAAACTCAAATTTATCCCATAGTACTAAAAGCACAACTCCTGTTCACATAAGGGGGACTATGTAAGTATACACACATGATAAATTTGACCCAAACACGGCAAATAAATGGGTGTTTTCTTTCTGCTTTAAGTACACCAATGAGCAATTAAGCTCAAAACTTTAAAGCTATTAAAGTGACTAAGTCCCACTGAGCTCAATGCGAGATAGAAACATGAAGTCCTCTGAGGCTCGGTGTTTTAATATCTCAAATGCAGATTAAATATGTATAACTATTGCAACCTAAGATTTCAGCCTGAAATTTTCACTGCAATCTCTGAAGGAAACGGCTTGGACCAATTTCAGTGAATTATAAACAAAGACTGCATTTTGAAACTCTCACTCAGGTAAAGCTCCCATTGCCTTCACCAAATGAAACCAGCAGGATTAAGTAGGTAAAAATAAAGCCAATTTGACATAAGAGGATATTTATCTGCTACAGCTACAACACTGTGTAGGAAAGCGTGGCATGCTCCATAATTGAGTGGTAAGTTATCTTTCATATTATATTTTTCTTATGCAATTTACTTCACAATGATTAAATCAAAAATATAAGCAATGAACTTACCCAAATTCTTTGATCAGGCAATTGGAACTGGGAGCAAAATTGAAACAAAAACAACACATTATTCCTGCGTTGGAACCCTCATTGCAATCAATCTACTAATTAAGATTTTATTTAAAGATACTAATTAAAATGTTATTCGGAATGATTTGTTGCATCAGGGTATTCTCTCCCTAAAAATGCAATCTTTTTAATGGCAAATTATTGTGAAATACCATTAAATGATCTAATTTTCATAGCTTTTGGGCCACTGCCACTAGGAGGAATTTTGCCCAGACAGGGACAGTGTAAGGATTGCAGGGTTTATATCTTTAATCTCTACTTATGAAGCCTATTTTAAAGATCCATCTGTTAGCTGTCACATTATCCAATTAAAAAAAATAAATTCTTGCTTCATCAGATGGCCCATTTCAGAAACAAATTCACCTACAGATACACAAACTTGTAGGACACAAACAATAATTTTGTTCATGTTTTACATAGACAAATCCTGCCAGCAGAAAATGAAAACTGTCGGTGCGCTCCACACCTGTACTTTTACAGGGGTGAACAGGACTATAAAGGAAAAACAGCTTTTCTGCAAGCCATTCCCCAGTCCTCTATAAATACCAAGTCAAATTCTGCCTTTACAAACAGGAGACTCCTTTCTATTAAAGTCCACAAAAGAGCAGATTTTGGCATTTACTTTTTTTGACAGGACATGTGATGGTGGTTTAGTTTTCTTTTACAATGTACTAAGAGCGCATGTTACACTTGTGACCTTTGTATCCATCCAACTCACACGAAGTTAAAGACATTATCCCTAGCAGCTAGATAAACGATAAAATGAAATCCAGCCTTTACCATGGATTTTTTTTTTTCTATTGCAAAATGAGAAATGTGAAGGAATGGGTTAAGCACCATGGGCACACAACTAGCCTGGCAGAGGTCGATGGCTCTGCCCCTCCTCAGCTGGCACCTCAGCAGGGAGGTGGCATCCCACACCTCCTGCTCACCCTGACGGATTTGGTGACCGCACTGGGACCTTCCTCGGGCACCAACAATAGATTTAATCAACTCTGTCAAAAAACACGAAGGGTGAAATCCCGACATCCTGCCTGCTAATGGAAAAATACCCAATGTCTCCATTTCACCTGCACACCTACAGCATCCTCGCCCAGCTCCCATTAACCCTCCTCTAGCTCCCCATGTAACTCTGGCTCATACAACACCACGTAGCAAAGAACCCAACTCTTTCCCCGCCCACCACAGCCAAACTGCTAACAGTGCATTTTAGTCAAACAGCCTCCTTTCCCACCCACCGACCACCCTACCTACCACTGTCATCACACCAGCCTGCGGCAAAACCTTCAGAGCCCCTAGAATCCAACTTCACTAAACAACACAGATTTACACCTTCTGAAAAGCTAGCTAGCACTAAACAAAATAATAGTTTCTTCCATCAATACAGTACCTAATATGCCATCATTTAAATAATTTACTATTAATTTGCAGCCCCTTAGCTGCTCTAACACAATCACACACTTGATGGAGAGGAACCAGCCTGGTTTGACAGCAGAGGACACAAAGAGGCTCGAGCTCCTGTTTGCATGGTTGTGCATTAGCACTATCTGCTGCAAAGTGGGGATTTTAACTTGTTCCTTTGCAACTTTGGCAAATAAGGTAACTCGGCAAGAGGTGCTGAGCTGCTACTAAATCTTGTTCATAAATTCTTAGTAATTTTAATGCCTAATAGATCCATCACTTCCTTCAGGCACTGGAACTAGAATGGGGTGTTTTTCTGCACTCTCCACCCATGCAATAGCACTATGTTTGTGCATCTGCAACTATACATGCCATCAGCTGCTCCTCCCAGTTCTGCAAAAATCCCATATTTCAGAATATATTCCATACAACTCAGGACATAACAACTGTTGACTTCATTGAGAAAAAGAAAAAAAAAAAGAAGTAAGTAGTGGCAGATTGTTGGCATGGTGTGCCCAGGAATTCAGAGGCAGCTGAACCAGCTTCTGAAGCAGCTCCTGGCTGCGCACTTAAAATACAAGACGCATATGGGGTGTCATTAGTAGGATGAAGCAGCCAGTAGTCAGCAAGGGGTTCAAAACTCCCAATACCACAGAGCATTTTATTTCAGGCATAAGATTTAACCCAAAGTTTTAGAAAAGTCTCCTTGAGCAAGGAGGAGGAGGACAAAATGAGGGTGCAGTGCTGTTGAAGAAAAGCAATGTACAGTTCGCATACATGTCCTATTTCTATACTATATACACATTGCAGTTGTTACACCATTTTAGGAACACCCTCCTAAATTTTTGTTATTCATCAAATAAGCAGCAGGATTACAGCCTATGAACAAGACAGCAGCCCTCCCATATAGCATGTCTTCAGGTACGGAGGAGCAAGGATCTACAAAGTCACTGCACACATTACAGCCCACCACAGCTACCTAAAAAAGATGGAGCATTTGCATGACAAGACTTGAAAGCATTGGGTGGAAGGTTTTATCTCTTTTCTAGGAGTCCTTAAATATTGACAACTGGGATGCTCAGCTTTGCTGGCCCAACTTTGAATCTACATAGCCTCCTTGCAGCCACTGCTGACTCCACCACAACAGCCCAGAGCACGGGAGAGTGCTGAAGAAGACACGGGTAGCTGTAAGTATTGGTAGCTACACTACAGTTTTGGAGGAACACGGTTCTAAAACATACATGTAGTTTGTATCTGGCTTCCTCTATAATCAAAACATGTTGTTTCATCTGCAAAACATCAAGAAGCTCAGAACAATGCTTATGCTTTTCCACCACAATGGTACAGCAAAAACTGTGTGTTTTAGGAAATCCAAAAATGACTAAGACTGCATTCATTTCTCTGCACCTGCTTTGAAGCATCAACAGGCTTGTTTACAACATCAAAATTCCCAAAATACTTACTTGTGGATGAAACAAGAATCCTGGGGAAGGTCTCAAGTATTTCTCTTTTAAAGCTTCCAGTGGGTCAGTTAACTTTCTTTTTTCTACTCTGTAAATGTTAAAATTAGATTTGCTTGTGATGAATCAGTCTCAGATATTAATAATTATACATCTACCAATGTTTAAAATAGTCAATTATACATCAAGTAATTTGTTTCTCAGAGATAATGGTAAAAGATAAGGAAGTACAGTCAACTCTGGATCCCCGCATACAGCTCATTACTGTGGGTGGGGGCTGTGAATTGCCATTACAGGGAGATTATATCATTTATATAGGAAATAATTCCATTTCAAAAGACTGGTAATAATTATAATAAGAACGAACGACTAACTATCAAGTGTTCTTCTAAAGAAATAAGACAACCAAGTGTGCTCTCCACTCAGAGGAGAGGAATTCAAGGCAACAGGAGCCTTGAGCAATGGGTCCCTTCTCATCTGCCCATGCAAGACATCACAGGCACCATGCTGGAAACCTCTCCTTCTGCATGGCCATGCACAAGCAGGGCGAGAAAGCCAGGCTTGTGGGGACACACTGAATCTGATATGCCAGCAACAAGGACTGTGACCAACTCAAGTGGGCATTTAGGCAGTGAAACACAGTGTGGATAATTCAGATGCAGTGTGGAAATGTGAGGTTTTTGCTTGATATGTATGGTTCAAGGGACAGATCCTGTTATCCATACGTAGACATAACTCAGGGCAAAGGAAGGCTCAGTAGCAACTGGCCTCATCCTGTGCTGCCAGAATTTGTACAGATTTCATTAGTTTCTAATGCAGGACCATAAAACATGGATCATTATTTCCACTGCTTCAGGCATTTAAAATGAGTATGACGCAAAGAAAACCTATAGTCTAATACAGATATCAATCTGGCATGAATAAAACCATCTCAGTAAATAACATCATATCCTGTTTCCTCATAATGCATACCTGTTGTCTTATGCGACAGCATTCTCCAAAAACTTTGCCCATAGCATTTCTTTTTCAGATAAAGTAATAAATTAACATCATTTACATGGCAGTAACTTCTTTTTTTTTAGCAATAGGCTGTAAAATCAGTCATTTCTATTACAGACAAATCTTTTTATGGCTAATAATTTTCTAAACTAATTTAGATGCATGGCTGTGGCTGGTTACAGATGCATGAGCAGAAGGCGAAGGGCAAAGAGGGGCTGACGTACACAGGAAGCAGGTGAAATCCAGATCCCAGTGAGATCCGTCTCAGCACTGCTGGGAAACACTGAGGGGTCAGGATTTTACCACTAGTTTTTAAAACCCCAGCTCACTGACAGTGTCTGCTTGTGCACCCATCAAAGCCACAGACACAGCTCCCATTGATTCCATAAGGTAGATCAGATTAACTAGCCCGCTGGTTAGGTTTTGTACACACAAGGACACTGCACCTTCAATTATGTTAATGAAATGCCTAGAGAAATCAACCCACTGCTCAAATAATGGTAAAAAAGGGCAGAAATCACTCTCAATTTCCATACTGTTTATGCACCTCAGGACAAATTTGCTTCTTTGTTGTACTTATGAGATACTCCTATTTAATTCAGGAGGCACCAGAAAGGTGGTGTCCAGGTGGCACCCTGGTGAGATGCGCTGTAACTTCCAGGGGAAGGCTGAGGGCAGTCAAGGAAGGTGGGCAGCATTTTGGGAGAAAGGGAATTTGGGGCAAAGCAATTGTGGTGTCAAATACACAGTAAATATATAAACATTCAATACTGATGCCAATTCACTTATGGGTAAGAGAATACATTCAACTTCTGCATGTCAAGCTACGCAGTTTAAACTAATGACCCACAGCAATGAGGGCAGTCATGAAGACTTGCTAATTGCAGCATTAGCAGCGCCAGGGTTTGTTCTGAGCAGCTCGGATTTGAGGCAGGGTGCACAGGCTGGCATGCAGCCTGGGCCACCTCATGCCTCAGGCACGGGATGATGCCTCCAGGGACAGTGGGATGGGGATGGTGTTGTCCTGCCTTTGCGGGCAGGTGGCCCTGGCAGACCTAGCTGCCTGTACCAAAGGATGCCGAAAGGCAGCAAACAGTCTGTTACCTGTAAATGGGATCCATAAAGAATGGGGTGGGCCTGGCGTGCTGCAGGGAGGACTCCGAAGCTTTCCTTTGCTCGAGGTCGCCTCCTTTCTTTTCTCCAAAGACGTGGTTCTTCCGAGGCTCGGCTTGTTTTGTGCCACTGGCTCGACTTCTGCTGCCCATGCTGAGATCTAGAGGCTGGTCCTGGCTTGCTGCAGAGGGGGCTGCTGGCTTTGAGGGTATGGGAGTAAGTGGCTTCTCCTCCTTACGCTTTATGGTGAGGTCAAAGGGAGACTCAGAGCTTCCCTTTGGGATCTTCTTTATTTCACTGGGTGATTGGGGCTCCATTTTCAAGGGTAACGGTCTCAAGTCTCTATCAGGAAATGGATACATTGATTGAGAGAATGCTGGAAAAAATGGGAGGGGAAACATGGAAGGGTAAGGTAAGGCTCCGACTTTTTTGTCTTGCAGCCCCACAAGTCCTGTTGAACCAAAGTACTTTTCAGCAATAGAAGCAATAGCCTTTATAGAATCATTCACCGCTCCTGACACCGCAGTCTGCTCCTCTAAGGATGGTGAGAAAATGGAATGATTGCTGTGGTCTTTCTTATTATTTATTGAAGCCAGGCTCTGCAGAGAGCTTACTTTGTCTTTGAACATTTTACCATTTTCTTTTAATTTCTCTTTCTCACTTTCAATGTCACTTTCCAGATCAGAGCCCGAGGTGGTTTCCAGGTCACTGCCACTGGGGGTACTGACATCGTCAAGGTCAAGGTCACTACTCTCTGACTGGTCACTGAGTTTCTCATGCGGCCTCTCTTCAGAGGACCTCTCTGGTTGAAGCTCCACTGGCTTATTCTCCCCTACTGATGGTTGCTTATTTAGTGCCTTCAAAATATCCTGGGTGGCTGGCAGTATCTGAGGATTTGTCATGAGGGGACTTTGACTTTTGTTTGTCTGATCTGCGCTCGGTAGTCCTTTAACAGGAGAACTAGTAGGTAGCAAAGGTGGCCTGTGGTACAAGCCTGAAGGAAACAGACCAGGGAAGCTAAAAGAAAATCCAGGAGCTGTTGGAAAGGTAAGACCAGCAGGATGCCTATTGGCTCCAAAATAGTCAGCAAGGCCCGGATTTGCATGATTCATATTAACCATGGACGTTTTATCCATAGCTGGGGTTCCAGGAAGTGAAATGCCTTGGCCAAAAAATCCTCCTGCTGCAAAATGGTTCTTGCCCTCACAAAATCTCCTGTGTTTATTTAAGGAAGACGTAGTGCTGAACATTTGTCCACAGTCTTTGCACTTGATTTGGGTTCTGCAATCAGCATGCATGCGCTTATGACGACAAAGGTTTGAAAACTGAGTATAGGATTTATGGCAGACCTCACCTGTATGTAAACAACAACAACAACACATCTCAGGCTTTATGGTAATTGCCCCCACCCTCAAAATTTTGCAAATAACACCATTTTTTTTACCCACCAAACGTCAATTAGGAAGCCATAAGGAGAAGTCTGGGTGCACAAATGTACAAAAAGCTACTGGACTCTTCCAAAGCAAGGCATCCAAGCAGACAAATGTCTAAAGACAGCACCAAAACCCACTCCAACAAACCAGAAAAGGTCTGAAATCACTAAAAGACAAAGTTTCCTTGTTTGCTCTTTGCATCACTGTTGCATATTCAGTGCCGTTATTCCATATCGCATTAGCACCCAGAGCCCCGCCAAGAGCCACGGCTCAGTGCTGTAACACCGTACAAACCAACCCACAGTGCCCCTGCATGATCGAGCACTCGTGTCTTCAGATGACATCCATTTACATCACTAATCACATGTGGAAAGTTAGTCATTAAAATAAATATTTGCAGGACCAGACAGGAGATAGACAGAGCCACCGCACAGAGCTTCCAGCCTGCAAGACCACAAGGATATGAAAGAGGTGAAGGAGGAGACAACCAGGTATTTCCAAGTGCATAACCTTATTAACAAACAAAATTTCTTTCCACTTAGAATTAAGCATTTAATTTCACGGAAGTTCAGGTTAGAGCCTGAGTAACCTCAGCCTAGTACTCTTGTATGTCCAAAGCTTTTCTATGTTGATAATGCATATAGTCCCTACAGGTGCCTGGGATGCTGTAACTCTAAATTCCATCGCGTCCATACTAATCTTAATATTGCTTGTTTGTCTCTTGCACATGAAAAATACACTCTATTTCAACAATTTCCTTTAAGAATGCAGCTGTATTTATTTGCGTGTCTGATGCTCAAAACAGCTCGATGGATTTCCTTTCAAGCTCCTCTGGGATGAGAATAGCTTCAGCCTCACAAAAGCAGCACTTGGAGAAAGCCTGAAACCACATCAGGGAGGAGATCTGCCTCGAGCTCCTGGGTCCGACCTAGCCAACGACACCGGCACATCGCGGTGCAGCTTCCAGCAACCATTTTCAGTAGCGGGAGGTTGAAAGAGGTCCTGGCAGTGCAGAGCGAGACACTACCATGAAGAGTGAATCACAGCACTGAAGCAAACGAGATTTTACAGGTCCCTGATTTTCTGCCTGTTACAAACCTTAGGGAGCAAACTGGGGCAGCAACCAAGTTATAGGTCTGTAAGTTAAAATGCGGTTTTGAAGAGGACACCACTCAGCTCCCTAGTGCTTTTTTATGTCCCCTTTTGGCATCCTTTGGATGAGCAGGGGCATCGGGCAAGTCCCAAGGCTGCGCTATGTCTTGTGCTTTTCATGATGCTAAAATTTGTCTGTGCCTCTGCACTACCATGCTTCTAACAGTATCAGCTCCAGCCTTGTTTAAAAACAAGGCAGCAGCATTATCAGTAAACAGTTATCCCTATGTAATAAATCCTTTTCTTTTTTTTTTTTTTTTTTTCAGCCAGGAAAAAGCATGTGGCCACTTTATTTTTATTTAATTTGTGTTATATCATAAGCTCTCATCTTTCACACATCAAAGCCATGCAACAATACACATTGTTTATTCTGAGGCCTTTTTAACAATCATTTTCATGATTTGAGAGAGACTGACATAATTTACAATGGCTCTATTTTAAGCCTGCAAAGGAAACTGAATTGAATGTATCCCATCCTGCACTCTTGGTTCCCATGAACTGCAATCACGTCCTCTAACTTCCACTCGCACCGGGGCCTGCACTAACCTTCCTGCTCCTCTAAACCTCTGCCCTTGAGAAACTTGACCACTTGTTGTCATCTCTTAACTGTTTACCTCTTCAGCAGGCTGCTTCATATCTCAGCAACAATGCTCCTATTGTTCAAGGGCCTGATCCTGCCTCATCCACCCGTTTTCCCTGTTCACGTCCCATTGACATCCCCAGGACAATTTGTGAGGTGGGGTAAAGCGTGCAGAATTGGGCCCAACCACAGGAAATTTGCAATGCGGTAATTCAGGAAGAATGTTTGTTGCTGTGTATCAGTTACTGTTCCTGCTGGAAATCTTCATTCACAAGGAAAGACAAGAAAGAAGAGAGAAAATAATAAAGAAGAAAGAAGAAAAAAGATGGAAGATAAAGGAAAAAGAGATGCAAGGAGGAGAGAGAAGAGAAGAGAAGAGAAGAGAAGAGAAGAGAAGAGAAGAGAAGAGAAGAGAAGAGAAGAGAAGAGAAGAGA
>JAVJGI010000003.1:24510369-24532691 GCA_035590275.1 Ibycter americanus | reverse complement strand
AGAGAAGAGAAGAGAAGAGAAGAGAAGAGAAGAGAAGAGAAGAGAAGAGAAGAGAAGAGAAGAGAAGAGAAAAGAGATTATTCTAGTTCCTTGAAAATGCTAGATTTTCTGTGGATAAGTACTTGCTGTTTGGTTTTTTTGGGCAAAAATATTTTATTTGCCCATTTAACATAGAAAGATTTTTTATTTAATACAGAACTATTTGTTGTTTATAGCAGTATGAAGCTCTGATTTTTCTGCTATTTCCTCCTATTTTTAGCCTATTCACAGATCTCTGCTCCCACAAACAAACGTCACCTCCAGACTTCGCGGTACAGAATCAGGCCCCTGGCCTTCACTGTTGAGGTCTTACACAAAAAGCTTTCCCTGCTCCCATCAGGTTGATCACAGAAACCAAAATTAAACTGACCAAAAGTGACTCAAGTGACATATCCATAGGTCTGCACAAGCTTCATCTTGGATATTATGGACCAACTCCTCTCCTTGTGTAAAGCAGGATTACTTTATCAACACTGATAGAGTTATACCTAACATATAGCAGCAGAGCATCAGACCATATGTATTTTTCCAGAAAAAAAATCTCCAATGCATATATTTATGAGGCTAGGCTAATGTGTAATTACAAACAAATCATGTTTTGTGAACTTTTGATCTTCTACCAGGTTGTGTTGAGGGCCTGCTTCTTATTCACATGACTGTATTAAATATAATGTTTCACTCAGGTGGGCTAGAGTGGCAAGCAGGTGCAAAGGGGTGTACTGGCACAGATCTGGTCTTCCTAAAGCTTGGGAAGTTCTCCCTTAAAGAACATTGGTAAATTATTAGATTATTATTCTCCATTAATATATTCAAAAGTCAACAGAACCGAGAAATAGTCTACTCCGGAGAAGAGCAAAAATACACACTTACAACTGAGAGATATCCTTACAAACTATGAAGGGGGATGCAAATTAACCATTTGATTAAACACATTTTATGTCAGTTTTAAAAATAAATTAAACCAATAATGGCAATACCATTAAAATACATAAATATTTACTATTATAATCTCAATCAAGCAATTAACAGTTGTACTGAAGACTTTACCTTTTTGAGCATAAAAAATTATTTAAAACTATTTAATGAGGTGCTGCTTGCTCAAGGTGCCTCTTGCATTTAACAAATCAGTCTATTCAATCCACTGGCTCTCCAGGCTGGCAAAGAAATTCTGGGCCCAGGTCCAAAGCCCTTAATCCGCACAGCAGCCTTACTCTTGGGGACCGTCACCTGAAGCCGGGGTGTAACATGGCATCAGTGAAGCCCACACCCAATGCCCTGCTGATTCTGGAGGAGAGACTGGGTCTAAATCGATTGCGCCACCTCGACCTCTGTGGATATTCACGGGAGCCAGGACCCCTCAGATAAGTTCATGTTATAAGATCTACCTCTTTTTCATCACATGACTTTTATTTCCAAGTAGTTTTGCTTAAACTTTAGTAGATGGGGACGGTTATCAACTTTAATTGCTTCCATGTATCAAAGCAACAGAAGCTGGGTTTGATTTCTCCTATTACACCTTATTACACCCTTTAAATCTCAGTGCCATACCTTTAAGCAACTAACTTGTAAGGGAAGCTTCCCTCCTTGCAGCTTTTATTGCTCTACAGACCCCAGGTTTAACACAAACTCCCAATCTGGCTCCCAAATTGCAAAAATTCATCTCATGCCTACACACACTCTGTACCGCGATTGTCTCTGGACCCCAAATTAGCCAGCAGTTAAGTTTGCATATTTTCTGCTTATTAAAAAAAATTACTGTAAGTACTATTTTGAATATGTGCAGTCTATTATGGCATGTGGTTTCTATTTGGAGAGGCTGGAGATTTTGCGAAGGCAGTGAGTAATTACCTTAGTGTTGGTGAGTTTTCACTCAAGCTTGGGCGGTGTACTGTAATAAGAGACAGTTGCCATAAACAGACTGGTACGAGTAAATCATGGTGTGTGGCCTTCTGGTGGAAAACAGATATCTCCTTTAGGTGACCCTCCCTCCCTCCCATCGCTTAGCAAAGCCTACCAAACATGTGGTCTCCAAACCCTTTTGTTCTGCAATTACATGGCTGTTATTCCTAGGCAGCTCAATGGGTTTTCATCCCTCACACTGTAAGTATGAAGAATACCGGTTGCTGTTTTGATTTATCAGAATAAATAGTAACAAAGAGTATTTGAGAGGTTATTTCATTTATGAGAGGTGCTACTTGCAGTCTTTTATGTAAGGCATTGCAACCAGACCATCCGAAGATGCCCTACCTAGCCAGAAGTTACTGCTTTCTAATGATTATAACCTTTAAGCGTAATTACTTAACCTGTAATCAGGTTTTAAAATTATTAGTAATATTTATTATTGGATCTAGTTACACTTTTTCTCATTGAAGAAGCCCAAACCACAAGTATTATCTAACCCAACGGCACGTATACAGATTGCACACAAATGAGTCTTTCAAGCCAACACTCCTTCTCTTGAGGAACTATCTCAGCCTGTGGCCGCCACTTTATCCAAGCGTGCTGTTGATATTTTGGAAATTGTTGTTGAGAGCAGCAAAAGATTAAGAAGTTTAGCAGACAAGTAGGGGATGTGGCCACAAGGTGCCTTTCAAGACATAGCAGGTGCCTGAAAAGACTGTGGTGGAGATTAGCACTACCAAGAACAATATTCTTCGATATTTTCTGCTTCCCTGGTGAAAGGGAGAGAAAGGAACCTGCACCGTCACCTAGCAGGATCTGGCTCAGCAGCAAACACCACCCATGAGACTTTGAGGATCCGATTTATAGCCCAGCACAGTCAGGCCCACATACGAGGCAAGTTTTATGGCTGGAGCAGCTGCTGGCAAAGATCTAATGGCTCAACTCAATACTTAAATGTGGGGCATGCAAAGGAGCCTCAAGGAGGGCAGCAAGCTCCTCCGACTGAAATTCACTGCCTCTAAGGTTTATTTTCCAACTCCAGCAAAAGTCACGGCATCTGCTGTGGAGACTCTGTGGCCCAAAATTAACTCCCAAAGCAAAGCAGCCTTGCAGGTACTGCTGGCTCTGCCGAATTCCCAGCGTGTCCCAACTGTGGTGGCAGCCACTGCCACTCCCCTGCACCCACCCTGGCACTGCCACCCCCTCCCCGGGGCCAGCACTGGCGCTGCCCTGTGCAGCAGGGCTGGATCCAGCACAGGGCACGGCACGGGAGGGCTGCTCTGGCAGAGCAGCAGGAAGGAGAGCAGCAAGCCTGGCGCCATGCAAAGCAATGAGGCTGCAGCCGCCGAGCCTGGCACGGCTCCTTCTTGCTAAAAAATCTCGCACCCCACTTGCTCTTTGCATCTGTGCGTGGAAAAATATCCCAGGGACAACAGGTACATGTCTATATCATGCAGTGTCTGTCTGAAAAGGAAAATCATATGAAAATAATGCTTTGCACTGGACTACAAATAACCCAGAACTCATTTAATAGCTCACAGTCCCCGTGAAACCGGTGGGAAATCCAAAGGGAACACAACACAACCTCCTGCTTCCAGATTACGCTGCTTTACGACAAAAGAAATAACCAAAGACATGTAGTTGAAGACTTACATATAAAAGGTTTGACACTGCTGTGGATGTGTTTATGCTGTTTGAGGCCTGAAGAAGTGGCAAAGGTTTTGCCACACTCTGGACAAGCGTGAGCACGAGCCCCAACATGCTGGGAACGAATATGCCTCTGAAGGTTGCTGGGGTCCGTGAAAACCTGCTAGGAAATGAGTACTGATTAACCAAGAAACTTGATTGCGGAAGAAGCCAGTTATTACAAGAGCCTTTTAAAATTCAAACCTTGGAGCTATTTGGGAATATTTAAGATAAAAAACTTTGCTAATGGGCATCAATGGGAACTGTGCCTGCAGGATGGGGCCTCAGTTTCCCAGAATCAGCCAAGTATTTGGTGGACCTGTTAACCCCTTTGCAGCCGCTGCAACAGATGCATTTGACCCTGCCATTAGAAATTGTGCTTTTGAGGTCAAGGACTTCACAGAAAACGAGTCAAAATGTGGCTGCTTGAAACTTCTAAGCATTACTGCAATAGAAATACTTTATAGCAACAACTGAGTGTGAGACAGCAAGAAATCCTGTACATGACGTAGTCCTGGCACCCAGGGCTTAGTTGTGTCTTATGTGTCTCAGTTCATTACAAAATTCCCATTCTTGTAGCAAATCTACTTCAAACGAGAAAGTCCTCATGCAAAAGGCCCAAGCTTTGGGAATCTGATACAAAGCAATGCAGAGCACCACATCCTATACAAATAATGTACACAGCAAGCTTGGCGCTGGGAAGCAATAGAGATGCTCTAGAGATGAGACAGTTGCACTCACTTAGTGCAGCTGGGGCCCATCGCTACTTCTTATTTTGATTTACATTGCAGTAGTGACCTGAAAGTTTCTAGTCCCAATGGCTGGCACATAGCCTAGGGAACCCACATGCCTTGCATTTCCCCGGGGTTTCTTGCCCCTCAGTGCTCCTCTTACACCCCACCAGTCCTCACAAAATGCCAAGCCCTGAGCTCAGGGATGCTCAGCATCCTGCGTCAGAGCTCATTTCAGACTCCAGAGCCATCTCCAAATCAAAAGGGGTAGAAAAATAACATATTTATAAAGTAGAAGCATAAAACCTTGAGAAACCATTTGGGCAACAGCAGAAGCCCTATGTCCTCCTGCATCCCAGCCCCAGGCATTCCCACTTGCATGCTCCTGGGCATCCAGCAGCACAAGCCGTGCCAGGCAGCCTACAAATTCACTGTACCTTGGCACAGTTTTCACACTCATAGTGCTTCCCGCTGTCGTGCGACATTTGGTGGCGTATCAAGTTGGACTTCCAGTTAAAAGCTTTGGGGCACTGGTCACACTTGTACTCCCTCTCCTCGCTGTGTGACAGCATGTGCTTCTCCAGGCTGCGGAAAGAGGAACAGGGCTCAGTGAGGTTCCCCACACACGTGAGTTTATCAGCAGTTTATAGGAAGAGGAGACAGCAAAGCACATAATTAGAGCAAAAAAATTTACAAAACCCCAAAGGCGCAACCCTGACAGACCCAAGTCCTTTGACTACCAGGCTCACTCCAGCCAGGAGGCAGAATACCCTCCTCCCTACCAGAGTAACACATCCTCTCATGTTTTGCCAGGTCGTTTGCAAATGCTGCAGAAGATGCTGTTGCCATCACTCCCTAAGGAGATTATTTCATACAACCCTCAGTTATTTCAATCCGGTAATTCTCAATCCGGTAATTCTTCCCTGCGGTCTGAATTATTTCTACCTTATGACTTTCCCTCTAAACACACTTTGGATCCCACCACCTGACATAACTCCACTGCTTTGATGGGAGTCAATTTTTCTTACAGCAGGAACAGATGAGAAATAACCCCACTGGAGCAGAACAGGATGAGCACGAGAAGCCTCTCAATACAGTACAGTAAGACTGAAGTTATACTTGATTATTACTGTGTTCAATTGCATAGCTGTTTATTCATTCATTTCTTTGTAGTTTATTCAGTCTATTAGTAGGGTATCCAATCGCCACCTAATTCCTGTTGCACATCTTTGAATTCATTTTCATCTCTAAATTTTCTGATTTCCTGGTTTATTATTCATTTGTAGCAAATATATATTTTTAAACACCTGTATTGCTTGGTTACATACAGAGTCGTAACTCACACTTACTTGAGGAAAGGTAACTATATAATGTGAGAGTGGATTCACAGAAAAGCCACTGGAAACTGGGATTTTTAATCTGGGATGCCAAACCAGATCAATCTTTCCTCGCGTGAAGCTCCCACTGATCCCTGCTGAATCTCTGCTGTGTTTACAGTCCCGTTGGGGTTGTGCAGCCCACACAGCAACCTCCATTCTCAGCCACAGGCAATGGAAGTGCTTTCACTCTGCAGATGCTTCTTACTTCTACTCCTCGCAGTCTCCTTCCTTTGGGGGAAAAAACCAATTCTGGCTTCCCCTCCTCATACTTCTATAACAATTGACTCTCCATCATGCACTGGTAAACAAATTTGCCCCAAGACCTGGAGAGACCCTCATCCCCAGCTCTGGCACCAGCTCCCGGACTCCTGCCACGGCTACGTGATCTGCCGCCAGCCTGGGCAGTCCTGCCCCCCAGATCTCCATCTTCCTGCTCAGCTCTTTCTCCATTTAATTACACACACCCTCAAGCATGGCTCATTCAGGCCTTTTGTTTTATATAATCTGGATATAGCACACTTCGGTACTTTTTTGCTGTGAACTGTCTTTGTGGTGTATTAGCCTTTCAATAATTCAAGAGTTCGGCGAATGACTGCATTCTCTCTCATTTTTCACTCTTTCTCACAGTACTGCCCATCTATTTATGATGACTCGTTCTTTGTTTTCTGCCCTTTCTCTTCAATATTTAATATTTTAAGCTAAATTTACATTTCCTCAATGATTCCCATATGTTAGATATTGTCCTCTAGATCTCAGGCAGAAAAGAACTTTAACACCAAATAACTCACGACCTGGAAAAATGTTACAGCCTGGACTCCTGCCTCACCCCCAGTGCAGCAGCCCTGTTGACTTGATCTACCTACATCAGCCCTTCCGAATCAATCACTGGGATTGAAAATGAGACACGCGGAGCCGCACGCTGCTCAGCATCAGCTGGTGAATAAGGCCTTGTGTCTACATGAATTCCCACTCCGCAGGGCTGACCTAGTATGTGGGGAGCAATGTTTGGCACGTCACGTTTTAATTTCGGTGTCGTTAATTTTGCAGAAGCGTGAGGATCAGGTCATACGATATGCTGGTCCGAGACCCCCCGCATGATGCCAAGCCACCTCTGCTCCATCAAGAGCCTGTGTTTTGGGAGAGAGGGCTCCATCTTGCACAACCAGCACCTGAAGCATCCAGGAGCACTTGTCCAAAGGGGCTAACCCTGGGCATGCACAAACCCATGCTAACCTCCAACAGAGACCGCAACACCCTCAATCATGGACTAGTAAACTCTTCTACAAAAAAATATGAACCCACAAAACACTCTCAATTGACATGTCAATATTTAAGGGGCATGTGATTATTAAGCAATGCAAATAAATACACTGCTCCCTCTAAAAGGGCAGTTAATCGGCGCTTAGGTTGTGCTCACACGACATGGAGAGGAAAGAAGGCGTGGGAGTGTGGGAGCTGTGCTAAGACTGACTGAAAGCAGGAGACACTGGCCCAGGTCTGCTGCTGCTACAAACCAGCTTCCTAGGAAAGGCACTGCCTCATCACAGTGCAGGACCTGGCCCGGGACTTTGCTATTGAGGTATCTCAGCAATACTATCAAATGTTGGCTGAAGTCAACCTCCTGTGTACTCTCAGTATCTTTCAGAAATTTGCAAAAATTTGCCATAATGTGCACCACAATACAGTATTTTAAGCAGCCACGAAAATGATAGTGACAAGAAATATGTAAATGATCTTTAGCATATAAAAGTCATACTTTTTATTTACATTCTATGCATATTTCAGACACATATGCACACCGGTCTATATGTTTAAACAGATAGATATATATAAGAAAAAGATGAACGCCAGTGTTTCAAGACAGTACAACTATAAATATATATTAACATACACATATATATAATAACATCTAGAACCTGCCTCTAACTGGCATGGCTTGTTTGCAAAGATAAAATTGGTAACATCAGTGAACACCACTCAGAGATGTTCTAAGTTATTCCTACCTAAAAATAAGGAGCCCAGACATTAGTTGATTTGAACTATAATCACCCCTCTGATTTCATTGCAACCAGCCCAATTCATGCCAGCTAAAGATCTGATTAGAAGATCTGGTTCTTAATTTAAGGGCCCCACTGAGGACTGCAGTATAGGGACCAAGTTTCTGATTTATTGAGACTTCACTGCTTTCTATGCCATAAAACACCAACCATCACAAAAGTCTTATTCATCTTCATCTCAGGTTTGTATAGAAGAGGAAGGTATCAGGTTCTGCCTGGCTGATGCTCTGCCTGATTTGACTGAAGCCATTACAGAATTTGCCTCATTTAATCACGTTTTAAGCATCTATTCCTACCTTTGTAAGTCTGGGAAGACTTGATCACACTCTTTACACTCCTGGATTTCATGTACATCCTGAAGGTCATTCTCATTCTCAAGCTTTTTCTGGAAGTCCTCCTCCACCATGGAGAAGGCAGAGTGAGGTGTGCTGCAGGGGAACTTCTGGTGGTCTACAAGCTCAGCCTTGGACTCAAAGAGCTGGTCGCAGTCCTCGCAGCGATACTGGCGCTCCTCTGGAAGACAAAGGGGTTGGGCACAGGGAGACCACGTCAGTTTTCAGCCATTTTTAACTACCATCCCATCAGGAGTTCAATGACAGTATGGTTACATAAATGGCTACTCAGTAAAAAAACAGAAGAACCTCAAAAGAAACAAGGATGCCTTAGAATGCTTTATAATAATGCTTAGATTCTACAATATCTGACCACCTGTTAATGGCCTGGGTAATATCCAACAGAGACACCTGACCCTGGCTTAGGACAAAAGTCAGTGTGTTTATATTATATCATAAATGGGTATATACAGGGTGTATGGTGGAGATCCAGTGGAGGCTGCCAGTCTCTGCGTTTCTGAATGAAGGAGACTGACTTAGACACAAACATCAGCATGTAAAATAGCCAAAAGGGTGCTTATAGAGTTTTTTAAAGTCTCTTAATTTCCATCATAGTCCTTTTGCAGCACCCAACACTGTTCAAAGTAAGACAGAGACACATGAATTTGGGGTCCTTGCTTTAAATTCCATAAAATCTGACACAATGTGTTTCTTACTGAAAATGAGTGTAGAAGATCACTAGAGTGTTACTTTGAAGTCAGTATTGCATTCCATTAATTAGTAATTCCTGCAAAAAAATAGATTAGTTGAAGAAAATTCCCAAAAGCAACCTTGGAGAAGAGCATCCCATGATATTTATTTCTGCTGTATTTTCTACTGATGGTCCATACAAGGAGTCAGATGCCCTGGTGTGGTTCCAGTGTTACCTGCCATGCAGATATAAATGCCCAGGGGCTCTAAGTCAGAAAGGCACCGAGGAGTCTGGCTGAAATCTCAAATGTAGTCAGTTGCTACTTGACAGTTGAGTCGATACACAGAAAGCATCACAGTGTTCTGTTGTTCGCTGTCCATGAGCAATACTTTGGCTCAGTCTGCTTCTAAATTAGCCCTGTGGGACATAGTCCTGCGTGTGACTGCAGAGATTTCCTCTGGTGTCATTTATACAATAGCTACTTGGCCATAGGAACTAGGCAGGGAAAACACTATGCTCGAAAAGCAGCACATCTTTAGCAGTAACTAAACAAAGTTACCACTGTGGGGAAAAACAACCCCAATCACAAAACCAAACTAGAATGAATGAGTAATCCCCACCTTTTTCTTTAGAGAACAAAAGATACTGTTCTAAATGTGCAGGCAGTTATAGAGCAGCCCTTGACAGCTCCCGCCCTGGGAAAACCCCTGTGTACTGTCCCTGAATCTCTGAGAAATTATAAAACGTCCACGTTGGCATAAACTGCAAATTAATGGGTATCAAGCAGATATCCTACATCCAGTTCCCGCTGCGGCTGTATAACCCGCTGCTTGATGGGCAGCAGAGCAAAAGGAGCTTTTGGAGGTGGGGGACAAATCTGAGCAAGAGCTCAGGAGTTTCAGGCCCAGAATCTGTGCATCAGATGAGTAACGAATTAGCTCAAGGAGGAAGAATGGCTTAAATGTCCTCAACAAGTGACAGCAACGTTAACAACCCAAGATTTTCTCTTTTCAAGATGACGGAATAACAGTTGTTTGGCTAAGTGACCAAAAATAACCTATAATCATGGTCCATGCAGGTCCTGCAGCAGCAGCACAGCCTAGAGATAAGGGCATGGGCTCTTGTTCTCCTTTTGCAATACCCACAAAATGACCAAGTTTCAATCTTGAAGCCTTACTACCACCCTCAGTTACATCTGCAGACTTCTGTTTCTGCCAGGGAGGTCTGAGTATGTGAGGGTAAAACATGAACGGCATTATGAGTTGCAGGGATGCAACACTGAGAAATATCAAACATGCAAACCACAGCTCACCAGATTAGCCAGTAGAAAATACATCATTGAATGCAGTGACATTCAGTTGCATTCAAATGGAACACTGAATGAACTTACACTCCCGGCTGGACTAGGCTGGAGTGATGCAGAAAATAAACAGAGAACCCCCAGTGCCAGCGTCGGCATTGCTTTTGAGAGCAGATTCACCTTTCAGAGGGACTGAAGGAGTCGTGGTATTATTAGACTAGTTTATTCACCGAACAGCTTTCAGCGAAGCAGGAGGGCAGAAGACAGACAAACACAACCATGGTCCAGCTCTCCTCCCTGGCTGCAGCAAAGCCATCCCGGATTTTGAAAGGATTCCAACAGAGGAGAAATCTCCCTGATTTTTTGTCTAACTTCAATGATACTTTCTATTAGATCAGACAGTAAAAAGTGGCTAACCGTGAATGTCTGGAGCCATTGTTTCATGTGAATAATCTTCACTCTTCATGAACAGTAAGAGCTCCTCTCCTGGCTCAATGTCTGCTACCACTCTGTAGAATATCTGCAAAAAATAGAAGAGAAAGCAATGTGACTACCACAATAGGCAAAGAAGCGTAAACCACTGCTGGTGAGTATTACAGGATCAAAACCGCACGGCCAGAGCCTGCCCCAGTGTGGGTGCTGGTTGCTGGAGAGGTGCCAGCTTCACAGGTCTGCTCCTTCCAGCCCCAAAGTCATCAGTGCTTCAGGCACTGTGAGGATAAAAAGGACGACTGCTTTCAACAGCCTCTGCTGCAAAACGAGCTGCGTGATGACTGCAAATATCACCAGTAATTTGCACACTTAGTTATACCAAACTCATGTATGAAGTAGCCATAAAATGCCTCCCTGAGTGATGCACGTAAGGGAGGTAACTCCTGTTGCACTGGGAAAGGCACTAACGTAGACCTGAGAGGATGCTGCTGATTAAGCCAGAGGCATCCAACCCACCGTATCGATCATCTACACAGTCCAGAGAGCTGTGAGGTGAGAGGCTTATACAAAGCAGCGCGCCTGGTTATTCCTTAGCTTCAAACGGGAATCAAAGGATCAGTCCTGCATGAAGAAACACCATGAGCAGCCACAGCTGATGGCAGTGACCCCAGCCAGTGGCACCTGGTCCCCTTGCACAGGTGCCATCAGGCTCTGGGAAGGAGCCCATCGGGAAGCAGGAGGATGCAGGGGGGGCAAAGGGACCACACTGCCTTGGGTCTGTGCACCCAGGGCAAGCGCACACCAGCACCGGGCAGCTCTGCCGAAAGGAAATTCCCAAAATCCATCTGGCTGCTTTCTGTCTCAGCAGGAAATGTGAAGAGCACTAAAAAGCTCCACGAAGCAGCTCAAATAAATATTAGTAACTTCCTCAGGCCTTGTTAAACAAAAACACATGACAGCTATGCTTCCTACGCGAAAAAATGATGCCTTTGCGTTTTCTCAGACTAATGTATTTTTAAAGGTTTTGTTCTCAATCTCTTAACTCTCAGTACTCAGTGCACTGGGAGAAAGGCAGAAAATCAGCCCTGTTGTTTAAAGTCAGACAGATGCTTTAGTTGCAAGGTAGGCGCAGGTATCGAGAGGTGCGTGGGTGTTTTCCTCGCCGCTCGCACACGAACCGTCACCGGTCGGTGGCCCCGGCAGCCGAGCACATACCGATGTCTTCCAGGAGGTGGCCGTACAGCCTAATCGTTTCTTTCTGCACAAGCAGCCTTTGCCCACAGATATGGGCTAAATAGCTAAAAATAACGAAATAAGATGCATTTCCTCAGATTTGTTTTCTTTGCCTTGTCCCAAAAACCCCTCTGGAGGAGGCGTGCAGGGGAGCAGCGGTGAAGGCTGCCGGGGCCAGCTCGTCCCACTGCCCTGCTGCTCGCCCCAATCCAGGTGCCAAAGCACCGGCAAAACACATCAGGCATGAGGTACCCATGCACAACCCCTGCTTATGGCCAATCTTCCCCATAAAAGCCAGGAGAGGGAGTTTATGGGCAGCCTGATCTGCCCAGGCTGCACCTCCCTCCTCTTCCATACCACCCTGGTTAAACCATCAGCTGGGTCTGCTAGGACTGGCCATTTTTACCCATTGCCGAGGGGTTTTGTAACTCCACCAAGCATTCTGGAGGGCACAAGCGGCCAAGAGAGCCGTGGCAGGGTCCCGTGCATGTCTCTTCATGCAGCTGGGCGAATGCCTGGTACCACAATCCCCTCCGGAGCAGACTCCTCCATCGGTGCCAAAGGATGCGGGGCTGCTGCGTGAGCTTCGATGTGCTGGGCATGCAGCTGGGGCAACGCAACCCATTTGATCAAAGGCTGAAACACATTTAAGTGAAGCCAGCTTTTAACTCCCGCAAATAAATCTGATGCCAGCACTGCATCCAGTGAATATCTGCTTTAAGCCATGCCTGCTTTTCCATTTATTAAGATAAATGCATTGAAAACTGGCTTTTTCTTCCAGAAGCATAATGGCCTCCACACATCTGAAAGGGAAGCTGCAGTCCGATCTGTGGAAAATAAGCCTGGTTGCTGGCTGGCTTTGCGTGGATATAATAACGTGTATGGCATTGCGTGCTGACCGGAGAGACTTCTGCAGACCTCGCTGCTGCAACAGCACCCACCTCCCGCTTGGGGTGGGAGCAGGATCAGGCCCACCGTGCAGCCAGGTGGGACCTCCACCATCTCCGAGGGGCTGTGCCAAAGCTCCTGCTCTGCCCAGGACTTGCCTCAGTGCTCCCGGATTTTGCATCACAGTCGGGTAACCTCAGCTGTTCTTCTGAGGTCAGCAGTGCAGCCACACCAAGGAGCGAACAAAAACCACAGCGAAGCCTTCTCCAGTATTTTTCCTGTCCCATCAATGATATTTTGATGGACATTTTCACCTCTTGTCACGGTGAGGACACATGGACCATACACGGGCATAAAGGGGGGCTTGTTCACGAAGCGCTGTGCCAGGGTGCATCACTTCTCTTTGGGAAGGCCCAGTACAGTGCAGCATCTTTCTTGCAGCTGTGGGACAAATCCCTAACCAGGCTGTAAACTCTGCAGCCAATAGTCCTGTCTGCGATGATATTTGAAAACATCAGAGATGGTTAAGCTACCCACCAGAAATTGCCTGCCCAGCCTCTCTGTACCTCAGTGGGGAAACAAGACAGAGTATGCCAAAAAAAAAATCCATGCTTTACGTTGAGTGGTATTTCTTTACTTTGCATCTCAGAACTAACACCCTCCAACACCAGGTCTAAGTGACAGATTTCCAGCTCTGTCCTTTTCACATTATTATTATTAAAATACTAACTTTAATTATTACTAATTTTTTTTTAAATTCTGTATGTACAAAAACCCTCACCTGCACTAGCAGTTCACGTACCAGATAGCGTTCCAGTGAGGATCTAAACCATAACATATCGAACTTTAAACCAAAATGATTGTGCAGGTAAACCTAACACGATTTTAAGAGCTGTCCTTATTACTTCACATGAAAAGCTTTTTTCTCACTCTTCGCACCTGAAACCCCCTGGAATTATCCTGTCTGAGAACAAACTGAGAAGCTAACTACTGAAAGGAACCATATTGCCCAAGTTTTTAGGCAGCAGCAGCCTCCCGCGGGCAGATGGCGCAGGGGTCCTGCAAGCCCCCAGATGGGGAAGCTCATAAATTACCCCCCAGCCCTGCAGGTCCCCTTGTTTTGCAGCAACAGCAACCTCCACCACAGGCAGTATTTTTTTGTGTTAGGAAACGTTAATGCAGAATAAAAGGACTTCCCATTGCAAAGCTGGAAGATTTCCTGGACACAGTCCTGACTCTATTGTAATTAATGAAAGGTTTTAATTTTCTGACTATCACCTCTTCAGCCTGTCAAGCCCATTTTTTTCCCTGACTTTCCTGCGTTAACCTGGGCTATAACGCACGAGCATGCAGCAGTCTGCCTAAAGAAGTATAGGAAGAGCCGCTGCACGGTAGAGAAACAACCAGAGGAGGGGAAAAAATAATAGAAGCAAAGTCCAGATGCGCATTTCACATGCCCTGGGATCAGCGGTGTGTGACTGCAGTTTATATAGGAAGAGCAAAATCGGATCCAGATCTGGAAACACTTTCAAAGTTCAGGGGGTCTGAGGTGGGGAGAAGTTGGGGGAGGCCTAACTCATCAGTCCTCTGTGCCTGCCTACACCACAGGTCATATATTTATGCTACCGAGCAGAAATAAAAGCTCCCAAACTGCAAAGCCGTAAAGGGAAAGGGGAGGGGGAAAAAAAAGGAACACACACAATTTACTTTTAAATGGATGAATAAGGCCTCATTGTTATGAATCCCAGTTTACTTTTCCTGGTCAGGCACTTGAAATTTTATTTATGCTTAATAGACTGCATTTGGCATGTGTAAAGATGACAGAAGCGTGAATTATGAACGACCTTCAACCTATTCAGGAAGTTGTAATAATTGAAATAATAGCAAAAACGCACTCCCCGCAAGCTCGGCCCGGGGCCGCGCGCTCGGCCACCGCCACCCGCCGGCTTTGAAGTAGCCCGGCCATCCTGCCTGCCCCGGCCAGACCCTCACCCCCCGCCTGGCCCCCTCCGCCCCTCCAGCCCCCGGGAAGCTTCAACCCAAGGATGCCGGTTTGGGGGGAAAAAGTGACGCTTCAGCAACGACTGCGAGTAAAGGCACCGGCTGCTATGCACGCATCTGTCACGCTCAGCCCTGAGGAGGGGCTGTATTCCATTGCATCCAACTAAACCCTTTACTCCTGTGTGTACAAGAGCTTTGGAAAACATTGCGCATGCCCCAGCGCCACCTGGGAAATTCAGATTTTAGGGCAGAGAGATGGTGCTCAGCATCAGCACTGCGCGTACTCTAACCCTCCGGGCGAGGCATTGCGCTTACACAGGGGAAGGCACCGAGTGACTTTGTCCTTCACCACACCAGTGCAAATGGGAAGACCGAGCGAGGACCCATTCTGCATGGGATGGTGGGAAGGAACAGAAGACTCCAAAGGTGGAGCGCACCCCGATGAAAGCCTGGTGAACCCCACCAGCACCCACAGAGCCCTGCGCTGCCACTCCTGCGCCAACACCCAGCGCCCGAGGGGCTCCAGGACTCCACCACATGCCATGGGTACATCCACCCCAGGCAAGGCACCGGCCCCGTCTCCCGGGCACCTTTGGTGTCCCCGAGGGGAACGTGCCTCGAGCTGGGGCAGGGCAGCGAGCGCCTGGAGAGGTGGCGTGCACGCTGCCAACTGGCGTTCTCCTCCGCATTGCTTTAGAGCAAGAATGGAACTTGCTTGACAAGCAAAACAAATTAAATGTCCAAAACAAATAATAAGCATTACATTCAAGGAGCTCGATCAAAATCAGGATTTATGCCCGCCAGAAAAATGAGATGGACGGATGGATACATAACCTCACAACAAGCCATAATTAAGCATTTGAGGGGGAAAAAAACGAAAGAAAAAGCTCCAAACTGGGAAGCTTCAACTTTAGCTCCTGTGATGAACAACTTTTGCAGCTGGAGAACTGTGTGATGAAACCCGAGCCAGGTTCCTCTTGCCATACTCAGGCAAATGATAAATTGAAACGCACTGGAGTTTTTTCAAGGGCTAATATAGAGGAGTCCTTCCCCAGCACTGTATCGGGCCCAAAGAAAACCTCAGCAAAAATCCACAGGCAAAATCCAGCAAGTGCCTGCGTGCCAGCAGCTGCGGGGGCACGGGTGGGAGCCCAGCGGTGGGGCGCGGGCCCTTCCCTTTGCCCTGCTGAGATGGTGGGGGAGCACCGCGGCACCAGGACCGTGAGCCCTTTCCTTCCTCATTTCCAAAAAGCCCCAAAACTGCTAGAGCGGATCAAGCAGGAGGGGCTGGAGCGACGACGCTTTCCTGAAACGGCACCAGGAATCCCTATTTTCCCTCCTTTGTAGGGAAGCTCCCTGCTCCCTGAAGCCAGGAGGGAGCTGCAGGTCCCTCTGCAGGGCACCCTCTTTGGTGTCTCAGGGCTGCAGGCCACCTCCCCAGCGATACTCATGTCTTCTTCCATTGTAGGTGAATTTTAGCCTCTGTGAGAGCCCCAGGTCGGGACGAGAGGCTGCCACATCCAGCCAGGCTGCTCCAGCCCTGCAAAACTCTCACTGCTCGGGGGTCGCTGACCACCAACACCAGACCACAGCTCCTGCGTGCCCACCCGTTCTCCCAAGGTGACCTCTCCATGCTGTTGTCTTCTAACATCCCACCTTCATCCATGAACCACACAAAGTGCCTGAGTTGCAGCCTTGTCCCGGCTCTGTGGACACTGACAACCCCCCGAGCTCTTTCTGGCAAGCACACGAGCATGATTTGACAGCGCTCGTCACAAAAAAAGGCATTTTTGCTTAGAGACAACGTGCCTCGCTGCTTTTATTAAATGTGAATCGTCGATAAAAAGCTTATCACTTTGCAGAAATGGCAACAACCGCTTGCCAGGTTTGGTTCTAGACTATTTTAGGTCACGTCAGGACAGGCCAGTGCTGAGAGCAGTGCCACCACCAACGCATTAAGCACCAGATAACACAGGCGGACTTACAGACTGGGCAGGAGTTTCACCCACGGCCTCAGCTCTAACTGCAGTAAGTGGAAAATCACCACCGATGAGCTCCTTGTTCCACCAGCCCCAAGCTAACATGACCCCGCTCCACTGGAGACAGATTTTCAGTGGGAGCTGGTTTAAGCTTCATTTGCTTAATAAACTCACAACTCGGAGGAAGAATCACGGCAGAATAGGGCCCCGTACGCGCTCAGCATGCGTGCGCCCTCCTGACCCACAACAGCCCAAACCTTAATTTTGCTCTCTGACAACAAAGCCCCGAAACTATTCCTTAAATACACAACTTTTGCAGGTGGCTGTGCGTCAAGGGCTGCTGGCAGAGCCGCTGCCGTCGCTGCCCGCCGTGGAGGGGGGGCAGCGGCAGTAAAGTCTGAAACTTGAAGCTGTGCCTGCAGATTAAAAAAGTTTGTAAAATGTGTAAGATGCGATCAGGTCTGGTGAAACCTACAGCAGTAGGTTCACTCGTGTAAGTTTATATCGCTGACATCGGGCATGTTGTTAAGAGGGTAATACTACTGGTTTTTCTCCCATTGCAGTGGTGTATGCCTGAGTATAAGGAAAGAAGACAAAACACATCGGAAAAAAAAGCAACCCAAACCCCTATTTCAAGCACACAGAGCAAACCAAAACCTCAGGTAAAGTAATCTTGAGCCACTCTTGAGTTTTCCATGGATAAACCAAAGGGAATCCTCAGGAGCTGCTTTGCTGAGGGGGAAGAGACCTGGAAGCTCAGGGCAGTTTCACAGCATATTGTGCCTGTATCGCTGTCACAGCTCTGCAAGCAATAAGCTAGATAAAAACAACATTCAGGAGTTTAAACTTCAACTGCTACCAACTACTTTTCTTAAAAGAAAAAAAGAAAAAAATACATATTTTTTCTAGCTTGAAGGTGACTGTGATCCCAGCCTGAAAATGCGCCTGGAACGCCTGACAGCCCCTGACACGCCATAGCTACAGTCACTGTATTTGCAACTGCACTTTCATTAACATATATATTTTAAAATAATGCTTTTACTGGGATGACAGCGCTGCCAGAGAGCCTAACAGGGCTAATCATTCTGAAGTCATTAAAAAGTTGAACTAATAGATGCTTAATGATAACAGAAGGGAGTCGTCCAAATTAGCAGAAACTGGTATTGAATCCTAACAGACTCTGAGCTGAAATAACACATTCCAAGGCACTAACAGTGACAAGACTTTCTGCAGCTCTGCACACACTGTAGTCTCTTTGGGGAAAGGAAAAAATGAGAGCGCCCTGTTTGCGGAATTTTATTATTCATATACATCTTGAATTACATACGTTCCAGTTAGATTAGGTATGACAGGAGATAATAGGAAGACAGCAAAGAGAAATCCTAGATCAACCTCGTTTGAAATAATAAAAAAAAAAAATGCAGCTTTTAAACCCTACTCCACCTCCAATCAAATGAAACATGAGTTGCATCCAGCATGCATGTTTTGACTGCATCCCACCATTATCAAGCTGTTCATCTTAGCAAAGCTCATTTATACAGTCATAAGAGAGAGCCCAGGCCTTTTGTAAAGTTGATCCTAAGTGATGAAACCTAACCTCAACCGTGAGTCAGGGGGTGGGGTGGTATGTCTCTGAAAAAACTCTAATAGAGAAAACAACAAAAAAAGTTTTTCTTTCACTCTTATTGTTAAATACAGAAGGTAGAGCTTAGCAGAGTGACTAGATTACACGTTGCCCTGAGATTCATCTCAATCCTGCCTCCAGCAGTCTGGGAATCATACCTGTCTGTCAGTCAAGCTTGAATTTAGTAGCGTAAACTTGTGGGCAGCATGAGGCTGGGAGCGCTGGCAGGATCTTTTACCTTTTCAGGTACAGCCCAATGTTTGCTTGTGAATTTTACAGATGAGTTGAAGCAATTAGAGGTGAACAATTACTGCTGATGGAGTGTCTGTGCCTCAGGAGCCAGCAGCTTCTCCTGCAGTGGGGATGCTCCCCACATGATCAGAGCTGCTGAGGCGCTTCTTATTCCTGGGGGAAGCAGGGGGAACTGGGGTGTCTCCGCCCAGGTGCCCCCCTACCCTGCACCCAGCACTGGCTGCGGCTCCAGCTGAGCTGGGGTCTCCTGTCCCAGCTGGGCTGCATCGCCTCTGCCCTCCAGCTCTAGCTGCAACCACTGATACACATCCTCAGGTTTCGCCTTTTTTTTTCCTCCCCCCCTCCCTTTTTTTTCCTTTTTTTCCCCCTTTTCTTTCTAGGAGCTACAGAGGCAGAGTGGCCCGAAGGCAGCCCCACGCAGTCCATACACAGGCACATACGCACGCTTAGTCCTGACCTGCATTTGTCACTCCTTGTACACGCACACGTTTGGCCATCTAATGTCCATTCCCCAGTTTGCCTTCCCATTATATTTTATATTACCTCTGGTGAGCTTGTGCCAGAAGAAAGCAGAAGGAGGAGCTGTTAGAAAGGCTTTTTCGCTTTAAGATTCGAGAGCACATTTTTAGCATTAACTTTTTAGGCTCTGGTCATAAAACGTTGGAGTACGCGTACAATTCTGCGGGTGAATGTGCAGTGTTTCGAGAGGGCCAAATGAACAACAATCTCTTGCTGACAGCGCCCAGCTCACAACATGCTACTTGAAAGACAACCAATTCTTAATTTGCAAATCTCAGCAACAATAAGCTATAAAAATATGGAATTATGAACAGCACGATACTGTGCAAAATAAGTAACAAGTCTCCAGTGAATGAAAGAAATTATTGGCAGCAGTACAGCCACCACTACCAAATGTCAGAAATGTAAACACTAAAAAAAGAGAAAGTTAAAAGCGCCATAACTTTCCTTCCAAAAACGTCAAAACGCGGGTGCGTATCTGCGTCGCAGAGGTAGTGCTGATGTTTCAGCCTAGCGTGTATTTTCAGTTGCAGGTCACCAATACCGACGCAAAGACAGTAAGTTGCTTTGACCAATACATGTGATTCCGCTCCTGATCTTCCCCATCCATGCCAGCTCTTATTAAACGTAAAATATTTGAATTTGCTGTTTCGATTAATCTATATAGTTTCCTTTTCTTATCACTGTTCCATAACTGCTCTGCACTGAGAGAATTTATCGGTTTTCAGCGTAAAGCGTATTTCAACTTGGAAAATGTATTTTGCATTTACTAATAATCTTTATGGTTTCTTCAGTTAAACCAGCTGCTATATAAAAATGAAATTACATCTCAGTCGGCTGGCTCATTCTGTGTTACATGTGCTCAGGGCTGAACTGTAAAAGTTGAAACTTGTAAAAAAATCTTCTCTCATAGTTTCTAAAAAAGTTATTTAAACCAGTTTTAATCGACTATCTCGCATGAGCGAAATACATAATGCTGTGCTGGAAAGAGCAGGCTGTCTCACATTCATTTCCTATACGTAAGGAATTTGATTAGAAAGAATGATTTCTAATTAAAGCTTTGTGTCTCGTTGTGATTCTTCTTTCAATACTGTCAAGGCAATTAAATCAGCTAAAGATAATCTTTAACATTCACCTGATGCAGTTAATTAAGTGGTGAAAAATGAAACGCTGATTAAATGAATCAAATCCTACATTACAGGTAGCAAAGTTTAAATTGGAAACCAGAATTCACAATCAGTCGTTGCTTTGCTATTTTAGGTATTTTACTTTTAAGAAGTATAGCTTTCTTAACCTAACTTCACCCATTAAAATATTTCATAATGGCACGAATTATCCACAGACTAAAGCGAACCTTGATTTAAGAAACACCTAATAACTCATCAGCATAATTGAAAACAAAACGCTTCACTGCGTCCTTCCTCTGCCTATTCCAGCCTTTTTTCCAACACACCAGGATAAATAACGTTTCAGCTCAACAAAGAGTGGATTTAAGTGCAATAAATGAAAAGAAAAAGAAAACCACTGAAGATCCTGGCTCAGCATGCAAGTACTGCGAGCTCTAGCAAAGTGTATGGGAAGGCACAGGAATATTCATGCACGTGTGCATTCAAACCCAAAGCCCCATACATGCAACTACACTGGCAGCGTTATCAGTTTTGTGTCTTCCCCTCCATTCTCTCCATTAATTTCACATTACAGCTTCTGATCAACTCAACAGTTTAACGTAGCAATCCAAGTGGACTGGAACAGGAGCCAGAAAATGCTGCTAATTCAAAAACAGCAAATACTGACTTTGTATTCCAAAGAAAGCACTCCCAATTTTTTTCAGGTATAAGATGAAATAAAAAGAAATTGCTATTTATGAATGGAACAACAATGTGGAAAAACAAAAAATCCTTATTATCTATAGCCCACAATGAAAATTATTCTATTCTGCATTTCACATCTGTGCCTTATCTTTTGCCATAACAGCAAACAGGCCAAAATCTGTTGTGAATTGCTGTTGGTTTTGTTTGGGTTTTTTTTTCTTCCATTGACACCTTAAAGTTCCTTAAAAAAATAAGTCCAGAAAGTGAACGCCACATACCTGATCACTTATCTGACATGCAACAAGGTTGTGCTGATTGTAGCATCCAGCAAACTTGATATATTTGAGCCAGTTTCCTACATCTGGTTGACTGGCATCTATGCAGAACTTCACATTGCAAAACTCATCCAAGATCTAAAAGGAAGAATATGAAAGAGTAAATCTTTCTGTCATTGTCTGGGCATACCAATTACAAGACAAATCACAGGTTTCCAGATAAACAAATGGATAATAATAATGATATAGGTGTGCTTATTCAGAAATATGCTTTTCTGATGAGATTTTTTTTTTTTTTAGGAACGGTAAGAATATATATATAACAATAAAAGGACAATAAATGTACTGAAAACCATCTTGACAAACGTTCACGTGTAATCGAGAGGTTGTCTAATTACTGCTAAGAAACGCTATGTTAATTTAAGAGGGATCTGATTTTCTATGCATTCATCAGCGACTATGTTTGAAAATATGATTTTAATCAAATATGATTCAGTCAGAGAACATAACGGAAATTATTAAAATAGGTGGTGTTGGCTTCATTTGAGGTTTCTGTTTTGTTTCAGGATTTACGCTGTTTGCAGCCCCTGTTTGGTCTTTTCATATTTGTTGCTCCGAACTAAACTTTATTTGGTAGGCAGAGTTATTTATCTTGTTTTCATATTACACTCCCAAACAGCCCCTTCTGTGCAACACTTAAATCACTCCCCTTAGCTGAAGCAAATAATAGAACTCCTTATGCCAAACTGAAGAAAATAAATGAAAATGTAAACACTCATGCAAAACATGGCAGTATTCAATACATACCAATAAATGGTTCCAATTACGCAGACAATAAACAAATATAATGAGATTGCTTGTGGACAAGCTAAAGAGGATGTTCTATGCTAATATTATGACAAATTACTAATCGTTACATATGACTGAATACCATTATTTATTTGCAAGCTTTACCACCGGCCTATCCTAAACTTTCCACAGCATCCCAGCGAGCTCACTGCTACGTTTGTAACTTCTCCGCCTTGGCAGCGGCAGCAAACCACCCGATTTTATTAGGAAAAACAAACAAACAAACAAAAACAAACAAACAAACCAACCCACATCAAAAACACCCTTAAAACACACCGCCCCAACCGAAAAGCAAAGGGAGAGGGAGGTGGTCGCCCCGACGGGAAGCGCCGGGACTCGGCC
>JAVJGI010000003.1:24485358-24507252 GCA_035590275.1 Ibycter americanus | reverse complement strand
CGCCGCTGCCGGGTTTTTTGGGGGGAACCCCGGTTTTTGATAATTCGCCTTCGTGCACCGCTCCCCGGCGTGCTCGGCTGGACACCAGCCGGGCGGAGGGGAGCGCGATCGGAGGAGGAGGAAGGCTCATGCCCCCCCAGGCGGAGGGTCCGCGGCGGGGCGCGGGGCGGGGGGGTCCCGTCGGGGCTGCACAACACACAGGGATTTTTCTTCTTTCAAGCAAGAATCTTTTAAACCTACCCGCAGCCTTTTCTCCCGCCCCTCGGATGGTTTGGTAGGCGCTTCAAGAGGCCCAAATATTTCCACAGGGTCCCTTTTGCAATTGTTTATTTAAAATAAGTTGCTATATTAGTGGAGGCAGTAAGGAGTTAGTACTCGAGTCTGCTAGTAATTCCCACCAGGCTGTAAACTGATGCCTCTTTTAAGCCTTTAACTTCATGGTCGTCCCAGAAGTAAAAGTTCTCATAATGGAGACCCTATGGGCATCGTGCATTCCAGCACATCATTAAAGCAAAGCAAAGCAGCTCAGCCAAAGCCAGATGAAATAACTGCACTGTCCACTTCTAATGGGCTTCCTGTGGACAAACACTGCGGAGGACAACGGCGAAAAATCAGACGCGGCGCTGGCGATTTTGTAAAAATTTCATAAATGTTCATATTAAGCTGAATATTATCCTTACGTTTATAGAGCAAGCCACTTCATAACCGCACTTTTAAGTGGGGTTTAATGTTATATTTCTCAAGGTGACTAAACACAACATTGAGCATCCTGAGTAACACTGTGGTGAGTGTTTAAAATACTGGCCGAACGTATCAAGCAGGGAGGGAGAAAGGAAAAGCAAAGCAAAGCAAATACAGCAGAAAACAACAGCCCTCCAACACATCCAAACACTTTGGGACAGACCTGGGAAACATCGACAAGCAGGAAAGGCGACGCAATTTCAGCATGCTAATTCCTCCCACCCTGCATTGTGGATATCACCTTAAAAATAAAATAAAATAAAACCTAGCGAAACTACAAGCGTTGCTGCTTATTTCAGGGGAAAAGCCAAACCTCTCCCAGCCCTTGGGCGAAGGAGCAGTGGTGGGCATCGCGGTGCTGCCGCGGCCCCCCGCGCCGCTGCTCCATCCCAGCCGCCCCTCCTGCCCTCACACGCTGTGGGGCTCGTCCCTCCCGGCCAAAAGGCAGTTTTCAAGTGAGGGAGAGGAGGAGGAAATTAAAGGTAAAAAAATGTAAATAAAAAATTTCCCTTGGTCTGGAAATGGGCCCAACTGAAAGCATGTTAATCTCCACCTCGGTAATTTGGTTCTTCTGGAGAAGACAGAAGCCCTGCTGCTGTGCCCTGCACTTCATAAATCACGTCTTTATGTGGACAAGGTCAGGGCACCTAACAGCTCAGACATGGGCCTTTGCAGTGGCTTGGAGGGCTCCGGCATGTTTATTCTCTCGCACAGATCTCCGAGGAGCAGTCCAGCACGCTTCTAATTACTTTTGATTATTTTCATTTGCTCGGGTCAGGCTGGCTTTGCCGGCACTGCTGGAGGGTGGGTTTCCTCCCCCCAGCCTGGCTGTGGGATGCGGGGGGATCAGTGCTGTGCTGCACCCAGCACCCCCTTCCCCAGGGCAGTGTGGGCGTCCGGGGACCCCCGGGGCTCACCTGCCAGTGGAGGGGGTCCCCTTTCAGCTGCTGCGGGGAGCAAAGCCTGAAACCTCCAGCTGCAGTGGGGACACCCAGCCGGGCTGTCTCCAATAGCCATGCAGCGAGGGGCATTTACCCATCTGAGATGAGGAGTGTGCAGAAAAGACGCATACCCCCCATCAAAAATACTGAGTGCCTTTGAGGGAAAAAAAATAAACAACTTCATATCCTTGCAAAAAAAAATTAAAGTGGTGCATGTGCAGGAGATAAAAAAGTTGAAGGACCTCTGTGACTGCTGTGGGGACAGGGCTGTGCTAGGGAACTGCAGAGCACACGCAGCTCCCAGCCATGCACAGGGGCAGCACATGTTTAGCTCCGCTCTCCTCCTACCGCTGCACAGACCCCCCCAGAACAGCGCTTTATTGCTGGGGTAAATAAGCACGTAGAGCGAACACACGGCACCCACACGGAGCCAGATGCTTGGCAGACCCACACGAGTGGTGCCCCGGTGTTGGTAGGGCCCAGGTGTGGGGGAAGCCATCCCCACATTCCCAGGGGTGCTGCTTCCCGCTTGCTCCCCCTCCTATGGTCTGGAGCAGCTGTGATGCTGCTACTGGCAGAAGCCAAACCACTACCCAAGTCCTGAGCAGAAAAGCTCCGCTTTTTCTCTCCTATTAAAATCTGTGCTCTGAAATAGCATGTTCCTTCTTCCTGTGATCTGAGTTTGACAGCCCAGCCCCACTTTCTCATCTGCCATTACCCTGGCGTGAGTGGGGTCCCAGCAGACCCGCTGCCCTGGTGCCCTGCCCAGCTGTCACACCTGCAAACCTGCTGGGGTGCTGAGTACCAGGGCAGGCAGCTCTATTGCATCCTGCTGGCAAAGGGTCTGCCTGCAGGTGTGGGTACCGTCACGGCCGATGGGTGAGGGGAAACTCCTTGAGCAGGGGCTACCTGGTGGGAAGGAGTCTTCTGGCAGGCACTGAACTGTGCCAGCAGGGTTCAAACCCAATTCTTTTTGGATCTTGGGCACAACTGCATACCAAGAGAAGGAAAATTGCAGCAGATTTACCTTCTCCATCAACAAGGAAGATGTAAAAATGGGTTGGTGACTAGTATCCAGCTGTCTGGGTGAATTTGCTCCTGCCTGGGGGAGGAAGGCTTGGAAACCCTGTAGAAACTGCTCTTCCTTACGGCAGCAAGAGATGTTGTAACACCTTACTGCAAACAAGCCACGGCCCTTGTAACCAGCCCCAAAATGTGATGGCGAGGGATGTGGTGCTGCTTTGTCCACCCCGCACTGTGAGCATGTTCCTTGCAATGGGCGAAAATCTCCTCGTTTTCCTCCTCTAAATCTTCCCCCAGGTTTCCCTGCCAAGGCGCGTGCTCTGGTGCTGGATGTTGAGGACTGTTGCTGTTTTCCTTCGTAGTGTTCATTACTTCCATTACAGAAGAGTCTGGAAGCCTCCAAATCCAGCCCGGGCCCTTCTCACGCTCAGGGCTGCTGTAACCGCAGGGCGAGGCAGTCCCCGCCAGGCGGGCTTGGCACCGGTGCACACTCAGATAAAAGTCGGGGGAGAAACCCGCGTTAGCTAGCTTGTTTTAACACCTACTAGAGACGGGGCAATTTAAGGCAGCGGCTGATTGATGTGGGTGCTGGCCTCCTGTCCACCCAGAAGCTGGGTGTTTTCCTGTGCTTTACCCTTCTCGTGTTTTGAGAGCAAGCCAAAATTCTGGAGAATCTGGGAAACTCCACTGGAGATGCCCTTATTCTGCAACTCCCTCTGGGTGCTGGGCAGCCTGGAAGGGCTCTTTTCTCTCTTAACCACCCAAAGAGTAAAAGACCTTGAGCATGGCCCTCTGAAACCTCCCAATGTGACCAAAAAACATCTGATTTGGGTTTATTTTAGCACTCTCATTCATCCTTGCTGAAATACAACTGAATAAATCTATATCAGGTTTGTGCCTACTCCTGCTTGCCACAATCTGCTCATCCCGAGGTGGAGCAGTGGGACCTTGCAGACAGAGGCTGCACATGGGGTGGCCAGAGGTTCCCACCTGATGTAACCTCTGCTTCTCTGCCTGGAAACACAACTTTCTGCAGAAGCTGCTCTAGAAAACTGAAGAACTCTATGCCTGAGAGGGCACCGTACCCAGGAGGTAGAAAGCACAGTTCAAGGATTTTGCAGACTTCTTTTGTATGTACGTGCATAAGAATTCAACAGGGATCCATTAACTCTTCGTTTCTTTCAAATTTTTAATTTTCAAGCCTTCTCATTTGCCAAATAGTCTAGAGACTGCTTTGGAAGACCTTTTCCAGCCCCAGAGCCTCTAGTAGCATGGGGAAGAGCTGCGCAGAAGGGGTGTATGGCAGCAAGCCCGGGGGCACCATTCCCCCCCATCTCCAAACTATCAAGAGTCTGACAAAAGAATTTGCATACCAAAAGGATGGAGAAGGAAACACCAAAGCAGGGAAAATGCCAGGCCAAAAGGGATTGGAAGGGTTAAGCAACAGAACTTTGCACTACAAGAATTAATGTGATGCATAACAGGCAATTCTATTTTAATAATCAATTTTAGGAGTGACTGGCTATTTTCAAAGCATTCCTATTGTAGCCAAAGTTTTAACTAGCCATACAAGAGTGGACATAAACACCTGTGGACTTTATAAGAGTAAGAAGCAATTTATCACCCAATAAAAAGTCAAACACTCATTTTAAAATTTTCAGGTTTGCATTTGCTATTTTAAATGTACATGTGTGGATGGTTCTAGGGAGGTTCAGAAGAGGCAGATACACATCCTACATCCAGAAACACACGTGCAGACAGGCAACATAACCAGCTCCCGCAGCAGGGAGGAAAAGCCTGCCTGAAAGCATCACTGTTACAGTTTCATCCCACCAACATTTCGCATTGAACATGTTGTGATCATCGACCAGAGTTGTCTAAAACCTGAACTAAACAGGCATTAAATCAGCTGGCATATGAAATTACTGCAATTCGATTTTCAGATAAACCACAAAACTTGATGAACTAACATTGTTCCAGCTGAATTAACTCATCATCCCTGGGAAGAGAAGGTTGAGGAGGAAAGCAAGGGCTCTAATAGCGACGATTAATCCTTCTCCTATTGCAAGACGCTTGCCTATGAGTGGAGAGGTACCCTGCTAAAGGCAGGCTAAGGATCCACAGTGCCTCAGAAACATCACAGCTCTGCCAAGCCCTGCCAGTAGCATTAGATAGTATTTACATGCGGGTAGGAGAGGGAGAATTCTTTGTTACAGGCTAGTTATGAAACTATAAATAGGTTAAAATCCCCGTCGACACTTTGAGTCATGCTCAGTAGATAAATCCAAGGACTGAAATTCAGGAATGCTAATTTATTCAGCCGGTGGAGGAACATGCAGGGTTGATCCTTATCTTGTACTGGGCAACCTCCCTGGGATTAAGTTGGGAAGTATTTGGACCATAGGTGCCACATGAGTGGGTCAGGTTCCCCATCATCAGCGGGCAGAGCTGCTCGCGTGCACCCACCCTGGGTGTGCAAACCAGGGTCCTGGCCAGCGAATGCTTCACTAACCCTGGGTGTGCGCAGCAGCCCACCTGGGCGTGCATTTGAAGTGCTGCTCCACATAAATTAGTCACACATGGCTAAAGGTACCTGATTAATTTTGAAAAATTTTACTCCAAGAGCTACCTGGATTGCACTACAGAGATTTTGCACAACAAGGAGATTTTGCTCACAGGGAAAATCTTTAGGGGAGGGGGGCCAGAATGTATTTGATACAGGTGTCAAAATAAACCTGTCCTATAACCCATTGATCACAATGGGTTATTAATGAAATAGCTGTGAACATCAGCATGTCCTTGTGGCAGATTTCTTTCATAAATGAGTTGAACATTTTCCAATTTCAAGAAAGTGCTGCTACCTATAAACTTGGAAATTAAGGCTTTTTCCCCTAAGACTCAGATCCCTCGGGGCACTTGTGTTCTGGCATGCATCCCTTATTTGCCAAAGAAATTTCAAACTTGGTAATTTAGCACCATACTGATAAAACAAGGGGGTGGCGGCGGGGGGGGAGGGAAGCAGTTGGGCATGTGTACATGTGAAAGGGGAGGGAGGTAAGTGGTACAGCTTCAGGCATTTTTTCCCTGTGGCTTTTTTATCCACAAGTCATGCTGCAGATTTTGTGTGAGATTCATAGAGAAAACATTCCCAAGACACAATATATAAGGTGCATATCAATCCACGAATTGAGTTTTGCAGATGCAAAATGACCTGCAGAATTTGAAGAAGAATGGAGACTGCTTTATAACCATTTTTCCATATAACTTATTTAAGCCTAAGACGTTGGGCTAAATTTCCACCAGCAGAATTATGAGTATTAGTACTGCTAGTATCACAGCAACACCTAGAGGCCCCAGTTGAAACTGGGACCCTTTGTGGGTAGAAAAATAATAAACACAAGACTCTGCCCTGAAAATCTTACAGTTGGCATGGACGGATAAAAAGTGTGCTGGATGGGAAGATTATAATTTTGTTTTGATGGATAGAATATGGAGATTTGCTCATGGAGAAAACCAGTGGCGGGCTAGGAAGGAATCTCATGCAATATTTTCCCATGACTTTCATTCCCCAGAAGCTGTTTTTTACTTCTTTTCTTTGACTGCAATGAACAGAATCTCCTATCTGCCCACTGGCGTTCACAGATTCTCATGGGTAAAGAGGGGGAGCCTGCTTGGTCTCTGCCAGTTAAAACAGCTCTGCGTGCTTTAATATGGCTCATCAGTAGCAGAAATTGTACTTTATCACCCTTTTTTAGCTAGGAAAGTATTTTAGCTTTGGAAATGAACAGTTGATGCTTTGGAACAGATCTTGAAACATAAGCACGTTGTGCTGATTGGTACCATAAATGAAAGCTTCTCCTATAGAACCAGTTTTGGGGAGGATGCATAAAACTCTGCTTTTGACTTTTGTGGGAGAAACGTGAAACGGAGTTCATGATGTCAAGTCCTGTTGCTAGGAGTCACCTAGTAATCATGCAAGCGCAGAATGTAAGATGGATCATGATCCCCACCAGGCAGAGCCGGGGAGAGACTGCCCCAACCACAACACTGGCCGCTGCTAAAACTCACTGAGCAAGTATGAACAGCAGCAGGGCACGGGCACGTGCTCAAGACAGGTTGCAATTTTTTGGGTCTGTGGAAGCAAAATGAGGCAATGTGTTAAGAATAGATTCTTTCCACCAGGAGGGATTTCAGAGGCTGTATGATCTGTATTGCTGAGAACCCTGTATAGTGAATACGGCACTGAACACCATTTCTTTCCCTTTACAAAACTCGTCCCCGTGCATCCTTCAGGCCAAACCCTCACATGGGGCAAAGCAGATCTGCTGAGGTTAAGGGAGCTGTTGTAGGATGTATTGACTGAGGAAGGTGCTCATCTCTGTTGGCTTTTCAAGGAGTTATAGTAAGGTCGGGGCCTGGGAAGGTGGTCACATATTCACCAGGGAAGAACCAGCAGCTCAAAATACTAAAGACAGCACTGACATAAGACAGCTGGCAACCTTGAGGCTGAACTGGTGGTCAAAAGTATTGATCAAGCCCAGACAGAGTGCAATTTCCACCCAAAATTGCTGTGTAGTCCCGAGGTCAGACAGGACATTCAGACCAGACCCGGGGTGCCCCAGGGCGGTAGATGGAGGAACTGCTCCATCTCCAGATGAAAACCAGTCCTAGATTCCCCCACTGCCTTCAGCAATGTGACCGGGGAACTGGGGCACGGTGCTGGCATTCGGCATGCTGGAGCACACCAGGGCTGCAGCCGTGGAGAAGGTCTGGACCAAACCAAAGCTCAGTGCCTCTGGGAACCTGCACGCATCGCAGGATGAGCCAGATATTTGTGCATCCTGTCATTTTGATGTAATATTTATGACACGTCCAGAAATAAACTGAAGATGGAGGCTCTCCCGCCAGGCACTGTGAACAGAAGCTCAAACCAGTCATGCACCGCACGAAGGAAATCTGGCAGCTTGGGTGATAAAGTACAAATCTACGTCACAGCATGGGTGACCACAATTTTCCCTAGTGCTTGTGGTATATGTAACAATGCTATAAAAGATGAAAGCAGAAGTTGTGAGTGCTCATTAGCACTTCAGAATTGCTTAATTCTCATTTAATTCTCTAAGTTAATTCATGAGTTTTGTCTCAAACAGAAAACAATAGGTTTAGATCAAGGTTGTTGTGGACCAGGAAACACTTCTATAGAAAGCAGAAGCCGAACTGGCTTGAACGATTTATAAAACGTGAGGGCTTCATTCCAAAATATCATTTATATGCCTAGAAATCTACTCAGCAAATCTAATCCAGCAAAGGAAAATCAACATTATCCATCCATGAATAAAGATGGGAAGTAATTCCGCAGCAGTTTCAGACTATGCTTGCCCGTGTATGACAAGTAACTCATCCTTTTACACATCAATTAGGTTTGTATTTACCCTGAGTTTAGCAGGCAACACGTAGGGACAAAGAACACTGTGATAATCTTGAAGAAAGCAATAATTATAAAGCAATAGTAATATCAACAGCTACTCGCCACACAGAGTTAAGCACATCCTTCCTCCATTAACACATCTACTGACGGGAAAGAGGGAGGAAGGTCAATGCCAGGTGCAAAGACTAACCAAAAACCCCAAAAGTCCAGTAAATCCTTGTTCCTTTTGATACAGTACAGCTCTGCCAGTTTAAGGCTACAAAAAGAAAAGTATAAATGGGATATATCTGAATGGGATATAACAAAGATTTTGTTGTCCTGTCTTCCAACCAGCCACACGAAGGGTTTGGTACCCATGGGTGATGTTGTTCCAGGTGATTCATTGCAACTTCTGTCAGTAGCCAAATGGCCAGCAGACACATGTGAAGTGCAGTGACCTTGGCCAGCAGCAAAAGCAAATAGCAGTTAAAATGAAAGGTGTATATTTTTAGAAGAATTTGTAGTGTTTGGACTCCAGCTTTGGATGGCTCAAGAGCATTTTGTAAGCCAAAAATCTGTTCTTTGGTTTTGGTTTGTTGATTAAATATACTTGTTACCAAGATCCTCAAGCAGGAAAAAATTTAAGAGACTTCAACTAAGATATTAACAACTCCAGCTGCAGCACTGAGCAACTAAAATGTAATAGCTCTTCAGATCTCAAGTTATTTCTACTGACTGCCATATAATCAGCATGTTAAATCTGGGCACCTCTTCAGGCACAGTTATTTGTGTGATATATACAGATCGATACCTATTGATTTTATAATTTTGATTCATCTCCATGCAGTGATTCAGTTTCACATCATCTTATTTATCACGCTCTTCTCTATACCTTTGCTTCCAATCTTCCCGATGCTTCCAGGCCACTCGAGCAGGGTCCCACGGTAACCCCCCACTCCTTGGACCCTGCACACAATTTCAATGGGCGCACGCTTGGTCATGTCCCGTGGAGTTTTGTGTGCAAAGAGCTGCTACAGGATACCCAGGGTTGTTAATTCATGAGGATAACGTTCATAAACCTCCTACGCTAATGTCATGACCCCAGTGTCCCTGTTGGACCTGGACCCCCCCCAAATTTCTGAGGAGGCTTTGCCACCCCAAGGGCAGACAATTTAGCTAGGTATTTCTCACCCAGTGGCCAGGACTTCAAACTTCCCTGTGTGCTGGTTTATGAAAATATAGGGTGGACAAAATTTTGCACTGAATATTACAATTTATTCTTTTTACCCCTGGAGCTTTCTGGGACCCGTGCTGGCACCTGAAGACCTTCCCCACTGCAGCTGCTCCCACACACAGCAGCAGAAGGAGCGGAGTAGCTGGCACGGAAAGCCCGACAGTGACTGATTAACAGCGACCTGCTTGACATACTAGAGGAAACCAATGCCATTGCTACTGCTGGCAAGCACGTCAGGGAAATCCTGTTAACTTCACTGGATTGCATATATGCAAATGATAGCAGATTAGAGAGCCTTAGCAAAGCCGCCGTTCCCACTGAGCTCACACCAGTTTGCATCTGAATAAATTGTGTCTGGATGTGCTAGAGATGCCCCAAAGAGACTAAATCATGATCTAACGATTCCTTTCTGCCTAAAGCTCCAGCTAGATGGGGCAAAGCTGGGCTGTCCCGCCGTGCCTGGGCTGGCAGGCTGCGCTCGCGCTGACAGCCCCTGTGCAGCACCGCCGCGGTCCACAGTAAACAGGATGTGCAGCAGAAGTGGTTAAAAACCATCAGCTGAAATGCATGTGTTGAATGAATTTAAGGCAAACAGGAAAACTTCTTTATGTTGAGAATGCCCAACAAAAAGAACTGAACTCCGTTCTAATGCAACGATTTCAAAATGTTTTTGCACAAGGTGCCGAAGGGAGCTAGGATGTACTGCACGCGTGAAATGGGAGTTATTAGGGTGAGTGCCTTCTGGAAGGAAAACAAAAGGGGCTGACGAAGACTAAACAACGTTTAGGGGGGCTCACACGCTACAGCAAGATAGAAAGCATGGGATAATTACAAAATAAGACCTATCACCATGCAAAAATAAATGACTTCATAAATAGCTGTAGATATCATGTTAAAAGCACCTTTAGGAACAAAAAGATGCTATGCTAAAACCAAGAGATCTAAGGAGCTGTTATTACACATCCATTACATTTTCTGAGCTGTCTCAGTTACTTTTTGAAGTTCTGTATACATGATACAGCAAGGCAAAACATTTTATGTACCGTAAGAAATTTGAAACAATGTTTAATGTTCAGAAGATAAAGTTAACAAAACTACACTTCAGTGGCTTTTTTATTTCTCTACTTTATGACCTTTCAAGAACTTAGAGTGAAAGGAAACAAGAAGGAAGGATAAGCAACCATACGTTCCTGCTTGCTTCTTCCTGCATTGCTGATCAGAGCCCAAGGCAGAAATCATAATAAAAAATGTCTTCTTTTTAATGTCTAAATAGGAGCTGTTAAAAGACTGATGTTGCAACATGTTTTGGGATGGAAAGCATTTGTTCCTCTTGCAGTTATCAACAGTCATATGTTACGTGATTTTCCGATTTTTCTCCCTGAAATTACAGAAGCCCATCACACCTCCACAACTGTTTGGAACAGTTATTTTGCTGTTTCTGCTTTTTCTAAAACCAAAACCAACTACAACTATGGCTCCCAAGAACTATTTCTACAAGCACCAGGCAATTCCCATTTTCTCTCCGTTCCTTCTCAATATCCTTCATCACATCATTACACACCTTTTGACGACACCGTTAGCTATAGACACTGACTGTACTGGGCAGTGACCACCCACCAGCTTCCATCCTGCAGGATGCCAAAATGCTCGGGATGCAGCTGCTACAAGGCATCAATGCTATAGCGCACACACGCACTAAATCCACTTTCCAACCTGAACACCCACTTCAAATTCAAACAGGAGCCATGCATCGATTCGTGTTGGGAAGAGCAAAAATCAGTGTACGAAGAGTTGCTCATTTCCCTTGGAAGGAGAAGGCAACTACAAATAAAAGAGTAAACGTGATGGGAGATTGATGCAAGTTTGAGAGCATGTTGTAGTTTGCTAATATATTGTCCTAATGAAGAAAAAATCAACATCTGAGTGACATAAGCCACACTGAAGCTAGCCTCTTGCCAAATCTACATTCGATGGAAACAGGTGCTTAGTTTAGACGGTCATATTGCTACTGTGAACATGTTCCGCAGTTGTACATCTACGCTACTGGTGAATAGAGGGTCTGGTAGAAAGTAAGGAATTATTTCTGCTGATTTCAGGATGGAGATGCAAGAGAAATGGCAAGAATATAGGCAATATTTTATAAAATGTATTTCACAAAAATATCTAAAATGAGTAATTGAACTTTTAAAAATCCTTGTATTTCTGTAGCCATAACGACTATATTCAAACACCTTTTGAACATTTCTTAATGTGGTTCTAGGATGCCTGTTGTTACTCTCAATTGACAGATTTTTTTCTTTAAAGTAAAAGTTTTAATGGGATGTCTTCTATTACAATCCTGCAGATTTAATATCTGTAATTCAGAGGTAAGTCTAAGCAAATCTGAAGGCATTTTAGGTGCTAGAGTATGTACCTGAAATCCAAGTTCATGTGGTCAAATTCATTCCTGGTATAGCTTCACCGAACATTTCAGTGCTTTTTGGCTTGGGGACAATTTGCACTTGGATGAGTTTATTCCTGGCATGATTTTCAACGCCACAATAAAAATCAGATACAGCTACTTAGAGTGACACCCCTTGACTAAAATAAAATGTATGGGAAGAAAGATAAGTGAACTACTGGAGAGTAGCCTGCTGGTGTTTGGAAGGGTGACATCCATGAAGGATAGACCTACGGCATCTCCTTAGCTAATATTATGGCTTGCTACATTATGGTGAAGTGTACAGTAAGTTGGGAGGTGCCTATAGCAGAGCAGCAAGATGCTGCTCTCCTCCTCTATGCTTAAAGCAAAGGGTATGATGGAAAAGCAGCCATGAACAGAGGAAAAAAACTGCTTCTTCAGAAGCTAATTCATGACCCTTGGTCACCTTCCACTCATTTCACTGGAAAAATATTCCAAACACTTTCACCATTAAATTTGACAGGGAGCTCACATCCTTCACGACTGAACAGGCAAACAGCCTGGGGATGGAGCAGGGAGTCGGTGAAGTGAGGGGTACCACCTCCAGCGGGCAACTTGTTGGCCATGTAACATAGTTGTTTATTGCATTAGTATTTCAGGTGAATGTGGAGTTAACATCTAAGCCTTTCAGAAAAGATCTTTAATGACCCACCAGCCCTCTGAAATTTCCCAAATTTGAAAGAACACCTCCGTACACGTAACCATTACACAGGTTCAACACCGACCCAGGGAAAGTGTCACCTCCTGAATCACGAGGGATGCTTCCACTAACATTGATATTTTCCCGGGAGGTCCCCCAGCCAAAGCCTGCCTTGGCCCAGCCCTGCTTGGAAGATCTTCCAGGGCTGTAGCACAAGGTGGTATGGCTGGAGACCAATTCAAGGCATTATTTTATTTTGTTTTGGTTAGTAGAGTTGATATTTGGTCAAAGGTTCCTAGCTGTGAAATGATGAGGAGCTGCCAATTTCTAAGCTAAATGTTGTACATTCATATCCTGCTACCACTAACTCCATTATGATTAGTCAGGAGTGAACTTAGAAGGTTCAGAAATAAGGTTTGGATAAACATCCCCAAATTTTGGATGCTTATCTGAGCCTGACCCAAACCCCCTGAGTATGCAGAATTGAGCTGGAAATCTGGCAGGAATGTTAATTTCCACACTTTTCATTTCTCTCTTGAAGGCTATATTTGCAGTTTAAGAAATTTCCTTTAATTGGAATTAGCATAATACATTATTTCCCTGTGGTGAGAACAGCTTTTCTGTAGTTACTCTGCCTGTTTGGATTTTTTCCAAGGAAGTACAAAGAGGATGAAAGTGAACACAAAAATCCAAAGTAAATAAGTGAACCAAACTCTTTAAACCCCACAAATGGGTAGATTCTTGCTTAAGACTTCCCCCAAAATAAATGGTTTGGTCCAATCCTAAAATGACATCCTTCGGTTTTAATGGTGTCCCTGTACAAATGCCAGCCATACCCCTTTCACATACGTTTGGTAATAATTAATGCTTTCAGGCATTTTGTGTGCCTTCTTTTCTGGGGTACATCACTGCTTCAGATAGCATCTTATTTAATTTCATTAATTATCATCACCTACAAAATCACTGTGCCAAGGTACGGCAGATCTTTGGGGAGCTTGAAGTCGCAATTGGTAGGTATTTGACCCTCCAAAATTTCAGGGTTACAAGATGGCAACACCATTCATAAACTAAATTCTGTGATATTTGCTGTGAAAATGAAGTATTTAAGCAACCAGTGGAGCCTTCAGATGAGGGGAACTTTACACCCAGGTTGCACATGGGAGGCTCAACCTGCCATTGAAAAGACATAGCCTGTGCAGGTGTAAATCCAGCTGCTAGACCTGACCTTGCTGCAGACCTCGGATTCAGCTGGGGCGAAGACTATAAAACGGAAACCTTGCAAATACTCAAAGTGATGTTCTTTTCAAATTAGCCTCTTTGCAAATCAGCTAGTGATACGAAGTGCATTCGAAAGGACATAAGTGACTTCAAACCCTTTCCAGACACGGGGCTGGAAAGGTCGTATTAGCACCCAGCTGTTCACCCTTCCTCCTGCCTCCCTCCTCCAGTGCTCCTGGCTCCCAAGTAGTGAACTAATTATAGTGGCCATCCACGTGTTGTATGTGTAGGTATAAGCATGGCTCATGTATATGTCCCCGCATATCCACCAACCTGAATGTTTGCTCACATTTAATAATGAGTAAAATAAACAAAAATGAGTATTGACAGAAATGCCTGTTACCCAGCACTCCCAGGGAAGAAAAGCAAAGCCAAGTGCTATTCCATAAACAGTACACTCGGTACTCAGAAATAATCCCTTTCAAGCTCAAATCCAGAACATCGCACCTACACCGCCAGCTCGGACACCGAAACAGAAAACCAGGCTGGTGTTTCCCAGCTCCCTGCTCCTTATCAGGGGGAGATCTGGGCAAGCTGCCGGGCAGCGGCAGAGTGCTGTGCCCTGCCAGCCGTTGTGCCCTGCCAGCCGGGACGGGGCCGTGCTGCCTGCCGCTTGGGAAAGGAGAAAATGTCATCCAGCCCGAACACAAAGGGCAAGATGGTATCTCACTGCTGGTGCGATGAAGTCATACACTAGAAAAAATATATTTAGCTGTTTCTGGGCAGAGTCCCCAGGAGGCTGCAGAGCTGGTCTGATACCAGCATCACCCTGTTTGCCTGCCCCAAAGCACCGTGCGAGACCCTCGTGGCCATGGCCCAGAGGCTCGGAGCAAGGCTTGGCCCCCGGGTGAGGGTGAACCCCCAGGAGCACTGCAGGAAGGGGGACTGTCACTCTTTGCACAGCTGGGGATGTGCCAAATGCCACCAGCCAGCCTCTTCCTTCAAAACACAACAGAACTGGGGGGTGGACGGCCACAACCAGACCCTCTGCTCCCCCGCGGGACCCCCTGGCCAAGCAGCCACCAATGCAGAGCAGCTACCGATGGATGCTACTGCGTTTGGGACAGGGGGTGTTTGGTGGCTGCAGGGGACAGCATGGCCCCCTGAGCCCCCGCAGCAGCAGCCCACCATGCTGGTATATATTGTACTTAGTTAATCAACAGAGCTACTTAAGCCTGATTATGCCTGCTTATTTTCTTCATGTAAAAGAAAAGGCTGTGTTCAGGGAAGAGGGCAGGAGGGGAAAGGGGCGGACCCCACCACGGGGGCCTGAGGTTCGCCCCTGGGATGGAAGCACTGCATGGTCCTACGCTCCTGGCATTCCCTAGGACCTCCTCCAAGTCTGCTTCTCTCCCCCTCATTTTTTACTCATACATTGTCACGTACTGGGAGGGTGGGGTTTTGCCCGCTTCTCATTTAGAAAATAATTTCTAAAAAGTTGTACCCTAACAAAGGTTTAAATATTAGAGTTAAATCTGCTTCTCGAAAGCCTCACACGTTGAGGTGCAGGATTGGGTTTGCTGCTGGCTGATGCCATTTCACTGCAGTCAGTGGGACAATGCTGATGTGAACCCAGTGTGGCCATGGTCATCAGCTCCCCGTGGTGATGGCATCTTATTCTCTAGGAGTCCAGCCTTAGAAACATAAACTGCCATAATTAGATTTTTCTTTGAAAGATTTGGGTTGAAACAGCTTTTCAGAGCACCACCCAAGAGAAACCCAGCCAATTAATTGAAAATTGTATTTTTCTCCATACTTCATCTGGATGTTTTGATGTGTAGTTGGAAGAACAGGGCATGAAGCATAAATCCATATTCAGGGCTCAGCTGAGCACACACTTTTCTGGGGGACCCATTGGCCATGCATTGGAGGATTTGGTTCCTTAAGGTCAGTAGGACCTCTTTCATCACTTCAGGAAAGGGAATTCTGTGACATATATTTATTCTCCATAAAGCTGTGTCACAGGGACAAGCCCACTAATAGATGTGAATGACAGAGACACACCTGCAAGAGGATTCATGGCACAGAGACAACACAGAGGCAAAGGCTGTGTTTTGATGCTAAATTCCCAAGGGGAAACTGAAAGGTGATGTGCGGAATATGGTACTTTTAAGAGAGGGGAAATGAAGGGTATTCAGAAGAATGCAATAAAAAATTTGAAGTTTTGAACTTTGATAAGTTTTCATTCTGAGATGTCTTTACCCAAAATTGAAGGCAACCAACAATCATAAGAACAAAACACTAAGGGATATGTCCGGTAACTCGCTGGAAGTAGAGGAGGTACCTCTCATGTATCAGAGGTGTCAGAGTTTGACTGAAGACGACAACCAGGATCATAGAGGCAGACAGACCCACTATAAAGCCACCAGAAGCAAACGCTCAGAGTGCAGAGCAAAGGCATAAAATATTTCCATCGTGAAATCCTGACCGCATTGAGAGCAACAGAAAAACCCTGATTGCCTTTAGACAGAGAGGGCAACAATTCAAGTGTTTGTTTAGCAGTCAGAGAAAGAACATTACCTGCTGTACAGCCCATGCTGCTTCGTGACAAACGTGTTATAAAACTGATATTTGCACAGAACTCCTATTGCTTACAATGGGAACATCATGGGGCAAGGTGGGGTTTTGTATGCACCACAGAAGAGCACAGGCTGGAGGATGGTGGCAGTTCTGCTCTCCTGGCTCAGCATCCTGAATTTTGTGCTGTCTTCTGCTGTTTCTCCTCTCACGTTACTAGGATTTTACAGTTGAACTCATCAGTTGGCATTAGCCAGCGACACCCTATTTAACAGCGTTGCAAAACAAACAACCCAGAAGAGTTTGTCACCACGGCCATGTACTTTATAAGGCACAAGTCTGAGTAAGTATGTAACTGTTCACACCCTTTCAAAAGTGTTGGAACAGGAACACACTGAACCAAAAGGGCTGATTTATATCTAAAGCAACATTGACTCCAAAGTAAGAGTGAAAACATAGGTTAGATGGATAGTGGGTGCTACAAAGAGCTGTTGCTCTGTCATTTTACACCTTAGAATGTTGGGTGGGGTGGGTGAGAGCAGAGCGCCTGGCAAGGTGGAAAACGGCCACCTTGAATGCATGGACTGGAAAAAAAGGACAGTCACAGCTCATCCCACCTGCCTGAAAATACTGTTTAAAATCATAATTTGCAGCATAAATCCAGATGAAAGGTGGGAGGGTTGTCCCTCAGGAGCATCTTTCTACTTTCCTGGTAAGACATAGGAACCTTCCAAAAACATACCAGGGAGCACCAGCTCTCCGTGCAACGCCTGAGCAGCTACATGGGACTACGTGGTTCCTCTCAGTGTATGAATGAAATCAGCTGAAAGGACCCACTGAATTAGTTGTGTTAATAAAAAGAAAGTTATGCATCCACACTGACTAGAGGGAAATACCAGCAAATGGTTTGAGATCCTATCTTCTGGATTTCTCCTGCACAGGCTGGGAGAGCAGAGAGGGTTACTTTTGAGCAGCCCTCTTGGGCCCAGCAAGATGAGTTTTAATAAAGGAGCAAAGGAACAGGCTGCCCATGTAATTTTTGTTCATATACAGAAATAACAGTACCAGTAGATATACTGTGATTTAGTTTGTGAAGTTCAGGTGGAAAATAATAATTAGGCATCGCACTATAAACCCTCATTTCCCAACACTAAGCACTGCACTGAAGTACCCACATGTTTAAAGGACTTTGATTCTATTCTTAACTTCAAAATGCTAAAAAAAGAGGTAATTTCAGTAGGGAATTATTACGGTCAGGTTGCGTGAGATTCACTCTGATGTACTTTAAATGATGTGTTAAATGATGATTTCCAACACAGCCTGTAGCAGAGAGTTTGTTTGGAATGACGTTTGTTGTGGCACCAGTGGCCACTACGAAGATGAATTTATATATACACTTAGAGCACCTGCCTGTGGAGGTGTTGCAGATAAGTTCTGCATGAGCAGATGACAACAGAAATTTTGCAAGCAGTCACGAACTGGATTTATGCTCCAAAACAGCAATGAAAAGGTTGTCTGCAGCACTTTCTCCACTGCTTTCATGAATTGCATGCAGCCAAACTGTCATCTGTTGTTATTAAACATTGTGTGGTGATTTCTTCTGCAAATAACTATCCTTTAGCAAACCAGCCCACATTGCTCTGGTTGCTTGTAACTTGTTTAACTTTTAGCCATGCAGGTTTTGCAGAACCGCTTCTCTTTGCAATGTGATTGTGAACGGTGACATTTACAAATGAATACAAAGTTTGAAATTGTATTCAGACCTATTTAAGCACCAACATCTACACAAACAAAGTGCTGATACTCAGATTAGCAGAATACTGATAGAAAGATAACCCACACGAAGGCTGAGTAAGGAGCAATGATGGATTTGCCCACTGTTCTTTCAGTTTTGTTAAGGAAGCCTTTCCAGTGAAGTCACTTCTTTACCCTGAAAACATTTTGCTCCATTTTTGCAGCTGTGTTTTTTTATATAAATACAACAACAGTGTCCTCGTCAGTCCTGGAGACCGATGCCACCTGCCCCGAGGACAGTGGTCACAGTCAGAGTTCCTCTCCTATGGATGCCTCTGTTGCTTTGCCACACTCACACTGGTCTCAGGATCAGGACCTTTGTTTTTGCAGGGATTTAGTCCTTTCTCCGGACTGCCGTACAGAGTGTATGAAACTCTCACCCTCTTTGGTGAGAGAGGGTTTCCCTGTTTGCAGTGCATTTCTTCCTTACCTGCAGACTCACCACTCTCTGGGGATGACCTGGGACATGTTCAAGCTCTTTGAAGGGTGGAGGCAGGAGGAGCAGTGAGCTCTCCTGGCCTCTCCGTAGGGCCAGCTTGCTGCTTATCTTGAACCCTGGGAAGCCAGCTCAGGAAGGTAATTTGGCAGGAAACTACTGACTTTTTTAAGGTTTGTTTTTTCAGAGTTCCTTTACCCGAGTCAGCTTTTCGCATGGTGGGGCAAGTGCCCTCTCAAGGGTGAGCTCTGCTCAGGGAACAGGAGGGAAACAATGGCATCACCTTCCCTTACGGACCCATCCACAAACCCATCTCATCTGGCCATACCGTACAGCTGTCTGGCCCGCAACCTCCTTGCCTGGGTCTGAATGTCTTTCTAAGCCTGCTCACAAGAGTTTGGGTCTTTGTGGTTCCAAATCTTACTTGGCCTGGTGCAAACTGCCTTTGCAGGTGAGGGAGAGAAGAGGCCAGGTCTCCCAATGGGCATGGTCCTAGCATTGCACTTGAATTGGATCAAACCTCTGCCAAAAAAGCAGCCCATCTTCTGCCATGCTTTCCCTTCCCTCACACACATCCCAGACCCACCTGCCATCCTCCTGCCTAATTAGTCTGGGGAGTTTTTCAGTGGGTCATAATGACCAGGACACCAGCAGGATGCTTTCCACCAAAATCTGCACCAGTTTCTAAAGCCTGAGAAGATGCACTAAGTGGGAAAATAATGTGTCACTGTTATGCTTAGACAGCCCTCTTAAAATGCCAACAGAGGCTGCCTGGTGATTCCAGGAGGTTTTGTACAGTAGAGCAGCTTCTACCAGCGCACAACGACAAGGGGTTTCACAAGCAACACCCAGCAGCAGCCTTAATGCTAAAGCCAGTAGTTAAAACCAGTTGTGTCTGAAGAGCCTGCTGAGTTTAGCTGATATACAAGCCAAAAAGCAAGCAAGTCTAACTTCCCAAGTGCTTGCTTAGCTTTCAGATGCTTTTTTTTTTTTCTTTACTGGTTTTCCATTGTCTGGCATTTACAATATACCCGCAGAGGTAGAAAGGCATATATTTACCTCTCTTTCCTATCAAAGCTACTTTAAGCTTAAGGCACAGTGCTGTTTCCATTTGGAAAATTTTTTGTACAAGACATTTACAAGGCCTTTACAAGCCACGGTATGCCAAGATCTCTCCGATTTCCAATTTACTGCAATGGAGTCTAGCTGGCATAGAGAAGGGAGGAGCTCAACTACCCCACCCAAACGCCAGCTGGAGGATAAAGCCACGGCTGCATACGGACAGCAAAGCTGCAGACAGAGAGAGGGAAAGCCCAGGAGGCAGTGGAGGCAATGAACCAGTCTGCAAAGATGACCAAAATCGAAAATGTTTGCTACACTCCAGAAGTCGCCTTGGTGGGACACGCAGACAGACTGGCTTCTGCTAGGGCGGGTTGTGAGCTACTGACAATTTCTTCAAACCATTTAGATGGATTGATGGCAAAACGAGCAAGTATACTCATTAAGTCCTAAATATATCTGAAAAGACATATATAAATATATCTATAAAAATAATGGTGTAAATCTCTTCAGACTTTGGTACAATTTATTTCTCAGCTAGCTACCGCTCTCACTGCTACTGGTCCCATCATCGGACACATAAATGAACTTCTACTGTAGTGCTGGTCAGGGGAGGTTCAGTGCCAGCTTTGCAGCAAGAAATCATTATCTAATGGCCTCAACAGGGGCTGAAAGCCAGAATTTGCTGCCATTTGCTGTTGGCTTGATGTAGTTTCGTGTTCTGTGAGCACCCCACGCTGCCAAGCAGAGGCGGCACCAAGCACATAGGTGCTTTTTGGAAGAGTGGAGAGGATTTGGATACTCAGTCCAGCTGGTTCATTGGAAACGAAAGAATTCATATCACCTAGAAAGAACATGAACTAAAATAACGCCGCATGGGGGAGAATGAAAGAGAAGTAGGAGGTGGGAGGGCATCAGGAGCAGCAGGAGAAAGGCCAAGGAGGGCACATGGAGAGAGCAAACAGGGCTTCCCCGGGGCTGGGACAACCTCAGGGCCACTCCTGGCTGCACTTGATGGCTTCACAAACACCCCGGCAAAATACACGAGTGTAATATAAACCTCAGCTCCTCGAGATTAGTGATGGCTGAGAAATAATGTTATCACTCCCCATTACACTTCAGCAGCCCTTCAGGAAAAGTCCCCAAAATTCCCATGGGCTTTAAATAAGGGCGACATTTTCCCCTGGTGTCCATCCTATTTTCCTAGGAGATCTTATGTCCTGCACACATCACATCTGCTTAGTCCTTGCACAACCATGCAAGAGCTCAACCTTTTGCCCAGAAGTTTCACTGTCTATGGAGATGCTGCTTCTTTTTCTCTGTCTCTCTCTCTCCTCTGCTGAAATCGGGCATCCAGGATTTTCCTGCTGGGTCAAACCCCAATCTCATTCCACACAGGGAGTCAGTTAACTACACAGCACCGTGCCAGATGGTGACTGTTAGTACCACCCAGTTTCATTAGTTATCAAGGGCTAAAGTTGCGCTTCAAACATTCATCAATTGGTAGGAAAAATACGCATCAAATTAAAACTCTCAGCAAACTCCAACACCTTAGGGCTTTTTCCTTTTACAAGTGACATTTTCTTCCACTGAAAACAGAACTACTTGTGCAGGTGGTTTTTAAACACAAACAGCTGCTCCATGGAAATGCAGTCAGGGAAAATAATTCAGAAAAAAAGCTGAAGACAAAGCCATGGGTGTGGAGCAAGAACCTATACTGCCCCGATTCTCAGGGAAATATAGGAAGGGAAGAGAAACCTCAGATATAAACAGAAAGTGGAATTTCCATTGCACTGGTCCCAATAAACACATTGGGTTTAGGGGAAGAAAAATGGGATCAAGGGACCAGAGTGAGCCAGTCAGTATCGCAAGGGAAAGTGTGGCTGAGGGGTACGGCTCGTAAAAAGCTGCTTCATCTTTCAGTGTCAGAACAATGCCCGGGTGTAGGTTAAGCTGCGTTATCAGCAAGGGAAGCAGAGCCAGGCTGTGACAAACAGCACCAGATAGCCAGTGTTCTGTGGTCACGATTTACTCCTGCCTTTCCAGATAGTTCCCCCTTTCTTTTCGCTTTGTTTCAATCTGCCCATCTTTCAAAAGCTCCTATAGGAAGTAACTGTTTTTAGCACTGTCATCATCATTTTAATTACCAATACAACATTCTTGGGCTACGCAGTATTAAAAAGAAGCCTACGTAGTTGTACTGTGGCCAGGCTGTGAGATGAACTACCCAAGATCACAGATGAATATTGCTGCTCTTTACCCATTCCGTCGCTTTGCCCTCTGAATCCACTCATTGCCTCTCTCTGCTGTGCACCGCCTCAAGCAAAAACTGCCATCCTCACTTTCAGGGCACTCGGTGCTTTAGC
>JAVJGI010000003.1:24388103-24485258 GCA_035590275.1 Ibycter americanus | reverse complement strand
CTCATTGCCTCTCTCTGCTGTGCACCGCCTCAAGCAAAAACTGCCATCCTCACTTTCAGGGCACTCGGTGCTTTAGCGCATGGTGCGTCCCATCACTGTATAGGAACACAACATCAAGTCCCCTTCCAATAACTGGCCGCAGAGGTAACTCTTGAAATGCTGCATTTTCTCCAGCCCTGCCCTCCAGACGGGGGAGGCTCTCCCTGCCAACACCCCCAAAGATATTTCACTGGGCTCCTCCCAACTCTCCTTCAGATTCCTCTTTGAATTCATAAGGATTAATCTCATGGTATGCTACAGCTGCTGTCAGGGTGAAAGGTCTTGGTTTCCTCCTCTCCTATACGCATCCATGAATGCTCTCTTTGGCTGTAAGGTCCTAAAGCAAGAACCATCTCTGTTCCCTTTATTCTCCACCCTTCACATAGGTCTCCTGGTTTCTGTTGTCCTAGTGGTGAAGCCCCCCAGATAATTTTCAATAAAGACTGAAAAAAATAATTTATTAACCATTTGCATGCATAGGAGAGTTACGATCTCAGCTGATAGGAGCAGGCCTGGTGCCACTTTCCTATCTGAGCAAGTGTAATGCTATTGTAATAGGAACTGCAGAGTGTTACCCATTACTTTTCCTGGTGCTGACAGTGTATAAAATACTTCACGTACAGACATGAAGATGGAGTCTCCACCTTGGGAACTGCATTCCAAGAAAATGACACGAGCAGAGAAGAGGTGTAATGAAAGCCAATCTGATGCTGGTGAAAGCACATGTGTAACTTGTTAGTTCCACCATCATTTTTCCCTTTCTCGATACTCCTATTGCGTTAATGCTTTTTGGAGGCAAGGACTTTGCAACAGGATAAACTCTTCTATCAAATCGAATCAGGCCAGTAGTATCCCAGCCTGGGAAGGACCGAGTGCCAGATAGCCCTGGAAGGTGTGCAATCCTCGTAGCAGACAAATCAATAGCAAAACCTTAAACATTCAGGAGTACAGAATAATCAATTGCAATATTAATGTGCTGGTAAAATGATTAAAGTTTGGCGTTACACATATTTTCAAATGTACTGACACTTCATTCTCATAAAGGCCAGCTCAGTTATGTTTGATTTGTATTCATATCCTATAATGTGAATATATTTGCTCAAAATTGCTTAGTAGTAAATCACCATCACAGAAATAAGCTTATATTTATTTTTAGTATTCATGAATTGCATGGTATTGGACCACCATATATTTAACACCTCTGAAGAAATCCAACCGTAACTTTTGAAAGCAACACCTTTATATATCATTATGGACATTGTTTCCTTAACAGTTAATCACACACTCTCTAATCACGTGACTTTTACCTTAAGAGAGAAAAATGAATGACTCTTTAGCTTGAAATGAAAAGCCCTCTACTTGACCTCTCAATGTGAAAAACCACGTCGGGCCAGGTCCTGAGGGTGCTGAGCACTCTTGGCCACATGCTGAGGACCCTTGGCTTTCACCAAAGCCAACAGAAGTTGAAGGCATTCAACAACTTGCCAGATCAACCCTGTAATCACTAAAAGCTCTCTCTAGAGTGGTATAAATATGGACAGTCACTTCACAGATCTAGTCCAGCATTAGGGTTACTTTAAAACCAAAGCTGTCGGAGAAAATGTTGGATCTATGATATGACTTTGAACCCAGGTCACTAAAATCTTTCCCAACGCAGCATCTTCTTTGGGATTCTTAAGAAAGCTAAACCTGTAAAGGCAAATATTATGGCAACAAAAATAAATGCCTGAGTTTTTAACCTTTTCAGGGAAAGTAATTCCTTTATTGGCTGCAGCTAAAACTTCCTACCTTTCTTTCCCTTTTTGTTGTATCTGTGAGTAATTTCTTCAGTCACATTGTTTATAAGAAGTGAAGTTATTCGTAATCATGCCTTAAGAGTATGTACACAAACTGGACATCCTAATAGAGCACCATGTATTAAATTCCTGATTGTTTGACATAAATTCTCTCTCTTTCTTTTACTCAGACAGGAAGCTTCCCATTTATTTACGAATAGGTTAAGACCCTAGTCATGTTCCTAACCATGTTCCTAAGTGCTAACATATATTAAGTAAATTTAGAGCCTCTTCTGCATAGGAAACAAATTAAACTGGTTAAACATGGAGAAAGACTAAATGTAATCTATCTTTTGTCATGTTTATGATATCGGAACGCATCTTATATGAATGTTCCAATTTGGCTATTACAGCAGATGGGTTGCTTATGATAAACCACAAGTACAGACAGAGAATGTGATAATATAAATCATAAAGAAGATAAATAACGAAATTCTTTGAAACAACATTGGTTAAATATTTAGACATTTGGTTTCTAAGCTTGCTTGCACATACAAAATAGTATTCTCTACTGATGGAAAGAAATGATCTCAACAATAATCATATTGGGTTAACTAATAAGGCCTGGAGGACTTATTTGCATTTACAGACCTCTTTGGATTTATATAAAATCTGTGTACACAGGGAAGATATTTACTCTCAGGGGAATAGTCGGGTACGGAAACCTGCATTAAAAGTAAACGCAACCCGTGACTGAGCTGTTCCTCCTCAGGTCAGGGCACACTGGAGCACTGTTGTTTTCTCCTCTGTGCTTCTTTGTGTAAAGTGCACAGGTCTGGGGAAAAAGTGCAGTCTTGTCTTTATCCTCCCTAATTTATAGCCGGCCTAGCTGAGGCAGGTACCAAACCTCAAAATTATTACCAGGCAGGAATTCAATTTTCCAATTCACAAAAGTCCTAGAAACCTGATTTCTACTAGTAACTTAAGAAGGAAGATTAGTGTGCAAATCCAATGAGGGAGACACGCAACCGAGCTTACGACTGCACCAAAGAAAGTAATCCACTCCTCACAGATTTTATTTTTACTGGAAGCTTTACACATTTCAAAGGTAGGTAGTGAGTCCAAGCTCCCCTTAGAGAGATTAGACTTCTTGAATGCAACCCTCATCATCCTCACCTAGGTGTTTATATGAAAATGGGTGAATTGCCCCCAAGACATGCCTCTCTTTTTAGACTGATGATCAATTTAAATTGCTGAACAATAGATGGCTAATGTAGGCTTTATGTCTAAAGATGGCATTTTATGTGGCTAAAGATGGAGATGTTTAATGACTGTCTTAGTGTTTCGATTTTAAATACCACTTGTGTGTTTTGCTCAGTGAGGGCCCGGAAGAACAAAGCTTGAGTGCTCGACAGTTAAACCAAAAATCACTTACGCACCGGGTCAGAAAACTGAACTAAACCTGTGCCTCCTGAAATGAAAAGGTACCTGCCCTGACTTCATTCAGAGTAGGACTAAGACTTGTCTTTTTCTGAGTTTTCCATGGGACATGCCTCATTTTACATAACTCTTGGTTAGTTCCATTTAATCCCTACAGCAGTGAAAGCAACTGAGGTGTCATTAGACAAAGATATTGATATATTCACAATGGCATTGTTTCTCTGCCCAAATCCTGGCATGACTTACATCCTGGGGATCAAAGGGCTGCAAGGGTAACCCATAGCCAAGTGCACGCAGCCAATATTCCCCTCCCAGGAACTGACGCAAGATTAAATGCACAGAAACTGAAGCGCACATGGTGCCCCTTCCTTCTAAATTAAGGATCTTGCCTTTTTAAATGAAGTGATTATGATGAGGGAAGTGGGACTAAGAGAGGACAGGGGCCTTTTGTGCAGGTGGTTTCCCTAATAGGAGACTTTCTAGCAAGGGAGCACTATATATTCTTCAGGCTCAAAGCTAAACTTCTATTAAAACCAATTAATTCATTGAACAGGCTTGTATCGCTTTACAGTGCCTGGGCCTCTGCTTAAAAGAAATCAATTGTATGAGTACAGCTGAGAAATAACCACTATAATAGATGTTTTAGCTCTTGCTTTTACGTTTCTCTGATAGCCCTTAAGGTGGTCAGAGGTAAAAGCTAAAGATGCATTGTAGCCTAAGGGATGATTGAATGAAAAAATGGGGGATGGGAGTAGAGCTATGCTGATAGACCAATTTCCCACCACTGCAAGCCAGCGCAATTGATTGATGAATCCTTGCTCTGTCAAGAGGCAGCCCTTCAGATTTGATCACATAAATACTCATTCAACTCAAATTCTGCTTGACAAGCCTCAGACAGCTTTGTTCTGTCACAGATATCATTGGAAGGAAAATGCTCCATTAATCATCCTTAATTAACTTTACCATAGTCTGCTGGAACCAATATGTTCCCTGGCTAAATCCCTAAGACTTAGCTAGATTTGTATAGTTATCAAATAGAGAGTTGTTTTTAAAGTTCCTCTCCCTTATTGCTGTTAACTACAGGAAATCTTTTCCTGCCTGTTTTCTAGGAAGTCACTTCCATTGATCAGGATGTGGCTTAATCCTTTGACAGTTAAGCTCCTTTGCCAAAGACACACAATTATACCTATTTCTGATTATAAGAGATAACTTACATCCGCAATAAGTGCTAAGGTGTTTTGCTTCCAAAACACTCAGTTGTTTTCGGGCTGCAAGAAAGCTTTGCAAACATTAAAAGAAAACAAACACAAACCAACCCCAAAACCTACTTATAAAAAGGGAATAGGAAGAAACACGATGGATTAATTGGATTTTGGGGACAACTAGAAGCAATAGATAATATTTCAGGTGCAAAACGGGTGGAAAGTATGAAGACGTGCTCGTTAGCCTGGGATGCCACTATCTTTTCTCACTCAGCAGTTTTGTTTTGCCGAGGAGGTGGAGGAAGCCCTGGGACCACCGTGTTAACATTTTACCACCAAGAGAAAGAATCCCCAGATGGCCTCTGCTTTTGGTGGGGGCCCTGAATTCATGGGGATGCTCCTGAAGCACACCAAAGTGCATTTACTTCACGGAGCTCCTCCCACGTGCTCCTTGTGTATTGTTACACCAACTATATTTCTTTCTTTCTGACACCTTTCTGATGTTTTCTTTTAACATGGTGAAAACCCTATATTCCTCAGGGATTTTAAATGGGAATTGAGGGGTCTAACACCTTGCTGGATTAGGGTCTTGCTGCTCCAGGTGCTGCACAGAGGCAGCAGGAGCAACAGACCATGCAAATAAATTCCTTACTCATTCACTCCCATTGACGGGGATACGCCCCTATGAAAGGATTCACTGAAGATGAGGAAAGAAAATATCACAGTATCCACTTGATTAAATAGAAACAAGTGTGGGAACCATTTCTTTAGTGAAACAAAGCTTTATACTTACTAATCTTGCAAAAGCTTGCTCATATGAGCAGCCTTTCCTCCTGAAAACTGTATTGCTGAAAGCTTAGGAGAACACGGGCTGTCTATATTGCTAAACATTTATGTGTGACTCTGGGTACAAGCAGTGAAATATAAGCTAAATTGTTGAGCAAATTTAATGGCAAAAGCTAATGCTTCTTTTATTAAGGAAACATGGTCTTTTAAAGTAAACACTGTGGCACAGGGGGGGGAAAAGATCATACTCTATCCCCCTGTATGTCAGAAATCTTCTGCTCGCTCTGGGGAGAAGTCGCTTTGCGTTTATGCTCTCTACCAACCTTGGACTGTGGTCAATTTAATCAACGCTCCTCCTGACGGCAGCACTGCTCAGTCAAAAATGGAAGTGACCATTTCAAGCTGTGCACTCCGAGAAGCCAGCTGGCCTATTTTAAAGTCTCTGGAAACTTGACATACTAATGTTTTCTTTACAACACCGAATATACTAGTTATAAAGGCATCTTCTCAGGTTATACAACAGAGAAAGGCAGATGCATAAATCAGGTCTACCAAGCTTTTGCACACCGAAGGACCAAGCCAGGGAAACATCACTGGCAGCAAGACAACGATGAATTGGGTCCAGAAAAAAGCAATATCTAGATAAGAGAAGGAAACAATTCCTGTTTTCTTGTCTGGTCCTCAGGAAGAGCTGGAGCCTCGAGAAACAGCCAAAGTTGGGACCTTTTTTCGCTTTGCCAGCAGTGTTCCTTTCCTTCTCAGTTCCTTCTCCTTTTCCCACACACCTGTCTCCATCGCTTGCTCACTTTTCTGCTTTATTTTCTCCCTCTTTAACCAATATTTTGCAGAAACATCTCTCCCCATCGAACACAGAACGAACCTGCCTTTAGCTGCCCTCCCCAGCTCGCAGGGCTGTGGGTTAGGTTTCCCCCCGCACCTCAACACAGAGGTGCTCAGGGAGAGGAGAAGGGCAAGAGAAGGTCTCAGGAGGAAGGAGTCTTCCAGCCATAATGCCTGCCTAAGTCTGGCTGGAAAACAAAGCAGGTTTATCAGCACTAACCTGGGTTTTGCTCTTAAAGCAGGTTGCAGGGAGGTGGGAGCCCTAGCGATCCCGCTCCTTCCAGCATGGGGATCCGTGGTTGTCTTTCTCATTCAATCTTGCCTCAAAATACAGACATGATATAAACTGACAGACAAAATGCGTAACTGAAACACTTAGATACAGGAAACTTAAAAAAACCAAACAAACTTATATCATCTAGACCTCTGTGAGAACGTCCAGTCCATCTTTAAATCACAAAATGAAATAAACAGGATCAGATGTATAGTGAAAAACCTGTAAATGTCCTTTCTCATTACGGAGGTCAAAGAATACATTAGTTATTTTTAACTAATGTCTTATTCGACCCCATGCAAACTTAAATCAGTTTGGGTCTGACTGATTCAAAGCTGTTCTCTGGTTCCCTGCTCTGCTATAATAATTGACTAGGCTAGACTTTAGAAAGGTCAAAAAAGCAGCCCCGCTTCATATTATTTCAGCTAATAACTCAGTTCTTAAATCAAAATTTGAGAACTAATCTCTCAAAGCATTATTTCCTCCCCCTCCATTAAATCCATATGTAATTTCAAATTAAATGATAGATGTCGAAAATCGTTATTTTTTGCTTAATTACTTTTAAGTTACTGGGGGACACAGCATGAGGGTTTGTTAGAAGATCTAGGATTCTCCAAAAAAATTAGAATTAAGAAAATCTAAGAAAATCTCAGAAAATGCAGCAGCGACTAAAGGACCTCGGGAAAAAACAGCAGGCTACGGACAATCTAAAGGAAAAACCAGGCAGACACATTGCAGCATCTAACAGGCTCAGAAATGGCTGGGAAGCAGATCTGTAGGGTAGGTACGGCAGGGCTGATAGGAAGCTTGTCAGCACAGATGAGACATGTTAGTCACGACAAACATACTGGGGGCTTCCTTTGAGTGGCAGACAACAAAGGCTTCAAATTAAGTTATCATGACTCTCTTCTTTAAATATATACATTCTAGGAGGATACCAACGTATGGCTTAGCAAGTGCAAGTCTAAAGATTGAGTCATGTCAGCTGTTTAACGTAAGAGTTAGCATGTAACTAACTCATTTCTACATGAGATTCTGATTTTAATTCACAAAACCCCAAAATCCAAGTGCTTTAATTTTATTACATTAGTTTGCAATGTTATATTCACTCATAAAATATTTACTCTTCATTCAGCATAATCTTATTTCATTCTGCTGTCCTTATCTGACTCCCTTCAACAGCAAATTGGCCTTAATCCTGATGTGGGAATGCAAGATGAAGATCATTGTTAGGAAGTACAGCAGTGTGACCAAGGTCTGTCATTCCTCCAAGGTCATTATGGTCATATTTAAGAAAAAAGAGAGAGAAAAGTATCCATACATGTAAGAAGGGGATCATTTTGCCCCATTGGAAGTCACCAATAAACCTTTCCTGATTCCCAAGGATGAGGATGGGAGGATGTTTGGCCAAGCACATCTACATATACATCTGGAGGACTCCTGGTACATGTGTGGTTGCCCCACACATCTCCTTTTGCCTCAGTATCAGGAAAAGAGAGATTTCAAATTGGGCACGGCACAATTAGGCATCTGTTGTAGTCAACCAGTTGACATAGCAGTATTTTCTCTCTCCTTACCTCCCCCCAAATGCCTTTTCTTGCTCCGTTTTCAAAGAGATATTTTTTTAAGATGCCAAACACTGCAGATTTTGACTCCTGTTTATGGGATACTTCTTTGGGGCTGCAATAAACTGCGAGTGGTTCGAGGCTGGTTCTTCAAACTGTAACCACTGTTGGATTTTGTGTTGTTTTTTCTGCTGAGGGAGCTTTTTCTTTCCCACTTCCCTGTGGTCACTCCACGCTGGGCTTTTGTTTAGCCTCTCGGCACAGTATTGTTTATTTGCACTAACAGTGCCGGCCATGCTCCCCGTGGACTGTTTGTCCAGTGGCCTGTGGAGCCTCCATGACTTTATTGTTGACAAGTGGTAGGTGGGATCCAAGGTTTTGTGGTTAAATTGTTTATTGATAATTACCTGTTAATTACTACTGCTGCCAGCTTCCTATAATTTGTCATAATCACTGTTTTTTCTTGCTCTTAGAAGTACACGTGGAAAAGGAGGGATAACAAAGAGGGCAAAAGAAGCAAGAAGCAAAAGAAACAAATTGTGATCTCTCCTTCCTGAGTTTTAAAATTGCATGATTTGATTAATGTAACATCTGGCCAGCTCTCATTGGTGCAACCCATCAATACAACGAGGACTTCCCCTCCCTGGAAGCCGCCAGCCGGGGACAGCTCTTCTCCTGTGTTTGTACCAGGGATGGATTTAGTGTAAGGGCTCAACACAGCCACACTTCCCCTGAACTGCAGAAAAATGCAAACACTTCAGAAAGTCATTTTTGGCTTATAAAGGGAACAAAACTGTTCCCCATCATGTCTGGAGAAGGAACATTTTTTAGGGATTTGGGTTTTTGGTGCATTGTTTGGAAGCTGACTTACCCTGTGCACTAAGACATCACCATAGGACATCTGCGGAAAGACCAAGTGTTACCCTCAGCTGTATCATTCTAAACATATCGCTCCAAACCAGGGCAAGCCAGGGAACCATGTCCCCCAGCTGTGGGATGGCTGCCTGGTGAATCGGGGAGCGGAAAAGCCTGCCTGGGAAGAGACTTGCTCCTTGAGCGTGGAGCACCTTGGCCACTGGCTCTGCCTCCCATGGCTGGTGAGGTCACAGTCAGTTGGCTCTTCAGAGGGCTTCTGGTGGCCACCAGATTTCTCCTTAAAGACTGAAAATAAAACTAAGCCCATGTGTTTGTCTCCGTAAGTGCATTTCTGTGCCTATGAAGTCTGGCATGTCCTAACCCCATGCTTAAACCCACAGTGTTGACGTAAATGGGTAACACAGTATCCCTTCTGAGATGCTGCCCAACCAACAAATTAAGGTGGTTTAATAATACAAAGCATGAAAACCAGCACCATCAGCAGCCCTGGAAGGGATAAGGAAAACCGAAAGCAGCCCAGTGCCAAAGGGTACCTACAGACACGCATCATGAACACGTTACTGCAAACCATTAAGATTGCCATAGATCAATAACAAATGATTGTGTTTCTATGTTTTGGTGAGTTTACACAGTTCCCCCTTTTAGAAGTGCTACAGCTGGGAAGGAACTATATCTTCATTTTGATACATTTATAGAATTCTTATTCTAGGTGCCTATTTACACATTTCCTGGCCTAACCAATAGCCCGCCCCCCCCCCCCATGCCATGTGCGCATCGGTCACTGCCCAGCACCATCCCTCCTCGTGACTCAGGCTGTGTACAATTGTCCAGGCAACTCACAACAGTTTATCATCATTGTTTGGTATAATTGGAAGCAGAAGTATTTATACGCACCCGTGTACCCTACAAGTAAATTTATAAAGGCAACTGTCTCTTTTAATCTATAGCATGGCCAGTGTAAACAGTAATTTGAAGGAATATTCAGATTTATTATGTTACTTGCTTAAAGATCAATGTTTAAAATGGATATATATTGCATTAATCCAAACACAGAACAAATCATAAAGCTATTTACACAATAAATTTACAATTCCTGCAGACACTTTAATCCTGTTCCTGCTTCCAAGGAGTGCTGTTGTCTGCACACACACATATCCACCCACAAACACACTCGCACACTCAGAAAGTACTATTGTAATGTTAATTAACCTAATTTATAAACCACCAACTAGACCCGTAACCTCAGCACAATATACATTTAACCATAAAGATGTGAATTAAAGTCACATTAAGGGGAACGGACAAAAGCAAAGAAATTTGGTTTTGGGGCTGATGCGTGATCCCAACCTCAGCCCCGTGGCACCTCCGGTGTCACCCCTCCACGAGTCAACAGCATCGCTTCGGGCATCAGTCCCACTCCTCCCACCTTCCTACGGCTAAGTCGTACCCCAAGTTATTTAAGCTTCATTTCTGTGGTTTAAAATAATATCCCATTGACATGGGATCCAAAACTCCTTCAGAGCTAATAAAATGTCACCCTGCCAAACTGAGACGATACGTGCCAACCTTTAGCCTAGTGTGAAATTTTATAACTGAGTTATAAACCCCTCAAAAAACAGGGCTTATAATGGAAAGGCTGACAGATTCTTAACTATACAGTTTCCAGTGGGCTTCTGCTTAATATACTGTATTTCTTCTCCTTGAAGATATTAATTTACTTTTTGAAATGTTCATTGCTAAGATTAAGCGTAGGGTTTTGAAATGTGTTCACAGGCAATTTATGCAGGCACACAAATGTACTCTTCTCCAGATGTACGGAATACTAATTTGAAAATGATTTATATGCCGTGCGGTACTGTACATCCATCCCCTGCTCAAAAGGTTTTCCTCTGACACAACACCGGGATCATCTCATATATTAACCCTCTGATAGCATTAGAATTTCGTTGAAAAATTGATGAGGATTTCAGTCAATGGCATGGGATGGAATGAATTTTGTGGGTTTCAGCAAAATTGCCAAGAAGGACAGAACAGACTCATCAACAAGTGAATACACTGGAAAATAATATAAATATAAAATATATATTTCTGTAGGAGGACAAGCAACAGAGAGTTTCAGAAAGACTATGAAGAGATAGAAAAGTTACTAAATCCTAAGAATAACCAGTCCTTAACCCAGTGACTTAGTGTTTGGCTGTGTACGTGCACCATGCCTACCATGGTATTTCCACAGCAGCGCCCAGCTGCTGATTGCACAGAAGGATGGAAAGATCCAGCCAAAACATAGTAACAGGCCTCACAGCTGACATTGAAATGAGCTTCTTACAGACTTACACATCGCTTGGCATGTAAATATTTAGCAACAAATACTCCTTCAGCAATTAAAGATATTTTAAAAATACATTTCCACAGTTACACCTCCATCAAGAGCTCACTTTTTCTTTCTTACTGGGTCCCCAGCTCCTCCACATGTAGATGTTTGGGTCTGCCTTAGACGTATGCTATAGACACACCAATGGTTTGCCTGCCCAATATGACCAAAAGAAGAAAAAAAAAAAACGGTATATGCCTGAAAAGAACCTATCTCAACCTTTTCAAAGGAAAAATCTTTTCTTTGAAGCAACGCAAATTTCTACATTCACTATAAATACAGGAGTATAAAACGCATCAGTGATGAGAAAACACACTTGCCTTTGAAGGTTGAAGGCATAGGAGAGGCAAGCAGGATTTTCTTTATTTTTGACCATAGTAAAATTTTCTGGGCTTTGCAGCCCCCACTCAATCTCACGTGGCCTCTTGGAGCACCATAAGAGAAATAGCGCTGGACACCTGACAGCTCATTCGACACTCACAGGAGATGAGAGAGAGAATTTATAGATACAGTGGGTGAGATTTCTCATAGAATATGATCTGCTTCATCTCTACCTCAATTTTAACAAAAATATACTGACAGTCAAGGTGAGTGGTTCCCACATGAGACAGACAAAGCTGAATATGCATACCATAAACACACAACTAAATCGCCTTAATGTAAAAGGGATAGAGGAAAGCTCAGAACTCCCCAGGAATCCTTCTGGGTTTGAATTGCACGTTACGCCATGGACCTTAATAAAATTAGTCCCCTGCTATGGATGCCAAGGCTAAACCAACCAATTCATTTGGGAAATTTACTCATCAACGTTCCCTCCAGAGGACTACTGAATACCACGTTTTTAATCATGATGTGAAAGGAGCAGCCCCCCTTATGCCCCAGACCAAAATACCCCTCTGAAATCAGTGTCTCGGGGAGCCTGGCGAGGTGGCACCAACCCTGCCAGACTCACGTAGCTGGCAGCTCCCGCAGGCACATGGGCATCCCACAGACCTTGCCTACAGCAGGTCCCGCGGTCCCCATGCCAACACCATGCAGATGTGGATTCCTCATGGATCTGGTAAAGATCTGATTCACAGTATTTAACAGCAGCTGGGTCACACGGTATCTGTATCTTTTACCATGAAGGTTTTTAGGCATTGCTAAACAGCTTACCACAAACACAGAATTAGGTATCTTTGCCAAAGGGTTGAACACAATTATGATTTTAGAAAAGATACTTAATATATCCAGAGGAGGAAATTCAGTAATTTCTTTGGTCAACTGGGAGAAAAACTTCAGTAGAAAACTATTTCATCTGCCCCTGCTTGAGATGATATATTTTATTTGAAATAATTTCCTCGGCCTATGTCTGGAGGGTGAAAACTGACTTGTTCTTATTTATCTTTCTTTTGGGGCTGCATGAATTTCAGACTCATGAAAGTGAGCGACTGATAGCAGTTAAGCTAGGCAGAGCATTGGCAGGTGAGTTCAGAGCTTCCACCCTGCTGCCAATGTATCTCCACTGCAGCCCCAAATACCTCTATATTCTAGGGAATAGCCAGCCTTTAACAGGCACTGCCACTTTTAAAATACCAATAACTGTGATCTATGACTTGGATTTCCTATGGAATGGCAACTAGATTGGTTTCAAAACTACTTTTCCCCTACTTGCATTAAGGGTTTGTCGAACACTCTTTGCTGCAGTATCCAAATGCTAATTTAGACCATTAAACCCCATGCACAGGCACTGAAACCCTGGGTGCCCACGCGGGGCAATCAGAGATGTGCCTTGATTTAAGCAACAGCAATGGGAGCAATGCAGCACCCCCAAAAACCAGCAGCAACAACCAGCAACAGGAGCAATGACTCATTTAATGCTGAGAAACTGCAGCTGTCATAGCTTAATGAGAAACCAAGATATGCCTAAAATGGAGATGGAAACATGGCTTTCCAAAACTATTTCTTGTGGTAGGCACATCTGTAGGTATTGCAAAGCATTTTGGCTTAATTCTGCCCTACAGTTTCTCCAGTAAGAGACAGAGAAAAGGTTGAGCTTGTTTTTGTGCTGGGATGGCAGAGCACAGCCTCACAGGTGCTGCTGGAGTGTCTTTTGGGAACCATTTTCCAGTAGCCATTGGATTTGGCCTTACATGGTGTGCTGTATCTTAAGAAAAATCATTATGGTACAGTTACAAATCTACAAAAACTTCATTTGCACTGGAAACACCAACATGACTTTATAGCAGCATCCCGAAAACCCTGCCACAGCTCACGGTCAGGAAACACAACCACACCTTACACAGACCTGAGCATCAGTTGTTTACGTTAGCTCTGGGTTTGGAAGTTTGGGTTCTCACTGCATTGAATATTCATGCCATGCTGTTCCTCACAGCCCAGGTTCTCAGAGAGTAAGGAACAACTAAGACAATGTTTATCCCCTATAAATCATACACTATCGGTTTTCAGTGCAACCGATAGCCTTTCATCCACGTTTTCCTAAGAACAGATTTTACACAGTATGTGAAACCAAAGGTTCTTACGAATCGTAAGGCAGAGATGAATCAGTTAGGAAGAACCCATTAAACATGAATCCATGGAAATCCTCCTTCTTTGTTGTTAAATATGCCTACAATAAACGCTACAGTGTGACTTGCAATTTCCTCAAGTTCCTTTTCTCAGAACAATGATGGTTGGCAGCCGCTCAAACTGCTTCAGTAAACTTTGTAAGATAGAAAGCAATTTAGTTTCCCTTTAAGACTTCATTGCTAAAGTTATGCTCATTGATTTCCAGCCTCATAATTAAAATTCCTCATTAAACATGCTTGACAGCTGAATGTGATTCCTTTTACCTGCTACCGCTACCTTTTTTTTTTTCCTTGTGATACCATTTCATTACAAAAGAACAATAGATTTCCTTTCAGGGTAATATAAGGGCACGGTGAGTAATGTACTTTCTATCCTACAGAAGGCCTAATATTGTTAATTTGCTAAATCAATTAAAAGAAACCACTTTGGAGAACGATGCAAGTCTTGCATATGGATCACATCAGCCATAATGTGCAGGAGTTCAAAGGCTGGCATTTCGCCCCAGTTGGCACCTAACAGTTTACTCCGATCCAGGGAATTTGGCTCTTGATTTCAAACAAATGCATCCTGAAGGCTTAAGGCCAGGAGTAGCTCCGTGTGATTTATGTTTCATACTTTCTCATAACACAAAACCTAAAGAGCTTAAAAAAAAAAAAAAAAAGTTGTCATTACGGGGCATTTGCTGCAACGTACGTGTAAATACAGAATTACTCAGTTGCCCCGTGCACCTTGTGTTGTTTAATACAAGCTTTTCCTCTGCGTGGTGGTTTGATTCCCTAAAATTACTCCTCCTCCTGCCAGCTCTGACAATGCAAGATCGCAATGACCTGTTTGTAAATGGTTTTGCTCTCCAGGCCAGGCTCACATCCGAACACAACCACCACCTTTCCCAGCAGGAGATATTTGCCTCAAAATATAGCAGCCAGGAGACAGTACTGGCTCTGCGGCAAACATCCCGCAGAGCCCTAGCTGTGCAAAGAGCCGCGGGGCTGGGGGAACCTCACATCGGCTCCCAGCCCAGCATCGCCCCCACCTTTTGCTGACCACTGCAGGAGGGGGAACGCCTGGCAGTGAATGGGTGGCTTTCCCCAAGGACAGAGGGGTATTTATGGGGTTAGCGGACTTGACCTTGGCAGGAGCTGGCTTCAAGTGCCTTCAGAGCACCCCAGGATTTCTTAGGCTCAAGCACTTGGGAAAGAAGCAGAAACTCTGTTCTCAGTTATAAAATTAGCATTAGGAGAGGTTTAAAACGACAGATATAAATTTACAGGCATAGTTAAAACATTAAGTACTGCCTAATATGCCAGGTTCCTGGTGCAAAATGCATCACCAGAGCTGATTTAGAAATGAAAATGAGGAAAAGATCACTGCTTACAGAACAATTAATTGTTCTGCAGTTTAAGAGAGCAATTAAATCATATCCATGGCTTTCCAAATTCCAATTTACCAATCTAGGCATACAGCAAGCCAGCTACTATATCAGCGGAGCACTAGGTAATTAGCAACATATTGCAATGCAGCACTGTAATCCAGTGTCTTTCCATGAAAAACAAATAAGTTGTGTAAGTGTGTGCTGCTGGTCCCCAAAGTTGGTAAAGCCGAGCACTGCACAGATTTGCTCTCCTGCACATAAACATAATGCTTGTTTATAGCAGTGCCCAGTGACAGTTAAGGTGCTGTCAGCATTTTCATTACAAACCCTATTTTTCTATGCTTTATAACTTGGATTTTTTTTTTCCAAAAAAATTGTGGATGTAATGCTTATGGACCTGAAAGCGTGAATATTTTAAGTCATGCTATGATGAAATTTGGTACCACAGGCTGTGACTGTGAAAGTGAAGGATATTCATTGTGAAAGATGTTGCAGAAATAAAAACTTTAAAAGGAAACAACAAATAAGCATTCAAATACACCAGTTTTATGACAGATATTGCTAACTTTTTCAGGTCAATAGATGTGGTTTGTGGGGATGTAGCGATTACTGCTGCCACATGTCCTTTCTCTGAAAACTTCTGTCCACTAAAAAGATTTCAGGAGAGCCTAAGTGAAGAGATACCATTGCTTTCACTGCTGAAGTACAGACATCATATATCAGACAGAAAAAAAAAAAAAAAACAACAACATTTCAAGGATTTCTGACATAAATATTGTCACAAAATGCTGATTGACTTCACAGAGGCTTGGCCTACACTCACAGACCAAGATTTAAGCATTGCACACCACAAAAGACAGACTGGGGCATTGGACCCACCACAGCAACACAGTGTGCACCTCTTCAGGTCCAGTTGTGGGGGGGATCGAGGTAGATAGGGGGTAGGTTCAAGGTAAAAGAGCACAATGACCTGGACCTCTCCCTGGGATATTCATTGGCAGTGCGTACACTGTCATTCTTGGACCTTCTGGATGTAGAGCAGCCTCCAGGCAGGTGATGAGGGGTGAACATGAAAAGCAGATGGTAAGAGCTGCTCAGGAGCTGTCAGGACAGCAGACAGAAGAGGCGAAGAGATGGGACTGCTACAGTGATGCTGAACCAGAGCCACCCCAGCGGCTGACAGAAAAGGGGGTGCTCTCCCTTCTTCCACAACAACTGAGAGAGCATCTGATTTCTTTTTTTGGAGTGTGCATCTTGCTGTGGAGTTATTTGGCTGTGTCTAACATGGGCGATCCTGCAGTATATCAGGGAAGACATGGGACGTATCCCATGTCTCCGCTCTTTGTTTTTTCTGGAAAGGAAATCTGGCTGTGTGGTCCCATGGGAGCCACAGGATGCTCCACTGGAGACCTGATAAGCGTGGGATGAGGAGCTTTGCCATCCATTGATGTTGGCTGAAAGTAAAGCCAGCCTTATGGGAGGCACCTTAAGCTGCATGAGCAGCAAGACATTTATTCTGACTTCCCTGAAGCATGAATTCACCAGCAACCACAGCACATGCTAGTGGAAAAATCTTGGGCTTGGTTCCCTTTGGGGACACAGAAGGATGCAAGTGACCTAGAGAAGAACTGGCATGTTAAGAACAAATTGCCTCTTCCAAGCAGTATGTTTGCTAAATAAACACCCACATTGGCATGTCTATTGTGGAAACGTGGTGCAAAACCCCCCGGGTCAGGAGTGTTTGAGATCTGCAGTCAGCCTTCCTTTGGACCTGCAGAGCATCAGTTGTGACCCACCCACATAAAAAGAAAACAACAGAGAGTGAAGCAAGAGTGGGAATGCTCAGAAACCATCCCACTTCCCCAGACTCCAAACTCTTCAGGAGTTGGTTTTTTTTCCCATAGAAAAACATATTTTAGAAGGACAAATGCAAAGTAGAGGAGAAACAGCAAAAGAGTGAAGGAGACGGGTGAATCTTTGCAGGCTCATCTCCGACCGCCCCTGAGAATTATTCATTTCCTGGAGCTGCGTCCATGGGAAACGATACAGTCACTGCTCTTCGAAATATCCAAATGTACAACACATGAGGGAGTTCTCTCTGTTACGACATCATTCACATTTTTGAACTCTATATCATCCTTATGCTTTAGGAGGCTTTCCTCCCAAAGTAAACAAATTTTGGCGGGGCTCAGTGGAAATCTTTTGTGGCAGAAAAAGTGATTTTAAAAAATGGACATTTGGGAAGCAAACCCCACACTTTGGAACGAGCCCGTGTCAATCAAATGAGTATAATACTTTTTAAATATCTATGGTCTCAATATCTTGTCATTGGCAGGAGGGAAACATGATTTTTGAAGGTGAGCCTTGGTATCCAAATCCCTCATTAAAACCTGTCAGTTCTTGAAAACATCTGGATGTATTTTATGGAACTTTTATTCGCACCAAATCAAGACTCACTGCAGTTCCCAACAGGGTCTTCAGGCGCCCTCTCTCTCCACGAGACGGTCTGACCTCTCTCTCCACAGGATGCTCTCAGTACCCTCTAGCTGCCATTTTTCTATTTGTTTCCCCCTTACCCACCTATTTCATTTCCTTCTTACCTTACAGAGCCTGTGTACACCCCAGAAGACCTTAAGTGCCTCTATCAGCACAAGTGGGAAGCATCAAGGCCTTTGGGGGGTGTTTCCACATTAGTACAGGGGATGTACACTGGCCTGGGGGCAGAACGGAAGACCTCTGTGCTGGGACAGACAGGGGAATACACCAACTTTGGGAAAACCCTCCTTTGCTGATCCGTTTCTCTGCCTCGAGCACAAAGACACATTTGTTCATAGTCCTGAGGCACAAGTAAATTAAAGAGCACAGATTATCTCTAGAGAGAATCAAAGGTGAATTTGATACACAAGCATTTACCAAGAAAAATCTGAGAGGTGGCAAACACAACCATAGGCAAAGATTTTAAATTAATTGCAAAACAGATCTGTCCTAGAAAGTAATTGAAAACATACCCAGCTCTTACAGCCATATAGAGGTCTTGCTGTTCCTATGCAAGGCAACCCCAAAACACTCCACATGGGATCCTGACCAGTCATGTGACTTTTAATACCCACATGATGGCACTGAAATGGTCTATTAGATTTACAGTGTCATTAACCTTCCAAAATAAAATGACAGTCTGCTCTGGGGAAAGAAGAAAAAGAAAAAGAAAAGTAAGAAAAATAAAAAGAAAAGAAGAAAAAGAAAGAAAAAGAAAAAGAAAAAGAAAAAGAAAAAGAAAAGAAAAAGAAAAAGAAAAAGAAAAAGAAAAAGAAAAAGAAAAAGAAAAAGAAAAAGAAAAAGAAAAAAAGAAAAAAAGAAAAAAAGAAAAAAGAGAAAAAAAAAAAAGAAGAAAAAAGTAGCCTAACTGCTGCTGGGTTTCGGGTAACCAGTCCGTGAGGAAATGCTGACAGGGGTCACTGTGGCATAATCTTTCATTCAGCCCCAAAGCTGTCACATCCTCCCCAGATGTCTGAAACATAGATATAAATTTTCATTATCCGGCAGAATAGGGGCAGAGGTACACAAAATGATTTTTTTACCAATCAAATTATAGCTCATTGCCAGATTATGTGTGAACACTAATTTTGTGAAGTTTTCGTGTGGTCATTTATCTACACCCACATTTACTAGCACTGCTGAAGCTGAAAAAAAAAGGAAGGTTTTTCAGATTAAATTATTGTTTTCATAATCAAGTTGAGGACACACAAAAACTGAATGAAAAATTAATACTGTTATGGAGGAATTTTGTCTTACCCAACTAAACCGTGAGATCGCAACATTTTTTTAATAAAAGCAGAAAGAATGCACCCCTTTAAAAGGACCAAAATAACATTGTTAGCATTGTATAAAACTAAACTGAGGTGTCTCATAGAATTATTTAAAATCTCAGTATTTTTCCCAGGTTAGCCGTTACCTAATCTCCAGCAGAGTCACGCCAGGGTGCAGCTGAGCAGCTTCTCAGGAGCTCTGCAGCAGATGCACAGTGGCAGCAGAGCCTGGGTACCACCAGCCAGGGGCTCCCGTAGACAGCCCAACCCTCGCCAAGAGCAAAATGAGGCGTCTGCTACCTGAACCCAGGCAAACAGACAGTTCACAAGAGAAGAGGGATAGTTATTTGTTAAGAAAAGAAAAAACGGGTTGTGTCATAGTATTTTATAATTCTTCGAGGTGAATTCAACTAAATATTAGGAATAACCAGCTCCCCTAGATTCTAGGTGATTAAGACTAACGCCTTATTTCGTGACCACCCCTGGTGACAATAACCACAGGCTAACTTGATAGTCTAAACAGGTATGAAATATTCCTTACAGGTGATTTCTTTGCAGCAGTGGAGAAACACAATTTGCTCTCTAGTCTTGTGCTCTCTTCGAAAAAGCTGAAGAAACAGTCCTGCTGGTGGCGTAGTGCTCAAACTGAGAGGAAGTCACAAAAATGCCATGTTTTCTTTTTCATTCCATACAAGACGATAATATTCATATGTCTTCATGCAAGACAAGGACACTAATATTTCTTTATTTCACATGGAAGTTGCGAGGCAGGATCCCTGAAACATCTTTGCAAAAGGCTGGTATGCTCAGAAATGCAAAGCCTACAATATTATCTTGTTTATTATCTTGCTTTGGGACTGTACCAAATGCTTTGCAAGTCTGGATCACTGTCACCCTGTTATGATGAAAGAAGTGCCTTCAGTTATGAACTACTCCGGAGACACCAGATTAGAGTTCAAAGGCTATTTCTTGCATTAGCAGTAAATGCAGGAATTCTGAAGCAAAGTGATATACTTAGTGTGAGCTTTTGCATATCACTTTGCTATTTTGCTCCAGAACCGCTTTGCAGTAGTCTGAGCTACTGTTTGAACCTAAGCTCCCTATGAGTTGAAAGTTGGGGACATGTTTATTGGATAACCCAGATTCTTTTCTATTAACCATCAGCAAACACTTTGTATATGTCACAAGCCTCCCACTCTCTTCCAAGAGACAGGGATCTGATGGAAGGAGGAAGAAAAACATGGCTATTATAGATTTAATACATCCCCTGGAAGAAGCGAAGCCTGCCCAACTCCAATTTCAAACAAGGGATACTGAGAAAACTCAATATTCTCATTTAATCTGGGAAATTCCACTTGGAGAGGGAGTTTTATGGATGCTGAAAGCCAGATTTCCCACTATAACACTCTGGCAGTGGATTTCTCCTATCTTGGACTCAGACAAAGCTGACGGAGCCAGCTTGGCCACCTCCCTAAAATGGTACTCCTCACTCTCCCACAAGAAAGTACCACATCAAAAGCTGCCCCAGCCAGAGAACATCAGGAAATGCATTTGGGCAAGAGGCATCTAAGCAACCCCACCCCCAGATCACACTCCCTGTGTCCAGGGACCTCTGTCTTAGGCCTACGATTTTATTAAAAAATCCCACAACAAATTCCTGCCTTTGGTACTATGCAACCGGCACACAAAATTATGCTGGGTCTGCTTTAAATTAAAACAAAAGTTGTAGCAGATAGGATCTCTGATACATATTGAGTTGCTTTTCTCATCTAGGAGTCTTCCTCAAACAGCTAAAAACAATTAGGATAAATGAGTAGATATAAAGGTCAGCAGTACAAACAATTCTGGGAAAACCAGATAGCTCACTGGATAGTTCCTTTACTTCCGTCACCGCAGAATGAATAGATACAAGTCCAAACGCACTCCCAGCAATCTGATTAGAAAGATATTCAGAGCTCCTAAACAGCTTTTGTGGTTTCATCTTTTCCCCCCCCCCCCAGCTGAATTGCCTCTGTGCTGCCGATCTGCCACAGGTTTGGCGCGGCCGAGGATTTGCTGCAGCAGAAATGCTCAGGGGGTTCTTGCCGTCTTACGGCAAACAGTGCCGGAGCCCGTACGGGAACACTGACATGTGGCATTCTGGCATGTGAATGTCATTCCTTAGGACTATTAGTCATCCACGTAATGTCTAATGACATCACTCTGGAAGGAAACAGAACAAGAGAAAAATCAATGGACAGCAGATACCTACCTATTATGAACTATAATTGTGCGTTTACCAGCCTGCCAAGCCATAAATCTAGTAGTTTAAAACCCATTTTAGCATACATTCATATATGTTAGGAGGCTATTAACACAGGGATGAATTATAGCAAACAGGCTTCTAAGCAGAGTCAGGATATATATTTTTTAAAATAATTATAACGTTCAGCACTGTAGTTAAGACTCAGAAGGGTTTTGTATTCCACCCGCTTTTATCCCTAACCAATCACAATGGCAAGGAATGAATCGGCTCAGATTGCAGCTTTCCATCCCTGAACCCATTCTTCGTAGCAAGTATTGATCATGGGGGGCAACCTGCAATGCCCTCACTAGGAAAAATCAGGAAATAATTATTGTATGGGGTTAGGGCCAGACTCAGACTGAAACGAGTGCAAGCCCTTTCACTGCTTTTATTTTGTGTTGAATTAAACCACTTAAAATTCTCAACTCCAAAACGGAGAGGTTAGAAAAGCCTGAATTAGGCCTCCAGAGATGTTTGGAAGAGTGTTTGACTTGGCCAACAGGCAGTATTAATAATTGAGGCTGATGGAGGAAAGAGCTGCTGCAAATGGCAGATTGCACACCAACAGATTATTAACAATTGTGTAAATAGTTCTGCTGTGGTAGCTCAGAAAAAAACCCTTCCTTTCATAGCAGTGGTCTGTCATGTAAGGAATCCTTAATAGGTTTTGTATGAGCAAATAATAATGATTTTTGGTCAAAAAGATTCAGTTTTAAAAATACTCATTACAATGAGGAATTCATGGGAAATGGGGTTTAGAACACCAGAAAGACTTACTAATGATAGAGAACAGATACCCACGGAAATTAGTACATGGTCACAATACCAACCAGAAAAGAAAAAATAGTAGTAGTGCAGGAAAACTCAACTTTAAATTTGATGTTTTATTCCTCATTCACCCAGTTGAGTCTACCATGAATACCAAAGAGCTTTGGACAGCATATAGAGAGTGCTGCTTATGTGTATGGCTCTTGATTCTTACTATATATACTGCTTGACTTGGGTTCAGCCCTTACACTTCCATAAAACATAAGTTGCAATCCCTAAATATGTTAGTATTGCTACATATGGGGAAATATGAAACAGTCCTCTTCCATTTTCCTCAGACTGCAGCCCGTAGTCACCATCTTTAAAATCCCTTAAACAATAATGTATAGTCTACATAATCTTCTGCTAAAATGGCATGAGTTTTTTCTGGGTAAAATAATCAATTTCTTTAATTCAGAACAAAGGTAATTTAGCACTTCAGAGATACATTTTTGTCTTCTGTAAAACCAGAACCAATCAATGCTGAGTCAAATTCCTAAAAATTACGAAGAAATTCCAAAAGTTCAAGGTGATTTTTATAAAATTCTTTCACTTTTTTTTTTTTTTAAATCTGCACTCATTATTTTGCCAGCGCTATCAGTTCTTCCAGCTGCTCATGAAAAGGTGACAATCAACGGTCTCACAGTTAGATGAAATGACTTCAAAAACTCTGTTACACTTTTAAAGACATGTACAATCATACATACATGAAGCTTATCAACTAACGATGGAACTAAAAGAATATCTCATAAGTATGTGCATAATGAGGGGAAAAGGTGGTGAGGAAATAACCAGAGTTTTATGAGCGGAGGACAAACTTCAGAGGAGGACATACTAATTAAAGCGTTATGGTGGGTGCCACGAAAGCAGATATTTGTAGAAAACAAAATATTTATCTTTTTATTGCAGCATTTCTTTCATGTAGGGTACAAAAAGGAGAGAAACTTTACTATAAATTTCACTGCTGCTGAAGGTAAGTGGCTTGTTTTTCATGACACCCACTCTTTTTCTGCTATTACATGATGTTCCCCTTCACACCGCAGGACCAAGCGCGCAGCCTCCCCGCACACCCAGCCTCTTCCTCCCAAATACTTATCGCAGATTAATGATGTGGTGCAGGGCCTATGGCTGACAACATGTGCATGAACTCAGTTTCCACATGGTTAGCCAGAATGAGAATGCTTGCTTTTGGGGCCAACCATTTAATGGCAATAAATATTTACTTGCAGTATGTGAATTCCTGAGGTCATTTCGCAGCTCTAGCAGTTGCATTGCTGAGTTAGTCTTTCTCTTACAGATGCTTCTTTGTCAAAGACATCACCTAGTTTTTAAGTTTTACTTTTACATTTTACTTTTTCATTAAAACGTAGTGGGAAGAGGTCTTCACTGGGCATGTTGATCCCCAGGTGCCAGCATTTTTTAAAATCAGACCAAACTTATCCAGAACCATAAATATAGGTGTGGGAGCCTGACTTTAGACATCCATTTTTAAAACTTTTGGTGTGTTTCCTAACAGTTCTTATTGCCTTTTTCCCAAAAATGAATCCCACCCTGAACCTTTTCACAGATTTTCAGTTCCTAATGCAAACACGAAAATCTCCTGGATTACTCCAACATCTGCTCGTATCAACAACCATACCAGTATCCTAGCGAGGTGGCACCTCTTCTATCGTGCCATGTCAAGACTGTTTCACAGCTGTGAGACATTTAGAAAAGATAACTGATATTTTTGTAATACACCAGCTCCAGTCCTCACGTCTGTTATTTGTTCTTTTTCCAAAGCATGCTACGAGCAAACCACAAGCGTTTTCCTGGGAGCCAGTTTTAGCAGCTGGGAGACTGATTCTGCAGGACCTGGAGACATCAGACAACCTAAACATCGTAGGGTGGAACAAAATGCCAAAAGTGGAGCTGGGACTGGAGGGAGAAATATCTTCTGTAAATAGGCAGTAGAAAGGATTTATGAAAACCTTGGTTTGTGCTCTCCCATTATTGAACTGCTCCCGACATAAGAGTTTGATAATTATGTAAACACAGAACTAAAGAGTTTGATCCAAATCCCTCTGAAAGACTCCTGTTGACTCTAGTCATCTTTAGATTAACCCCAAAAACTAAGAGACGGCAAATTCTTGGGATATGAGTAGCATCACCTCCAGCATGCAGGCATGCCCAGCTTGTGGGATACTACTGCTGTTCTTGCATTACTGAAATTAGAAAATAAACATACCAATGTGATATCTAATATCTCCAGTAGATAAAAAATACAAATTCCCATTTACTCTTAGTCTTTCCCAATTGCCAAGATGGGAAATGGTTTTTTATTTTCCTCTAACTCCCCCAAACTGATTCAAATCATTTCTAGATTTTCTACGAAACCCTGAAGTGCAGGTCAACTTTTAACAAGCTCTCAACCTTTTGGCACCTTCTGTTCCTTTTCAGATCATTTTGATATTTTAGCTATTTCCTGGCCTGCTTTCAGTAGTGGTGTGCAGGTTTTCATATTCTGAGTTGTTAATAATTATGCTCTGTGGTCCCAGATCCGTCTTCCACATTCCAGCTGGGATGAGATGGGCCAAATCATTTCCTGTTTTCTAAATACAAATGATAAATGCCCATATTTGACATAGCTTTCAGTAGTTTTCATGCTGGAAACTTTCCTGATGCTTCTCTCAGTGCGTGATATATAAGGTGTCGCGTTTCGTTGTGTGAATATCTCAGTGTTCTGCTCCAATGGACAGCATCTTTTTTAGATTTTTTTTTTTTTTTTTTTTAATTCTAGAAAGTCAAAATGGTTTGCCAGTTGGAGGATTTAATATTCTAATAGAGGGCAGGAAGCAAGTAAAGCTATGTGACAGAGCAGACACTGCTTGCAGTCTAAGCGTGATGAAGGACAATAATTATCACTCCACAGGGAGCAATTAGGCCCACTGAAGCTTGAGTGATTACCCTTTCCTTTGCTGACCCTATAATCAGACCTGGATCTCTAAAGTTATGTGCAATTTTTAGAAGACAAAGTCTCAAGGAAAGTACAAGTAGTTTTCACATACCGTATGTACTATCAGACAATTCCAGAGGCAAAAGCAGCAAGAGCAGATATCTGCTGAAAAAGCTTCTTTATATTATGTGTGTACCATTCAATTGCTACTATCTGTGCAATAACCACAAAATAATTAGGAGGAGGAAAAGAGAGAGAGTAATGCAATAGGACAGAGCAGCAGTCAATACTAATAAAAAGTCATTATTTACCAGCAATGACACAGGGTGCATGGGTTTTTCTCACGAGGTATGTGCAAAAGAAGAGAACGGCACTAACTTAGGCAGTGGTGTTGCCAAAATATTTAAGAAATGCTAGGGTTCTTCACTAGTAGTCAGTGGAGTGAACAGTCCAAAGCATACTAGTAAGAATAAGAAAAGTAATCAAAACAGCATTTCAACTTACAAGAAATGGTAAGACAAGCCAGTTTGTTTTCAGGGTCATTTGTTCCTATAGCATCAATTATTTATTCGACAATGTAAGATAGGATTTGAGAACAAAATTGTTCAGGGGAAGTCAAAATGTTCCCATTCACCAATTTCTTTAGTCAATGCATTGAGGGAAAAGCATAGCACGCATAGCAGATAAACTGCATTGCATTTACCACTTGCCCTTACCTCACTTCCTTCTGACAACAAATCCATGGTGAACAGATAAGATTATAACCCATCTGCTCCATTTTAGAGTGACAGGTGTATACCTTTCCAAAGCCAAAATGCAAAAGCTCTCACTCAGCTCAAAGGCGGGCAGGGCTATGTTTATGATAACTTCCCCCTGCCATGGATACAGAGAGCATTTTAGCTGCCCTGTAAACTCCTCATTTTTAACCCTAAAAGAGAATAATGAGATAAAGATAAAAGCACACGAGGCACTGAATGCACTTATCTCCCAAGTCAGTCGATTATCTGTAACATCAGACCGGGCTCTACGCAGCCTGTGAGCAGCATCCTCCAGTCTTTTGGTACCTGCTTGAAACACACTGAAATCATTATCTTAGAGCCCGTTAGTCTGCAAGTCTGGGATCAAACAGTCCACTGTGAAGATTAGAAGAGTTGGTAAGGAACATAATATTTGGCCAATTTAAACCACTTGACAAGTTAAACCTGAGCTGGGGGCGGGCAGGATGACGTTTCAGACTGGGATGCCACTGCCGATATTTCTACTGACTAGAGAGACTCAGATCGTGGCTTTCAACCCCAATTTCTGAGACATCCTCCACAAACAATCACATTTTCTAGACTCAGTCAAATACGTGTAGGAAGGTAGACAAGAAGCATTTGTCTGATGTCTTGACTCAGGACCTTAGCAACAGCCAGAAAGAATGAGAAAGAAAATCTGTTTGGATGAAAAAATCTTAGAAAAAGAAAATCTGTTTGGATGAAAAAATCTTAGCTCTGTTTAGGTGAAGAACAAACTGTGCTACTGTTTCATTCTTCTTTTGCCATTAACTCCATTATCATCGCTGGCAGTATCTCTCATTTCAACCTGCTCACCATATGTGCGTATGCTTTCTGTGCTACTAATTGCTTCTTTTTGACAATATCATCTATACATGCACACCATATTGCCATTTTTATCACTCTAAGCCTATTAATGGCCAGACTTATAGTTCCCAAAGGAACTAATATTAACCAGCTCTCTAAATATTGTTCATGTCTTTCAAAAACTCCTGTCATTTAGAGCCTGACTCTGGTTGTGTGTAATTGGGCTGTTGTATTTCATCCTCTGGGGCCTGGAGTCTTAACTTTTGAAAGTGTAGCTCAACAAAATTTATGAGAGTAATATTAATACCCAGGAAAGGCAAAAACTTAGGAAAAGTAAACAACTCGTTGGTCGTGGCTGTTTGCTTACCTAGGGTCAAAATCTGCCCTCAGATATACATGTGCAAGTTCAGTGGGTCCCATACATACAGATTTCTGTGGAAAGAATTTGGCCTTAGATGACTTCAGAGGTTTCTTTGTCAGTCCCATTTCCCAGAGAACACTGAACACTCCTACATGTATACACCAAGTTATACTTTTCTGCTAGAATGAAAACAGTTGTAAGGAGATACTCATTTACCAGTGCTCAGAGAACGTGACAGAATTTTGACTAGGAATTTTATACCCCTAGTTAGGCTTAAAAAAATAAATGGTATTAACATGCCACTCAACAAACTGTCCCCACACTGCCGGGAACCGTGCGAGGCAGATAACAAATGTGCAGCAAATGAGAACAGTGATGTGATTCACTGCAATTCCTAACAAGACAACCAGTCTTAAGAATAAATAACACTCCATGTAATTTGGAGCAGGAGAATATCAGCCAGCAGATGACTGTGTTCCCCTCAGAAGAAACCTGAAATTACTATAATCAGTGTTTTAAACTGATTTCACTCTATACCTCTGTATTGGGAGGCAGAGGAAAGGGATTTAAGATGTTATACATGTCACCGCAGCCCCTGATGGTGAATGTAGATGGGTATAGCATGCTGGCTTTGCAAACCCCAACTTGGAGCACCTAGGAGGGTCTGGAGGAGGTGGGCCACTTTGCTCAAAGGAGTAGATAATAGCTACATTCCCACATAGCTACAGGAAAACTACTGCTGGAGCTAGATGCTTAATTGGATGTTGAAGACCTCAGCACTGCAGTACCTAAATCGTTCTGTGGAGCTGGTTGGAGAAATCAAAGCCAACTGGTGGCCTTTTGCAATTTTTTATCTCATTTTCATAGAAGCATAGAATGGCTTGGTTTGGAAGGGACCTTTAAAGGTCATCTAGTCCAACCCCTCTGCAATCACTCTGAATTAGCATACATGTCAATTTTCTAGGAAGCCTTTAAGTAGCTATGGGTTGGCATCAAGATCTCAGTCTCTCTCATTGAACACACGAAGTTTCACTCCACATCCCACTTCTTCTGAAGAGGGTCAGAAAGCTGGAAAATCACTGGGAGGTTGAAGTTTAATCTAGAAAAGGTGCAAGTAGTTTATGCGAGGTAAAACATTTTGAGGACTATCAACTCTAAGAACTAAATCACTAATTCACATTCCCCTCCTGCCCCAATTAATGGTTGGTTTTCCTCTCTTTTTCTGATCAGGAGGAGAGTCCCATTCTAGGGGCCCAACTCAACAGAAGACAACCGGAAGACAAATTCCAGGACTCATGTCACTGGGAAGCATGGCTTATCATGACAACAAAGAAGCAGTTTGGATAGGGAAAGAAGGCCACTCATTTTTTTAATATGAAGCCTAATTATTGTAATGGTCCTTTACACCATTATAAGGTGTGCCAATAATAACTTTGTTCCATTAATTGATTAATGTCCTGCATTAAAAACCAGACCTCATTGTTTTGTTTGAAGTCCTTCTGAAGAATGAGATGACTGGAGGAAAGGAAGGGTGACATCATTTTTCATTGTATTTTTTCTTTCTCTCAGCTCATGAGGATACTACAAATTTCTTGACTCTCTGAAACTCAAACAGGGTAAAGTATTCTCAAAACAGTAGCAAGGCTAAAAGTAGCTATTTTAGATGAACTGATGTCAACCAGCATTGAATTTTGTTGTTTTTTATTTAAAAAAAAAAGAGATAGGAAAGCTTTGCACATACAGTTACAGATCCCTAAAGGACAAACCGGGAGCCTGTAAGTGAGCACGTGTCCTGCTGACTTGATCTGCTGTTAGGAAAGCACTCTTACATGAGAATCAAATTTAAATTATTGCTCCTGATGTAAGTGTTCAAATTTGCAACACTCATCTTGACTGATCTGGTTTGCATGTATACAAGACCGATTTTGCTGGTAAATACAGCAGAAAAGGGGAGGATGAACTGACACTAGCTCATACTAGAGAAATAAAACTGGAACTACTGGCAAGAGGAGAGGATCTGACTCTGACTTTTCCCATCCTGATGGAAATTTTATGAGAAAAGCTCAAAATTCATTGCTGTCAATACCTATCTGAGCCCAAGATTTAATCAACCTCAATTAACCTCAAACGGCACCACCACAGCCAGCGCTGGAGCCTGATTTGAGCGATGCCTGCTCAGCCCATCTCCTGTCCCAAGTCTATGCCAGGGAATGAAATTTCAGCTGCATTTTGATGCTGAGGATGTTGGTATGGGTCCACTTGGGTGTGTGGTCCGGCCGACGAGCAGGCTGCTCACTTTCATCCATGATGAACCTTTCACTTGACTTTTGACCTTTCACTTGGCACTGTCCTGTCATTTCCTTGGTTTCACAAATTTTAGCCTCTCACTTGACCTGTGAACTGCGACCTTTCACTTGACCTCTGATCTCATAAATTCTGGAAGCTCATACACGTAATCGCGGAACAAATAAACAAAGCCGCCGCGAGACGCTGCTGCTGAATGCAGACCGAGGGGCCGGGGAGCAGAAGCCCAGCCCCGTCATCCCGCCTTACCCCGTGGACATGTCCCTTTGTTCCAGCCAGGACTGGCATCTAATCAGTGTGAAGCGCATTGTGCTCTGCCACGACCATACATCAGCACCGGTGCATTGTGTTGCGGCCGTGGAAAGGGATGTGAGATCGCACATCCCTGTGGATGAAAAGTGCAGCTCAGCAGATCCTCATCCACAAACACGTGCGAATTAATTGTGACCTCTAAAGTCATGAGAGGGTCTTATCAAATAAAATCACCAAAACGAGTAAAAGCCTATAGCTGTAGGCGTTGGATCCTTACCACGCAAGGAATCAAAAAAGCCTCCCCTGAGCCCCTCCTTGTCAATGCTAATCCTAAAGGCTTCAAACGCAAAGCAACGTTCAGCCTTCAATGCAGCGTGACAGCGTATGATAAGGGATCTCATGGTAAACCAGCTGGGTGAGATAAAGTTCTCAGCTGTGAACAGGTCTGTCTTTACCAAATCCATAGCTGGGTTTGCACATTGGGTGGCAGAAACAACGGCAAAGATTACAGCCAAATGAAGTTAACAACTTCTTGCAAAATTAATTAATTTCATATATGAAACCATAGCAAAGGTGAAATCTCACAGTCAGGGTAAGGTCTTCAGAGAAACTTCAAGCACATGCATCTTGATACATGAGGAACCTGAAAGCCTACAGATATTTTAATGGTCTAGTCATTTGTTTTGTCTCACACTCCCAATTCTTTTCAGTGATCCTGAGATGAAAAATGCAGACATTGTACACACAACTCACAACACTGGTAACCCAGAGCAAACACCAAACTATGTGTTTTCTCCTCCTCCTCTTCCTGGTAAAGAAGACAGAGATCAGAAGAAAGCCGTAAAAGATATTCAAGGACACATCCGTGGCTGGTGCCTGGAAAGCAAAGCAGCTTCATTTCGGTATTGCAGGGACCTAAACCAGAGCAAGTGGCAAAAGCAGCTCATATGTAGAGTGTAACTGTACATGAATAGGAAGCAAGGTGACATGGGAGATAGACAGAAGCAGTGCCAATCTGCCAAGCCATCGCAGAGGAGATCTCTAACAAAAAGGAGCTGGGGGACCACTGATTTACTCTGACACATAATGTAATGAACCAGTGCATGCTGTCACTTTACTTGAATTCACTGTGATTTTACATTTTGGAAGCAAACTATTTTAAATTCATGGGAAGAAGGACTATGCAGAGAAAGCCACAGGATAGAGCGGATGGTCAAGTCTTTGTGTTCCTTCAGTTACAGTTAAAGATTTCAAAGCTTAAATTGAAATTTTGCATGTCACGTGCAACAAAGGTCTCATTGCACAAAAGGAAAAGTGCTCCTCTCTTGCAGGTGAACAGGTTTTGTGTGACTTTATTAAAATCACTTTGCAAAGTAATAGAGTACATATGTTGCATTTCCAGCAATGCAATCTCTTCTTCATCAGCCTCTTTAGGGAAACCTCAAGGCTTTTTTGTTTGTTCAGGAAGACTGTCAGATCTGGTGGGGCTTTTCTCACTTATAAAAGTTTGCAGTGTAGGCTTACTGCACACTTGGCTCTGCAAATCGATGTTGAAGACTATGCAACACTTGCAATTCTTCCAGGTCTTCTGTTCCATGATTTTCAGTTATCTTCCAGCTTGTCTGGAAATGTCAAGAAGTTTTTAGAAGGAAAAGACAAGTGGTATGGATTGAAGGAAGATTATTAATGGACTTTTCTCTAGGGTAATCTTCCCACTGTGCTTGTTAAATGCTTTCATTAGTGATTTTATCACAGAAAGTATGGGTGTGTAAACAAAAAGGGTGGAAGTTGTTTGACATTTAATAATACATATAACAAGTTATCTGTTGCAAACCCGAAACTCATCCTTCGCCCTTTAGGACTGAGAAAGGCTGGTGGCATGGCGATTAGGGATGACTACGTGGTATCAATGGGGCACACCTTGATAAGGGCCAAAGCGTATCTTGGCCGAATTAAGCCAAAAGATTATTCAGTCTATTACACAACATATGGCTGGGATCTCAGGGACACTACACGCAGTTGAGTCACCCACATTGAATCAAATTCAGACTGGAACAGGTTCACAATAGGGTTACTTGGACAGACCGTCTATGAGAGGGAACCCAAAGGAGTCTGAATTGTTTAGTTTAAGAAAACAGAAGAACCTGGCAATTCTTACCCAGCTCTGCTTCCCACCAGCCTCAGTGGGAATAAAGGCTGTTAGTTTCCTGACATTACTGGAGGTTTTGTCCTTGAATACAATGGGAGCAGAATCAGATCTTGAAGAAGAAAACCAGAATTGGACCCAGAGGAGCCAGGGCTGGGAAAGCCCCAGCACGTTCTGGTTTGAATTGAGCAGGACTATAAAAAGCCAATAAAACTCATATAGAAATAGGAGCTAAAAGAAGCGCATATCGCTGAACTATGTTCATCAAGACCATTAAATGAGTTTAAGTGCTTTATATATATAATTTTTAAATATGCTTGAATATAGCTGAAGTAAGTCTATGTTGTTTTCTTGTGATTAAACCTGTTGGTTAAAAATCATCTTGCTTACAGAAACAGAGTAATACAGAGCCGAAACAACTTTTTCCCACGCTTTGGATTCAGAAGCTCTTTCACTGCAGTGTCAAAAGACTGGAATCCCGTTTCCTGCCCCTAATTTCAATGACCAGCTTAGCAGCGTTTTACTGTCTATATATTTATCAAGCAAAAAGTAAATTATTTTGTTAGACACGTGTTTCTATTTCCAAGATAAATCTCAGGAGTTAACTTTTATGGAAACCAAGAGGAGAGTCCAAGGAGGCCCATTTAAAGCCTGTAAGCACCTGAGTCCTGTTTGCCTTTTTAAAACTTCCTGAATATGTTCAAAATCCACTTTCATCCAAAAACAAATAAAGCACCATTGGCTGGCCCTCCTATGCTCAGAGCAATTAGGACCTAACAGCTATAATACACATCTGAATTCCTCTTGCTCCCAGTATTTAAAAGAGAAAATTAGTTCTTGGTGCATAAACATTCGCACACATCTCTTGCAGCCCAGCTGTGAAGATGTTACATTCAGATCCTCTCTCTGCAGCGGTATTTCGTGTCGAATGGACAATTACAGCTTTTAGAAGCAGATCCTCTCTCTGCAGCAATATTTCGTGTCGAATGGACAATTACAGCTTTTAGAAGCAGTGCACAAACCCACAGTCTGGATGAATATTGGGAAGCCAGTGACTAAAATCTAAAGGGAGTGCTGGTTGGCAGAAAGTAACCATTAGATTTAACAAATACATCCATTTGCTGACACCCTACCGAGGTAAAGCGACTGTCCTTAGGAGGGGAGGTAGATGCTAGTTGCATGGTTATCAGCAGAGGAAGGCAGATGACTTCCTCAGGCATGAATGGTGGCAGGAGTGGGCCAGAGGTCTGGGCATGCAGGGAGCAGCCAAAACTCGGATAACATATTCTTGATACAATCTAAGCAGCAATATGTGACTTTGAAAACACTGAGAATCTCTTTCATAACCAGCAAGAACACAAAGTGATTCAACCAGGGAAGTGTAATCATTCAAGGATATTTCCTGGGACAATCTGAGTGCACAGATACCTAACAGTTTTCTCATCTATCATCTCCTGTGCTTTTAACTCCTCTTTTCCCTCTGATTAGAGCTCCAACTGTAAGCAGATCTGTGCCAGGAGGCAGCGAGGCCCTGGGCACGGGTGTGCAGATGCAGTGAAGCATCCACAGTGTGGGGACTAGCCCGGTTACTTGGGGTGGGCACGCACGCAGACCCCACTCACGGCTGGTAGGTCACACAAGCAATCACTCGCTCATGGCACGTGGGATTTGGGGTCATCCTCCAAGCAGCCCCACACAGGACCCTCTTTGCCAGGTCCCATTCGCCGCACACCAGCTTTGCCCCTGGCTCCCACCCTGTGCAAGCCTGGTCCCTGCAAGCCCAGCCCTCACTACAGCACTGACATAAAGTACAAATAAGTTAATGAAACTGCAGTATTTTTTTTTCTACATAGACCTGGACTATTTCAGCCACGAGCAATGTGAGCAGCCACAGGTGTTGCACTAAATAAAGTAATAGAAAATGTCTCCATTGTAACAGTGGAAGCCCTGTTTCAAAACCCCTCTCTGCTTTTTATTAATAGTAGGATTCCTTTCTATCAGCAATCACAACTGCATTTACCTTATTTTTCAGCAAAAATGTTTTGCTAAGGAAAGATCTACTAAAAATTACTATTGCTTTTTGGTCAGTTTGTACTTGAGCAAGCTTTCAATCTTTTCACAGAAGGGGAGAACATAAACTTGTGATTCAGAAAAGAGAGGAAACCAGAGGTTACAAAGGTTGGGAGGCCAAGTAGTATGAAACAGACCCCCTCCGTCAAGTAAAAAACTTGGCAGGATAACTAGAAACAGACCAACCCTAAATCCAAGGGTTCATGAGCAGTAACATAATTAGCTGGAATAAAACTAATATTCTAGTGTTAAATTTCACCTCAACACAGAGCAGCAGTTATTAAGGAGAGACCGGTGAGAATGAGGAAAGATGTGTTTCATTTAAGAAATTTACACCAAGTGGGAAAGCACACATGGGGTTATTTCCTAAAAAGCTCATTTGGATGCTCCAAGTGACTCCGGTCGCATCGACTGCCCTGCTCTGAGGTGGATGCCTTTATCAGCTTTGCCTGAAGTGTCTGGTAAAGCCCAGTCCACCAAAATCCTGAAACATTTGTTCCTGGGAAAAGAACCACAAATACATTGGAAAAAATGTTGAACAGGAAATGTTTGACCACTACTACATCACAAGATATCAAAAGAATTTCACATTGGCTACTTCCTTCTCTGGGGGAGGCAGGGGGTGCTCTGCTCGAAAATAAAATGGCCCTAGAGGTTCTACCAACCCCTCCCCAAAAAGCTGAGGTTTCAGCAATATTAAACACACGTTTCCTTTTCCTTAATTAGAAAATAGGAGCAAAACCTTCAACAAGAATGCACGCGGCAAATATCAGCGCTGAGAGAGCAGATAAACGCTAGCGATCTGTGGATAGCGCGCAGGAAATTCCATCCATCTGATGAGCTGTTGGCTTAATGAGCGGCCCTTCGCATGTCAGCGACCAGTGAAAGGCTATTTTCTCTTTTACACATTCCCTGGAAAGGCAGGAGGAAAGGCAAGGCAGGGGCAAAGGAAAAGCAAGGCAAGGCGCTGGGAAGGCAAGGCTGCCCTCGGGCATGGCAGAAGAGGGTTCAGGCAGAAGCAAGCGGCAAACCTGTTGCTTTCTCAAGACAGACGGGTGTGTGTCTGCCTCTCGAGACATAAAGCATTACAAATTCCTAGCTGCTTGCAGCCTTGTTGCGGCCTCGCCTCGGGCAAGCCGCGTATGGTTTCTTCTTGAACAAGCTATCTTTTAACACTCGCAACCGGGATGATTTAACAGAAAGAGAGCGTCTCAATTTTTGCGAGCGACATCCCCCCTAGACTCTACCCAAACAAAGCTACTAATGTGTGGTCATTTTCTTGGCAGCGCGACTGCATGCTGATAACACCGCTGCCTGCTATTCTCCCAGGAGCTGGGCTGCTGGAAGACTGCTCCCTACCTCATCCCCTGATGCTTCTGATGCGGGTGATCCTCCGACTGCACGGCGCCAACCACAACATGCTACCCACCGTGAGAGAGCAGGACACAGGCTGCTCTAGTCAGGAGTTATCGTCTATCATACTGATTGACGAAACCAAGAGTGAGCAGAAAAAATAAACACGAACAGAGGCTGCAGTGTATGGGGCAGTCAGCTGGGAGTTTTAGTATTTGGCCTTGGTGATCCTACTCTCATGGTAGGTTATCTTTTCCTTGTGCTATCATTTATCATAACTTTGAGGGCCAGAGGGAGAAACAAACCTACAATTTTTCTATTGGTTACATTCATTAAACTCTTCTTTTTTTAGCACTACTTCCTTTGCCCCTAATAACAATCCCACCCCCTCGATCTGTATTCCCTAAAGAACAGTGAAATCAAATCTAAGTACAGTCCTCCCCTTTTACTCCTATTACAGCAATAGACCATTGCAAGCAATTAACCTCTGTTATTCCATCAGACCCGGGACTCAGCCACACACTCGCCTGGCAGTGCCTTGCCGCAGCCTGCATTAACTCCCGGCTCAGCTCCCTCCATCCCGGCCCCTAACGTTATTTGGGCATAGATGTTGCTTTTGTCACGACCATCTCCTTTTTTAAATAATGCCAGTTGACTTTTGCAGGCACAGCCCAAGTTCTCTGTTGGGCTTGACAGCCACCATAAAGCACTCCCTGAAGTGTCAGTAACAAAGATGATTTGTATGGGGCTTGCAGTCGTCCCCTCTTCTAATAGCTTTCTCATTCCAGCCCAGAAACACCGAGCAGAGAGCAGCTGCTTAAAGCTGATACAAGCATTTCTTCTCTCAGCAGGCCATTCTTGCATAACCATTTATTTTGCAGAGTTTTAAAGTGCCTGAAGGATTTAATTATGTACATAGACAACCCCTATAAACTCTATTCTAGGCTTTTTATTGACTTTTGTGCCGGGCAGCTCTTAGGCGTTTCAATTAAGTGTTTTTATAAGAAAAGCAACAATATAGTAAAAGAAATATATTCTTTATAGATAGTTCCAAACAGTTTGTGCCGATCGAATAAAGTTTATTTAATTGACAAGGATTTAGAATATCTTACGCTACAGCTTGGAATACACGTCCATTTGGACCATGGCTCTGTTTAAAGGGGCCTGCCAGGACCACTTAGGTACCAGGGGAAAACAGCTTGGATCTGATTACTTAATCCTAATAACGTGTTGTGAAACTTTAGGAGACTACCTGTCATTTAGCGGCATGGTCAAAATTGAAGTGGTAAATAGCTGAGAGTCCAAGTTTGGCTTTGTCTTGGTCGGGACTTTAGGGAGCCCAGAGCGGGCTAGAAGAAATGTTCCCAAATTTTCCGGAAAGGTCAGCGTCTCCTCTATCTGCTTTCTAAACTATTTACAAGGCTTCTGCAAACCTGCCTTCATTACGGCGTCGGATATTTCAGTCTCAGCAGGTGGCCAACAGGAGAGCAGGCCTGTTTGCAAAATATGTAATACTCTTTTCATATACTTTAACCAGAAATGTGCACCTCAACAGCCCTCCTAACCCTTCTAATTTCCCTTTCTCCTCTTAATCTGCTCTGCGAGCCATGAGCATGCATTAAAATCTCCCTAAAACATTTCACCCAAAGGCAATGTAATTCCGCAACAAGCAACCAACATTTCACAGCTCTGGAGTAATAGATTAATTTGAACCTAATGTTGCCCGTCGTTTACTGCTCCAAATGTTCTGGTGTAGACATAGCCCCGAGGCGCAGCGCTGTGGCATGCGCGGCTCCTGGAACCAAAGCTACAGTTGGCTTCACATCTGTGCATCACATTTGCCATGTGCCTCATTATCCCGCGCCCCACTGTGCCTACCTGTCCCAATCAGCTTCTCAGCCACAGGCTATCCAATTTTTTTTCCCCAACTAAGGATCTTTGTTCTCCTTCTCACTTACTAAATTTTTGCGAGACCTCTGCACCCAAGCAGTAGGGATTCTGCGCATGTGAACTTCTGAGCTTCTCTAGGTTCTTAATTCTCCATTAGAAACAGGAAAATTACAACATTAAGTCTCCGACATGTCACTGCATAAATTGTACCATTTGCAGAATCTAATATAAAGTCGGTGACTAAGCACATAAGCATGTAATAAAGAACCGAGTTGTTTGTTTTGACTTTAACAAGTTCGGTCTGCATCAATTATCTGTAAGTAAAGAAAGAGTAATTTCCAATTCCAGATAAAAACCCTTGTCACAGAAAGAAAAGATTATTACATCCAAAATCAAAACCAACTGTTCCCAAAAGTTTAAAGAGCCAGCCTTTTAAAATTCATTGATACAAGAACAAAAATACATATATTTGTGTGTTCATATGAAAATAAAATCAACTTTTAACAGCAAAGTGTGCCTGTTTTAACATTTAAAGCTCTGCATTTAATTCTCTATTTATAGCAACATGTGCAAAAAAGGCATAGTGCCTTTATCTCAAGCCACTACAGAGTAAAGAAGAGAAAGTAAAATGCACTCTAGAGCAGGGGCAGGGAATTATCTCAAACCAAACATATCAGTCTCTGAAACCCAACAGCTCATCACTGCATTAAAAGGTTACATTGTTTTTGCTTCAGTGTATGAAGCACTTGAGTTTGCTTTAAGTTTATACCCTTTGGACTTACTCCAGCGAGGAGATATTAAAAACGCTTTCAGTCTAACAGCACAATGTTCATCCTCTTCAGAGGATGCGAAGGGAACTGGAGCCTAATGGACATTATGGTCCGTTTCCTTCCAGCAGCATGAAGGGGCCTTGATAGAAGTAAAAAAACCCACATTTCTACCTACTTACAGCCCCTTCATGCTGGAAGGGGACCTGACATGACTGAAAGCCTTACATCCAAGTACTATTAAATAGAATAAACACTTGTGGCATAACTGAATTTCTCTTCCTATGAGATTCCGAGGTTCTTGCTGCAAACTTCTAGCATCATTTTTAATAGCAATTTTTAGCTGCCCTTCCCTGAGTAGCTGTCAATTCCGCCACTAGTCTTACCTGCTGCAGTTCACGAACTATATTAGATTTCTACACATAATTCCAACACACAAACACACTCCTAGCACATTTCATTACATGCTTGAATTAATTTATTCTATATGGAATTTGTTACCTTTACAATAAAAAAAAAGTAACTATTCATTATTGAGAGCAGACAGATGGAACATGTTCAATTTAAGACATCAATAAGAAGGGTGGGGGGGGGTGGGGAATCTTATAATCCGTGTGGCACAACCTATTCCATCTGGTACTTCCAACTTGTCTGCCAAGACTTTTTTCCTATATAAAAGTGAATGTTTCTCTTTAGAGTTAACGGAACATTCTTGGGCATTAAGACTCTGCATCTGATTTATAGATAACAAGCAGCAACACACACTTAACATACAATATTTTGAAAGCGCAATCTGTTTCATAAGGTAAAGATTCTGGGCTTGACCTGGGAGAAAACAAAACAAAAAAACACCAAAAAAAAAAGCACAAACTCCAGGAAACTGTGTTTATCTGAAAATGTTATCTAGGCAGTCAGAACAGAAGCTGCAGCTTTTGCTTTAATGAACCATGAAAGTGATTCAGCAAACTGTTTTGGTCTCTTAAAAACAAATATTAAGCAACATCAATACTAAATTATACAACAAAAAAACATTAGCGATCTCTCAACAGGAAGACAGACCTTTTTAGCACATTACCACCAACATACAGCATCTAGAAGATAATGCCAAAACTGCAAGGTTTTGGCATGTGTCAAAATCAATTTTAACTGTTGGTTTAAAGGCTACTCAATTAATTGCAATTTCTTTCCAATGAACGTGAAGATAATGGAGCTAAAGTAATCATTTTTCATAATACAACTACCTTCCAAGAGTATTTAATCAAATACGGGGTTTTTTTCTAGTGTCTTTTTGACAGAGCACTAAACACACATTTTCCATATGCTTTATTTCCATTATTGAAACGTGTCCCCTAATTCCTGCAGTGCTTTGCATTAAGCTGTCTCATTATACCAAAGACATTATGTCACTTCTCTGTTTATGAGCACGCTGGCCCTCAGCCCTAGCAATAACACCCGGCCACAAACACCCGCTTCTGGCAACTAGCCTAATGATGAAAAAGATTGTTTCAAACCAAAAACGAAGAGGAATTCAATTATCCACCTAAACCTTACAGGCACGGAGGAACAAGTTAATTTGGTATAATGATGTACCAAAGGTTCACATTTATCTTTTAAATCTTGGGGAGAGATTACATGGGTTCAACTCGGCGGCCACGGAAATGACTAGTCACGTTGGAGGGCTGCTGGGTCTCACATGGGTGCACTTGGTATGGAAAAATAAAACAACGAGCATCTGCCTCATGTATCCAATGACTACCTATCACCTACCATATCTCCAGTACAGAAAGAAAAGTGTTTTTGATGCTAACTGTACAGCATTTGGTTGCAAATGTGTAATATTTGCTTTCTTTGAATGCCCACCAACTGTTCTCGTGTTTTAAGGAGAAAACTATCTGCAGAGCAATGCATTCCTCTGTGCATGGGCCATGCGGAGACACGGTCTCTGCCAGCTGTGGGACCTCTGCTCCCACCACAATCAGAGGGCTAAAACACTCCTGTCCATATAAAACTGGACTAGCTGTGCTTATTTCAGTGAAGATGTTTAGGATTTAGGTAAATATAAAAGAGTTCAGCCTCTCCGGGGTGTGTGGGGTGTTAATAAGAGCAGTGATCCCACCCAGGAGCTGGGGCAGAGTGGCTGGGCACCAGGGTCCTCACCCTGCAGCATCCCAGTCCCACACTGGCACCCCGGTGAGGCGAGTGGGGAAGGATGCAAGGAGAAAAAAGCCAAGAAATACTTGTGAGGATAGTATATTTCTTTTTCCCTTTGGTCACAGCTTTTTTTTTTTTTTTTTTCCTTCTGACTTTCGGTCAGAGTTTACTTTAAGGCCAAAAGCACCCTGGGATCTTTTTCCCTCGCTAAAGTGATTGCATGCAGGAAGACGTTTTATTCCTCCCGACATACGCAACCTGCAGATGATTAAAGCTGAGCTGGGGCAGAATTAACTGTTCTGCTAACAACCCCCTATCTGTTATGGGGGGCGCGGGAGCGCGCGGAGGGGCAGGAGAGCCGCGGCCCCGCAGCCCGCTCCCCTGGGTCAGGGCGTGCTGGGAGGGGAAATAAGCTACAGAGCAGACAATTTTCAGCTTGACTGGTTTTACTTTCTCTACCAGGCCTCACGAAAACAAACTGACAAAACAAAGGACACAAAATTAATGACCCATGCCTTCTGTCAATTGACTCTTAGTAACAGTGGCTAGTTCACCTTAATTTTATTTATTTTTTTTTCTTCACTTTCAGCAAGTCGCCGTAGGCAGCAGTTAAGGTTCATTTAAAAATTCTTCAAAGGCATCACTTGGTTTTCATTAATCTGTTAACAGTAGTTTCTGCTGCTGACTAACAAACAATGCAAAAGAGTTTACCCAAATTTAAAAAAAAACCAAACCAACCAACCCCTCTTAGTCACTGCACGTGTTTTTCCAGTAACGTTCATAAATAATGGCATATCTATATTCTGGGGAAAGACATGCTATTCAGGGTTTCACCATCTCCTCAAAACATTTTACCCTCTCGATTTCCTTTTGAAACGTCATTATTTATAAGGCTGAAGTTTCACTTGACAGCTCAGCAGAAAGTGAAGTTACAACAAACCTTTTATTATTAAGCAACTACATTATTTCTGAACTGGTTTTACTCGCATTTTCAGCAGAGGTGTATTTTATGCCCTAATGAACACCACTTTAAAAATGCGATTGTCTAGATCCCGCTTACAGGGCACCCTGTTTCCCAAACCTGGCTGCAGTCACACGGTTTCCCTTTTATAACTCCTGGCACCTGGGGAAAAGGTGCCTGACACTCCAGCCAGCAGCATTCACGTCCTTTAGCCCTGCATAGCTAAAGGGCTGCACAACTTTTTAAATATTTACCCCATTATATAAATGTCCATTGAAGGGCACTTACATAAACGATAAGCGCTCACAGCAAACACTTTTAGAGAGCAGGATCTGTGGTATGCAGAAGAGATAAGACCGTTTCCTGCAAATCCTTATTCACAGAATTAGTCCTTAATCAGGCAAATAGACTCCTTGATATCAATGGGATTTCTCACATGAGCAAGGGTGGCAGGATTGGGCTCTTAATGGGGCATTTTAAAAATTCATCTCTCTTCCCAGTGAAACCCATGAGATCTGCCATTGATTTGAGTGGGAGCAAAAGCATCTCACCACGCATGTCCTAACCAGCAATGTCCATATTTTACAGCCCAGCATCCTCCCCTCTAAATATTTAGTGACATGTGTACATAGATTAGCCCCATTACTCACCAAGAGACTCTTTTTGGTTTATAAAATGCTGTATTCAGCGGTAACCCATATACCAAATAATTGACAGGTATGTCACATGCTAAAATACATCCAACATAAAAAAGAGTATTCAATCAAGGAAAACAAAGAGCATGAAGATGTTTCTTGCCATGGAAGGAAACCTCATGAAAGAAAACAATATGTTAAACAATATCACCAGAAGGTTTTAGACATCTGGTGTAAAAGCCAGAATACCGTGGTAGCCCAGTTCAGCTTTACAATAACCCAGTGAGAGACACAGGAATATTAACCGGATTTTATAGGTCAGGGAAGTGAGCTGGAGTGGTGGCTTGTCTTGGAGCTGCTGGTTCCAGCCACCAGCAAAGCCACCCCAGCAGCGACTGGGGACGGGGCCAGCCCCCGCACCGGGGCAGGACCACAGCTCCTGCTCCTACCTTTGGACTTGAAATCATATGCATACACCCAAGGGATATAAGAACCAGGTTGCAAAAAGTCCATTTGCAGCCAGCCTAACTGGCTACCTGCTATCTATAAACTTCCTAGAAAGTTGCAAATATCATAGCGCTGCTCGCTTAGTGCCACTTTTCATGGCATTTGTCAGCATTTCCATTACAAAACTTTTAAAAGGGTTTATAACATAGCCACAAAAAGCCACTTCAGACCAAAAGCTGGTGTACAGCTTCCCAGTCTGGGAGGGAAAGACTTTGTCAAACTAAACAAAACATGGTTTATGTCTCTCTATGTTCTAGCACAGGAAAGAGCCTGGGAGGTTTGCAAAATTAGCAGGAGCATCTACTTACACAGAACTGTGCATTCTTGTCCTGTTTTCTATAATCTTAACGTACAAGTTATAAATTGCTGAATAAATTTTTTTTTAATTTAAATTACAAAAACACACAAATATGATCTCTCTCTCCAGCTATTTTGGATGAATCAGGGAAATTTTGCCAACCTCCCTCAGTTAGGGACTCAGCTGTGGTGACAATTACAGAGGGGGAAAAAAGCCAAAAAAAACTTACTTTTTTTTTTTTTTTTTAAATAGTCTACCTGTTTCAGCCAAGTTCTGTGAATCACAGGGTGCCGGTAGCCAAGTATTGACCCATAGCTCAATAAACAAACAATAACACACGGTAGCTTCTTTTCAGCTGTCAGTCCCAAAGCACTTGAGAAAGGGGCACATCTACAAGTAACTTTATTTTACAAGAAGACTGAGATCCCTTAAGGATGCTTTACCCTCTGCCTGGTAGGACAAGAGGAGGTTTAGAAGAAGGGGACAAGTGCTGCTGCCCCGGTTGCTGGCATGCTGCTCCGGCACAGCGATGGACCTGGCCCCGCTCACAGCAAATACGTTGGGATTAGCAATTGCGGCTACAGGGTACAGTAGCACACAGCGTGACGTTTCAGTAGAAATCAGTAAAGAGGCACAATTAGACAAGTTAATGGACACAAAGTCTACCCAGCGCTGAAATGAAAGAGATCACCTCTGTCTTGGATCACTGGAAATAGAAATAGTACCTCAAAGGAAGGGTTGCTCCATCCTCACCTAATCCCTAAGTCATTTTCCTTGACATCTGCCACTAGTGTTACCTGAGCTATGGGAATGGATGGTTTTTTAGCTGGACATGAGTCTTTTCTTACATCTCTGTGCTGGTGCTGTGCAGGGGCTCCACAGTTGCCCAGCATTGCACAAGGGCTGGCAGGGAGGTGCAGAGGCACTCGGAGCGCACGACGGCTCCCCAGCCTGGGGGCTGCTGGCAGGGCTAAGGTGGCATGGCAGCAGGGATGGGGGAGGCCAAGGCAGCCATCAGGAAGGAAAAGCTACATGTATCTATTAAAAAAATCCACGGGGCACAACAAGTAAGACTCAAGAACCGCCCTGGCAAACTGAAATCCCCACACGTGCCCACTCCAGCCCCAGGCAGGCAGATTAGCTCGGCTTTGTATGGAGGCAGAGGTGGTCATCAGGGTTTTCTTCTCCTTTTTTTTTCCAGTTGGAAAGTCACCTGCTTCAGCTGGAGTTGTCAGTAAACCACACGCCATGAGACATCCACAGGGCTAACAAATAGTTTCTTCCACAGCAAGACAGGTTTTTCATTAAACAGAGCAGAGCAGGAGCTCAGATGCTGCGTGTAGGAAAGCAGAGGCCACATGGAGTAAGATAGACGAGAAAAACTGAAAAAAGGTGGTAGGATATTGCCACTATCAAAAAAAAAAAAAAAAAAAAAGTTTGACACTGCCTGTCCATTTAAAAATTACTTGAGCAGAATACTTAAAATGAAAAGGGTTTTGTATATAAAGGGCTCCATGTCAAGCAAGCACTGATACATCTGCTCCTTTTCTTCATCTATCTACAGTACTCGTACAATGAACGGACACACAGCAGCCACCGAAATAATGTGATATTGGTTTAAATGATCACTGGATTAGGCCTTATGGTCTCCATTCAGCAAAGCATTTAAGCATATGTTTAAGGTTAAATACATACTTTTCATGCTTAACTCTACAGGGATAAGCTTAAGCATATGCATCAATTTAAGCAGATACTTAAGAGCTCTGCAAAATCAGGGTGGACATGCTCAGACGTGTTAAGTGCACAGTGTTATTTAACTGTTGCCTCGTGTAAAATCTCTGGTGAATATGCTGAATAACAGAAAGTGCCTGTACCCTGTGCACAAACTCTGACCTGGGCAGATTTCAGCTGATACCTGTGGGTGCATGGAGGCAGGTCCCCTGGGAGCACAGGGAGCTGCGTGCACACACCGCGTAGGCAGTAAAATCTGAAGCTGAGAAGTTGCTACCCAAGTGCTGGGTGGTCTCTGATCATGCTGGAGAAGTGGTTATTTAATACCATTTGTAATGGTTACTTGGGGCAGGTGGTCACTTACTCAAGATGGGCTGTAGCACAAATGTTGCTGTATGTTATGTCGGCAATGCAGATAGTATACGGTGTGGGATTAGGAACAATTTGGTACCAGAGAGGAACTGCGCCTTCCGACCCACTTGGAAAACAAATCTGGCTCTAAACTTAAGGTTGTGTTATTTTTAACGATGCACAAGGGTGTAAAAAAAACAAAAAAAAATTAACAATCACGTTACTCAAAGCTTTTGGAGGGATTTTTTTATCTGCTGTGCCTAAGGTATGAGGAGAAATTTCTTGATGGTAAAATTTGGTAAATCCCAAATATTTAGCCTAAAGTATTTTTAAAGTTGTATGAAAAAAGTTTTTTGCAGAATGTTGGGCCTTATCTAATTTCACCAGATTATTTTAAAGCTCAAATCAAACCAATATAAATATTGGGTAGAATTACTAACCTGCAGGGAATGTCATCACAAATTTCCTGGAGTTTTCCATGTAACTATAAGCATGACTAGTCTATTTACTGAAAGTAGTATATACTGTATAATGTTCACTGAAAACTCATGTAACTAATGCAATATGATAACCACTAGGGTGCTACTGTGACGTAAAGGATATATTACAATTTTATCCAATTCAAACAGGGAAAAAAATTGTTTTAATCGTCCTGCCCTCTAAACAAATACTTTGTCTGTTCTACTGAACTTGAAATTCAAGGTTATGTATAAGTCATCCTGCAATAAAAATAATGTTATGGAATAAACAAGACCGCACTGCAAAATGATTTGAGTCTTCAATCACTGAATTTTTTGCAAATATTTATATGAAGTGAACGTGTTATGCGTGCCAGGATTTTTTATGATTCTTATAACGAAGTTGCAATGCATCGTATTGTTATGTGCAAAAGCTCTGGTGACAAGCACAATTCAAAGTGCCGGGGCTGGCTTTGGTGGAAGGAGATGTTTCATTGACACGATAGGTTTAACTTTGGAGAGAGCAGCCTAGCTGCAGTGCTGTCTCAGCACAGCATGGGGATGCTGGCAGAGGCATCTCCCACCCATCCGCAGATGTGGGGACTGAGCCATCAGTTCTCATCCTGCACACACGGGATAAGGTGGCTGAGCTGGGGGCGTTTTCCTGCTGTCACACTGCAAATGTGTGGAGGACACCTGTCCTGCAAAGGTGGAACTTTGCATTGCTTTGCGCTGGACTTTGCCATGATTCAGCAAAGGGTATTGCGTGGAGGGCGTGACTTTCCCAACACTGGACTAGCTTTCGAGGGGGTAGGATTACATGCCGCCTCGGATGCCTTTAATAATAACAATAAGATAAGTAAGACAAGAGCCAGAAGTTTGTGTTCAGCTGTTTTCCTTTAACATTTCATCCTCTTTCCACACAGAGACCACTTCAACATGGCCAACTCCAACCAAAGCCACGGCCAGCTCCAGTGATGGGGATAGCCATCCTGCATCTGCAAGCTACCACCTTCCAGGAGTTTCGGCAGCACTGCCATTCCAGGGTCACCTCTGCAAGGGAAGGCTTTCATTCCCTCACAAATTACTGCCCAGGACAGTCCCCTGCATTTACAATCATACTAAGGTTTTTGGACTGAGCATAAGGATAAGGAGGAACCTGAAGTTTAGATAGGGAAAGCAGATATCTCCACTAATTTTATTTTTTTTATGACTTAGTAACTCCCCCATTGTTGGCAAGAAGCAGCACATACTTGGCACCCCCAGAACCTCCCTTTGCCCTGTACCAAAATGCCAAGGAAGCCAAAGTGTTCTGCAGAAAAAGCTCCTTTTCACTCAAAATTTTGGGAGCCTGGAAGGACTCAGACCGTTAGGGAAGACTGCTGCCATCAACCTGCTAAGAAACCCATCCATGGTGAGGGAGGTGTTCCCTATGGCCCTTTCATCGTCCCTTTCTTACTTTCTACAAGGGTTTGTGAAGAATGACAGAAAAGTGACTTAGTAAAGAGGCATCTGTGAGCAGATGTATGACCCCTCCATGTAGCTACACGCTGAAAGGCACCAGGTAAAAAAATAAGTGTGTCTTCAATAAATGGGGGGCTCCCCTTCAGACACACAAGCAACACTCACCCTTCGTCTGACTACATCCTAAATGCACAGGAGAGTACCAAGTTGCACAAAAATAATATATTTTCATTCTCTAGGATATACAAGCATCATCCTTCACTGCTGGTCCACTACTGGAAGTGACGTGTTGCCACCAGCCACCAAAATCAATGTGATCACAAGCGATGCCTGGTGCAGCGAGCTCACCCCACTCACGGACACCTGCCACACTCAGCAGCAAGCGACAGGGTTTTGCCAGGGCAGGATCGCATTTTCCCTTGGCTCCTAACCATGCAACTCAGCTGACGACATGGATTTATGGATGCAAATCCATGTTAACCTTTCTGGGAGGGGTCAGATTTGCGTTGCAGACGCTGCTAAGGGCCAGCTCCTGCTCCGTCCCCCTCCGCTCACTCTCTCCTCTTGCCCCATCCCTCCGCGAGATCCAGGGGCACGCTTTCTCCCTGAGTCTTGTCGCAGCACACCAAGAAACAGCCAAGCCAACCCCTTCAGATTTACTACCAGAAGCCCTCATCAGAATATACTATGTATCTCATAAAATAAACATGGTAATGAAAACCGCTTTTACCATAGCCCTCAAACCTATGAGCGTTAGCAGCTGCTTTCTGTAAAGCCGGTGTTGATATTAGGGGGAGATAGACATCAACCCGGGAGATGCTGTGCTCAGCTATTGCAGGGTTAACCCACCTTGACTGGAATTTAGCTGTGCTTTGTAACCCCGCACCGATAATGGGTGTGTACATACAAGTCGAAAGCTCTCAATAACTAACTTTGAAACCCAAATCTGAGTTGTAATTAGATGCCCCTTTTTCATAAACAAAATCAGACTGTCTTGTGCTTGCTTTAGAAATTGGACTAATCTTTGACAGGTTGTTCTCATTTTCCAATTACCCACTAGGGAATGCACATTGGCACTCCAGCAAATAATTTTTGGCCGTGCCCCTTGATTGCAAATAGTGTCATTGTTCTTGGTTAAATCTGTGAAAATTATACCTCCACTCCTCACTGCTGGCTGCCTGCTAGAGCATCCTGCGTGGCTTGGAAACTGATTTCTTTATTAGGCTCCATATGCTTCCTTAGCTAAAGGCTATAACCAGGGCAGAAATTTGCTGTTTAAGGAGCTACCGACTATCTGTGTCGAGCTGCAGTGGCATCAGCCCAGACCAGAATCTGCTTTCTGGGTTCTCCGGAATCTATGTGAACAGATTTGCCTATAAAGCCAGCGTTGCACGTCTGCACTGCTGCCACAGGCAGCAGCAGGGTGAATCCACGGCTGTGGACAGGTCTTGGCATGCTTTTTTGGCTATGATTTCCCTAATTATATCTGGCTGATTTGGAACAGGTGAAACATTTCAACATTGCAGATGGGGGCTTGTACATGAGAAGACAAACCCAAAAGGTATATAAGCACACGATTGATTTAAACCAGCACAGGAGACTGGGAGTGGGGCTGGAAATTTTTCTTCTTGTCTCTGTTCAAACATTGGGCATCAGAGGAAAGTCAGGGTGATGTTTTTTCACCACAACTTCATTTTCTTTTCTATGGTATGCCTTTCCTGAGGATGAAGTCAATAATATTCTGCACATCAATCTTTTAAACTTACTTTAAAACGAGGCATGTCAGAATTGGTAAACTCTAAGGGCACTGGATTTTGTACAGTAACGAATAAGCTGAGCCTTCATTTCTGCCTGGGTTGTGCAGATGCTTCCACCGCACAAGCAGCAACCAGCAGTGGTACAAACCCAGGCTACTGGTGCTTGGCTCAGACTCGGTACAACCAAGCCCTGCTCTCTCCCAGACAGTATCTTAAACCTCCAGAAACAAGGAGCAATATTAGCAATACTGGTCACAGCCGAAATAAAATCACATTTATGGATTGGCATAATCTACTCATTGGTTCTGGATTCTACAACATTGGAGGCTTGTTTTAGGTTCACATGATGCTCCTGAAAACCAGCTTTTGTATTTAGAGACACGCTGAGCTGAAAAATGAGGGGGAAGGGCAAAAGAGAAAGGAAGGAGGAAAAAAAAGAAAAATCAATCCTGAACACAAAGTAGAAAAGCAACTTCCTATTGGCTAAATAACCAAAGCAGCTATAGGTGTACATTCAGCCTTCAAATGCCAAAATACATTCAAAGCCCATCCTTTCAATACCATCTTACACCCAATTAACTACTCAAAGCTGAAGGAAAGAGGCTGCTGGGAGCTGTAGTCAAGCTGGTAAACCAATGTTCCCTAATGCATCAGTGGTCCCAGAGATCAACAAGCAGAGAAAATATGGAAAAAGGCATCCATGCGAAGGGTGCCGCAGGAAGGGCATGTCTGCATCATCCACCCGCTGCTGCTTTCATTGGTTTCTGTTACACTGTGTCATGTCCTCGGTGCCCACCAAGGCAAAAGGCACGTCGCTGCCTCCAGCCCCCTGCTGGGAGGATCCACAGGGGACCAGGATGCTCCTCTGAGCTGCCCAGCAGTGGGCAAGAGGCCACAGATACAGGTTGCCTCACCAGCAAGTAGATATTTGGAGAAATGTTTTCAAAACAAGGGTGGTCAGACCCTGGGATGATGTCCAATCCTTGGAGACATTCCAACCTCAGCCAGGCAAGACCCTGAGCAACCCAACCTGTGTTGTACCTGCTCAGAGTGACGGCTGGCTCAAAGGGCTCCAGAGGTCCCTTTGGCCTCAGCTACACAGTGATGCCATGACTTTGCCACATGGTGTTTGTGGTACCAGAAACAGTGATGTCATTTGCTTTTCATGGGACATAAAAGTGAGAGTGTTTAGATATGACTTTGCTGAGCATCCTGGATGGTGAATTATACCCAAAGAAAGAACAGGAATACTACCAAAGCCTTGCTGTAATGCCTGTTTATGCCCCCAAAAAAGACCCTACCTTGACTTGAAGTGGTCTACAGTATGCCATGTATGTTAATATTTATGGAGCCAAAAGCAAGAAATAAAAATAGTAAATTGATTTAAAGTAGAAAATAAAACTTTAATGCACTTTATAGTCAGAGACACCCCTAGCCACGTGTCTCTCTATAGGTAAATAGATGCATATAGGCAGACACATGCACACATTTATAGCACTGGGGTCCCTCTAACCTGCCAAAGAATCTTACGGGGGTTTCTTCAGTCAAAATGAATTAGAGGAATTAATTGAACAAATCAAACTAAACTTAGTCACAGCAGCGCTCATTGCCTAAAGAGCTTCATAAATCTGATGAGTGATGGGATGATGGCAAATACATCCTCATTACCATGCTAAACTCAGTTTGCTAAATAAATTAGTCATGTCATCAATGTCGTCACTGCATTCCTCTGCCACAGCCACTGCGCAGCCGCTGTTGCTCTCTCTTTTGCTCCCCCAATAATACCTGCCAACTTCAAAGGGGCACTCGGGGGAATTAATGACTCAATGTTTGCAAAGCACCTTGAGATCCCCCAGATGAAAGGTGGTTTATAATCCCCGCTTGGCTTGCCCGGCTTGTGTCAACCAAGAAGTGCGAGAAGCCAGTGGTGTTGGACCTAGAGGGGGTTTCTCACTGCCTGAGCTCCTCGGAGGTGCCTGTGTAGCACGTGCTGGCATGTTGGGGGTGTGGGACAGCCCTGCACTTGCTGATGGGAGCCAGGGTCAAACAGTAACTGGGCTGCAGGATGCTGGTGCACCTGTGTTGGCCCACCATGCTGCAAGTTCACTTTGCCACCATGAATAAACCTGGCAAGGTCTTCCAGAGATTCGTGGGCTTGGTGGAGGGCTCTGCAAATGTGGTCCTTGGTGGTGTTTGCAGATCTGGCCCGTCCTGCCTCTGAGCCCAATGCTCATTCCACTCCTCACTGTTTCTCTCAAGGATACAGTTTTCCCTAAAACTGCAGAAGAAAGTTCTGTTGGTTTTAACACAAGAAATACTAGATCTTTCCCTTTGCTTTCTCTGCTTAAGGATTTTTATTTTTTTTTCCCTGTTTCTGGAAAACTGAGAGACACAAGGCAGTAACATCCCCTGTTGCTGAGCACTTCCACGCTCCAGCCAGGCATCCTGTTCCATTCCCGGCACGGACAGGCAGCCGGAGCTCATGTCACAGCCCTGCACATCGCCCCATTGCTGGTCACGTCCTCCAGAGGTCTTGCCAGTGCCTCTGAGCAACAAGTGACAGTGATGCCCTGATGTTTCAAAAGCTTTAAAAAACTAATGGGAAAATAATTCAAAGCAGCTATTTGTATTAATGTTCTCCTTCTCAAGTAACTGCCAGATTTCAAGCGAAATAGTTGGAGTTTCCTCTTGCAGTTTGGGAAAGGAAAAAAAAAAGAAAGGCTTAATTACTTTTAAGTAAGTTTGAATAGAATGAGCTAGGCCATCTTTGGTCCTTGCTCTGGCAAGAATCCCAGGTAATATTCCAGGAAGCTGCTTTTATAAGCAAAAAAAAAATCCCTGTAAAGCAACTGTCTCAGCTCACCGTGTGTACGCGTGTATCTCATTGACTTCGGGGGAAGTTGCACGCATGCATTTGCAACGAAACTTCTCTTCTAGGTGTAAATTGAACAAAAACATCCCTGATGAATCTACCTATAAGCACCGGGATTTACCTTTGCACTTGGCCACATTTGTATTCCTCAGTGCAATTTTCAGCTGTACGTTGCAGGAGGGAAGGTATTATTCAGCCTGCTTTATTTTCATATGAATGAGGGTTACTGTAAGAGGGAACATTGTTTTTAATATTGGCCCTGAGAAGTACAAGCCAGCAGATGGCAGTTTAAACCACATTCAGTCAAAACAACATAATATTTTAGCCAGGGCCATTATTGTCAGATCATTTCAACACATATATTTGAAGATTTGACTGTGAGAATGGTAAAGAGACTAAAAAGACTGGCCAGGATTGCTGGCAGGATTGCTGCATTCCTCTGAAAGAAGTTTGCAGGTAGGCTGTTCCCACTGGTAAGCTCTGCAAGCCTGCAGGCTTGTCCTCAGATTCCGGTGAGCAGAGAAGGGATGGTAATGTCAGAGGTGCATAATTTTGTGTGCACGTCTGGGTGCTGGCCATGTCTTCTCCAGCTCACTCTACTGTACACACCTCTGTATTTGTGGCTGGACTATCAGCGTGGTGCCTGGATGTGTATGTGACTGCCCATGCCTAGAGGGATGTTTGCAGAGGAGGGCATGCTGAGCCCTTTGCAGGCTCTAGGGCACTCCGTGAATGTTCACTTTATATTTTATTTGCAGGAGAGAAGGTGTTACCCTATAAATAGGGTTGGCAGAAAGCCCTAAAAATGCCCAGACTTTTGCCTAGTCTCATTTTCCCCAACGTATCAGTGGATCTCCCTCAACCAAGAGCTCCACCAGTGCTTGAGCAGTTTCACTGGGTCCAGGCAGTTAGCTAACTGACATCAGCTAATTTTCCCGATTCCCCCTATTTACCTATGGACAGAAAACCGGGGAGAAAGGCATTTAAAAATATAAGCCAAAGCATCCGTGTACTTCACTGAGTGTCGGTGAGCAAGCGCAGGAGGGAACACCTTGCAACCTCCCTGCGCGGATGGGCACGCAGCTCCCCGCACATTCCAGGATGATAAACCTTTGATATGCCTTACACTTCACTGCCCTGAAAATGCAACTTTCCACATTTATGAATACAAACAACACTATTATCTCTACCTTTCTAATATTTAACTAATCTAAACACTCAGGTAAAATGTTATCTGAAATGGTACTTCTATAAATGCATTAACTTTGTCTTCCTTTGACTTTTAAGATATCTTTCCTTACTAATACATCTGAAAAGACTGTTTGGAGAGCCTTCGTAAAGTGGCAGAGCAAACAGATGAAGGGCGTTCTTTAGTAGTTCTTTATTATTAGCTTTCCAATGATACTATCTTCTTGTACTTTTCTTAACGAGAAAATAAATAGAATTTGTCTCACACACAGCTGTGTTTTTCTTTAGCTAAGGAATGCACAAAAGGAAATTTAAAAATCATGCATTATCAGTGAACAAGCTAGTTAAAGTAAATAGATTCTAGCCAACTTGCTTCTAAAAGATCAAAGGTTAATGATGGAACTTACCTTGCTCAACAGATCTACGAATTATCAGACTCTAGAAAAGGTACATCCAATTTTCTGGCATTACCTACCAAGCATATGTCGAGAGCAGACACACATCCCCTCTCAACTGAGCAGCTATGTTTTCTATCACGTCGCTTAGTGGTGTTTACAGATTAATTGACATTTCAAGAACATTTATTAAAATACTTAATTGACCCCAACTAATTCTTTTAAGAAATTCAATGACAGACGTAGGATGCTAGTTTAAACAAACAGCATGACGTCCAAGACCCTTCTTGCTGTATCAAAAATTATGTAGTAAAGCACTGAACTGAGGACATGCACAGAACGCTGGTACCTTCTCAGTAGTACTCACTTATCGGCTTATTTATGCTAAATAAATATATCTGGATTTGCTAAGTAACCCATAAAACAATTACCTAACTCTGAATTATGTCTGAGGAACTCTAAGACAGCATATCAGAAATAGCATGAGCTTTCTAAAGTTAACTTGCAATCCTCTTCTGGGACAAACAGTACCAAGGTAAAGCCGTATCTTTTGAAGTGTTTGGAAGGTTTGTGACAACCAACCCTGTAAAACCACAGGCAAACACACCGGCACAGGCTTCTTCCCACTGCTGGGACCCGGGCGGTTTCAACTCCACAGTAGCTGGCCCACTCAGGGAAAGAGAAAGCAGTTGTGCTTTAGCCTGGCATTTATTTCTTACATTTCTCCTTATGCAAAGCTTAAACTTTTAAAAAAGTGTTTACCCCAACTCAGCTTCTGCTGGAGCACCAACCTCTTTCAGGATATGTATTTCTAATGGAGAACAGTTTAATCGAGTCTGGACATATTAGTGTGGAGAAATTACTGACATTATTTATTTGTTTATTTATGAAATCTATTTTAATCCCTGTTTCTCTGTTGAGAAGCCTGAAGCCATCAAAGGCTTAATGTCTTTGTGTGCCATTCATGGGCAAATGAATATTTTAACTCCACTCTTTAATGATCCTTATAGATTTTTAAAGCCTAGGCTGTATATCCTAGCTGGCCCTTTGAACGTGTTTTAATGACATTGGTGAGAGTGGTAAGGAAAATGAAGGTGGAATTGGGTCCTGCATGAATTAATCTATTCTGAAGATGAAATTGTGCCATCAGGTCAGAGAAGTATTTTCACCCTTTGGAAATTCAACTCACCTGAACCTTCTGCACCTCTCTCTCTGTTCCCTCCTCTGCTCCCTAACCAGATAAAAAACATTTCCACCTCTCCACCCTTCCGCCTTAATGATAAAGTAAATAGCATGATACAGGACATAGATTTGTTTTAACACAGAAGTGTATGACTCACTTGTTTACCTCTGCACTAAAACCAGTGCCACAAAATGCCATAAAACCTTTGAAAAACCTCGCAAAGACATAACTCAGGGCCACCAGCACCCAAACTTTCAGCCAAACTCAAAAAAAACAGAGGAGCTTGGAAAGGGAGGCAGGTGAGAGCCTGAGGATTTAGTGTGCTTGCCTCGGGGCTGCAGCTATTTGATGTATCTTAATTAACTGGTCAATTCCAAAGAAATTTCCAACTACTGTTAATCACATACTTCTCCATCAGGTCAATGTGAAGGGAAAAAAGAAAAATCCATTAGAGAGCACTCGCATTCAGCTGTTTATGTGCCATACAAATAGTGCTATTAAACAGTGCTGGTAATTATAATAGCATTATGACATACGCACTATGTCAGTATTTGATTGCAGTTATACCAGATATATGGCCCTTGCACAGAATATACCATCCTAGGATGTAACACAAGCACTGGATACCACAGTGGCTTTGGGGCTGAGGTCCCCCACAGTGTGGGAGAACATCAAGTCTGCTGTCACACAACATTGCTCTAGTGAAATTTGCCCTCCAGCCACTCCAAAACCCTGTCCTTGTATAAACTGCACCGGTGTTGATTTGCAGGAGCCCAGGGGAAAAAAAAAAGGAAAAAAAAAAAAAAAAATCTCAGCATTGTATCGCAAAGGATTTGATTGCCTTAGGTCAGGGAGCAAAACCCTTGAGAGGCCACCGGATCTCACCTGCAATCACATGAAATCCCACCTGGCTGTGACTTAAAATGATAAATCAGGCCAGGTTTCACTGGAAACTGAGCCTAGATTTGTGCAAAAAGTTTGTAAACCTCAGCCTAGTCAGCTGCCTTCAACGGGCAGCACTCTCTGTGTGATTTCAGGTTTCCTGGCAAATACTTTGCAGGGCAAAAACTTTTGCAGTTTCTCATTTTTTTTGCTCCTGGCCTTCCCTGTTACAGAATTACGTGTCATGATGAGACAAGTAAAAACCTTGACATGTTCTCGTTCTCTTTCAAATTTTGTTGAAAAAGGCCTGTTTTAATGCCAGATTGTGCTTTATCTATTCTCATTGAATAAAACTTTATGCAAGAAATTATCCCATAAGCTTCAAAGAAGGTGTCTGCAGAAAGAGATGGCCAAAGGAACATTAAATTTCTTCTTTGGTAGAAAACACTCAAAATTGAAACACATTATGCATAAAAATAAGCAATACCAAACCATTTATCTTTTGTAGATAAACAGGGAGGATCCATGCCTCCTAGGTGTGAACTGGGTGTTTCTATTCTCCACACCATAGGTTATTCACCTATGGATCCCATGGGCATGGAGCCCAGGTATCTGTAGATTTCCAAAATGCAACAGTAGAGAGACTGAACGCCCTCTGCATGGTAGGTTGCAAACATTGGTCTTCTCTTATTTTACCCAAATTGTGTTTAACTTTTCTATGTCCCTTTGATTCTGCACAGTTTTGCAACATTAAGCTCTGAGATTGCAGCACAAGCCCACGTTATTAGGCACAGCCTCTGGAAATCCCTCAGCTCGGTTCATCTTCAGCTTCCTCCCCCAAAATTACACCTATGACAAAGACACATGAAAGCAGAGTTACCAGCTTCTAGCATTTTATCTTAAATTTCGAAATATTTGGTATTTTGCTTGCTGTTGAGGAGAAACACTTCAATGAGTCTAGAGATCTAACCAGACAGAAAAAATAGTAATTTTTAACGCTATGATTTGAAGGGGGGAGGAGGCTGATGGGTCTCCTTCTTGGGTGATAGTAGTGAAAAAGCAACAGTGAGCTGATTGAGATGAATGCTGTCTTTAAAAGAACCAGAAGCATCTATTCAGAGAGAAAATAGGACTATTCCATAAAAGAGATGGGAATCAATTACAGCCTTTCATGAATACAAGGCATGAGCACTAGTTAAAGCAACAGCTCTTGACCGACGAGTGTAACGTATTTCTGAAACACAGGTCACTTCATAAGACAACATATGTCAAAACACACATCCGAGATGCTGAAGCTCCTTTCTTCATCAGTATTGAAAAAAAATGTCAAAGCAAGAATAAAAATTACTCTGTGAAAAAATAAGCATTATCAGTACAGATTACAGTTGCCCCAATAGAAGCAGCATGTAGCACGTGTAATTTTAACCACCTTTGCCCTGTGAAGCAAGGATATAGCTGGAAAATGATTACCAGGCAAGAAGCAAAATGACTGGGAAAACAAAACAAAAAAAAAGCAACTCAAAAAGTCATTGGGTCAGAAGGAGATAATTTAAGATCTGATTTAGTAAATTGGGATGACATTATAAAGGAAATGGTGGTAAGAAAAATCTAGGATCTGAGAACCCATCAGTCCAGCCAAATTTACACAACTGTTTCTTCATAAGCCACGGGGTTTGTCCCATTTCATTTCATCTGGATCAATTTACTATTAGGCAAGTCCAAACACAGACAAGTAAATCAAGCTGAGGGAGAGGACATTAAAATAAATAGTAAAGGAAATTGTAACACACTGAAGAGAAGGCGGTCAGGCTTACTAGCAGCATGGACAGTGCTTCAAAATCCAACATGCAAATCGCTGCTGTGTTCAATAAAGACAGTGGTAGCAGACTGCAGGAGAATGGGGTAGTACTCAGTTTGTGTTAGCTTAATAAACTAAGAAGTAGGGATTTGGAAATTACTGAAGTTGTTATTTTAACTGTTTATTTTGTTTAAGCAAATAGTGGGTTAAGCTTTTACAAGAGCAGCTTCTAGGAATCATCAAACAACTTACAGTCCTGAGAAAAAAATGCATCAATATTGGATTTGAAACCCATCTTGAGAGATTGATCAAATATGAAATCACTCCTAGAGAGTACACTTAAGTACAATGCCTGAACTCTTAGCTAATCCCCAACATGATGAGGTTGCCTTTTCCCCCTTTAAGGGAAAGAAGAGAAGAAGTAGTGAAGAAGAGAAACCTGAAGCGCTCAGTCCGGTGCTCTAAATGTGCCAATCGATTCAGCAAAGCAGATGCCTAATTTCTAAGCACGTGAGTAGATGGGACACACTTCAGCATACTCAATGGCTTGCACTGCAAATCCCGTACAGGGACTAAGTTAATTGCGGTTGCTTTTAATTATGTCATTACTAGAAATAATCATAATAAATATTTAACTAGTACAAAATTCATGAATTTAAATTATTATATAACCCTCATAATAGTTAATACACATTTTCTCCATGTTCAAACTATACAATCCCATATGAGTTTGGAGGGAGTTTGAATCAGATTATTTTTGAGAGTCAGTGCCATTCTTTGGTCCCCAAATCTCATCAGTCACATGAGAAGGTGGGGAAGCCAAGAATTGCAGCACAATCTGTTTGGCTTTGACTTGAGCTGACGGAATGCTTATGGTCCTGAAGACACCTGAGGTGACAAAGTCAGAAGTATATTTGCAGTCCAGAGTACAAGGAATTACACACGTGAGATCTAAGAAGAATAATTTTCAGAATTTGAAACAAAATCTGCCACAAATCTCAATCTCCTGAAGCTTTTGCAGGGTACTTCGCCCATTATTGATGCCAATGTAAATCATAAGAACAACTTAATGGTTTCCTCCTAAAATAGAGAACTGAAATTACCAAACCCAGCACATACACATAATTTGGGGATAGTTTCTGAAGCCTTCATTCCTTTACTATTAGTTCTCACTGCTCACAGCTTGCAATTAAATAAAATGAGAAGCTATTAAAATTCCGTGTCAGCTGTTAGCAACGTCATCTACCAGTGGCAAAAAAAGCACCAGGGAAAATTAAACCAGCTGGTCTCTGATTAGAATAAAAGTCTATTGGACAAGGCATGGCTGCTTCTGTGTGCACCTTGCTAAGGATCACATCCAGCTCCAGCTGAAGGGCAATTCGTGGGTCTCTTTCTAGTAAATCAATAGGAATAGGCCATGAAAATAATTCTGCCATTTGCAGATGATATTTTTTGAAAACAAAGAACAAAACCACAAATCAAAATCCTTACACCATGCAGTGATTTCTCATGCTGATAATTAAGTCCATTTTGCATATTGCAAAATCACATCTACTGTCACTGTAAATTTTGTCCCGTTATTGACAAACTGTTTGCAGATCCAGAGAAGAGTGGGCCTTTTTCTAAATCCATGATTATATGTATATATATCACCTACATCACTGACATCATCCAATAAACTTAATTGACGGTGGTTTGTCTTAACTAACCTATGTTTTCAAGGTGTTGTCACGCAGAATGAAATGTGTGTGCATTTAAAATCTGCACCCCCCGAGACAGCTGGCATATGTACAAATTCCCGGTTATAAAGTTGAGTTATAACGTAACCCTCCCGAGAAACACAGATGACATTAGTGCTGTGATTTCTGATAAGATCCCCAAGCCTTACTTCCCTTTGTCCTACCTCCAAACCAGCAAGTGCAGGTTTCCCAGCCACCTCCAGTGATGGAGAAGCCAGTGATGCATTTCTATCCCTGAGTATACAGATCGGTCCAGCAGGCACCGCATATACAATGTTTCCTGGAATATCCTATCACTCTGCCTCTGCAGTTTCACCATGTGAACTCTATTTTCCGTAGGATTGTCTGATGAAAAATAATGAAGAAATTTCTCATATTCCACAGACAGGGACACATCACGACAAGACTCATACCAGACTCACGTTATGACTCAAACAAATCGTACAGCTCTGCCTCATCAGAAACCACTTGGAACAGGCGGCGTCGCTTTGGACGCACATAAGGCAGCTGTGGAACAAATGAGCACACCAAAACATAGCAAAGCTTAAGACACTTTTGAGTTTTTAGTATGTTATTAGAGATGAGCAAATGCGTACGAAAACAAAATGCACAATAAGCTGATCTTTTTCCAGATCCTTTCAAAATCTGTGCAGTGAAGTATCTCTTCCTTTCCTTCCCACCGAACCCCAGAAGGCACATTATCTTTGAAAATATACTGCAAAATTTACAGGGTCAGCAGGTCTGGCATCGTCTGCTGGGCTGGCTGCAAACTCCAAATCCCGTGCGCACTGGGGCTTCCTCGGGGGAAGCAGCGCTCGCTGCATTCCACTTTCTTAATGGGGTGTAATCAGGAACACGTTTTTGCTTCAAACTTATTAGCGAACTTCCCGCTTTGGGCCCAAATTCTTTTTTAAAGTAGTTTTCATTAAACTTAAATATCAAATACGCTTTGTTTTTCTAACAACGGTACCTGGCATTCTTTCTGATTAGATTTCAACCCAGTGTTATGAGACAGCGCGTGTCTCTGCTGTCTACATGAGAAAGGAAACAAGGGGGAATGCTACAATCTCATTCACTACTTTTTCTCCTTTTTTTTTTAACATCTATACAAAATAATGAGATGCTCTGTTTGTCTGATACTAAATCTGAAACACAATAACAACTCAAAGTTCGAAAAGACTGTCTTAACTTTTGGCTAGAAAAGCTATATTTGTGTTTGGATCACTTCATAAATGGGTTGAGATTAATACTTCCTTGGTTTAAAAAACACACCGTACAAATTTGTCTGATTCAAGTGCTAAACATGTTTGTTGTCAGTTTAAAAAGGTAATATGTTTCTTTCGCTTTGCCATTATCCAGAAGAAAAACAAACAATAGATCCTCTCTCCCCTTTACACACAAAAGGCTATCATTAAAATATGACAGTGTAACTACACCCACACATTTTGCCCAAGTATCAAAATTGCCCAGTTTTAATACTGGGGCATTCCCATCAGGCAGAGATGCTGACAACCAGCCCAGCTTAAAAACTACTATTGGATAGGCAAATATGTATCCAAGATAACTGCTTACACGAAACCAGATTTATTATCACATTCACAAGACAAAAGGGCCGAAGCAGCTATCCCGTCTGACTGCACAGCTCAGGCTGTTACATTTTACCCGTCTCAGACACCCTCGAAAGCAGCTGAAAAACGTGGATTTGGCTCAAACACTCAAAAAGCGCACAGATCCAGAGGGATGAGGAATGCGCTCATTACCCAGCAGGTTTACTCTAATGGCTCATCACATTAGTTTACCATGAGCCTCTGCAGACAGCTTCCCACCCCCAGGCCCCCCCCCCAGTGACCACCAAGCAGCTGGGGAGCCCCCCCCAAAATCTGCCTCAGGGTGCCTTCACATTCCCCTGTTGGCTCAGTGGAGCATTTGAGCTCTCGCCTGCTCTAACTTTAAAGGACCTGGAAGAAGTCCTTCAGTTTTGGCTGTACTCTGTGTGGAGTTCCTCCCTGGATTGCATCCAGTGAGCACGGGTTTCCCATCGCAACCTCCCAGTCTGCAAGCACAACCGAAAAAAGCTTAATAGAGTCCACCCGCGTCAGCCTGGCAGGGAGCACGACTCAGAATTTATGTTTTATTAAAGCAACATTAGTAACACTTTTCAGTGTGCATGAGCATCTATTCTTACACTCAGTAAAAGCTTTCATCCAGCTCTTGGCACTATCTTTGATCACGAAGAGAAGAAATGTTAAAATCCCTCTGTTTAAATCACTGGACTAAGATTAAAATAAATTTAGATTCAGTTCTTAACTATACCACAATATTTTTGTGTGTCTCAGCTGCCTATGCAACTGTCTCATACCTTGGAAATTCCAGTTTATAGAATTGCTAGAGCTGCATAGAAATGAGAGATTTCAATTTTCAGGTAATTTTGAAATATTAGCAGGGGAAAAAAACCTAAAAATCTAAATTGGAACTGCAAGCTAAAAGGCCAATGCTACCCTTGAAATAAATAGGAAGAAGTTCTGGATTCAGTCACTTAAACACATAAGTCAATATTTCATTCAATATTTAAACCTTTTTAGGTTAATTCCATTCATTTAAAATCTGTGTTTTAAAGCCTGAAAAATATTAAGAGAAAATATGTTGTATTACAAAGTTGCATTTAATATAAACAGATGATTCAAATAGAGATATATATGTCAAAACAAGAAATACGCTGACACTTGAGAAACAAAATGGGAAATCTGAAAACAAATGATAAATTTTAAATAAGTCGCTTCAACTTTCTCCATTAAAAGTACACAAATACAGACACTCTCCCCCAAGACACTGATGCTGTAATGGAAGACCTCTCAATGATTTTCCCAACAGCTAAACAATATCATTATCAGGTGCTGTGTGGATGAAGACACCAGATGTTCTTTGGTATCTGCATGTTCACCTTCTTTCTGAAGATGACTGATAAATAGCCCACTGCTGCGTATTTTGTTTCTCATGAGCTGAAAAGCCTGCAAGGTGGGTGGAACCACCTTGTCTTTTCACGTCTTTAGTGATTCAGGTGGCTGTGACGCCACATGTTGCAAAGGGAAAGCTGCCATGCTCCTCTTTTTGGCGATCAATTTTCTAAATTTCCCATTATTCCGAATTTCTCTTCCAAATGAGACAAAGACTGAAGACTCAGTGTTTTCAGATGGTGGTGGTCAGGACATGTTAATCCCGGGTTTAACTCCCTGCTCTGGATCAAACACCTGGCCAAGGTGAAGTTCGTTCATTTCTTTTAATACAGCTTGGCTGGGGTCTGGCGCACTGTGGACACGCTCATCACTCAGTGTAGACACATTTTCTGCTCCTATATCCTCCCCCCCACACACAATCTTAAGAAATATTTCCAAAGGAAAACCTCAACGCCGGGGGAAATTCTCACGCAAACCTCTAGGTTTCAATGAATCCAGATTTTCTGATAGAAAACTGTCTCCTTTTTTCAAGTAGGAGAATCACCAACAGCTCCAGGCTGGACACTCGTTTTGCTTATAGCCCCCATCCTCTGGCTTAGGAACCAGCTATTTATCAGCTGCTCCCAGTGCCCCAGGCTGAGAGCGAACATCCCACCACTGGGACCGCTCTTCCCACATCCCCTGGGCTCTGCACCTTGCCTGCTGAGTGTGACGAGCATCCTGCTTCTGGGAAAAGTCTTCTCCCTTCACCCGTGGTGCTTTACAAGCTCCTGGAGGATTGGTTTTAAACACAGCCGATGGCAGATGTGGAGACGCTCACCCGAGCCTTCCCTAGAGACATGGTAGTTTAAAGAGTTTATGGCCAAACTTCAGCAGAACTACTCTGGCTCCTGGGGAGAAATGCTCACACGGCGCTTCTGTTTCTCCTCACTTATTCAGGCCCCATATGTTAAAAACCAAGGCGTAAAAAAACAGAGCCTGATTTAAATATTGCATGGCCAAGCCCAGCAGCTAAGCCATCATTAGGTGTTGACTTGACAAATTTTCTGGGGTCAATACCTGCGTAGTCTTTTATATAAAGCAAGCCAGCTTGTTTCTCTCTTCTTGCTGTTGCAGGCCAATTTTAAACCTCCCTGAAGACTTTATTTGTAGGATGTGCCTTTGCTTGTGGAAAAGTAACATGTGCAGACAAAATAACTGGTTTTCGGGTTTGATACTGAAGTCCAGCTGAAACTAATCAAAAGTCTGAGATCTTTGGACCCTGGTAGAGCAAAACTCCTAATGAAGACGGATGTAGGACAACAGAGGGAATGAAAGAGTATCTGGTCTCGTCTACTCCACAGGGTAGATTTCTACCCAAGAGGATAAAAATGTTTGTGTCCTTTTTAAATACTATCCCTTCTATCTCTTCCACTTCAGTCATCTCACCTGAGCACTTTTTCCTGCTTTTTTCAAGCCCTACAAAAGATGCTTCTCCTTGTTTGCTTCAAGAGCTATAACTATGAAATCAGTGAATTAGGCTCTCTCACTAAAACAGCTATGTGCTGTTAGCGAGCTTTAAGGTTTACTTGATGACTTAGCTAACTCATCCAGGTCCCACCTATGCACCCGCCTATGTTCTGCATAGACCAGCCAGCTCAGGCACCTAAAGAAAAAGCTTCATGTCTCTACTGTGATGAGCACCCACCAGTTTCTGTTGTGGAAAATGTGTTAAAATGAGAAAACCAGCTGAGTGCTGAAAATAGCACAACATATGGGGTTGCCTGAGTGGGACCAGAGTCCTTCTGAATATCATATGTCATTAAATCTGGTGACCCATATCTGGCCTAGTTAATAGCTAACGGTTTTGAAAAAGATTGCGTGCCATGAGATGTGGGCATGGCAGTGGGATCTCCTTTTCTACCCCAACTCTTGAATCCACTCATGCCCTGAAACATGTCATTTCATTACACTTCTCATTACGTCAACTTTTATTGCTACACATTTTATTGGCCATGAAATTATCAAACCCTTTTAAAAAAAAATGCAAACCATGAAATCTGTCTCAATCTCTGAAGGACACCTAGGTATTTTGTGAATTTTACCAGCAAAACTTTAATAAATAGAGGCCCTTCTCACTTCCCTGCTTTGCCATTTGTAGTTTCCCAGTTTCCTCAGCACTTAATCTTCAGTCGCTGTGAAACCAGATGGTTAAACAATTAGATAAATCGCGGGCATTGCTTACTTTGTCTCTTCTGTAAGCACCGAACAATAAATCTCACAACTTTCTTGCCGCGAATGCGTTGGTGAATGCCAAACCCCAGTTCAGCAGCCGGACTCCTATTTCCTGGGCCCGCCAAAGATAGAAAATATCACATTTCTACCTCATTCGACCCTTTCAATATCCCTGTCACGCTTCATTGCTTTACAAGGCACCATTTCACTGTTGCAACAAAGATTACAGGGAATCTAACAGGTAAGGCCCCAAGCAAACACGGAGCGGAGCGCACCCGAACAGGAGGCACAAGGGCTTCATGTCTTATCTGCTCCCCATCTCAGCATTTCTAACCACAAGGACTGCCCCGCTGACAGCCCTGCCTGTCCCCAGGCAATGAATCTGTAATAAGATACATACACACAACAAATAATAGAGGTGGTTTGTTGTGTTTGGGTGGTGGGTTTTTTTCTGAAAAAATATATACCAACACAATTAAATTGCTAACATGATGGATGGCCTCATTTTATATTTGAATTCAAAGTGACTTTCTATAGCATATAAAAAAGTGACTTACTGCAAAAAAGGATAATGTTATAACTTGCACTGAAATAGAAATAAGGATATTTGCCTTGAATTCTGAAGAATCAAGCTTTGCTGCTCTCTCAGTGACAATGTATAGTATTTGGATGTTTTACCCCAAATCGCAAAACAGTTTGGAGGCATTAAGTGATTCAAGCTCAAATGCATCACCCATACATAAGTAGAGAAACTGAGGCACTAGGAAGTTGCAATGTATTTCAGATGACTTAGAAAAAAGAAATCACAATAACCCTGAGAAAGGAGACTAGTTATTTAAGAACTAGACCTTATACAAGCCCTGTACAATAATATCTTGTATATGGCATTGGCAGCATCACCTGTAGTTAAGGTGGTACAAAGTCCCATTTATAGATCCTGTTTTCAGCTGTGTTGACCTAAGGAGACCTTAAGAATATATCAACGCCACTGACACACAGCCACAACACAGAAGAACTGTCTGATTTCCTCCTTCCCCCTTCCTCCCATCCTGCATGAAAAAAATAAGCAGCACTGACCAACCACTGAAAATATTTCAGAATAGCTTCAGGATTTCCATGGAGCCATTAAACAAACTAAGGATTTGATGTCACGTTTGAAGGCCTATGTTAATGTGAAGTTTGGGTTGTAATGCATTATAATTTAGAAGATCTAATTTTGTGTTTGTTCTCTTTCTATGAGAAATTTGTGATCCATACCGCAAGCTGTGGAAGCCATTGGCCAGCAGCCATAAAAGTATTAAATGTAAATGGCTTGTTACATCGGCAGTTATTTGCTGTGCAGCAATGTTGTTTCTAAAAATCCCCTCCAAACCCCTATAAAACCTGGTATATATTTTCTTGCTTTTGTCTGACACTCATAGAGTTAACAGGCAAAACATTTCAATAAAACTTCCATACAATAGAGCTAAGATGTTAAAAACTCACTGTTAACATCTGTTCATCATTTCATTGTGCGGCCACACATTAGATAAACGTGCTTACTCATAAGAGCACAATACCTAACCGTGACCTCAGCTGTGACATCAAACAAGCACACGAGGGAATTATTCCACGCTTTTGGCATCAGCGTGATTGACTTTCACAAAGGGGGGGAACAGAAAAACTGTGCCTGACGAGTGGTGAAACTGCAGGATTAGCAACCAACTTTTACTACTCCTTTGCTGTTGGTTTCTTTGCAATAGGAAAATGTGTGCATGTAAATAGGTCCATCCCCTGAAATTAGGCAAACGCCATAATGGGCCAGTTAACTAACCTGTAATTACACTGTCACTTGTATTAACTCCATCACCCACTAATAGAGTAAGTTATAGTGGAAGCAGCCAATGTTGTTAGAAGGGTTATTTATTTTATACCCTAATTAATCAGTACTGACACTGAACCACATCCTTCCTCCTTCCTCATTATTTAAATCACCCATTTATATGGATGAGCCTCTTTGCTTTGTGCATTTCATTAATGTCCGAACAAGGAGAGCAGCGGGTGCTGTTCCGGCGAGGGGGGGTAACAGAAATGCTGGGAGGCTGCTCCCACTCTCCCAACCTTTTTTCCCTGGGAAGAGCAACGGGGAGGTCAATGGGATCGAGTCTTTGGGCTCTCAGGGGTCTGGCCCCCCGCGGTGCTGGGCAAGAAGTGACTTCCCTGGGTCAGCCCAATTTCAAGCATTAGGTACTTGGGGAGACTGAGAAGGACATCTCTTTTTTGGGAGGGCAGCACCACACAAGGAAACCTTTACTTCAAGTCAGGCACATGTTTAAGTGATTTGCCAAATCTGGGTCCTGATCCTGAAATTAGAAGCGACAGGTAGAAGTTCCCTTACCCCCCAGTCACCCATCCTGAGGCTGCAAGTGAAATAGAGACGTAAAACTACTTGGTCTGCAGAATGGAGATCAAAGTGTGATGGGTTTAAATTAAATACAAGGCAATTTGGAAAACTGAAATTCAGAATATCTTGTGCAGGGCTTTATGCAGGGGTATACAATCTCTTAAAGTTCAGCTGAAGCATTTTTTTTTTTACCCACATGTTTTGAAGGGGTTACTTCTGCACTATTTCATAACAGAACAGCCAAAACAAAGCCTAAGTCAAAGTAGTTTTGATGGAATATTTTAGGGCAAAATTTTTTTCCCAGTCCTTTCTTTTACATTCCCATTTTTCTGATTTCTTTGCTGAACACACATGTCCCAGGTAAACACTTGCTGCTGCACACATGTAGACTCTGCAGAGCAGCCTTTAAGAGGCTAGCAAAATTTTTTGAGTGACTACTAACTTGTTTAAACAAAGTGCACAGATGGGCTCACATTAAGGACTCTCACTTGATGCCAGAAGCCTCTCTGCGGGGTTCTCCTGGAGGGTCAGCACAGGAATGGGGATGCCTGGCTGAGCACAACGGCAGCAAGGCAGAGTGAGTCTGAGCCCCTGCGCGATACCTACTCACACTTTCCATGCTGAGCTGCTCTCCCTAGCATCACAATTAAAGAAGTTTAACACTAAAAAAACACCCCAAACCTCTTTAAGTTGTTATTCTGCTTCCTGCCTTCAACACAGACAGCTCCTGCCACAGTTCAGTCACCTCTGAAGTAGGGCTGAGCTCTGAAAAGTCAAAACTCACAGGGGATGGGGAGAAGGATACACAGCCAGGACTGGGAAAGCTTTAATGGTGTAACACAGGAGCACACGTGCATTGCCCAAAACCAGCTTAGCAGGAGGACAGGGAAGGGGTCTTGTACCCCATGCATGCCCACCCCACAGGACCAAACTCCGAAACCAGCCCTTTCAGGACTCCCTGTGACCCTTCAGGTTGCCCAAGAGCCTCTGACACCTCTCTACATCCGTGCCAAGCTGTCTGGGGCAGGTACACCTGGAAATGCACGTTTGTAGGTCAAACTGGCTATTGACAGACTCTTTGGAAGCTGCTTTTTCTAAAGAAAGACAAATGGCAGAAGGCTGTGCATACTTTACTTGAGTAAAGCTCAAACACAGCTTTGGTGAGCTTTTGGAGGACAAAAAACAGTTGCACAATTTAATTCAAAGTTGACAAACATGACCCTACTCAGAATAGTTACAAAGGGATTTTTAAAACTTCAAGAATTTTTAACCAGGAGTAAGTTGAGATGCTCTAGTTCAAGAAAATACTTCCAAATATTTTAAACTATACCACCAATTTGAATAAGATTCTTATTTTAATGAAACATGTACAATTTTACCAGTACGGCTTTCAGGCAGCAACTCCCACGCCAATGCAGATAGCTGTAAACCAACGCAGCTTTCAAAAACGAGGAAACATTATCCAGTGCTACATTTTGAAACCGAAGGCCATGTGCAGCTCCATTAATTTGTGGTTCAAGGCCAATAATTAAACCATCTAGGTTCCATCCAAATATTTTTCTGACTCCCCAAACATTTTGCCAAACCATGAACTAATTTTCACCACGAAGGCTTTCTCATATTTAGCACATTTTTGGAGACAGTTGCTCACTCGGCAGAGCTCCAGGGGCACTTGAAACCCCGCGGTGCAAACCGGTCAAAAGTTGCCAAGTGCATATTGTCCAATGAAACCTGGTGTGTCAGAAACCATATAAACCAAACCAAAACTGTACAAGTTTTCCATGGACTTCCATACCCAAAGCCGTGAAAGAGTGAGGTTAGGGCCAGTTGCCCACACTGTGAAGAGTTCCTCAGACAGTTTGCAGCTATGGGGGGTCTTTACAGACTAGATTTTGGCCAAACTTTTGTGTTACCTTTTGTGTGTGAAGGGGGCCCTGGACAGGACGTTCCCTTTTTTTTGGGAAAAAGCCACCAGCTATTACATATTTATTAGCAAAGAGAAAAGTGATGAGCCTTTAGTGGGTGTCATGATGTTGATGCTTGCTGGCCAAAGCCCAGAGGTTTGTTTTGAAGTGCACTATCACGCTGCATATTTAAATGCCCTTTTTTCCAGTCATATTACTCTCAGCAATTAAGGTATATTACTATTACAACACACAAAATCTACATACATGAACGTCCAAGTTAAACCACCTGACAAGAAGAGCTTTTTAAGGTCCAACATCTTTGCAGCAGAACAGAAACCAAAAACTCTCAGACTAATGAAGTGCTCCATCCTGCCCACATTGAAGTCAACAGCAAAGCTCTGGTCCCCATGGCTCAGTGCTGACAAGTATGAGAATTGCCAAAGAAATGCACATTAATTATCATTACTATGTCTGTTATTGTATAACAGACTGTGATTCTGTACTTTATCTCCTGGACCATTATCTCCTGCCATGTGATCTAAGTGTTGATACTGCTAATGTAAAGGAACACAGAACAGTAGTCATTTATCCTGCAAAAGACCTCGTGCTTTTCTTGTTCTATCAATCATTAAACAAGTAATGTCTTTTGTGTTATTGCCTTGACATTCATTAACACTCACGTCACAGGAAATCTTTGCAATTAAAAACCTTATTGACGATCTGTGGTTGTTTCTCATTGGCATGTAATAAGCAAGATAATAAAAAATGAAAACAATAGTGTTATCATAGATAACTGAGGAGGTTTTTCCTTTTCATTTTTGTATCTTGACTATTTTAATGTTGCTGTTCTCTATTTTTTTTTAATTTTAGTACGGACTCGAGAGCTCTGAATGCTGGCAAACCACTTTTTATCAGCCCTGAACATCTGAACACCCCTTTGACATTAATCCTGTATGACCAGCTTTAGTGGAAACACTCAGTCTTGGAAAATTCAGGCTATATGAGGACAAGACATGCTTCACTCTCCATGCTGTTCTGCCCCCAAGAGATGTATAAGGACCATGTGTGCAAATCAGCAACACAAGAGCACTGGGCAAAGCCCACTGTCCAAAACATGCATCGGACTGGTTTCCATATTGCTGGTGCTGCCCCAGGGCTAATGCCCTCCTCCAGGAGTTAAAGGGAGGTTTGCAGGGAAGCTGAAGCCCTGGGAGGACATGCTCAGAGCTGGGATGGAGGGGGACATAGGGACCCTGCAGGTGTCAGATCCCTGGGTGACCAGCAGCTCAGCTCTGGTGAGAAGCACAGCAGTGGAGAACCTCCTGACCATGGCTTATGGGCAGTTTATCCATGCCTTCTGCTGTGTCTGAAACCACCCTCTCTTTTTACGGTTACATGGAATCTCACAAATTTAGGCTGGTTAATATGGATGCTACCTTCTGGTGGGACAAAGGGCCAAAGGCTTCTAACCCAGCCGCTGACTGCTGGGATGCATCGGTGCATTCTTCCTTCTTGCAGAAGAGGCTGAATTTTGCATGTGCTATGAGCATTACCTGTGCTGCCCTTCACTGTGGGACACAGCACATTAAAGCAAGTGCTGGTGTCTCGCTGTGGCTGTGGAACTGAGTCTGTGCTTCCTGCAAACCCGGACTCCTGTCTGACTCGGGCTATGCTGCCTGAAAGGTGCCTTCTGGAAGATAATAAGCACAACCTCAATTCCCACAGACACTGATGTAATTGCAAAATTGGACTACTAGACTCTTACAGGATATTTTACTTGCAGCCCATATATCTTAGGTGTATTTACTGAATGCTCCATGTACATGGAGGTAGCTGAGAAGTGAGGGCAACTCTGCAAACCTTGCTGCAGAACTGAGACAGAAGAAAAAAAAAAAATTAAGTCAGACTCATCTTAAACGCAAAGATGTCAAACGCAAAGAACAGACCATTGTAATAATTTCATCTGCTATTCTGCTTAATATCACACAATTTTTCCAAGTTTTGCATTTCTGCTCAGTGACCATACTTCAGATTTACACCACCATAAAAGAAAGAATCAGAGCCATTCACTTCAGAAGCACTATGCCCACAAAGCTCCTGTGTACATCCATGTCTCGATAACCAGCAAAAGTGGAAGCAAAACTCTGAAAACGACCCCATGGTAAATTGTATATTTTCAGTTCTCAGATATAGTGGCCTCTCTTTGAAGCCTAAAACTGCATTTATGATCAGCCAGAGTGCTGAAGAGCACACAGTGTAGTTGACATAGCAGCAGTCTGCCTTTTGTTGTGCACCACAGTAGTTCAATAAATTCCTTTTTTTTTCCTTTTTCTGGCAATTTAAGCATTAGGAGTGCTGATACCCAATCAGGACTGCCTATGGCTTTTCTTTTGACATCAACAGTAACGATCTTAGAAAGAATCACGTTTATAAAACAACCCAACAAAAAAAGAATGTAACAAAACATGAGAAGTAGATTTCTCAGAAATGTAAGTAGAAAAAAAATATTTATTTAATATGTTACAGGTATTTATATTATTTATTATTCATATTTTATGCCACTGTTTAAATTCTTTCTCATACCCTGTAACAAATTCAATCAAGTGATAAAATTAATAACATTTTAACCTTAAAAATTTCTATTTCTACCTTTGGTATTCACCCTCATTCATTGAACTTAAGAGAATAGATTTTGCAGAACCGAGACCAGCACCAACATTCAGTAAACTAGTCCAACAGCAAACGCTGCTCCTCTTGGAGCCCCCACAGTTTACTAGACTACCGTGCAGGCCAGAATACCACAGTTTTTTAACACAAACTTTCAAGGCCATCTAAACTTTTTCAAGGTAAAACAGCATTAAACCATTGAAATCCGAAACAAGTCTCAGGAGATATTCTTAACACCAAAAAAAACCCCAAACAACAACAACAACAAAAAAAAACCACCAAACACACACCTACTTTAGGAATCCTATATGAGATAAAAGTAGAAGTTCATACAGAAAAACGTTCACCTGGTCCCACTGCCAGTGCAGGGCTGAGTTTATATTCAAAACATAGCTGCTGCAGGGAGGCTCCTGCGCATCTTCCGAGGAATGAGCCTTCTCTACCAGTCCAAGAGAAATCAGCTTGTTAAAGGGTGAACTGATACTTTCAATAGCACAGATATTATAGAGCTATTGCTTCTACCTCCCATCTCCTCCAGTCTGGCGACAGCCACTCCCCAGCGTACAGATGTACCTATACTAGTTTTGTACAGCTTGCCTGACCTTGGTTTTGTACCCCTGTACAAGTGTAGCACTGGTATGAAACCACCCTGTGAGGGCTCCAGGCATCCTTGTGTCTAGTGGGACAGTTTCACACACAATAAAAGCTGTTTCATCTTAAATCACTGCAAATCCATGGACACAAATTAAACCATTGCCTTTGGTAACTTTATTGAGAGGGAGAGTTTGCCGCTTACACCCCAATCAAAGGCAGAGATGGGGCTCAGACAGCCTATTTTCTCTTCTGGCTATGCTGTAGATCCATGCACCACCTACAGCACGTCTTTTTATCTCCCTACTCATCAGTTCACCATGAGTAATGCGATGAACATGTTGAACAGAAATGAGAGACCTCAGGTATTTGGGCATTAAATGGATGAACATTGTGGAAAAGTGTATTGTGAAGGGAATGTATAATGCAAACAGGGATGAGATAAGAGATATTCGATTCACAAAGATTATGTCTTTTGTGCCCAATATATGGGTGGCTAGCAGGTCAATGTTCAGGAATTACAAGTAATATAAGCGGGCATGAGGAAGCAATATTTAAACTTGAAAGGACTTGTAGAGGGATGAGAGAGAATTTGCATAAAACCAATACAGAGCAGATGGGAATGGACAAGCCTGCTGGTATCAAACACACGCCAAAGGAAAATTACAGAAGAACAAGGAAGTTATTGTAGACAGCACTTGAGATATCTTAACCATATATGAAACCAAGAAAACCTCTAAATGCACCAGAACGATTGCCTAAAGGATTTAGCAAAAAGCCCCATGTTTCTGCTAGAAAAATATCACATTACTGGTGACAAAAAAGTCTTCTCATGTTTTCCCGCCTTTAATTGCTTTAGAAGACAAAATACTTATGCATGAAAAAAGAAAAAGTTGAGGGTAAATGCAAAGGTTACTGCTGTATTAATGTGTGTTATCTACTCTAACTTTTTTAAGTTTTGCGAACATGAAAAAAGGCAGTCAATGCCAGGAGGGTCTTTTCTGACAGCAAATATTTGGGGAAGTTTATTGTCTTTAGCCACGCACCAGAACTTTTTTTAGTTTAAAAAAAGGAAAAAAAGAGAATAAAATTGGCTCTGGATTCAAAGATTGCAAAAAATATATGTTATGTTGATAAGTACCAGTGTTCTAGAATTACAACAAGTCCAAGATGTTTTCAGAGGCATATGTCAGAGACGATGGTAAAAGGCAGAGAAATATGTAGGCAGAAGTGTGAAAGAAGTCTAGGCAGAGGTGCGAAAATGGTTTATAGCTCATTAAAAAGAGGCAAAAATGCAGAAACTTTCCCAAGCTGCAGCTGCCCAGCTCCACACTCGCTTTGAGCAAGATCTTCTGCCGAGGTCGTTCTGGAAGCTAATGCCTCTCAAGTGCCAAAGTCTCCTTTGTGGGACTCTCGGGCAGCAGAGATGGAGGTGTGCAGATCTATTAAAACTACCGTGTTTGGAGGAGAAATGTGCAAGTCACTCCCTCTTTGCAGTGGCAGACTAATTTTATTCTGCCTGTACTCCAGAGGAATCAAATGCTTGATGGATGGAGCCTAAGAAAATCCCAATTCAGGTGGAGGATTGTAACACAATAACTCACCAGTAATTTGTTAGGCAGTGACCAGGTGCAAGGAGGTGCTGGTGGGAGAGAGGGAAGCAAAAAGTTAGCAATGGGCCAAGAGACAGGCCGTGCTCCTGCAAGCACTGGAGAACAGTTTTAATCATATCCTTGTGACGATGCCACACTGACAGACCTCTTCTCCCACTGTACCCGTGAAGGAAGAGAGGTCTGTGAAGCTCCAGGCCTTGCGACATTCATAGTATTTTTCCAGTGAGCCAGAACTATTAAATAAAACTGCAAACAAAGAAGTGGCAAACAGAGGTGACCATGGTGGATTTAGGTAAGAAAAGAAAACATTTAGTGTTCGTGTGACCTTAGAACTGATTTCTGAGGAACATTCCTCCATCATTCCTTCCCCTCCCCTTCCTGGCCCTCCCTCATAACACGATTACACCCATAAATTAGAGTGAAACCAAAACCTTTTAATATCGACATGGTAAGCTGAGACATCACTGAACTGTGCTGAGTTTCAGCCTGGCTGGACACAAAGGATGAACATACTTCTGCGACTCAGCACCCAAAATCTAGAATTACATTTCTGCTGGATGACACTTCAGCGGTGACACACATTACTAGCCCTGTTAGACACAGATAACACAACATCACTTCGGTGTCTCGCCATGAGCCCTTGCCAGTAATAAGCTTTAAAGAAACAATGACTCACAGTAATACGAATTGTCACAAGATCTTGGAGAAAAGGATATGAGATAGCTTAAGGACAGTGGCACACAGCCTGCCCCTGTGGTCTGCAGCACACCTCTTCCCACAGCAGATGAAGGCACAGATAACACGACCAGATGAATAAACGACTACATTTAAGTCTTATGAATCACACAAAGCTTTTCATCCCCTTTCCTAAACAACTCTGCTTCACTACCAATAAAGTTTCAAGTCTCTCTTGGAAGCTGCTTGTCTTTCCTTCCAGCAGCTGCCTCCCTGAATTTCTTCCCTGCTCCCTCCAGCTGCTGCGGTGACACCCAGCACTGCCATGTGCCTGCAAGGCCCTCGTCATCAGCCACGTGCTGCTCAGGGGACCTGATTCTCCAAGGTGGGAACTAACGGGAGATAAAAGTTCTCCCCGAGATTAGACTGATAAAAGGCAGCACATTGTCTATGAAAATGGCCTTTGGAAAGCCCTTTTCTTACACACCTCCAACTATTTCTGCCCAAAAGGCTGTATTTTTAAATTAAGCCTAGGGATTTCCTTACCTGCAGCACAGAACACCTTGGATCTGGAAACCAACCTGCCGCTGTGCGATCAGGGCTTAAGCCATCACATCCATGTGCAGAGTAGGGCAGACTCCAGCTCTGTGCATCCGTTCCACCACGCAAACAGGTGAAAAAACTCAAATCCTTAGAAAGGAAGAAAATACTAGCAGCTTTTCTAAGGAATACTGTAAAGGACCTTGCTGGGTAAACAGTAGTTTGGGAACAATGTTCATGGCAGAGCTACAAACTCATGAACAAATTAAAAGTATTTACAAGAATAAGTCAGGTCTCAAGCCAAACCTACTGAACAGCAGGAGATGATTCTCCCAGGGTCAGGACGAAATAATTAGCACTGTACTTGCAGAAGAGACTTTAGTATCATTTCTGCCCTACCTGTTTAAAAAAAAAAAAAAAAAGGTTCTCCTTTCAGTTATGGCAGTAAGTGCACAGGGAGATTGTTCCTTATCTCTTCAGTGCTTCACCTGGCTCTTTTTACAGACCCTTTGTTCTTGTTTCAACTCACCTGTTATGAAGAGGGCTCTTCCCTCCACCCCCATTTTAATGACCCAACACTTCAAACTCCAGATTTTAACTCTGTCTCAGAGATCTGAATTCAAAGCCTTTAGCTAAACTGTTTAAAGCTTAGTGGGCTTGCATGCATATTTTGAGCTACAGCTGGCATTTGTTTTATACCCCGATGTTCCCTGTTTGTATTATCCCACTTGTTTCATCACCGGTGAATGAGGATGCAAACCTCAACATCTCACCTGAGGTCTGCAAAAATCTGTGTTTAAGTGTTTGGCTTTTATATGGATGCCCAAACACCTGCTGATATCAGCAGGAGGAATTCCAAAAGGCTCTGACCTCTGCACGTAACTGAACAACTTTATTCACAGAGAAGCTCAGTGCTATGCTATGAAGTGGTGATCAATGAGAACTTGTAGCTATAACAAGTTTTTATTCCAATGTGCAAATTAAGAAAATATTAAAGGTAAGGTGTGAGTGAGGAACAAAGAGGCGTCTGAATGCACTGCTGAAGGTGGCGACATCAGTGTCTACTCGTCTAAGTCAAAGAGCCCTGAGGATGTTGTGTCCTTCCCCAGGGACTGAGCTAGGATGATGGAAAAGTTCTCTACAATTCAGTAGCAATGAAATCAGGAGGGATGAGTTACCTAGCAGAGGGTAAGCGAAAAATGTTTGGAGCCCCTGATATTATGGAAAATCATAGGAGTAGAAAAGATGACAAGTATCCTGTCTATGAATCTTTAAACTCTCACATGGATATTATATTGGTCCCAATTAAATCCAGAGGATCACTCAAAGCCCCTTTCAGAACCTGCAGTATCTCAGGCACCACTATGTGGTATTTAAATCACAGAAGCTTTCATCTGAACATACAGAGAAAGCCAAGGTACACACTACAGCTATTCTGACCACACAAAGTATGCAAGACTTACTTTCTGCAAAGCAGGAGGAAAGGTACTAGCACAGAGAGATTGTCCACATTGTGTTTTTCACACAGGATCTTTTCATTGAAAAGCCCCTGCAGTTCCTTCCCTCTGATCCAGGCTGGCTGGTGCATGGAGAAGGATCTCTCCAGACACTTTCCCTTTAGATCACGAAAGGAAACGTTAATCAAGCAAAAGATGGGAAATTATGACACCTAGCTGCTAAAGTTCAGCCCCAGTGGCCAAGTCGGAGTTGATCACAGGGTACAGGTGACTATCCATCAAATGACCTATCATAACACACATTAAAATGTCTGGGTTAATCAGGACAGTAGCCAAGAACAATATTTTTCTGCTGACTTTCAGAACAGCAGGTACAAAAGCAATCCTCTTGAAACAGCAGTCTGAGAGCATTTGACACAAAGTTTGATTAACTACACAAAATTCCAAATATGATTTAAACCAAATTATACTATCTCCTTGCTGCACACCACATACAAGATCAAGGATGTTCTGATGTTTTATGTGAAGCAGGGAGGGTATTAGATCTGCAGAGTTTTAGGTGTGAGCTGGAAAATGCTTTGAAACCCAAGCTTAACTTCTGGGTTGCTACCTGTAATCACATTAAAACACAGAAAGTGAGACTGAAGGTTACTATACCACCACCTGATAGTAAAATGGGATCGGTTGCAAGTATCGTTACGACGACTTTGCAAAATACTTTAATGTGGTTGAGGAAGAATATCTTTATGAGGTCGTTATAAATTGCTCCACTTAGTCATTAGAAAAATACTAGTGTGACTTTGTGCTCTGCCTATTTCAAACTTGGCACGAGGAAATGATAAAACAGTTTTATTGTTAGCAGTAAAGACACTTCACATCTGTGAGATTACTTCCTCCTGAGGATCTCCGAGCCATTTCTCCCAAGCCTTGGTGATTAGAGAGTTGCTCAACAGGGCAGGTGTTTATCCTCAGCACCACAAGTGAGGAGTCAAGGCATGGCAGAGCTGCGTGACTCAGGCACACACAGGATGTCATTAATCAGGGCCAGATTAATCAGATCCCAGCCCAGAGTGTTAATCGGAGCTCTGCACTTGCCTCTGTTTCTCCCCAGCCCTAGACCAGGGGCTCCTCCTCACTGTCACACCCAGAAATATTAACTGGGACCAGGTCCCCATGGTGCATCAAGTGGATCTGTGCCTGACAGGGGGCTGTTTCCAGGGTGAAAATGCAGGTTTTTGTCTCGGGTGACAGTTTGCAGGTGAGTGGGCAGCACTGCTGCAGAGGAGGGAGACAAGACTGGTGTCACCAGCTCGCAAGCAACTCACAGGTGCTGTCCCAGAGCTGGCACCATCAGGGTGGCTCAGCACCCAGCGTAGTCCTAAAGGAGGGAATTTTATTAGTACTTATTTTTATGGAGGGAAACCTAGTAGTCTGGAGGGAAATTGTGCCTGTGACAGTGCAAGTCAATGGGAATATCGAGGGTGAGCCTGGGCTCAGCACTGAACTCGGTGACTGTAGCAGGTTGTTAAGGCACATGCTTAAAAGTTTTACTGGAATAAGCCTAAAAGTATCCCGTTTGAATGAAGCATATCTACAAGCATCTGACTGGTAAGGATTTTTTTTCTGCCAGCACGTGAACTAATTATGATCTATAAAAGAAACAACTACAAACACAATTTATTCTACAAAAATAAATAAATCTCTTTATCAATGTCAACTGTCGTTGCCACTGCTGTATGTATTACTACTGCTTTTCGCTTGGAGTGGTTTGATGGAGAGGATCATTATATAATTAAATGGTTATGGATAGAGATGGGCGCTCAGTGCATCAACAAGCTTTGGCAGAGGGACACTCCATTTAGTTGTATCAGTTAATGCAAGCAAATTTCCCAGCTTTGCCCCAGGAAAGTAAAAAAACCCCTCTTTGTCAGGCAAATGATGGATGCGTATAACATTATACAATGAAAGAAGAGCTCAGGATATGTATACAATGGCTTCAGTTCAAAAGAGTCTGCAGCACCAAGCTCAATAATGGAACTTTAAAGTTATATATATGTAAACCAAATGGAAAGTTGAGAAACCTTCCGTCTTAGGTGGATAAACTGTTTACCTAAACAGAAAGAAATGCCATTAATTCTCATAAATGGCAGTACGAAGATGGACAGACTGATAATCCAGGTTGTATCTGCTGAATGAGGTCAAAAGCACGTGCTTGCAGAGCCCTTGAGCCTCAGACACAGCTCACACAGCCCCAGCCAAGCAGCTTGGGCCAGCTCCTGCTCTTTCCAAGCCCAGCTACAAGTACTGAAACACAGACTAATTTCCATGTTTGTGATTTCCGTTTGCAGTAATAGGATATAGGTATGATTCATAACGAGATGTCCAAAGCGATTTTAGAAGATGCTTCAGATGGCACACACTGAGGCTGAGACCACAGGGCTGTCCAAGCGGGGAGGACCGCAAGAGGGAAACATGACACATGCAACCCCAGACATGTCCCTGTGCCAGCTCACCCCATGCCGGGGCTGGATCCTGTCACCCAGCTCCACGCTGGAGCCATGCATCCATGACCCCGTGCTCCCGAGGGCACCACAGCCAGATGTGCAATTCTGCGCACACCAGGGGCTGGGAGGGAAGAAACCGTGTCCTGCGGTTAACTGGGAAGAGTGAAGGATGGTGGTTTTCTTTCCAGTTTCTCTGGAAGTGTCTGTATGGCATTAAGCAAGTTCGTTTCTGTAGCGTAGTTTTCCCATCTGGAAAATGGGAAAGGGGGTAAGACTTCATGAGTGTGTTAGAAAACATAACGCTTTAATGTGTATCCAGTAATTTGAGATCCCAGGATAACAGTGCAGAGAATTATTATTATTATGACAGAAGACATTTTTACTTCTAATGCACAAAGAAAACAAATAGCAAGAGAGTGAGTTTGAAGATCTAACATTAATTTCATTTTTATTTTTGAACTTTCTGATTTTTCAATAATTGAGACCACAGATGTTCAGTTCCATATGTGCAACAACCCAGTTCCAACCCCTTCTGAAAACTGGTTGCCAGCTATGGAGGCAAGTAAGAATATACTAAGCAAAAAACAATGAAACAAAATATTTAAATAAAAAAAAAATGTTGATACTTCTGTAATTCACAATGATTTTCTGAAACCAGCCAGGATCTGGGGAAGCATTTGACAGTGTCTGGGCTTGAAGCCATGGACAGTATCCACTGCTTAGTGTTGTATAATTTACAAACTCCTGTTCTTTCAACAACTACTCAGAAAATGAAATTGTTAAGTAAATATATAGCAGAAAAACAACTCAGAAGAACAGAGCAACTCCTTTATATCATTCAAAAGGTGATGGCCTCTATGAGAGAAAACAATTTTCTGCAGTCTGCCAGAGCTAGGAGAACATCAAACAAACCAAACAACATGAAAGCTATGAAAAAAATTTGCATGCCTTTTTTCACAGTAACCTCCTCTGCAGCGGTATGTGACACAGAGATAGGTCCTTACACGCATCTGCCATCCAGGGAAACAGTTTTCATGTAGCTCTGCTGGGCTCCAATAATATCAGATTACAAAAGTGACAGTAGTTGAGAAACACATTGGAGAAAAGTATGTCTTGTGTTGCTGAAGCTGCTCGTACTACCAGGCTATAGCTTGCTTATTATTTTGGAGACTTTATTTCATCAGTCCCCAGAGAAAGGAAAGAGCTCCTGAATTAGTGGTCCAGAGAGAAGATCTGAGCCAAAACCTAGCTCCCAGGGACCTCAGGCCTACAGCGGTTGCATCCCATCATACCCAGGGGACACAATCACTCTGGAGCAGAGCAATGGGATGGGTGTATTACCTTTCCCACAGCTGGGTCAGGAAACTTAAGAAATTGTTCCTTTATTAAACATATTAGAGACTCAGCCTTGTTTGCCTACTGATATCCTTGAAGGAAGGGAATACAAAGATGAGGGTGTGAATGCTATCTGCTATATCACCACTTTCAGGCTGCTAGGACAGTTTTATTTGCTTTATAGTAATTCATTGCCAACTTCACATGTAAAAGTTAAACACACTTTTTAAATGATAACACTCAAAAGACAGTTTTCAGAAGACAAAAACCACCAGAACACAAATCTCTACTTAAAAGGGGTTAGGTGGAGGTTAACGAAAAGTATTCCCAAGTTTGTTTCTCCTCGCTGTTCCAGTAAACGTGGTGACCCTGGCCACCCGAGGGACATAATGACCTGCACAGCTTTGCCTTAGCAGAGCCTGGGGTGGCATAAGCACCCAAAAGCACATGCCTCATGCAGGCTAGGACCATGCAGGAGCACAGTCCCCCACCTCACCATGGGGCAACTGTGTCCCCTGGGAGCTGTTCCTGTGCTCATCCCGACCTCCTTGTGCTCCTCCCCGCTCCCCACTTCATCCCCCCCAAGCACATGGTGAGACCCTTAATGTCAGTGGGCTTTGGACCAGTCATTAAAAGCTCTGTTTCCTCTAGTGGTGGCAAGACAGCTTAAAAAAGCTTTGCTTAAATGGAGTTATGAAAATATCAGCCACTGATCCAGAAGTTCTCAACAATTCAGTGATGCAAGGTCACTCCTAATTGCCTCCATCTTTCCTATTCTCTCTCCAGAGAATAATTACTTCAAGAAACAAAGTCCTGGTTTATTTTACTAAGATCCAGAAATTCCCTGCTTTTATAACAACAAGCAACTCCCCTCTTCTTCCGCTTTGGACTAAAGAGAATATTACCACTGTCAGTTATATGCTGGGGAACTGTTAACCCTTAACATCCATGTGGTGAAAAAATAAACTGCAGAAATAATCACCTCGTGTTTAGAATTACTAAATGCCGTTAAAATGATTGTTCATTTTGCTTGTTTCTAAAGGGGATGAACAAGATCATACTTCAAAAACATTTATTCTATACATTAGCCAAAATAAAAATTCCCCTGGAACTGCTGTCTTAGAGCAAGTCACAGCATTTCAAAACTTCCCTTTTCATTTTTCAAATGCAAAAGCAAAAGGGATTAAGTTAAAGCAGCCTAAACGCTCAGGTTTAGACAGCAGAGCTATGCTATTCGATCACTGTGCTGGGCTCATAAAAAAAAGCCATCAGGGTGATAACTGTAAATAAAAACTGGAATCTTAGAGTTGGTCCTATAGTAGCTGTTACCTGTCAGAAGCAAACCAAGCAGCCCGCTCAACAGACTTCTCACTGTTACTAACACAGTATCATTATTACTATTGTAGTGCAGTACTGTAACATTAACTATGCAACTAAATGTTATACTGGGCAAAACCAACCCTCATGTAACCTTTTAGGAACAGCTTAGGAACAAGACACAAAGACAACTGCTCCCAGCAAATAGGATCATAAAATCATTTAGGTTGGAAAAGACCTTTAAGGTCACCAAGTCCAACCATTAACCCAGCACTGCCAAGCCCACCACTACACCATATCCCCAAGTGCCACATCTACACGTCTTTTAAATACCTCCAGGGATGGTGCCTCAATCGCTTCCCCGGACAGCCTGTTCCAATGCTTGACCACCCTTTTAGTGCAGACATTTTTCCTAATACCCAACCTAAACCTCCCCTGGTGCAGCTTGAGGCTGTTTCCTCTCATCCTGTCGCTTGTTATCTGAGAGAAGAGACTGATCCCACTTGCCTACATCCTCCTTGCAGGCAGCTGTAGAGACTAAGAAGGTCTCCCCTCAGCCTCCCTTTCTCCAGGCTGAACCTCCCTAGTTCCCCCCATCAGCCTGGTGCCCCAGCCCCTCAGGGTCCCTCTTGCACCGAGGGGCCCAACACTGAGCCCAGGGTGCGAGGGGCAGCCTCACCAGTGCCCAGCGCAGGGGGACGGGCACCACACTGGGCCTGCTGGCTGCACTGCTTCTGATACAAGCCAGGATGGTGTTGGCCTCCTTGGCCACCTGGGCACACTGGGGGCTCACGCTCAGCCAGCCCAGCCAGCCCCCCCAGGCAGTTCCCTGCCCCCCGCCTGCAGCGCTGCCAGGGACTGGGGTGTGACCCACAGGCAGGGCCCAGCACAGAGCCTTGTTCAACCTCATCCAACTGGCCTCGATGGATGATATTGTCCATCCCACACCCTCTTCTTTAAAGCCCTCTATGAAGGCTGAAACATTCTCAGTCATGTCTGTTGTTCAGTGTTTGCTCACAGCTGTTGTCTGCAGCTGTTCTGAGGTCCATAGATCTCTCATGGACATTTTGGTGAAATCATCTGATATTCTGAATTTAAACTGTTTGCATTCTCTCTGGCTGGATGCTGGAAGTGGGACGGACACACAGTGCAGACAGCACTCCAGAGTGCAGCTACTCAGAATCCAGCTTCAGCAATATTCTGCAAAACTACAGAAAAAATCATCCTGACCAAGCTGTGCCAGGTTCCAGAGAGGCTGCCTCAAGTGAGAAATGGTCTCCTATGACCATGAACCTTTAGCAGCTTGAACTGTGCTTCCGTGTCATTCCAGCCATCAGAGTAAGTGGCTTTGCACCTCCAGCTCCAACCTGGATTGGAATAGAAAGTGCCAGAAAGCTATGAAAAAGATTCCTCAGCATTTCTGACAGGGCCACAGGAAGTCCCAAAATCTCGTGAGAAAACCTGTTGCTTGTTCTCTCCTTTTGCTTCAGTATCACAGTGCTGAACCAGAACCTAACATACAGGTACCAAGAAATCCTGAAATAGTGGGAAAATCGAAGGGAGGAGTTTAAGTAAGGAAGAATTCTCTTGTTCCTTTGAATAGACTCCGTTGCAAATTAATTTAATAAATTCTTTCTCTAAATTCCTCCATTTGCAATGCAATTTTGCAGATTCATTAAGTTATTTTAGGGTAAACCATCATGCTCTTAGTGGTCTGCCAGAAGAGGACCCACACAATCTTTGAATCTTATTCATCACCTAGACAAGTTTCCCAGGCATATAAGTCCTGTGAGAGGCTTCAGAAATGAGGATGTGAAGGAAAAGGATACACTCTAATCGAACCACAAGGATCTTGAGGAAATCTTATTTTTACAGGTAAAATGATAATAAAAAACAAAGATTAAATTTCTCAAGATAAATAAAAACAAAATTTGTTGTATTGCAGTCTTAAATTAAACTATATATCAACCAACAGACTGCTTCGCATCTTAACGTGTGTGGAGATTTTGTTTCACAAGGTAACAGTTGATTTAAGAAAAAAATATGAAGCTGTGCAAATCCCTGTCTCTGGTGTTTAGTGCCTTTTTGGTCAGTGCCTCTACTTCTTAAGTGGAATTAACAGACTGGCAAAAAATGGTTAGGCTGAATCTTCAGTGTTGTTTGGAATATTTTGTAAATCAAACACCAGTCTTATTTCCATGTGAAGCTCTCATTTGACATTACAAGCCTTCCTTCTGCTCGAGGCAGCTATCTAGTTTCTGGGCTATAATGGTTTCTTGCATTCTTTTCCCAATCCTCTTAATATCATCCCATCTCTAAATCCACTTGGCAAGTCTGAAGCATAATCACTGTGGTATAACAATACTTTTAAGGGCAAGTCCTTTATTACCTGCCATCAGAACAGACTATATTCTGTTTAATGCCTAAATGCTGCCTACCCCCTCTGTGCTGTGCCCCTCTCCAGGGCCATCACAGCTCCTGAGAGAACAACAATACAACACAGCAGCACTGATATCACAAATTAGCTTTTCCCTGGGTGAGGAAGAAGAGAGGTGTTTATTATGTTTGTCATCAACTACTCTAGCCAGCATTTCATGACAGCTTTTATTAAGAGTAGCCTTCTATATTCTCTTGCTTATGACTTTCTGACAATGCCTCTTTCCAGGATAACACCTTCCATGTGTAGCCTGAAGCCAGAGAAATATTTTTCCAAATAAATTTGATAACAAATCTCATCAACTGATTTGCAGGTTGGGCAAGTATTTTGAAAACCATTTACATCATGTGCCTGGAAGAAATGATCTAAGTTTAAGGTATGGAAGGTGAGGTTTATACACTCCTACAATGGGAGACCAGAGAAATTACAGTTTTGCAGGAGTGGGACAGTGAACACGAACATTTCAGAGCTCTGTACAGATACTAATAATTTTAGCCATGCAGCACCCGGTAAGACAGGAAAGAATCATGATCCTTGCTTAGACTGGGAGACAATAGAGCACACATATGCACAGAAAATCCAATGAGCACAGGAACCTGCAGGAAGGAGGGAACTTGGTCCCTTGCATCAACCTCTTTTTCCATCCTCAATAGCCCCTGCAAGTCCACAATGATTAATCCCTCCAAAGAGAAATTGAGATGACAGGCTGGAGAAACAATGAATTTTTTCAGCAATTCCTAAAATCTAAACTGGCACAAATGAATATGTGTAGGGTCTCCATGGAGAAACCCACAGTTACCTCTTCCCTCTGAGCCCCAATTAACTTTTAACTGTAGACAGATCAGCAGTACAGACCAAGGCCAGTAACTCTTCTCATTCCTGTTGGCTTCTCACTAGTAAAGCCTCACCTGGAGCCACGCATCAGCCAGGGGGATTTTTCCAAGGAAGAGACAGAATTTCTGCTATTTGGTTTTAGCCTTTCCAAAATTCTCCATCTGCTGCAGCTCTGTCTTCACTTCACCACCATGAAGCTGTCAGTCAGCTCATACCCCATGTCCTTATGGCTTTTCTCTGATCCTTCAAAACCATGAAGAAAAAAGCAGCCAGGAGTATGTAAAACCAGCATCCTACTGCACACCCGGTCCATGTGCTGCAGGAACATCTGCAGCATAAGGTCCGGCATCAGCAACCTTGCAAGGACTCATCCAGATAAACATTCTATACAGTCCAAGGAATCTATATAAAAAAGGTCTAAAATGGGGGGAAAAAGGTGTTGATAAAATTGTAAGTGTATTTCAAAATGCTTTTATGCATTACAATGTGCTGCAACTCCAGGAGTATCCCTGATTCAGCTACACCTCTCTATGAAGAATTGCCCGGGGAAAACATACAATTATTCACTATCAGTATTGATGTATTGAACTGGCTGCAGTATTTTCTATAAATATAATACTTTTTTTTTTTTTTTATAGTTAATGGGGTTTTTTTCTTCCCACAACTAGATATCCCTTTCTGTCTTTTTGATATCAGTGAGAACATTTCTACTGCCTATGTTAGGAGCAAGACACCTTTGCTGGTAGAAAATGACTAATGCACTTCAACCGCCTTTACCTTGATGTCCAATGGCAGATTTTCAAGGGCAGATATGAGCGGTGACAACCCAGTTGTTTTGCAGAGTAGGGTACCCATCTCTTTAAATGTGCTGTGAAATTACTATACATGGAAAACTCCCTATGGCTGGAATATGTAGTAACACCACAAACACTGTTACTTGCAGAGCATATATTTTCCTAAATATTGAAGCAAGATTTTCACCCAGGGTAAGTCACCATATGGCAGTCTGCATAGAGACACTCCCAAGGATGCCCTGGAGTCAAAGCAAAGGTTAGTGGAACAGATCCACATTGCCGTTTTCATCTGAGACAAAGGTTTGTCTGTGTAAACATCATCTTATTGCACGTATTAACAGCATTGCCACTTCAGTTGGAAAACGCTGTGTACTATCTACAGATAAACCAAATATTGGCCTACCTTTGCCAGGAACATCACCTTCCTGGAGGTGACTCTGCACTTTCTGTGCCAGAAGAGCAAATTCAGGATGCCCGCTGCACAGCTGATTGCCTGCATGCAAATAATCCTGACCAAGTTTTGTCCAATCTGCCTTTGAAAATTATTATTTTACTATTAACAAACATGCAGGTCAAAAAGGTTGTTGAGATTAAGTATTCCTTTCAGGGTCAGTCAGTCTTCAAGCCAGGAAACACCATCACTGGTGTAATGGTCTTTTATGATTTCCTGGAAGACCGTCTTATCACAGTTACAGTTTGTGAAGACAGTGGACTTTTTACCCTCTGATATAAAAAGGATAATACATACTCAGCGCAAACTTCAGCCTGTTCAGACTAGGTAAAGCAGCACATCATCTGCCCATCTACTTTTTTCCTATCATTTGAATTTTTAGAGCATGTATCAAGCTTTACTCAATGAATATAAGAAAGTTTCTGCACTTTGTTTGACCCTGCTGAACTTTGCAACACTGACTTCTCAACACCCCTGCTGAAAAAAGCCACTAAATCTTACAAACTATCTCTTTGTTGTCTCTTGCTTTTTCCCAGCCCCTCCTTCCAATCTTACCAAGCCAGTTGAGCTGCACTTTTCACCTCCTCTGTTGACATGAAATGAAGTAATCACATTTATTTGAATATTCACTACAGATCTTGCCATCATCTCAGTTTATTAGCCAAGAAGATAGTGTTTCAAGAGCAAGTCTTAAAACTTTACAGCATGGATCCACTCACTTGCTAAAAGCAAAATAAGTGAATTAAAACCTCAATTCATAAAGCAAATAAATGTCATGTAGACACACCACTGAAGTCAAGCCATGAAAGCTAATGAGCCTGCAAAACAGAAGTACAGAGCCTGAAAATGGTCCTAAAGCCATCTTCAAAAAACCCCAGGTAGCTGTGGAGCACAGACTCCAATTCACTCATTCACCACAGGGAAACAGGGAAATCCACGGGCATGAACAACAGCACTTCCAGCCACGCACAAATGGGTTTGTGAAATATATACCACCGTATGTAAGTCTGCATGCACGTATGAAAACAAACACAAAGGAAGAAATAGCTACAGCCTTTGGGATGCAGCGGGTTCTTGTATCTGCTGTGGGTTAGTTTACAACTTTATTTTTTAACCATTTCCCCTGCCATATTACTGATCTTGGGATGTAAAAATCACTACGCTTCCCTAAACACACACACAAAAAAAGAGAGAGAGATACGGAAATTTAGTATTTCCCTTGCTCCACAGGCATATGCATAATATGTGCATTATACATAGCATATTTTGAAACCGTGGACTTTAATTTCTGCAAATTTAAATTACGCTTTATATGGGTAATGATGGGCATTTTCTTTGAGTGAAACATTGCTAACTTTCTCTGCCAGTTCCACTTAGTCCATCTCAGTGGCTCAGTGCGCTGAATGAAGGCTACCCCTTCTTAGAGAAGATGTGATTCAAAGCAAGCAAGAGGAAATCAAATTTTAAGCACCTTTGGAGAACACAAGAGAAAGGGCATGACCTTGATTTGTATCTGTTTTGAGGACAGAGGATTCAGTCTTTCAGTCTGTTACTAAAGCATTTTCCTCATTTTCTAAATTTACTGAGGAGTTGTTAAGATAAGGACAGGGAACATGATGAGAGGCAAGGCTTTTTCCCCTAATAAAAGAAGTAAGTGTCTTTCCAGCTGCTCTCTTTTTAATATTGTGCAGAAAACCTGGTCAGAATCTGTAGCTACAAGAATATTTCTGCAGTCCCTCAGGGGATTTGAGGCCAAAACACCTCTTTTGAGTACAGACTGATGGAATTGAGCCTCCAGGATCCAGTCACTAGCAAAGCTCGAGGATGCTGTGCAGCTTCCTAGAAAGAGGATGAAAGGTTAAAAGCCTGTTGACAGATGACTTTGGGAAGAAGGGATTGTTTTCCTTCTGGAAAGATGGCATTAAGAATAATTTTTTAAGAAAAATGTTTGGACTGCAATAGCCTGTTGAGGTCTACAGTCCATGATGAAACTTCAGCTCTCTCTTACTATGCTGAAAATCTGCTCTAACACGGCTGGTCTGAAAATGCACATGATGGACCACATAAATTGTTTGTCTCCTATAAAAACTCAACAGGCTTTCCAGTTTCATCTTTTTGGTTTTAATCTTTTAAAAGCATGTTCAGATTATATTCATTTCATTTGATTTTAGTGAGTTGGTGCTCTAAAATAAATGGTCTGTGTGCGCACACACTAACACATGTGGAATTCCTTTTCAGTAATCCTCAAAGAAGCTTTTGATTTTACTTCTGATTCACCAAAAAAAATGCGCCAGTGAGCAAGTGAGATGTGCACAGGGATTTAGATGGCTCCAAGGTCACCACATACATTTACATAGGAAACATATGGCTATGGGAAAACTCTCCACTTGGCTGTAAATGGGTTCCTTGAGGTGTTTTCACAGAATCTGATTCTCAAATGGATAAAAATCCAGTGAAGCAAAGGCCAATTGGAAGGAAATGGTATCTGAGTTAATAAGGCAGCCCATCAGCAGCTTAGCTACACCATCCCAGAGGCAAATCCAAAACCCGCAGCTCTGGGGATTGATCACACTGGAGTCAGCGAGGGTTTGGTGGCACCCAAGGGGAAATCCTCATCCACCTTCCAGCACTGTGGCCGTCCTTGAGGATGAAAAGGAGGCAAAATGTGTTGCACGGACAGCAACCACCATGTTGTAGGGCAGGCCTGTGTCCTCTCACAGCAGGGGAAGCCTTTAGTAGATGCAAAGGGCACACAGGGAGGAGAGGAGCTGGAGGAGGGCTTTCTGCTCCTGCACAAGTCTCAGTCTCACCTGGCACTGTGAGAAGGGCCACGCGCTGAGCATGGGGCTGAGGACACTCCTCATCCCACAAGGCTGGGAAAGCAAAACGTCTCCTGTGCCCCGTCACAGAGCTGCACCCTGCCCAGCACTGCCATCCACGTCCCGAGAATAAGAGGAAAGCTCCAGCTATTGTCCGGGTCCTGAAAGTGTATTATTAGAGAAGAATAAGCCTGAAATGCAACAGCTTTTTGGTGAAGGAAGCTTCACGTGACTCATCCATCACAAGCTTTATTATTGCTTCAGACCCTACTGCAGGTTTACAACCAGATGTTTTAGGGGCCTTGCATTTTTCCCGTGAAATATTCTCTGCACCGTGTTTAAAGTTGACAGGCTGGTAGTTGTAAAGTCAGCCATAACAGTCAAAGCTGGCAAGTTTTGCCTCAACACGATAAAAAAGTCTGTTATTAGTACTTTGTGATTAATGATTGTATATTACAAATGTACATTAATAAGTATAATATACTCTCAGTATTTTATTGCTGCTTTTATGATATGACAGGCAAACCTATGAAAGCATATTTAATGCATTCGCACACCCATATTGTGTGTGTAATTTACACAAACGTAGGGATGACTTAAAACGCATCTAAAAAGGACACAATCAAGGTTGGTAGGACTTCAGCGTAACCCATATTTTTATTATGGTTCTATCTCCTATGGAAAGATTTTTGCATTTTTCCTAGTCTCTAAATTTCTGCAATTTAGGGCAAATGAGGAAGGGAGAATTAAAAAAAAAAAAAAAAAAAAAAAGGTGTTGGAAGAGTAGCCTTGTGAGAAACTCCCCAAACATGAAGAGGTGGCTGGAGTCTCAGGCAGGGGAGAAGTGGCAAGGGAAATGCTGTAAGGGAGCAATATTAGTGTCTAGTTCCCAAGAGTAGAACAAGCAGAATTAAAAATTGTTTTGAGTTCCTTTAAGCACCATTGCTTTGCTGAGCTCAGACACAGACAGCGTTTGGCAACCTGCACTTGCTTGACTGGCCACCACTTGCAGCTGAGGCTCATAGAGAGAGTAAAGCAGCAAACAGGAGTATATTGCACCAACCAAAACCTTTATATTAATTCTCAACTTTACCGGCTCTGAGCCAAGTTTCCAGGCAGCAGCAGCAGCTCCTGCAGAAGGGAAAGTGCTCTGATGGTCTCCAGAGGACGTTGGCTGGTGCAGAGGCTCCTGCAGCCCCTAGGAGGAGCATTCTGCCAGCCAGCTCCTTCTGCCTTCACACCTTCCCACGTCCAGAGCAAGGACCAGCTCCAAACCAGGCTCCTCCAACTACTTTTTCCAGCATTTACCTATTATTGCTTTATGCGGGTACGCGATCAGCTGTCAGCATTCTCGGCAGGTACTGTTCAGGCCTTTGTAATTTCTTTTCCCCTTTCTCACATGAAAACAAAAGTCAAAAGAATCCAGGTTTTGGCCTGAGTTTCATGCCTAACTTCTCCCTGCCCTGTTTACACAGCCATCACCCTTTCGGTGCAGCGGGAGCGGAGCTCTGCTGTAGAGAGATTATCGCAGGATCTTTTGGGGGCAGGAGTATCCAAGTAGAGGAGGGTCTGAACCTGCCCCTGGGCTGGCACTGACCGTACATCCAGAAATGGAGAGCAAATGCCCAAATCCATTTCTGCAGCGTGTCCCAGGAAATCAGTGCAACAATCCCAAGCTCAAGTTCAGCAGTAGCTGGCTGATGGCTAGAATCCTGAAGGCAGCAGGGTTTTTTTCTCCCCTCCCAATTGTTTCACATAAGACACAATTCTCCTTCCCCGGTATGTCAAAAGACATCATAATAATTCATTGACACGCTGTTAAAAGAATAACGTGTTTCGAACATCTGGATAAATGCATATGCGTGTGTGAAAGGGGCACCCCGGGCAACTGGATTTGTTAGCACCAATTTGCCAGGGCAAATTCCTGACTGTAGGAACAGCAGATATTAATAGATACATCCACAGCTAAACAAGTTTCTGGGTCAAATACCCCATGTTTCAGAAATCTTTGTTCTAAGTTTATCTGTGTCCTATTAGGATTCCTCCTAATCAAAGATACACGTATAGTTAAGAATGCAAGAGAACAAAAGAAGCTTGAGGGCAAACTAAACTGAATTAAAAAGAAGAGAGGGCCCCATGCAACTCCTTACTCAGACTGGGGGCTAAGTAATTTAGGAGTATTTTAATTTAGAGAGAACCTGTCCAAGAACAAAGGTGGATGCGAGCTCGACAGGGGCCACAACCTATACACTACAATAAAGCTGACAGCATGGTCTACTAATAAACGCTGGCAAAGGCAGCGCTTTTTTCACGTTGGGAGTTTTAAGGCTTTGCTGTCTTTTAAAGGCAGTGTTCTTCAATGAATGGAACAGAGCGGTTAACGCATGCCTGGATCCAGCGCCTGTGGATGCTGTGCAGGATATGTCCCACATTCAGCAGGATTCACGCCAGTGGCAGCTGCCAAGCTCAGCCCTGGCATGGTAAACTCAACTTTGCTGGAAATTTGGAGCATTCTAAGTGGTGAAAAAGGCATTCATTTAAACTGAAGCAATCTCTGAGACATTTGTCTTTAAAGGGAGGAATAGACCCTGTTCTTACATGGCATGTTCTCTCTAAGAATTTCAATTTCAATCAATTTCTACATTATTAATTCAGTCAATCACACAAACACCTCAAGCACTCAGTGCATCCTTTGATTACAGATGAAAAAACACATGTACAGAGCCACATTTTTAAAAGCACCTTCCTTTTGTGAGCTTTCTGCCTCTAGTCAGCACTGACATTGCCAGTGATCTGACCCAGCAGCTCTCAGTTACAGTCCCTGCAGGAGTCAGATGCTCAGCTCTGCTAGAAAACAGATCACGTGGAAAAACTTGGTGGCAACTTCCGAAAACTTGAGCTCAAGGGACTTATGCTGTAGCATGCAAAGGAGCCGGGGGATAGGATGTTTTACTCTTAAAAACTGTTATAAAATCCATTTATAACCTCACAGGAGCAGCTCATTTGTTTCCAAAAGAGGTGATTATCCAGGCCAGCGCAGGAGTTCAGTGCTCAGCTAGTAAGGATGAGCTTGCATAAACCATACCCAACTTTGATACAAATTCAAATAAGCTTTTGGGCTTGGGGTTTTTTTTTTTAGTTTAACATTTAGATAATTCCTTTCTACTCCAGCCCACTTGGGATAACACGACTGGAGCAATTTTCTACCAGTTTGGTTTCTATTCAACAGGAGTACCTTGCTAGTGACAACAGAAAATCCAAGTAATAATTAAATAATAGTACACCTTGGATGCAAGAATAAGTTCACGGGGGACCAGGACCCTTTGATGTTGCAGGTTTGGCCAAGTCCTTGCACAACAGTGCTCTGCGGATGCTCTCCAGAGGGACTGTGGTCTGCACAAGCGACAACAGTCTTGAATGAAGGTGTATCCCTGTGCTTCTTTCCGACACGATCAGTGTACATTTAACATTCTAAAATCCCAAACAACAATGAGCAGCCTTTCTTCACCCAGTTCACCTCAGAGACATGTCGGCTTCAAAGCACAGATGGGTCATTAACATATGACTGTTGTTGGGCATAAATAACCCAAAAAATACCTAACACAGCTGGAGTCGAGCACATTCTGAAACACTGAAAACAAAAGAGGCAAACTTATCCACCCCATAATTTCTGCAGTCAATGGAAGCTGCTGAGCAGCACTGAGAACTGGGCTGCCTGTTTAGACACAGAAAAATAGTTTATAAAACCTAACCCTTAGGTAGTGAATTTGAAAGTAGTCATTTTAATCTCCCCTCACTTCCGTTTCTCTCCTATAAAAGACCAACTTATCTATACAGCTAAATACAGCGAATGCTAATGCATGACATTTTGATGTTGAGAAATATAATATCTGTAAAGTGCCTTGGAAATGTCAGCTGGAAGATGCTGGAAGAAAGCAAAGCCCTACCCTTGTTTTTCCAAGGAGAAAATTCCAAATTCTAGGCAATTTGCCCAGTCACGACATTTTAGGCAAATTGCCACTGGAAAACATTTTGTGCCATCCTGAATCGGTTTTCCCTGGGATGGTTTTAACACAATGCCAACTCTAAGCTACCACAAAATGAAGGCTTGCCTTGTTTCCTACACAATGTCTGTGATCCACCCAGTTGTCCTGCCGTATTTTAGCAGTTTGCTGTTACCCTGTAGATGAGAATTAGCAGCTATAAGGGAGCAGCCGTGCTGCCGGCTGTTCGAAGGGCGGCTGAAATTCCAGTGCAGTCACCCCTGCTCTCGGCCAGGTGCAGGAACCCATCCTTTCACAAAATACAACAAAAAGTCTTGTAATAACATTTCCTGAGTACAACCCAGGGACCATTTGGGAAGAACAGTGTGAAGTCATAGAGGTAGTATTACCTATAAAATGTGTGAAATATTAATAAAGGCAATATTTCTTCATCACGTAAAAAAAAAAAAAATCCCACCAAGAGGTATATCGCTATTTAACTGGATAGCCACATGCCTAGGTACAAAGTGTAAATCTCAAAAAACCCCCACTGTTTTCTACAGATCAGCAGAAGGACAGACGTACTTGTATCTAACATCACACTTTGATTTGTCATGACTTAGAGGCAGGTCCATCAAACATACAATTTTGTCATTAGCAGTTCATTGACTTTGACTGCTTCTCTCTTGACTAAATGACTGACCAGATGGTTATGCCATAGAGATGGGCAGTGGATGAGAATGAACTCTGACTCATTTAAATTAAGTCTAATATTTATTGTCCTAGGCCAGCAATGGTCTTGGGAAGTACTGCCTTTGACCTGCTGTGTACATACAATCATATACATGGAAGAATTGTACAAAATAGAGCCTGGATTGTTTATAAGATAAGCCAGTTCCTCTGAGGATAGGGATTCATATCACGGAAGATTAAATACAGATAAACCTCCTGAAGAATTTCATAAATTAACCAAGATTAGGATAATTATGATGCTACACGTATTTTCTATCAGTTGCCCAGTAGAGAAAGATTAACTTAAGAAACAGATAGCAGTCAGTATTAGCCTGCCAATCACTCTGATTTTGCTAATGAATAGATCATATTGAACTAATGCCGACCTAAAAACATGGGTATATTTTTAGTAACCAGTTTATGACCTATGTGGACACTACAGAGAAAAAGACTCCAGTCATTCTCTCTGCCCTTATGCTGCTTTTTAATTTTGGCGATTCCCATGACTTTTAATACCATTTCTGTGTATTATCGGTTTTAGTTTAAGTCTCTGGTGCTGGTTTCTGTAGAGTCTGGGGTTAATAATTCCAGCTGACTGACTACTGCAGGGCATATTACATTCCTACACTTGTATCCATCATCTTTACTTTTTTTTGATTTAATGAACACAACCTGATCAACGCTTTTTTTGCACAAATCTTATGTTACAAAAATAGAATTAAACATTCATTTTGGGTAGAAATTAGCTAATAAAAAAGCTTGTACAAAATTAACAACCGAAATATTAATTAATGTGCAGTTCCATGGAAATAACAGAAACAACCTTAATTCCCACACATGCTCTGCAGGCTGGGCCAAGCCCGGCACTGTGGGCAGCGTGGTGTCACCCAACCCTGGCCAGGCTGTCCCTGAACTTCTGGGACACCTCTCCCACACACCCCCATCTGACTCCTCTTGCCAGTGCCCAGCCCACTCCTGCTCACACCCGCAGGGAGGAAAGCATCAGCCCTGAGAGGATGACCCATAGTATTAGAGGGAACAACAAGACCCCTTGCTCTGAGGCTGGCCATGATCTCACTCACTTTACTATCCATCTGCCACTAAAAGCATATATAAGAATGCTTTCTTGCTTTTTTTTATTTTTAATCAGTCCACAAGATTGGCATTTGCATGCCCGCACACTGGAACCAGCGCAAGGGTACTGCTCTGTTTCAGCAGTCTTTGCTTGTTGCTAAAACCCTCTTAATTGCTGAATGCTAGGCGTTAATGCTGGACACACACAGCAGGCTCCCAAGTCTGATACTGGACTGAAAGGGCTTTTTTTCTCCTCTTCTTTGACCTGCACCAATGCACTGTGAGCAATAAAGCTTACTGCAGAGAACCTCTAACATTATATTAAATCTTTGCAACACTGCATTTCTCACGGTCGCAGTAAGTTTGATGAGATTAGAAAATAAATCGGACTGTAGTACATGTTCACCATCAAAGAACATAAAATGGCTTTACCTGTACATTGGTAATAAAAAATATTAAATAAATTCTGCTGACCTAATTTTTTAATGTGCTCATAGTTGGCATTATATATGTATACCCACACAGGCACATTTTTCATATATTTAACCAGTAATAACTTTTATCACCACAATTTTGCTATTGATTGCTTCTTTAACAGCAAAATGCATCACAAACAGAAATGAATGAAGCTGTCGGGAAGAAAGTTCTATAGTAGCTTTACTGTCAATTCCCATCATAAATAACCATGACATCATATGAGTCTTATCTACGGGTTGCTGTTACTGATCAATGGCATCACTCTAGTAGTGTAAATAGCTTCTAATGTCCCATCTTCCACCTTCAAATAGATTCTGATTATTTATGATGGCTGTTAGGTTACAAGTCTGAGCTGCGGTTTGGATTTATTTTCTACTTACAGCTGCTGTGGATTTCAAGTTAGATAGGATTATTTTTTAGTTAAGATGATGAAATGGGATAGAACTGTCATGGAGCCTAGAAAAACCTTCATCTCATTTACTCTCTGTAGCAATTTGACTGTGAATCCAAAGACCTTAAAGGCTTTTCATTAAATAATTCAAAATGTTAAAACAAAGAGTCCTGCTTACTTTTGCTAGGTTCAGCACAGCCTAATCAATTTACAGTTAAAAAGAAAAGGAATGATATTTTTCCTTGTTACTAAACTACAAAGGATTTTCATTATATGCAGAACCGTATAACATAGCCTTACAAAATTGTCATGAAAATATACCAGCCAACAGAAAAATCTACTTGTCAGCTTTTCCCATGGTGATCATGAAAAAACTAATGATGTTTTACTCACTCACTCAAACAAAAACTACTCACCCTCGGGCTAGTCGATATTTGGAAGGATGATATAATCTCTATATTTCTTATGATAATGAAAGGCTTGTCTGCCTGACTACAGAGCTCCAGACATTTATTTTTTTTAATATCCATTGCATTCTCATACCCCAAAATGGTCCTTATAATTGAGAACCGAGGCACTGGACGTACAGAACAACAGCACATTGGGAAACAAATGCCCATAGATTTCCACTTACCACAACAGAATAGAGGAGTCAATGGCACGTTAACTAATTCATTATTTAAATTTCCAGAGTCAAGTTCCTCTCTTGCATTAGATTTAACAAGCACACTAAGTTGAGGGGTGTTCTGGAAAGAACGGGTCATTTTTCCCAGCATCAACAATAATTAATAAATGGTTAGTGTTCTCTAGCTCGTTTGTCTAAAGGAAACACCCTAGTGACACTGAGGGGAAAATCAATAAGGATAAAAATGCAGCAGTGATAAATATTCTGCTACTCTTATCCTTTGGTGACCTTCTGAGGGCTTTCAGATTTAAAGACTCATCCCACTAGAGTCTTTTATTCCTCTTTACCATAATTCATCAGTTAATATGTAACTCCGAGCTGGTTACAACTTATCTATTAACGTCTTTTATGCAATAGCAATGCATAAGCCTCTCAGTGGAACAAACCTGATACATTTTTTTAGCTTCCTTCATGGCAACTTAGTTGTGAATGATAAAAACCTCAAGATGGTATTTGGTGTGATAACCTGACAATGCAAAGATATTTGGGTTTGGCCTGAAAGAATCCAAAACACGCTCCAATCTTTGTATCTGGGTGACAAGCACTTATTTTTCCATCCAGTATTTCCTCCTTAAGATTGTTCTGTTTGGTGAAGAGCTGTTGTGCTTATAACAGCGCACACCTCCTAGCACTGCCTTGCCTCAGTTAAAGTGTAACCACAGCACCAGGGGTCACCTGGAAATGGAAAGTCTTAAAAACAAACCAACAAAATCACCGTCTGGGCTGGAGGGTTTCTAAAGGCATTTTAGTAATTACCAATAAAAACCTGATGGCACTTCTCCAGTCGCTACTATTGTTGGGAATTACAAAAGTACGCGATGATAGCATCGCTCTCGCGTATCCCTTCTCCCACCCACAGCAGATTTTCCCTTTTTTTTTTTTTCTTTCCTGACGCTATAAGCTGTGTTTCTTATGCCTTAGGTAAACCTAAAGCCTCGGTGGGGAGAAGGAGGGAATGTGGCTGCTGGGCGCTGACAATAGCTGTTTTGTCACCGCCAGGCACTGGTGGCCATCAGGAAGTGGGGACTAGTCCAGCCACTTGATGCCAGGGTGGATGATTTATTGCCTAGTGTCTTCGGTGGCAATTGGACCCCTTCCCGCTGTCACTCACGCCTTGCAAAGATTTGGTCCTAAAGAAGAGGTTCCCCCCTGATCTAAAGAGATTACAATGCTTGTCATAAAGTGTCTTTTAGTGGAGGGAAATGGGTATGAAAATGGGTAAAGAAAGGAAACAATCGGAAGAGGAGAGAAGATGGATGTTCTGTAACCTTTTCTCAGAGACCCATTTCTTCTTCTTTTTCTCCTGTCTTTAGCAGGTTTTTGTTTTGGCTGATGACAATGCGTAATAGCCTGATAAATTGATTTTGTGAGTCCCCTTTCTCATCTCTTGAGAAGACACTAACTCGTTGGGACTTCAGAGGGCTCTCGGAGGCAGGAGACAACAATTAGTTTGTTGGGGATGTCAGAAAGGAGCTTCAAAGTTTTGCCAGGAAAAATCCTTTCTGACAGATCAGTGCTGACAACATTGGCAGCTGCTAGGAAAAGTGAAGCTGGAAACTCCCTCTGACTCTCAGGAGCAGGGAAAGATTGCAGGACATTAACTCTGTACAGTGGGTCGGGTACCGGTGCTGCTGCTTTTCACTGAAGCATATATGGCAATAACTGAAGCTTTCCACCAGATGAAAGAAGAGTAAGAAACATAAAAATCAAAAGTTCTCAAGTTTTTTTTAGAAAACCTTAATATACAAGCTTTAAAAATTGCCACAAAATCAAGAAAACACACTATAGCAAGATATGCTTCTCCAGAGTTGAAATGAGTGGTAAGAACTCAGCACAGGAATATGGTTTTATGTTTTAACAGTGAATCTTCAAAACGGTCAATGATTCTATTTTTTTCCCCTCTAAAACCAGGAAAATCCTTCATGACTTTTGACAGCAGTTACATGCCAAAAACAACTGCATTGAGCTGTGTCTGTGTGCATCCCGTTACAGGAAGCCCTGTGGAAGAGCTCTGTGTATAAAACCTCCCTATTTTAACAATCTATCTTAATTTCCTTAACCTGAAATAAAAAGATCAGCCACTTACTTAAGGTAAAAGCACTGGTCAGTCCAGGCTTGCTGAAAATAAGCAGGTAGTACCATTTTGTTGATAGATCACAGATCCAAAGACAAGCTATGTTTTCCTGTAATCACGGGTTTTTGGAAGGAAGATCTGACAACAAAAACTGGCACAGGCTTTGTGAACCTCCAGAAAAGAATCTCAGGACAATTAGTCTCTATTAAAT
>JAVJGI010000003.1:24314586-24388003 GCA_035590275.1 Ibycter americanus | reverse complement strand
AGATCTGACAACAAAAACTGGCACAGGCTTTGTGAACCTCCAGAAAAGAATCTCAGGACAATTAGTCTCTATTAAATCTCTATTAAATTGATAGGTAAACATTACGCAATTCAATTGCATTCCTGTAGAAGTGCACTGCACATGTTTATATGGATCCTGGTTCGATTGCTGGTTTCTTCATGTATTTTATGAAACACAAAGATACATGTTTTGTTTTGCTGTGGTTAATATGCATTTTTTCTGTTAGGCAGAAGACACTTGATGTTGTGCTTGCTGGTAAACAGCGACATACAAACACACAGTCTCCAGACTCTTCTGTGCTATGATTTAAGTGGAGATCTCAGAGAAGCAGAAGTTGCTTTTACTTTAAAATTTCGAGAAAGGATAAATACTCAACGCCAATATACCTATGTGATAACATGATAAATCAATAAGAATTTATTCAGAAGACTTTAGAAATCTTTTGTCTTTATCGTCTTATTCCCCAACATGCATATTTGACACAGGATGGTACCTACATGCATTATTGCTTCCTCTGTTTATTTCCTTGATAAACTGCAGTGAGCTGGGAATAAATCATGTCATGTCAGTCCTGATTCTGCACAAAGAAATCTTCCACTGAACAGCAGTTATTTTAAAAGGAAGAGGAGGGATGAAGCGTATTGATAAGGAACTAAAACAGACCTTTTAAACTCGGGGAGAAAAGGAAGTGTTGTACATTCAGTAGTTACAGCCAATTTCACGAGTGTATAAATTGCTTTGCCAAAAATCTCTTTAGGTGCATTAATACTGCGGTAAAGACACAGCGCTGGAGTAATAATTGCACAGTCATTTGCTAGCTTTTAAAATCACATCAGTCCAAACAATACCACCCTGAGTTATATCCTGCTAGGAGCAGCCCATTAATATAACACACAACAAACGTACAGCAGATCCTGGATAAATCCCAGATTACTGTGAAGGTAAGACAGATCTGTATGCAAAACCCAGCTTGAGAGCTGCAGACTAAAAGTTAGACCCAGCAGACACTTCTCAGTCCATTGGCTGTTTCGAGTTGCTGTTACTGGGTGGGATAGAAGAATCGGCGTATGTGGGAAAAAATGCTGTTTGAGTGGGAGAGAAAATATGTTTTTTTCTTTCAAAGATACACTAGAACTCAATCAGGCTATTAATCAAATAGATAAAACTGGCACTTCAATCCCTGCCGCTAACAGAACTCCATGCAGTAACAAAACCTTCTCAGCACACCAGGAGACTCTTAAAATTCAAGCACTCTCAAACTTAGCAGCACCCCTGAGAGCCACAAATTGAGAGAAATTAATTCTGTGCCTCTGCACCCCTCAGTACCAGGAGAGCTGAAGTAGGTCAAATGCAAGTTAATCTCTTAAATTCCACTTTTGTACATGGATGTTAAAGCAGCCATTACTTTTGCGCTGGCAAATATCTCCAGGCTAAAGTGCAGAACTTTAATAAACCATAACAGGTCAGTATCGAATATAATTCCAGCTGAAAATGCCTGAAACTTTTTTTTTTTTTTTTTTTTAAATTTTAGCATTGTCCTTTTAAATGACCACCCCATGCATCGCTATAGCAACCACGTCTTAAAAGTTTAATTTGCACCTAAATTACCATTTGTAATAAACACTTCATTCTTTTGGAATTAATAAACGTGCATGTATGATAAAGCAACTTAATTTTTATCTCAGACACACAACAATGATGCCAAATAAAATAGTGTGTTAAAGATGCTGCTGAATTTGTTACCTCAGGAGAGAAGTAAACACATTTTAATGGAAACAGTCCTGCCCCTGCAGAACAAAGCAATAACCCCCTTCATATAGCAACACCTATGTCAAGAGATGTCTAGCAAAACTGAAATGTTCTAGCCCCCATTTCAGTCCACATTATGTGAAGATGGATCAGGTGTAGATTTACAAAGTGAACAGACTCTTTTGAAATCCAGTCTGGACTCTTTACTGACAAAAAATACCAACATTGTATTTTGATTCCTCCTACCAATACATCAGTCCTGAGTGCCTAACTTTTAAATTGCTTTCCTATGGAATACCCTCCATGTGTAGGAACACAAGAGGCTGGTGTTACTGCTGTTAAAACCAGTGGCAACAGTCTGCCTTGATCCACAGTCACAGTCTTAGCCTGCATAAATCCACCCACAAGGTATAAGCAGCACCACGCTCATCTCAGACAACTGGTCTAATGCAATCCCAAGTTTTGAGGTCATATACCTCCATCAGATCTCACACACAACTCCTGCTGATGCCAAAGGGACTTGCATGCACGGGAGGAGTGTGTTAGATTGCCCACAGTGGCTTCCTTTCTCCTGCGAATTCATCCATGGGTGACATTCCTACAGACAGTAGCAATTTCTTGAAAAAGAATATAATTCTGTCCTAAACATACCAGATTTACATTAAAAACCTAGCAGAGAGTCACGTAACTCTAGGTCAAAATCATACCTTAGTATGAGCTTGCCATTACACATTTCTCCCTGCTCCTAAAGTATCTTCAGAAAATGCACCATTTGTCAGAAATTTCAGCCAACAATCCCCATTTCCAGTGTCAATCGAAATTCAGTAACTGTCTACAGAGGGTTGAACACCTACAAGGAGAATAATCACCAGCAAAACTTCTCTAAAATATTTGAAGAAAAGAAACAAGTCCAGTGCTAATGAAAAAAATGAATTAAATCAAAATAAACTGCAAGAAAGGATTTTTTTTTAATGATATATACCGTTGGCTTTTTGAAATATTGCTTAGATGACTGTGATAATATAATGCTAAAACTCTGCTTCTACATGTACAGCCCACACATGCATAGGTAGCCACAGATTTATTGCTATGATCATATGTTAGACAGTTGTGTTGATTCTTCCATGTCTTTAGAAGCAAGTAATAATGACAATTTTTGGAGGTAATAAAATTTCACGTGTCTCTTGTATTAATGTGTTTCTATCACTAGCTTCTTAGACACATTTGGAAACAATCAAGCTCTTATTTTAAGGAGCCTTAAGATAAGGTACCTGTGAGCTCTACACTTGGGGTAATTGATCGCATTTGTTTCCTGTACGTAGGTTCGACTCCTCTTTCCCTTAAACTTGGCATGTTTCTCATTACCCTATGCCTTGTTAGCCTAGTAGAAATGTTCTACCGTGGTGAGTGAAAACAGGACGATACTATTACAAACCACATCTAATCAGGGGTGGCAGCCCTTCTCCATCTCCAGGAACTTCAGGACCCGTAATGCTTTTCTGCAGAGCCCTCCTAGGGATGGAGGTATGCACTGCTCTTCTGCTCAATGGGTTCAGCAGCACTTCTGGCCTCCAGGCTGGAGCCCTACAAAGCAGTTCTGCTTCAGAACAGGATCACAAGCACCAGAAAAAGATGTGAAGTGTACCATGTTTGGTTTTGCTTCTGATGATGGGGAAGTGTTAACTCTTCAAGGTAGATTCTGGAAGCATCTTTTGCCTTATTTGTCAGATGCCACATAGTAACATTTGTCTGCAAAGGGGTTTTAAATTTCAGAATACAACAGTATTTACTTAAAAACAGCTTTGTTATCCATAGCATTAAAAAAAAAAAAAGCCATTACTCTTTCTTATAACAAAAGAAAAAACTTTGGCTTTTTCATGATCTGTCTTTACATATGGTTTATAATGGTACTGTTGGAGTGGATCGTACTCTGCTTACGTTAAAGTGGTGGTGCTACATCTATTTTTTCCCAGCAGAGAATTTGTCCTCATTTATTTTGATTGAAAAACTGCTGTTATGTTACATTGTAAATGGACTGGTCCTGTTGCATGAAAAATACACTGTGGTGTATTTTTAATTTCCTCTTTCTTCTTTGCATTCCTTCTCCCCCTTTCCTACCAACGGTCAGAACAAGAAAACTTGAGCATTTACCAGAAAGACAGAGAAGCAACTCTACCTCTAAAACTCAAACCCATGCTTGTACATGAACCAGCAGGGAAGATTTTAATCAGGCCTTGCTGGCTCTGAGAAATCACCTATGTATGGCACAAAAACTGCTGCAGGAAGAGAGGCTGGGAGGAGGCAGGCTTCAGGGGTATTTCATTTGACTTGCTATAGACTTGTTTCTTGTAATATCTCATTTAAAGAGCCAGGGAGATTTTACCTACTGAGAAAATAACCTATAACAGCCTTTAAAACTCTTGCAGCTGGCCAGGTTTGGTATTCCAAGGTAAAAGTCTTTTGCCACTAAGGGAGCTGCAATGCTTTCACTAAGTGATGCAGAACATGTTGCTTATATTCAGAAACCAATGTTGAAGCTTTTCTTAGCAGTGCTATCTTCATCTCACTGAAGTTAAAATTCAGAATTGGCTACCACTGAAATATTTCAGTTTAGCAGAAAGCAAATACTTCATTAGGGAAATGTTATGCCCAGTGAGGGATCATTATTGAGCTTAATTGATAGTAAAAAAAAAAAAAAAAAAAAATTACTAAGTGGGAAAGAAAATCCTGTACTCATACTGAAAAGAGACTTGTCAAATAATGAAACATCTTTGGCTATTTCTACTCTGAATTCCTCTCTTTTCTAAATACGCTTTTCATGCTGCATTGATGCAGTTCACTGTAATCTACCTAATTTGTTCCCATGCTCTTTCTGGGCTGTCTTTCCTCTCTGACCATCTAGAGAACTTCACACATTGTCAACCTATCATAGGTGAAAGCTTTTGAAGATCTACTACTTTTCTCCTAGCCTAATAAGGTCAGTGACCTTTCAAGCTCTACTATTTCCTTTTCTATCATTAGCCTGATACGTGCATCAGCTACCTCTCAATTTTCTTCATCTCTTCAATGCCTCACTTCTTCCTTTGGACACTGTCTAATTAGGAACTTAATTTCCTCTTCCCCGATGGAGTTTTTGATAATAGAGAGATCCTATTCACCCCTGAATCACAGAGCAGCACTATGATTTCCTGCTCAGGGGTGTCTTCAGGTATGTTAATTAATTTTCATGGTGGCAGCTCTGCCACAAAACCACAATAGACTGACAGCTTACCGCTCCTGTAGAAAATCCACCCATGGGGAACAGTCCTGCCCAAATTCAATCAGGTTCACTTTGGAGTGACGGAAGACTGTAGTTGTGGAAGTAGCTAAGGACGAGGCTTTGATGTCCTGCAGAGCCCACATTGCCTTGAAATCCCTTTTGCAGCCAGCACTGGCTTCTCCGCAGAAAAGGCACCAGCTTTTGGGAGACTGTCACATCCCAGTTCCCCAGACTCCCTGTGCTCCATCCAGGAGAGAGGCTGCCCCTGCCCCAGGGCCATGTGCCACAGCCATGCCCTCTCTGCTTTTCCTACACATAAGCAAGTGAGAACCTCAGTCGCACAGGGGTAAAAGAGCCTGAGAGGGACCAAATATTTTTTCTCAAGACTAAGATTTTAAAAGTAACTCTAAAGTGCCCAATTTTTGCACGAGCAATTGTGGGCACAGGAAATGCGTTCTGTTAGAACACCTTCATGTTAATATAAAACCAAAATGCTGTCCAAATAAAGCTTCTTTTACCTTTTTCTACACTGTTAAGGAAAGTTATGGTTTGCTTAGTTGTGTTTACCACTTCTACTGCATTTTTCTTTCTGCATCTTTCTTTCTGGCTGTTCTGCAACAAGCTATGCCCTTCCTCCCTGGTGAGGAGGTGTGCCAGGGCTGCTCTGCCATCTTCGACGTGCTGAGAAATTTCTGGTAGGAGATCCATAATTACTATTTTGTCCATGCCCATGTCTGTTGGCTTGCACAGCAAGTGCTGGGAGCAGACTTGTGCTTGCTGTAACATCACTGGGGTTGCTGGCATGACATCAGGAAGTGATTTGGCAGCATCTATCATATCTGTCTGGAAAATCTGGGCTCCTCCTGCTCAGTCCCTGATGGATAAGATGCCAGGCCTGCCCCAGGGGTGCAGGGCTAGCAGAGGCGAGGACACATCCCAGTGCAGATGCTCCCACACCCCCTACCCTGGGACAAGGAGGAGACATCACCAGCAGTCCCCTAGCCCTCTCCCCACCAGCACCCCTTTTCTCAGTTTGTTGTGACTGGTGGCAAACATAAGTTCATCTATTTAAAAAAAAACCAAACCAAACCAAACAAAAAAAGACTAACCAAAACCCAAACCAAAACAGCAAAGCCTGCAGTGTGCTTGTCTTGCATCAGAGACAGTTCCGAGGCCAAACCGTGCGATATTGGGGCAGAAGATGAACCTGAGATTTCCATTGCTCCTGCACTAGTCCTCTCTTGACCTTTCCGTAGCAGTTCTCTGAGATAACCCAGCACAGGACCCAAAGTGCCCAGCAGAAAACCTCACCTCCTGCTGTTAGCACAGCCCCTCCACACCGGAGGAAGGGGCTGCCATGGGGCACCAGGGTGGGATGGGGGAGCCCGGCTCCCTGCCTCACTTGCCTGGGATTTCCTAGGCTCCTCGGCACTGGACAGACTGCCTCGCACTCAGTGTACCTTGGTGCCCTGGCAGAAAGTTTGCTAAAGACCACCACTGGCATGTGCAGAGGGGATTTGTTATCCAAATAGTGCATTTTCTTGTTTTTCGTCAGTCTTTTGAAAGCCTCAAACATTTAAAGACAAGCTTCCCCTGAAACCCCCACCAGCACCACAGCATCAGTTTCCCTCTTGCACACCTATATCTCAAAATGACCACATTCTTGTTTAAATTTTTTAATTGATCTACAAAGTTTCTTAATGATCTTATGCCACTGAACTAAAGCATTCCATTCCCCAAACAGTGTCAAAATAGAAACAACTTTGAGACTGAGCGGGTGCATCTAGAGACCGTGCATCTAGAGACCATGCATGCTCCCATACGCCTGCGTCTGTGCGTTTTCCCTTCCTTTCTTAAGCCAGAGTTTGAGATTTCAGTTATTCTGCAAACAAGACCCAAGAGAGACACAATTAGACTCCCCTGGAGACTGACCCCTTATAGTGCCCACCTGTAGCCGGACCCAGATAGCATCCCATGCAATGAATTAGCACTCTAAGCTGATTAGAGCAGCTCTGCACAACTCTATTTTATTGACACAATGAAGAGAGGACAGAAAAGGGCCTGAAATGAGAAAATCATTTCCATGCTGACTGAATTAAAAGAACAAAAGAGCTCCTTGCAGTTGCAGCATTCAATTTGTCGGAAAAAAAGGAAGCCACTTAATGGATCACAATAGATCTGAGCAGACAGATGAAATTTAAAACTTCGGCATGAGTGTGATTACCAGCTAAACATACTCTCAATCATTTCCTCCATATGCATAATTTATAGTTGGATTGTTTACTTCAGGTTTTTTTGCAAAAAACACTGTGCGAGATTGTTATCTTTTAAGCGTCTTTGCATCCCATTTTTCCGAATCAAGGAAGGTTGTTGTGTTGTCTGGCAATACATTTTGCTGTAACACAAATTGCACTAAATTGCGGCTGGCTATGTTTCCCTTTCTCCCCTGCTTCTAGAAGTAAATTAATATTTTCAGTATATGGAAACAAATAATGCAAGATCATCTCATTCAAAAGGAGACTTAAATTGATTATAAATCACATGCATTATTCCACTCTGCTTCGAAGAGAATGAACATATTGCAACTTGTATTCTAGCAAAATATATTAGTTTGTGCCACTATAAACAGCCCTCTTGTTAAATTTAGGCTTAAGCTAACAGTAATAAGACAAGAATACAGACTATTAAAGGGGTTCCTGTGAATGATATATATAATTACTTACAAAGCAGATATGCAATTTACTTTAGCATTTTCAAATCAAAATCTACTTGCCTGTATAATGAAATATACCTTTAAAATAAATCCGTGAAAGAAATTGAAAACATCAGTATTTCAGGCCCCCCGTCCTCTAATTATATAATAAGCTTGAATCTGATGCAGTCCTAATTCAAAAGTGAAAATCAGTTGCATGTGTAAAAATATTCAAGTTTCCCAGTATATATTTATATTTTCTACATAATGAAGTATTAAAACAAGAAAATACTGAGCACAGTCCTGGGAGTGTGTTGGCATATAAATAACAACACTTCCCTGCAGATTCCTTGAGAGTTAAGTATTTAGGATTATGCAGAATGGGGCCCTTCGGTTTCTGCTCAAAATTTAAAAAGCTTATATCTTGTTACAATATTTACAAATCAAATAACCCTTGTAGACCCAAAATCCAAAACAAAAGTAATTTTCTGAGCCTCATTATTACTTCAGAGTGCCTGAATTCAGATCATTTACATCAATTTGCCCTGATGTATATTTTTATTTTCCCAAACACGTTTTAATCAGTTCACTTTACATCCTTTTTGCCATTCAGTTTGCAATTTTACCAGCTTGTTTGCTTCTATTTCTGAGGTTAAAAAGAAGAAAGTAAAGGAATTACAATTGCTTATAAACCCCCTATTTTGAACCTGATACCCCACTAAAGAGAAAGCCAAGCTGAGTACTGGTAGGATTCACTTCTGCTGGCTGCTATTACTGATTTGACTAAGCATTTCACAGGGGTAAATACCCAAATCATTCAGGGAATGACTGACACAGTATGACATGTGGTTAACAGCCTTACCATGCATGTGCTTTGCTTTCAGAAATTTTACCGATACCAATGGAACCTTCCAAATATTTCAGATGATAATTTTCCCCTACTCTTAAAAAACTTTTACAGCCATGTCTGAACCATTCAAAGGATTCCTGACCAGAAAGGTTACTGTAACCATTGCTTTTTTTTTTTTCTTCCCTCCTTTTTTTCAGATTGATTGTGCCAAGTTTTCTATGTACAAAAAATAAATAAATAAAAGCCATGTACAAAGCTTTGGGATATTTTAGCAAACTCAACGTAGTGTAACTTTGCTGACAGCTTGTCACATTTCACTGACTGTCTGTCTGGGATCCTACGATAACATCTGCATTCACTCAGGGCGAGAGCTTACCCTAAGACAAAAAAGTGGGTCCTGCCACATAATGCTCCATCATTCTGTCAGTTCTGACATGGCATCTGAATTTTTTTGAATCACTAAACACTTTTGGGACTCTGGTCCTTATTATCTTTCCTTAGTTTCTATACTCACTCGGCAATGCTGAAAAATGTAAAATGTGCAAACAAGGTAGTGGACGGCCTGGGCTTTTTGTCGTCTAATCCTCAGCCCCTCATTCATGCTCACTGTTAATCTCTTAAGACATTATAAAACTGTTAGACAAAGAAATGTGAATACCTCTGCTTCTCAGCAGAATGGGAGGAAACCAAGGAAAATCTGGATCATGCTAAGCTTTTCTTTTCACCACAAAAATGGTAACTTAAACCTGTTGCATCAAATTATTTTTAATTCCCAACACTAAGGCTTTTTTTTTCTTCTTCTTCTTCTTCAATGTTACAGAGCAAGCCCGGCAATACCACAGGAGGAAGAACGCTGCTGCTGAATTTTCCAAACATATCAAATGCATCTGTCACGTATAAAAAATTAACAAAATCCGTCAGAATACGGGCAAATTGGGTTCTAATCCCTCCGGTGTTCCATGTTTGGCATGGCACACAGCTCACCACCCTGTCAGGGCTGCTGGAGACCCACTTTGGGGAATTTCTTTGCTGCGGGAGGACCAGGGACTCAGTGGCTGTGGGTTTGATGGGGAGGGCTTGCGAGGGGATGCTGGACGGGGTATGGCACGGGTGCCCCTAGACTGGCTGAAGGCTTCCTGACTGGATGGGACGAGGGCCCCATTTCACATTAATCCAGCTCTGTTTGGAGCCGTCTGCTATTTCAGGTCATCATTTCACTTCTCCTGACTCCCACTGCTGCGGGGGCATTAGCATGGGGACAAAAGCCGCTCAAGCACCTATTCTAAACCCATTCAAACTCAAACCCACTAAAAATCACACCCAAAATGATACTGTTGCAATCAGCTAAATTTTATTCAGGAATGCTGGGGCTGAAAACCAGAATTTTCATCTTCTACTTGTGCATTGTTGTCATGGGTGGTGGGAGCAGATAGTCAAGTCTTAAAAAACACTCCAGAAGCACAAAAGTATTTGAATGCAAATGCCAAACAAGTCACACTTACAGAGCTGAATCCCTACCAAGAGGGTTTCTTTACACACACAGTAGCTTCTGTTAAAGTCGTAATTTTCAAATAATTATTTAAACCAGTGTGGAAACAAGGCATCATTATTTCTGCCTAAAACACATTTTATTCAGCTTCACCTGCATGGGTGGGAGGGAACAGGCTTTGAGCACAGAAGTTGAGATGTTGCCTTTTTCACAACAATGCCAGCCATCAAATTTGGGAGATGATTTGAAAAAAACCAACTTTTGAAAGGAAATAGCGGGGCCTCGTATTGGTAGGGTTAAGCCGCTTTGCCAACGGTGAAAGTGGTGATATTTCAAGCAGAGAAAAGAGTTTGTGGGAAGGTACAGGCAGCCTGTGTCCCCAGGAGCAGTGAAGCACCCAGCCTAGATGGACTGAGGGACACTGAAATGTTGACATGAGGAGAGCTGAGACAGGAAAGGACGCAGTGGAAAACTAAAATATATGTAGGCACTAAAAGGCAAATGAGCCTGGTTAGCAAACTGTGTACACAGGCAATGCCAGAGGCAAAGATGACCATTATGGCAGCGACCTGCTGAAAAATAAAGGAAGTTGAGGGCCAGATATAAGGGGCAGAGATGGACAAGACTTGCAAAGGGCTCGGAAGAGGCCAAGGAGAAGGAAATTATAGGGTTTTTCAAGAGGCTGAACAAGGATCTTAGCTGATTGTAAGGTTTTGGCATGGTGTGGAGGACAGTAGCCCTGGCTATGGGAAGAGGAAGAAAACAGTGATGAAGGAAGAAGAGAGAAGTGCACTGCCAGGGGTCAAGGGGTCAAAAGAAATGCATTTTGAGACCACAGATCTTCAAACAAATAAGAAAAAAGGCCTCTTCACATAGTCTTAACTGAGGGGAAACTAAGATATTGTCCTCTGTGCGAAACAGAAGGCATATTTCAAAGGGCATGGGCAAGGCACTGCAGTACATTGCTGCTCTCCCTGGGCATCAACACCATTTTCCTCTGCGGACACAGAGGGTTTGGCAGGATCATTTCTGGTTTTAGCATTAAAGACAGAAAAATTGGTTTCTCTCCTCCTTGTTAACTGGTCATTTAGGTGTCTACACATGTAGGTATTCCAAACAGGTAGATGCCAAGTTAACACTAGCAAGAAAAATCATTTTTTCCACATCCACATGTAAACTTTTGGCTTATGCAGAGGTTATCGCTAGATGACTGCTTAAATTCTGGCTTTCAAGAATATTTTCTGTAAATGCAGTAATGCTGATACTTTCCCATGCCCAAACTGCCATTTTCCCATCCCAGAGAGATTTACATTTTTGCACAAAATCAACATAGTTTTGAAATACCTGCTGCTGTAAGCAACAGAACTACCGTGACCACAAATCTCTCAGAAAACATGAATATTCAGATTTAATTTTTAATAAAATACCCGTATAGTTATAGCTACATTTTTGAAAGCCAATTTACCACTTGAGGTCATTTCAAGAAGATAGGAGGGCACTGAAAGTTACTCTCGGAAATCCCAAACAGCCACGCACCAGGTCTCTGATACAGCATGTAAAAAACCCACTCTATGCATGTCACCAATACACTTCATCCAGTTAAGACTAAGACCAACACTTTGGGAAATGCACTATACACAAGAGCCCCTTTATGCCGTAGGCTTCACCTGACAAAATGTTATGCCTTTTGTGCGATCTTTTACATCTTTCCACGCTAAATGCTAGGACTGTATTGTAAAAGGAAATGCTACTTAACGTTTGTATTTTTTTCCAAATTAAGGCTTATTTTATGCACCAAAGTTAATGTGATTATACAAAATCGGGCTGGATTTTGACAACCTATGTCCTCACTCCTGCGTGTGCCACCTACTGTTCAGCCAGGAAATACGAGGGCTGTCACGTCAATAAAAAGACGTATTAATACTATCTGAGGTGGAAATACCCTATTAGCAAATTATTGTTTTCTATTTTTTACTTCCAGATAAGTATATTTTTGTACCATTCTGATAAACACACCCCAACCTGCAGGCTCTAGCAAGCAGGATTTGGGGCTTTTGTTTTGTTTTTAAAGCCTAGTGATGTCTTCATTAGACCAAATGACCAGATTTTCAACAGTACTGTTAAATCATGCAGCGGTTTAAATGCCAAACCTCAGTGCTATATCCTCTGAAGTGCATGTGTTCATTTGGGTTAATAAGCATTTTGCCATACGCTAACTCCTGTCTTCATTTGCTTCTGTTTAATGATGACCATCTCCTCCTGCCCACATGTATGCTTGTCTCTCCACTGCTTGTTGAGCCATCAAGACACACCTTTGTTTCATTTAGTATGCAATTTTCACCTCTGACCCAAGAAACTAGTCTTAGGCTTCCTGAACTTTATTGCCTGTTAATAGACTGCTGGCTCTCTTTTCAGCAGTCATAGAAATGGTGGAGAGATATTTAATTGAAAAGAGGGACAAAGCTGGAGCCTGAAAGGCAAAGTCAGTAGGGTTTAAAAAAAAAAAAAAAATCCAGAAATAATACGTTTGAGGAGCTTTGGATATTCTTTACAAGTTTGCGCCTCTCTACACAAATAAGAAAGACATCATTGATTTAATTATCTTCCCAGGGAACAATGGTATAATACTCTGAATGGTGCTAAATGATTGATCTGGTAATTCATCTTCTGCTAACAACTATCTATGCATTTTGTTTCTCTCCAGTCCTCAGACCGATGACATTAGCAGCAATGTCACGGAGCAGCCCTGGGCTTTCATAAAACATCCACAGATGCTCTTTCCTGCCAGTATTTAGGGACACATGGTTATAATTTTGTCTGTATTTCTTTGTCATAGATTACTTTTAACTACATCTGTTCAATTAAAATTAAAGACACAGCTAGAGCCCATCAGCTTTATATCAAAAGTAGCCTTTTAATGAAATAGGGAGATTTAATTTTGTAAGTGTTCTGATGAGTGAGAGATACCTTTCTGTTTTTTCAGAAGTTCTGTGTTTGGTGAATAGTTAGGAAAGGACATTATTACAGCATAAGGATATTATTGTACACGGAAAGGCATTATTAAAAGTGATTTATTGTCCTGTGTTAGGAAACTTATAGGAAAAGTCTGATAATATATTAAACTTGTTTATTATGGACTTCATATAATTTTTGAATAATGCAGCTTTTTCTTTTGACAAGAGCAATAAACTCTGCTGGTATAGACATACGTTGATTATCCCAAGTCAACTGTGTTGCTTAAAGAAACATGCCCAAACAATCAGCTTTTGACAGCTGCATCTCTTGTTATTTACAATAGCCATCACAGTAATAACTCACCATTTCTATATTAATAAGGCAGTGAAATTTATTATGATGGTATTGAAAAGTTATTAAGTACTGCATCCCAAGTGACAAAGTACCACAGCACTGTCACTATCCAAAAGCAGTTGCCCATCCATCACAAAGCTTTCCAGATGGTCCTGCATCTTTATCGCTCCCAGGTTGGTGACATCACCTGTTCACCCACTCAAAATTGATGATGAAAGCAAACAGATCTATCTTACTTACATTTACCAAATCAATTTAATTTTACAGGCCATGGCTTAGTGACATATTGACTGTTTTCCTTAATGGCATCTACTGTACTTAATGCAAAGAACTCATCTTTGAATCCTGGCTTGCATAATGTGGCATTTCATAATAAATTCTTTATAACATATTTATTTAATGGGAAGAATTATGATTGTTTGTCAATTCTATTAGATGCAATTATTATTCTTTTCAGTTCTTTTTTATTTTTCTTTCTGATGTTGTCTTTCTTAATGGCTAGATTCAATTTAGAGCTTTTGTGTTTTAAAGGAACATCTGGCATCTCTCAATTATTTTTCTTTATTTTGATAATCTCAGAAATCTACTCCAATGTCAACTTTTCTCGCAGTTTATTACCTGCTTGGACAAAGTGTTACTGAACTCACAATCTGCTCAGATCATGTCTGAGTAAATAATAACCATCTTATTTTGAACAGGAGTACAAATTCCTGAAACATGGCCCCAGTTCTGCTCTGAAGAAGGTAACAAAACTGTCTTCTCCCCTTCCTACTTAAGTCCACTTGACCCTTATGGTTTCACTCTGCTTCCCTCAGGAGTTAATGCTCCTCCTGACTAAATTAAAAACTCAGTAGCTTTGTGGGAAATACATACACAGACCTACAGAGATGTTTCTGTGGCTTTAGATCATGCTAAGAAATGGTCAATTCTCTGCCCCCAGGGTCAAGGACATGGCAGAGCATCCATCGTCTGTGGATGGAGAAATAGTCAATTCTACACAAACCATTTCAGGTTTAATTGAGACAAAGGTTTTAGCTGAGATTTCACAGCCATGCCACACCAGTGCCCACTCAGCTCCTGCATGGTCCAAAAAACTTGTCCTGATGCTGTTGCCATGTTGACTCTGGGTTGGCTCAGTGACTTCTCAGCCCCATGAGCAGCATCCCTGGTACCACAGCTGGTTCAGGACAGATGCAAGCGGCACCTCCCTTCTGGCAGCCACTACAGCCTCTCGGCTACCTTGTGCGATAGTTTTGAATGTTTTCCAAGAATAGCTCCATTGGAGAGCCAAAGAGGGAGCTTTGCAGATCTTGTTCATGCTCCCCTTCCAGTGAGCAGCAACAACCGTGCCTAAGCCAGGGAAGGTTATGGTCTTTGTACAAAAAAACAGAGCATCAAGTCCCACCAATCTCATGATGTGAGACTGCTTAATCACATTAATCAAAGAATTAGGAGAACTGAAGAGCAGAAGTAAGGAACAGTAGAGAAAGACGACAGCGGACTACTCTGGGTTGTCCCCATGTCCTAACCCCCTTCCATCCACATGAAACAATCCAAAGGACCAAGAGCTCCCCTTTGCTGTCAATATATTTAATTCAAACTGAATGACAAGTCCACCTGCTCATATCTTGCTATTCAAGGACCTGATGTTTGCTCATTTGTAATTATAAACTGTCTGTCCTCTGAGCAGGGAGAAAGCTGGTGTTAACAGCCAGGTAGCTGGTTGGGGTATCCAACTGACATCACCTCTTAGAGCAACCCTTTGCTCACGAAGCATCTGTCTACCTTGCTGCAGGACTCCTAGTGCTGCCATAGTATCTGACTTAGTCCCAGCCACACCACAAGACCGATGCAAACAACAGAAGAATTTAGACTGGTAACATTAGCAGCACCATAAGTAGTGTCTTTTCTGTACGCAACTTTCAAGGGGCTGTTTTAAGCACCCTCATGCATACTCACCCTGGGCAAGCTATACGGTATGAACTCCATCCTATGTGGCACTGAACACTATGTCCCTAACAGAGGGCTTAAGACAGCAGCTAAGCACATGCTTAACTCAAACACCTGGGTGATCCTGTTGATGATAAGCCCATGCCTAAGTGCTTTATTGGATCTCAGCCAGAGTGCTCTATGCCTTGCAAAGCTGAGCTCCAAATGGGATAAAACATCACCTATGTACTGAAGAAAAGGTAGGGATGTCACCCCCACCTGCAGCTGCCAGAAGGGGATGTTGCTAGGGTTGAACATGTTATCTGCAAAACTCTGTTGGGTCTTGTATTGATCAAAAACCATCACACACACACCCCCCCACTATAAAACAAATTATTCCTTTTTAATTCCAAAGAACAGAATAACCAACATTCTGCCTTTCTTCAATAATAATTTTGCAAAGGTTCCTGAGTCCCTATACTGCATATATACCTGAAATCCATACACAAGGAGAAAATCTAGGCAAGGAATCTGCATTATACTTCCCCACTTTTCAACCACCTGCTTGAGTGTGGAGTTGCTTTGCATCTTAATGTTCTTAAAAATAATTAAAGGAAAAGTCAAGATTTGGTCTGTAAAAGTCAGTGCAGTGTGAAAGTGTCAGACAACAGCAGAAAATGAAGTTGTTTTCTATTTAACACTAGAACAAACTCCATATCCCAAAGAAAAATATTCAGAAGTGATTAAGCCTTTGTTCCTTTTATTTTTCCTTTTTGAAAGAGACATAATCTACTGCTCTCTCCCACTGTGATTTCACTGCCTACAACAAGGGAGTTATTTCCCTCAGCACTGTCATTGTTTATTAAGAATAGCTTAACTCAAGTTTTAAGATGTGTGAATCCCATGTGCAGTTATTTAGAAGACGCTTTTTATTCTGTTTTCATAGAAAGAGACAGATGCTGCTTTCAAAATTTGACAAAGCTTTTCCAAAGGAAGACCCAAAACCAGAGGATAACACCTATTACACAGAGAGGAATCAGTTGGTAACTCCCGTTGATTACAGTGGCAGGTTTTGGATGCTAAGATCAAGAAAACCAAGCTATCAGTTCAGGTGCTACAACCCAGATTTGGGAGCATATATATTAGATTCTGACTCTAAAAGCCTATACCTTTACATTTCGTAACTTATTATTTAATTTTCATAAAGATAGATTGTACACCTAGAACCCAGAAACTCAAATAAACTTAAATTACAAAAATGCCAAAAGAAAGCCAAAAAGTGCAGAAAAAAAAAGCATTGCCTAAAATGGCAATGATTCCAGTCCCTGTAAACCAGCTGGAAGCCTGTACTCCAGAACAATTTTTAGGAAGCTGTGCAGTTTTCCCCAAAGACTCCTATCAAAAATGTTAGAGGAGAAGTAAACAAATAGCCAAATGCCCTCCTAATTTCCATTCAGAAGTAACAGCATCAGCTCAAGCATACTCTACCGAATCTGAGATGTTTTTCAGCCTCACTGTCATGACAGGAAAATATACTCTGCTCTATAAACAGATTATATGCTGTTTTATAAAGCTCTAAAATATTTTTTACTTCTGTGACAAGTGTGATTTATTAGAGTTTATTGCTCTTGGTTTTGCCTTCCTAGTACAGAAATAAAAGTTTAGGATAAAAAGAGCTGTGAAGAAAGTGTCCCTATGAATGAGACTTTCAGTTTGCTATAGCAGTAAAGGCCTGAATTTGAATATTCGACATGCACCAGAAGATGCCGGTCGAAGATAGGTACATGTGCTTGGGTGACCTATTCAAAGGCTTTCTTTGAAATACTCTCCTAGTTGTTTTTCATAGAAGGGCATGAACCATGATGAAATCACTAAATTTGTGTTCCCTTGCTTTTGTTTAAAAAAAATTACTGCCATCCCTTAAAAGCTTGTTTTCTTTGTTGATTAAGAAGCAGTCAATTTTCCCTTTTCAAACAACCACTGAGCAACAGCCTCCCGACCCCCTCCGATATTCGGGCTGCCGGCAAATACTAAAACCTCGGTGACAAACTGCAAAAAAGCTCGACCTTTCCCCTTGTCCGGTGACCCCCTGTTCGATTTGTACTTTAGCTAACCAATACCTGATTAGATAATGCTCGGCTCTAGATGCACAAAATGAGATAAAATTCAAATTTATGGCTTTTCATTTAAACTGGTCTACAGCACTCTAATCATGACCCAAGCACAACTATATCACAACAAATTCTCTTTGTCCCAGAATGTGTTTTATGGCTGAAGTATATAAATGGACACAATAGACATTGTTTTCTTGGACTTGCTCTGACAAAACTCTGTGTCGATGCCATAGGGAGTCTTGCTATAGGGGAATGTCGGAACAGAACCCATGAAATTCCTCAGCCTTCTGCAGCAGATTTTTCTTTATCAGCAACTGCCTGGCTGCAAAATTTAACAGCAGCAGTTGTTCCAGCTTCCACTTCTCTCCTGACCACTACAGGCTAATCCTAGTATCAACTCAGATGGACATCATTCAGAAAAACTGGAAGTCATAAGTATCCCACAGCTGGAAATACCCAAAACTATGACAACCTTTTGCAAGGGAATAAAAACGTCCTTTCCAAAAATGTGGTTACAGTCTAAATTTGTACGTAGTTGTAAAACAGTCCAAATTTGTATGTAGCAATAAACTCTTCCCTGCAACGTGCGTGAAGGGGTTTGAAATTTTGTAGTTTAAGACCCTAGGCTACCTAGCAATCCTAAACAATTGCAAAAAAGGAACAAATCTTTCATAGCAAAATCAGTAATATATGCAGGAAGATGCTCAGCTTTCCTTCCAAAAATATTTTAATATATTTACGCTGATTATTTTCTTGAAAAGAGATTCTTCCATCATCTATGAAAGTCAAACGCCATTGCACGTTCAGTGTTTCACCTTAAACACAGAAAAATGCAGATAAATGGAAAGATTTATTTTTCCAATAACTTAATCATCTTCTCTGTAGCCACAGGGGAGTGTATTCAAGAGAATTAAATAAGTACAGAAGCACTAGCATTGTTGCAACCCCCCGATGTATTTCTCTGAGCAATGCACATGTGAGGTGAAGAAATGAGTAAGCCAGGACACAGCAAAATGCTTTCTTTGGCCTGTGGGACCAGCAAGCAGTCTGAGCAGGTTGAGGCATCTCCCCTTCTGAAGCCACCAGACACAGGTGACCTCTATAACACCATGAACTATTCCAGATATTACATGTAATCAAGCATAAGAGAATGCCATGACAACATCTATATCAGTGCAATTCACTCAGCAAGCAAGCATCATGGTGGAAAGAGATTTTAAAACCTTCTGTACTGCAAAGTCACTTAAATCTACAGCCAGTACCATACAGAATCTTTGGTTCCATCCTTCCTCTCTTTAAAATATAATACTGAAAATTCACCTTGATATCAGCAACAGCAGACTGAACTCCTCATTTGTTAACAGCTTATTGGCACCTGGCAGGACAAATGCCCTGTTTCACAAAAATGCCCATTCAGGCAGAAAAATCAACACCAGAAAATCTTAAATCCCCAGGACCATACTTAAACCTCAATAAGTGGTACCTTTCCCTCACCATGCCATGTTTCCTCTGACACTGCCTGAGCCCACACACCAGGAACAGCTTCTCTCTCCCTGTTTTTTACCCCAAGGCACAGGTCCAAGGAAGCAGTGGTTTCCAGAGCAGTGTGTTGATGAGCACTTGGGCTGGAATGGGCACTGATAAGGTATTCTCCAGCACTACCAGGTCCCTCACATCTGTCCTTTAGCCCTAACCTTCACCACATACCATTTTACTCATTGCGTAAACTCTGGTAACCAGCATTTCTTTGTCTCCCTTCAGTTACAATAGACGTACTTAACCCACTTGTTGAAAAAATATTCAGTTCCAAGCTCCCCTGAGCACTGCAGAGTACTTCTAGGTGAGCGGCCAAATTGCAGAGGAACTTGACCATTGATTTTGTGTGATTTTGCTCCAACACTTTTCAATAGCTTCTCCCCAGCTGTCCTCAATACATAACACTGTTCAAATGGCACGAGTCCTGCAGCTTGAAAGGGATTCAATCTGCCAGTTGAGCTTCCAGCACTCTCAGAATAGGTATTTCTTGTCTGGACTTTGCAGACTCCAAAAACCTAAATATTTTAAGCAGGAAAACTAGTATGAACTATTGCTGCGTATTATCTGCATCTTTATCAGCATGTGAAAATCAAGATGGGTTTCCCTCAGTTTTAGTGAGGCTATCCTGCACTCACCACCTCAGGATTCCCTTTAAAATACCCTAATTTTGGAATATGTTAAACTTGCAAGTACAGCTATGTCTCAGCAGTTTTGCTCCAATTTCTGCTATCAATATCTGAGCTTAATTGTGGTGTGGTTAAAGGTCAGATTTTATGGTTTCCTGGTGCCTTTTCCAAATAACAAAGATTTCTGACCAGCAATTATATTGTATCAGGGTCTGTTAACTCAATAGAATGCTGCCAAGTCTGTAATTTCTCCTGACACTATTCTGTCACATTGTCACAGGTCTCACAAGAGTTTAAACTGGATGGAAAGTTTGAAATGAACTCACCGAGTATTTATGGACAGTTAAGAGCAAATCAAACCTCTATATTCCATCATATCTGCAAGGCTCTGCCCTGCCATGAAACTCCATTTTTCCTGGGAAAATGACCCTCCCCATCTCTCCAGAGGTCAGTCATGCCCCTGGAGAGCCATGCAAACTCCGCACTTCTCTTCTTATCAGAAACCAAAGGAAACGTACAGATGAAAAGCTGAGATTGCACTCTGTTTCTGCAGCACATTGTTAAAACTATGAATAAAACCATGCAAGAACGTTTGTTACACCATAACACAACTGGCAACGTGCACCACTTGAGGTCTAAAGCCTGGACTTGACCACGGACCTGCAGCTCAGCCAGCTCCACGGTGATATCACAGCAAGGAAAACACATTGCTCCTGAAAGCAGGGAAAGCAAGAGGCAACTGCTGCACTGGCCAAAGGAGGCCTCGAGCTCCTGCAGGAAAAGCAACATCTCTCAGAGCATCTGCAGAAGTAACATGAGCCACATCAGCCCCATGTGTGCTGGGTTTGCCACCAGCGTCCAAACATACTTCACCAAATGAATGGCAAAACTCCCACCAAGTTCAAGGGAAGCAGAATCAAACCCCCAGCTTTCAAAGTCCCCGAGCAGCACAAGGTTCTGCAACAGCAATTTTAACCACACAATGCTAGATTTTAGGGCTATTCTAATGCTGTCAACAGAAAGTGGCAATTCACAACCCTGAAAGCAGCACCCATTTTCTTTTCAGATAGTGCAATGTCACTTGCAAACCCCTCGCCCACAGACATACTGCAGGACTATCCAAGAGCAGCCTAAAAATGGTACAGAAATGTTCCAACTTCTTTCTCTTTTTCCCCAGAAGAGGCGTCACCTGCTAATATCCACCCAGGCAGATTTTATGCATGAAGAGCAACAATAATTCCTGCCAGTTTTCTGTTAATTTACACTTGGTTTTCATCTAGAAAGCCCTGAAAGACCACAGTCTTCATGCACGCAAATATCACCTGACTGCTGCAGGATAGGACTTAAATTTTGCAAATACTTCTGTGTTTATAGACACGCAAAGAGTTCAACAGACCGAAAGAATGTACGGTGTCTTACCTCCCAACCATAACTGGGATCTTTAAGGTGTGGCCGCTGCTCTCCCACAAAAGGGCCAAATTTTTCCCCTGCTTCAATCTTCCTTTTGGTCCATATCCCTAATCCTGCTCCAGGAACGTTGGATTCTCGGAGTTCAAACTCTGTAGGAATGGGAATATCATCGGGAATGTATATTGGAGCCTTGTAAGGAGAGCTTTCCTTTGGTGTGAAAGGTTCGCTGGAGGTTGCTGGAGAAGACGGCTCTTGAATGCTGACGGATGGTGGACACTGTACGTTTGCAACCTCTCCACCAGCTTCTGCCGCTTCCTCCAAAGGAAGTTCAGGAAAGCTTTCATACAAACATTCATCACCTGGAAAATAAAGCCAAACAGTAGGATTTGAAATATCCTGACAGATTTTGCATATGAAACCCTTTCAGGCCTGCACATGAAACGAAAAGGACAGTTTGGTAGGCAGACGGCACCTTCATCCATCACTAGTCCTGCAGCAGAGGCTCACCCTGGAAGGAGCTGAGCCTTTTCCCTATTGTAGGCCTAGGGGTACATAGTGCTTCTCAATATTCTTGACATCAAAAGTGGTTTACATCATTGAACACAAGTGAGGGAATTACATACAGATGTACATGCAGGCACACCCTATTGTCCAATCTGGTCCGGATATAGCGCTTTGCATTGCATACTCTTTGAAATTACAATTGAAAGCCAGCATTAAACGTTACAACTGAAATCTAAGTGAAGTGAAAAGCAGGAAAGCTTTACTGGTCTTTCTGAGAGACAGATTGAACATAAAGTAGCCAAAATTAAGTTTGATAGCCTCCAATTAGTCTTTGGAGGAAAGGGTCCAGCCTACCACACAACTCTTGGCAAGAACTTCAGCTGATGTAAATCAGTGTCTTACCATTGACCTCCAAGAAACGCAATGGTCTAAAATAAGTTCAGGATCCAAATAGCACCTTATACAGAACATGAACCTTCTCCTCTTACAGTTGCAAAAAAAACCTGGGGCAGATCCAAAACACATTAAAAAAAAAAAAGAAAGCCTTCATCTCTCGGGCTTAGCGAGCAAACAAAAATAAAAAAGAAGAAAGAAAAAAAAGAGAGAAAAAAAGAAAAACTCAGTATTTTTGACAGCTCAAAATGTAGGACTGATTGTAAATTCCTTTTAGTCAAAAAAATCAGAGTGACTTCAGCAGGGGCTTTAGCTGCACCAGCAATAGAGTACTCAACTCAATAAAAACACGAAAGGAGCAAAAGGCAAACCAACCAAAAAACTTCTTAATTATTTACATTCATTTAACTCTTTTAGTGTTAGTGTACTTTTCCTACACACCAGAACTCATTCCATTTAATGCTAACCTAAACAGAAGGCGAGAATACTATTCTCCAAGAAATGAAGTTGAGAGATCAGGTATTTAAGACCCGACCATGAGGATATTTGCATAATATGGTTGGGCCAGAAGTTAAAGCGTTACACTGGGCTTGGCATTCAGAATGACTCCGTTTCAGTGAAGAAACAGGAAACTTTAAAATGTTCTTTCAATTTCTTGCTCATTTAAGAAACTATCCATGGTAGATTAGCACCGTATGCCTTTTCCACTGGAAACTGGTCATAGCCCATTGTCTCTCACATCTTTGTTACGTATTATCTCACGGTTTTATATCTGTACTTTCATGCTTCTGGTGCTGCCTAAGACAAACACTGGGACATAACAAATCATTTGAATAGATTGCTCTCATCACATGACTGGCAAACTGGATTTTTCATCTGTGAGCAATTTATTCACAGCCATGAACTGTTTTTCTTTCTTTTATGTGGCACTGGCTATGACCTCATACATGTCACAAGCAAGTTCAGCTACCCATTCCCTCAGCCGCTGGTTTGGCAGACTCCCCCTGTACTTCAACGATTGAACCCAATATTGATTAGTTTGTCACTTTTCTAACACCCAACACACTGAGAAGCAGAAAATCTTGACTGACTACCATTGAGCTAAGAAGGACACACAGAAGGATTTTCCATTGCTTATGCTTCGGAAATCCTGCCTGTCATAGCTCAGTGGTGCTGAGTTTGGCAAAGATGCTCAAGTGCTCATGAAAGCACCGGTGCAGAGAGCTTGCTCTGTGCCTAGCACCTACGAGCCCACGCCTGTACTTTCCTGCCCACAGCAGAATTCAGCCTGGACTCCAGGGGACAGGGAATAAGACATGAAAATTGTAGAGACACAGCTCCACCTGGATGCCACATTCACTTCGTGCTACACTGAGATGACCACGTTAGCAGCCATCTCTGTTACACCATGACATTGCTGCTGCCCTCAAACATGTCTCTGCTCCAGTGTGGTGGGACAGGTGAGAGAGGTTGGTCTGCATCTCCTGAGCATCCCTGAAACTCCAGTGGGCTCCCTGACTTCTACAGGCCAGCAGCGATGCTGCATCCACCCAGGGCAGGCTCACTCCCATTCAGATGTCATCCCCCAACTGTTTAGATTGCAGTCCTGCCTAAAAGACTTCAGCTGTTTTTGAAACAGGGAAAAAAAACCCAAACCTAACCCATGTACACACATGGGGTGCAGGAAGAGAAATCACACAAGGAAAGTGATCTGGATGATGATAAGCACATGGCTCACTGGAAGGGAGGTTTGAAAAACTTCAGGCTTCTAAATCCTACTCATTTTCCATGACTGCTGGGTGCCTGACACTCCAACTCCTTAAAAAGCACATCTCACACAGTCCCTGCCATTGTCCCTACCCTACCAAGCAGTGCCCCATAAAACCAAGGCTCTCCCTGTGTCCCATGGCCATGCCTGATCCTCCTGCACCAAACAACGAAGTAGCTCAGCCAAATTGTTTAAGTCACAGCAAGCAACGACCTGCTCTATGTCTTTCCCCAAAGGGCCACCTTCCTCAGCCCCACTTGCCAGCAGTGCCTGCCCATGAGCTGGCACAAGCTGAGCCTTAAACTTTTAGCAAGCACAGCTTTACAGATGTTTCTTCTCCCCCAGGGACAGTCCAGTTTAATTTCTCTTTCACAGACTCAAAGGCCTCGGTTATACTTATCTCAGTCATTCTGGCTACGCTCGTTTTTAGCCATATAGGGTCAAACCTGCAGCTGATAAATTGGCCTCTGGAAGCCTGGCAGGGAGACAAGTCCGTTTGCTGGGTCTATTGTGCCTCCTTTGATTTCCAGCAGCCACACCCGATGTCGTCGTTAAACACGGGCTTTCAGTTTGAAAGCTCTGGAAAATATAATACGCCCATATGCCCCAAAGCCCTAACAGTGTGGGTAAAACGGATTACTGAAATATTATTCTGCCTGAAATAGCAATGTATTCTAGCAAAAATATTTTTTAAAACCTCAAAATAAACAAAAAGTTGAATTATGACTGACCAAGAGATGGGAAGACCATTAAGACATATTTGTGAAATTATTGATAGCAGGAGCTGTATGAAAATCATTGTACATGAACCAAGGATCTGGTCTTCATTTTCAATGGGTGTGGGACTATTCCCCATAAAATTTACACCCACATGGATCATAAGGGCTTCCAGCAAAACCGTGGGATATTGACTGACAGAAGAACTTTGTAAGGTTAGAATTAGACCCAGGGACTGTGCTGATAAGCATCATTTTCCCAGTGAACTGCAAATCATTCACACAGATAGCACTGAAGTTTTGAAATTCAAGATGGCTTCTTTAAAGTCCAATAATTATCACTACTAGAAATGGGATGAAATAAAAATCAAGGCCCCTGGATAAGGGAACAAATGAGATTAGGTAATGTGGAAGCTTAGATATCAGCCTTCACAAAATTCTTCACCACTATTTTACAATAAAAACATGAGCAAGATTCAAAGGAAACCCAGGAGGAAAGGTTAATTGCTACTTAAAGACCAGGGTGAACACCTGCATTTGCACTTTTGACACAACCTTGTACGCCAGCAGGAAAGAGTCCACGTGGCTGCATGCCGGGGATGTGCCTGATGAGGACAGGAGAGCAACGTGCCAAAGCTACCGCCGTAACTCTGGGCCCTGGGGTCAATTCGAGACCAAGAGGGCTCCTGTGCATGGCTGGGAGGAGGAGAGGACTTCCTTCCATTCGGATGTTTCTTCACAGTCCAGCATGCTCTTCCTTTCCAAGAGCAATTAGGTGGGAGGCACTAATGACTGAGGGAGGCAGAGGTTGCTGAACGCAACTCAAACCGCTTTCCACCGGCTGTGATCGCCAGCGAGGCAAAGGCATGCTGTTTTCAAAAACACTCTGGGCTGCACATTCAATGAAACCCTGCCTTTCTGCAGCTGAAATGCCACGTGATGGCATCTCACGTCAAGGGGACTAGCTAGCCAGTTACACTTATCAGTGTTTCAGGGTGGTCTTCAACTCAAAGTTCACACAAGGTCCTCCAAGGATTAAGTCTGCATACAGACCTCCAGACCCAAAGACACCCCTAACAAACAGAAACTTACCCAGACAGACTATCCATTCTCCCTTTCTTCAGGCAATTTGTGCCTGAGGATATACATTCCCAAAGCGACTATTGACTGATGAACCCTCCAGCACATAAACCCAGTTCTCTGCACTTGGAGTCAGGCACATGACCACCATCAACTTAATCATAAGCTGGATGGCTGATTACTCCAGAGGAAAGAGGCAAGCTGGAAGCAAAAGCATCCAAAGAGCCTACTTCAGAAGTTTTCTGATGCCATCATCTTCTGAGCAGGATAAAGTAAGAGCAGAGAAAAGCATGGAAGTGGCTCTTTGCAATGAGGAGATACACACGGGTTCGTGCCTGCAACTTCTCAAAGGTGAGAAAGATGACCCCTAGCCCTCAAGACTAGACATCAGAAGGACCTGGCTCTGTTTGACGGCAGAAGTCCATCACATGCCAGGAGCTTTGAGCTCCACTTGCTCTGTTGACCATGCCTGACATGAACCTTTGGTGAGGATGCATTAATGAAGGCTTTGGGAGAACACAGTAGGAGCGAGTGAATTAGTCCCTTCTCTGCGTAAAGCAAGGTGCACCTGAAGGCACCACAAAGCCCTGAATCAGATCCTTGAAAGAGACCGGAGAGTGTTTATATTCTTTTGACCTAGCATTTCTATTCAGCACAGAGGAAATCACCGTGGAGCACTTGCAGGGATATCTGAAAAGGAGGCAGGCATTTCCTGTTGCGTACAAATGGGACACCTTTATCTGAATTTCTGTTTGAACAAGTATTAAAGAAAAAAGAAAAAAAACAACCCTGTTACAGGCAGGGACTGATTGATTACAAAATATAGCCACATCAGTCTACAACACAGTAGGTCAGGAAAAGCAGAAAATTAAGAGAAGAAAACCCATTAGCTTCAAAAGAAGCGTATTGCCAGCAGGGACCTAAATGGGAGTCACCTGACAGTCCCACACCAAGTAGGCATGGTTCAGAGGGGGCCACTTGCACATCCTCTAGAAGAGAAGCAGAGAAGGATCCTTAGATTTAGAAACATGCAGAGATTGGGTTACTATCTCCAGGCACAGAAGGGACTCTAGCCAAGAGCTACATTACTCTGCTTGAACATTTTATCAGTTAACATACCTGAAACTGGTTTGTGCCGCTCCCTATTCACAAAACTGTTCTGTGGAGCTGGACCTAATGACTATTATTTATTATTATTTGTATTGTAACGCAGTCTGGGGGCCCCAGGCAGGACCCCATTGTGAAAAGCACCAGACAGACCTAATCAAATGAGATTAGATTCTAAATAGAATAGAGCTAGTAATTCCCAGCTAAGTAAAAATCATAAAACTAACAGGGGAGGAAAAAAAAACTGTTTTACGAATAGAAAGTTTGGTGGTACAACAAAAAAAGATTACAAGCAAATTTAGAGATAAACACTGTGCTTGAAGCAGTTTTGAATCATTACTTCAATTACCAAGGAAAAATAATTTCACAAACATGAACCTTCAAATGCACGGATATTTTGCATTTTTTGTATTACTTGACCCTGACACAACCATGAGAAAACCAAAGCTGTCCTGAACACACTAAAAAGAACCAAGTCTGTAAACCATGCTCACGGAGCACACAACGAGAGCAAGGGGTACCCAAAGCACCCATGCAGCACCCCCAAAGGCCAAATTCTGATTTCTCTTACACTACTGCAAAATCCAAAGAAATTACTTTAGACTTCTACCAAGGAATAAATGAGATCAGCGTCTGTCCTAGAGTTAGCCAAAGTCACTCGAATTTCTTCAGATTTACACTAATGTAGCAAAATAAGAGGGAAATGTGCTGCCTAGATTTCAGCTTTCCCTTCGTGCTTGTGATGCTGCGGATTGTGGAGGGCATTTGCACGGTGCGCTCAGCAAAGCCTCCCTGTACTGTAGTGCCGAGCCGCACCGAGCAAACCCTTCTGCAGCGCTGGCAGAAGAGGGAGTTGTAGGAAAGGCTGCGCAGACAAAGGCAGGAGGAAAAGGCAGCCCGAGTACAGAGTGTTTTGGGGCCGAAGTACAGAAATCACCGAATTCTCACAATGCTGCTCCATGGGCTGCATCTACACGAAATGGAAAGGGAGCTCAGTTCGGATCGCTGTCAGAGCACCTCATGTGAAGGGCTGCTGGTAGCATCTACCTGTGCCTCACTGCAAGATGCACATCAGTAACAACAGTGCAGATAATTCACAAGACAAATTAAAAACCTTCCTCACATGGGAAGCAGCTTTTGCTTCTTAAATCACTGTGTCTGCAGAAAATAACCCGGAAACAACAGGCTTGAACTGGGAGCAGAAGTGAGCTCCTGATGGCAGGGCCAGCACCAAGTGCTTAGGAGAAACCTGTCCGCAGGCAAGCGGGAAGCAAAGTTACACATGCTCAAGAGCATCAGGCCTTTGAGAGAGGATAATTTCAGCACTGCCAAGTGTTGGTACTAGACGACCAGCAAAGTCATAATATAGCAACTGCGTAGGGACCTGCCTGTCATCTCTGGCAATTCTCACTATCAGCCCCTACAATAACTAGTAGCGTTCGGTGCTCTGCCTAGTGTCATTCATGTCTAATTGAGGAACACAGTCAAAAGCATCTGATGCGGACCAGACGCTAGTTTTTAATTAGGGTCCAGCACTGAGAGACTATGGGTCAAATTCTACTTTCATTTGCACAGGAGCCACTCTCCTTGATGTCGGGGAAGTTGCACCTGCGTAACTGAAAAGCAAAATTTGGCTGCTTGTGTTCCGGTGCACTTTCCATATAAATTATCATATTACATACAGCAACAAAGAATTATAAATGTTGGCTGGCACACACTGAATTTATTTACAAGTTAAGTCTAATTTTATTTATAGTTCCAGTACAATCATCTCTGGTAGAAATATTTATGTTATCTGTACTTCTGGTCTGTTAGAGTCTACCGCAATCATAAACACTGCTGAAAAATTATTCACAGTTAGCAGGGTTTAAACTACCCATTATATCACTAGCTAGTGCCAATAAACTTTGGTGCTGGTTGATAAAGTTTCCTCAATGGAATAAATATATATTTGACTTTCAAAATCTTTTCTGGGTTACACAGAGCGGGGGGTAAGAGAAGAGGGAAATGCCAACAGTAGGGTTTGATATACAGAGGGCCAGATCTGCAGCTAGCAGAACCTGTCAAGATCCACGTCAGCTGGGAAGCAGCCCAAAGCATGCTGAAACTAACTAATAGCTTAAATTTGTATCTTAGTAAAATATTTCAGCTGAGTGGGGCTGCAGCAGCTAACACATACTCACTAATGCCCTTCATGACCCTCTATATGAAGCAGACCCAGGGGGGGAGAAAAAAAAAAAAAAATCCACCTTGAAATTTTGAGCCCTGAGTACTGGCCATTGCTAAGGGAGGAAAATGGATTGAAGGAGCCAGCTTTTGTTCATTGTTTGATTGCCATAATGGTAAACATGACATATATTCTCACACTAACATGGCACGAGAAGCCAACATGCTTAGAAGAAAACTAAGGACAGGAAGGTTAAATGTGAATTAGTGAGATCAGCCACTTTATATATAGAAAATACTAATGGGGAACAAAATTTGACTAAATCTGTATCAGCTGGGGTAAGACAGAAACAGTAATGCACTTTAACAGTCCCTGACATGGTGAAAAAGTCTTGCTGCAAAAGAACATTTTTAAATCAAAACAATTACTTAAACCTACAGTATTATAATCAACGCAAATGAAACTTTATCTCGATGTAATAAATCAGTGTAACTGAACTTCTTTTTGCTCATTAGTAGACCTTTACTGTTTTAAACTGAGATGTGTCACAAAGTAGCGTTAGAAATCACATGCCTTTAACAGAAAGCAGTAATAAAAGATGACTATTCTACCAAATTATAATGAAGACAGATAACAGAGTGAATTATAAAACAAAGGTTATAGATAGAGACTGAGCCTTGTAGAGGTAATGACTTTTAATTGGATTGAGTTTATCATATTTTCAGAGGTACAGCACAAGCAGAAGAAAGGATTAGAATTATTTCCACATTTCATTATTTGGCATAATGAGAAAACAGAGGGAGGTCCACATCCCTGATGTGTTTGGTAAGCCACGGGAGATGTTGAACATGTCAGTATCTGGTAGAGTACGGTCCTGAGACACAAATGCATTCGCTCTCTTATAATTCAGCAAAGTGTAATCACTTGAGAGGGGGAAAAAAAAAAAAGAAAAAAAAAGAAAAAAGCCAGGTCATGAAGTTTTGTTTCAAAAGCATGTTATGAATAAAAAGGAATTTAACCCCTTCCTGCCAGCAGCCACTTCAGCACTAGCCTACAAACACCCATACATCTGCTTTGGGAAGCTGAGCAATTCTCACCCTAAGCACCAAAAGGTTTTTAAAAAAAAAAAAAAAAAAAAAAAAAAAATTGGTGAATCCCACCCCATCCCCTGTTTCACATCTGTACAGTCACACCATCATGGCAAAAAGGTCCTAGGGAAACCATCAGGGAGGGGACCTACCCTGCCTGAATCCCAAAGGGATGCCCTGCCTGCACTCCACCTGGGAAGAGCACGGGACATGGACCAGTGGGGAGAAGGGAGTTGGGGATGAAAAACCAAGAGCTGAGGGATTATCAGAGAAGGCCCAAAAGACATAGCAGGGTACCAGTGATGTACCTGCTCACATGCTATACCCAAGTACTTCAGGGATGGTTGGAGTTTTGGGGAGTTGCCTCTGGAAAACTGAGCTGCCATGAAGCAGAGACAGAAGGTTTTGTACCAGCAGCCAGACAGCTTTTTAATTATGCAATTACAGTGAAAGTCTTAATTATATTTGAGTGACACTGTGATACACTGTAGTTAAGTCCTTGAAACACTAACAGAAGTACTCATAACAAATACACTAATCAGGAAAAGTATCAAATAATTAATCCTACAATACTGTCCGCTTCAAAAACTCAAGGTCTGGCAAGACTGGTTTCCAGCATTTGTTTCCGAGGAGATACAAGGCCACAATTTTTCCTGCAAGTGACTTCTCAGCAGCATGCGCTGAAGTTCTATTTCTACAAGGTCACCCACAGTAACAGCAGGACATACTTAGCAGATTGGAAAATCATGAATCTTAAGAACAACTATACTTCATGTTACATGTGCGGGTGTATTCTGTGTCATTCTGTAGGGCACCTGTATATGTTTATATCCAACCTGTTTGGATGAATAAAGTCATGATATTTTTTACAAAAAAAAAAAACCCTTTGGGATGGTTTTATTTCATCGTCTAGAGGAACACTTTTATTCCTGCATGACAGCATTGGTTTGGGTGGGATTATTCCAAGATAATTTGTTCCAATTTGTCTCCATGAAACCTAGGTCTCTGGCTGGCACGCGTAACTTTGACAAGTTCTTCTCATAGGTATCTCACTCAACACATGTTTTTGAAGTCCAAGAATCTTTTTTGTTTCATTTTTTCCAGAAAAAAAGCATTCTGAAATGATTTATCTACATTTTCTCCATTGATCCTACTTTTCTTTTGTTCCAGACACTACCCATTCCTCCAAACATTTCCAGAGTTTCTTCTGACAAACCAAATTGTACCTCTCCCAGCCATACGTTTTAAATAAGTAGTTATTAATTTCTAATATCAACAAAATATTTATGATCAATAAAAGATTTTTATGTTTTCCAGCACATTTCAGAAGGCGGGTCTGTCCCAGCAAACTTGGGATTTATGAAGTATCTTAAAGCTAGTGGAACTTTTGCCAGTGACTGGTGAAATGATAATTTCAGCGGTGATGCAGATAAGAGTTGTCTGTGAATCCAATAACATTTATTGCAGGCATCCAGGAAAAAGCTACTTGCTATCCTACAGCAAGCCCCAGAATCCATGGCAGTATGACTTTAAACAAGGACAGAGGCAAAAGAAAACTACACCCGTTAAGTACAAGTCTCCATTGCCTTTCTAAGACAGTTTATTTTTTCTAGAAAGCGTGGCATACATGAGAGTGTGATGAGCTACAAGGATTTGTAGCAATTATTTTCCTTGGTCTTTATACAAGAGGACTGGGGGAAACATTAGGCTTTTTGCAACCAAACCACCTATATGGAGATAAAACGAGGGCTCAGCACATCTATCACCATGGTGCTTCATGCACTCCTTCAGCCCAGCTGAAGGGTGCTGCACTGCCTCGCTGCCAGCAATCACAGCCTCCTCCTCATGCCCTGTATGCATCCTCTGCTACAGGAAAGTGTTTGAAAATCAGAGGTTAGGCTTTTCCCCTGAAAACCCTTTATTTTCTTTCTACTGTCTCCCATTTCTTTCTTTTCCCACTTTTTTCAGAACTGCTTCATTTTCTTTTCCGTGTTGTTACCAAAAAATCATGGAAAAGGAAAATATTCAGGAGAATTAAAAAAAAAAATACCCAAACCCCAAATATTACAGCTTTAAGAGTTTTGCTGAACAATCAGGAGACTTGTTTTAAAAGGAAAAGTGTTTGCAGAAATTACACAAATCCAGGATATTGTCACCTCTTTCCTACATAAATTGTTCCTCACGCAATTTAGAAACTTCTGAGAGTGTTTGGCTGGCTGTATTTTTACCTAGCACGTCTCTGAAGGGTAAGCTCTCTGTGGGTTCACTGCTCTGAGGTTTTCAACACTACCTAAGAGTTTTCCACTCTTGCTTCTTTCCCCTGCTGGTGGTCCACAGCCAATGCTGGGAGGTGCCTGCTCCCTCTCTAACAAGTATTTGCAACCTCAGCCAAAAAATACCCTGTGCTACACCTTCACTTGGATGCAAATTACACCCATCACTTGGATGAGGATGTAACACCTCACACTGTGCATCCCTTTTGCTTTGGAGGAAAAGAGCAAAATTGGTTACATCCCCATCCACCTGCCCTTCTGTTCTCACAGGGAAAATCATTGCCATGCAGCTCTCAGGGACCAAGAGCCTGACTGCCAATAGTGCCTTTGCCTCACGTCTTTGAAGACTCCACGCAAGCCAAAGCTTCACTGACAGATATTACAGACACAGAAACCATCAGGGAGTTTTCACCAGCAAAGACCAGAGTTTTTCAAGATCAGTTAGTTAAAAAAAGATCAAAAAGATAATCCAGCGCACACAGGACTAAAAGGAAAGACCCAGGCTCTTGCCTCCCTGGCTATCGAATCACGGAGCCTTTGCTGGGCTCAGATACTGGGAATGAATAGCTCAGACACTGCACACTCAGTTACTTTTTCAAAAATATCCAGTAACAAACTCTGCCATTCCTTCTTGGGTTTCCCATTTCTTCCACAGGATCATATTATCTCATTTGCCTCAGATGAGCCCCATGGCGAATAGCTCATCTCCCCCCAGTGCTTTGAAGATGCAAAGCAGGACAGTATGGAAATGCTAAGTGTTCTTGTAGCACCAGTAGCCTGTTGTAAGGCAGGAGGAGTGACAGTCCTTATTCTGATCACATCCTCCCTCCAAAATCAACAGTGACACCAGTGTGAAACCAGAACGAGACCCCCGCTGTGAAACAGTTAACATCAGTTAGATCTATTTTGACTTTTTTTAAAAAAGAAAGAAAAAGAGTAGGACTACAGTTTATTTTACATGGCTTCCTGGTCAAAGCCTCAAACGTTTTGTAGATATTTATTGATATATATTAACAGTAAAGAAAGTTAACTGCTAATGTAATTTATTCCACCCTTTGTTCCATACACCTTGTATCGCTTTCTATGAAGCTGTTGATCTTGGAGAAGCAGAGGGGTCCTGGTGAGCTGCTAGCAGAGAGCAATAAATCAGAGCTCTGAAAGCTTCTGGTTCATCCCAATAACTTGGAAGCAAATTTGAAAAATAATCTTTTTCTTTTTTTTTCCTCTCCAAACTGGCAATCTTCACGAGTTCTATTGTTTTCATGTGCAGGCTGATATATGACAGCTTAAATAAATACATAGCACTTAATGGAGCAAATTCAGCCTTAGTGTAATTGGATGCCATACCATTAGAGACCTTGGCCCAGGCAGTGCTCTCCATCCCAAAGGATCACAGAGGACCCTACAAGCTCAAACTAACATGTGGTTGTTATATACTTGAATTCTACTTATTATGCCACTACGGGCTAATCTTCTGTTACAAAAAGTACTTAACTATATATCTATTTATGTTTACAGACATGGATTTAAGTACTGTTTATAATTACAAGAATGTATATATACAAAATGTATATGTAATATGATATCATATATATATACGCAGAGACACATCCTAAATCATGGAAGTGATGGAGTCCTTGCACAAAAATGGCTTGAGGAATATTTTTTTTATGTGAGGAAAATAACATGACTTTTCCTGACATTGTTCTGAGAACAACTTTAATTCCCTTTTTCCAAAATAAAGCCAAAAACGTTCAGAAATTTTCAAGGTAGACTGTTAAACTTCACAAAGCCATAAGTGGTCATGAAAGAGATCTTTTGTCAGGTACCCTTCACCATAGCATCAGCGTCTGTACTGGGAGGGCAGAGCACAGCAGGATCAGCATGGGCTGCGCTTGCTCAAGATGCAATGATGCAATTGCTGCTCACAGAAGAGATTTTCTGAGTGAGGAAGTGGAAGCAAAAAATTGTGTTTTAAACTTTCCCTGGTAAGCTTACTAGAAGATGAAGTCAAATAAAAGTAACTCTTCCTAGAACACTTCACAAAACAGACATCAAACTAGTATTTAGCTGACCTTCTCCACACTCCTGTGAACCTTAATTCCGTAAGTTAGGGAAGGCCATGCATAACTCCAAGCATGTCAGAGGAAAAAAAATAAAAGTATTATTGTGAGGACATGTTGAAAGACGCTCAGTGCAAAACCGTGCCTCTGTCACACCCGTGGGCAGACTACAACCATGTGGGTGAACATGACTGACAGGCACAAACCAAATTGCTGGCAAGTTTAGAAAATAAGAAAAGTTGCCTGGACTTGGCATCCCTTAGTGCTTCCCCACAAAGCCACAGTCCGGCTGCGCTGCAGAGCATTAGCTGGTGGTTCACGTACGGACCACAGCCCACATGGGAAAAGCTGGAGCTCAGCAAAGCCAGCCTTCGAAGAGCTCTACAGCAAAGACTGAAAAGCAGTGAGCCTTGCACAAGGCCCACGTTGGGTACAGGGAAAACCTGCATTTTAGTGCGTGCTCTGAATGGGCGCTATGGAAAGGTCTGCTGGAGGAAAGGGTGCTGGGACGAGGCTAATCCTGGCTATGGGATTCCTCTCCCACGTACCACGCTCAGAGCCGGCTGTGCCCCTGCTCACACTGCTCCATCCTGCTTTCCCCACTGGAGCCACCACCACTCCTCTCCATGATCAGTGGGAGCACCAGGGTCTCACATGTACCTTGAGGGAACACAACTGAACCAAAAATACCTGAACCAAGTGCTGCGGTCTGAAAAGAGCTTCGGTCTATTAGAATGTGCCCGCAAAAAGCATGTCTCCAGGGCTAAGACCACCAGAGATGTTGCCCAGTTCCCAGACTGGGCTGGCAGACTCCCACCATGCAGGAAAGCCCATTTCCATTCCCTGCTGCTCACCAGAGACTTCATCTCAGGGTTAACCTTGTTTTCTCTCACCGGAGGCCAAACCCCCGCCACTTATGCACCCATAAGGAATTTTGCAGGAGAAAAAGAGCTCAGCATTGGTTTTGCCCAGGTATTTTAGCTGAACAGGATAGGCCAAATAAATACCATTTGTTGTTTAAAGTGCAAATCCCAGCAACTTCTTTGAACGGGAGCATTTGGTAGTTGACACATCTACGGATGTTTTAAATCATAAGGGCATCCACTCCATTTTGGTTTTAATGCGTTTGTGTGTGAAGTTCTTTGTCATTCCAGCCCACCTGTCTCAGAGCACAGAAATCGAAAACAGGAGTAACTCTCAAATTTCACCTCAATTTAATCCATCACAGAAAGCGGACTGGTTTTGCACTGTATAAAAAAAAAAAAAAACCACACCAGGACATTTAAACAAAGTGACACAGATCATCAGCAGATCAACTGAAAATGACAGCTCAATCAAACAAATGTACATTGAGAATTTCCACAGGGCAGCTCTAGCTGCAGCCAAACCAAATTTGTTTAGTATACATAAGTTAGCTGCTTAGAAACATTCAGTATGCTGCTAGCCAGATGATGACTTTCCCAGATAAACATCTATTTAACCAAATATCCCTCCATCCATGAAAATGCTAGCAGAGTTTTGATGTATTCTCCTAGTCTCTTAAAAAAATGACTTTGCTCTGGTGGCAGGCTGGTACTGACCCACCCATGTGGCACCTAAGTGAAAAATAACTAAAAAGTCCTTTAAAAAAAAAAAGTTTAACCACCAAAAGGGTGGAAAAACTCTATAATCCTGATGGAGTGCTTCTGGCTGCCAATAAATTCACGAAGTGGCATTAAGGTAAAATACAAATTACAAACTTGGGAAGCACCAGAGAAAACTGTGCATCCTGTGCCATATATCAAATATACGGAGAGGAGGGGATTTGTCCGACACTTCTTTTAAAGCAAGGTATTCCTCCTGAAATCAATGACAAATCTCCTATTGATTCCAGAGGAATTTCACTGAGGAAATACATTGATAAGAGCTCCTCTCTAAGTTTCTTCCCTGCTTTAGAGCAGCTTTTCTGCAGTGTTATTTACTAACAGTAGAAGTGGCAAAAATAGTTGTGAAGGTTAAGAAGTCATTTCACAAACTTAGAGATCATTAAAATACACGTGAAGCTTCAGCCAAAATCAGATGCCCAAATAAAAGTGGCTTTGGTTCAGACAACGGCAGCACTCCCTGCTCTTGGCAAAATCAAGGGGACCCCATGAGACCTGAGCCAGACTAGAAGGATGTGTTCCGCACCCACTGAAGTCAGTGGCCAAAAGCCCACCTGATGTGCAAAAGCCAGATTTAGGGTGACTGTTTTAGGGACCAGTGGCATACTTGCCATTCACCCCAACATACGTACACACATCTCCGCATGTGCACGTATGTGTTTAGGGGGTGATCGTGCAACTATATTACTAAGCTAAATAAGGGACTGGGAATGACTGGCTAATATGACAACCTGCAATATAAATTACAATTTTGATGAAAGCCTTTTTTTTTTTAATTCTGATTTGTTAAAATAGGCAGACTCAAAAAATAAAAGCTACTAAGCAATACGTATCCGCTCTTCAAAGTTCTGTCAAACAAAAAGAGAGCCTATAAAGCACATTTTCTGATGGACATCTGCTTATTATTTAACATTCACAAAGAGAATATTTACCAAAAAAAACCCAAGTGCAACAAATTAGGAAGCCTGTGATGCTGGTGCATCCCAAGGAGCGATGTTTACACAACAATCAGAGCGATGTGTGACGGCAGTGGAGAGAAGAGATGCTTACAGATTTGTCCTAACTTATTTCCTGGGGCAAAAAAATGCACCAAAAGGTGGATTGTAAGAGATCTGACAGCCCTAAATAACTAGTGCCTGACCTGAAGGCTGTCTGAGAAAGCCAAACCCAGTTACACTGCACCAGCAGTGAGACATAAATGTATTTTTCTAGCCTCTTGTTGCAGAAGAAGAGGCCAAGCTGCCTGTGTTTAAATGCAGAAACCCCAGTGGTCCTGTTCTCATCACCAGCAGCAAAGACACACAGACCCCATGAAAGCAACAAAATGTAGAAGATGGGCCCTAAAGTGCAATAGTCTGACAGAGGTGGGAGAAAAGGAGAAATCCCCTAAGCGCTGCTTCACCAGCCTGGTACAAGGGCTTGCTGCACACAAAAACACACGCTGTTGAATACTATGGGATTTCCTTAAAGTCTCCATTTGAAGGGAGTTTAACTCATGAGTTTCAAGTGCATAGTTGCACTTTTGCCAGAGTTTGCAAGTTGACATATTGCCAGGGAAGAAAAAACATGGGAAAGTAGGGATGAAGAACAGCAAAATTCAAAGTATTAACCCCATGAAGGGTTCCTGCTGGATACTGTTTTTCCAAATGCTGTGTTTCTCCCAGTGCAAAAGAGCCACCTGATGATACACAGCGGATATCACAATGCTCAAAGCTTATATTATTTTCAGTGACGCAGGATTATTTTTTCTCTTTTCCCCTTCCACTTCCCCTGAAAATAACACACAGAAAAACAAGCTAAAAACACGCATACAATGGGGAAATTTAAACAAGATGTAATCTTGTAAATTAACACTCATAAGAGAAGAGAAGCAACCATAAAAATAAATAGCAAAAGGAGTTTAGACAAATTAATCCAGAACAACAACAAAAACAACCCCACAAACATAACCCACACACACCCCTCCGAAACCCCTCAAAAACAACAACTAAAATGAGGATTTGGTAAGTTTGATTTTAGCAACATGGCTGTTTTCAAATTGTATGTCTGGAGACGCAAACCAGCTCAGATGAAATCCATGTAGTTCCTGACCATTACCATCCTCTTTGTCTATAATCCCAACCTACAAGCTACATATAAAAGGTGATTCCCGCCTAGCTGAGCTACAGCCTGAACTCTGCTGGCAAACACATTGAGGAGGGTGATGCAGATTATCATGGTAGCAGATTTCAGTTCCAACAGGGAAACCAAAGATCAGATCATTAAAATCTGCATGCTCATTGATGAGTGGTTTGTTATTTAAATCCACATTTAGTCATACGAGTAAATTAATTTTATTCTTAGTGAGTTAAACACACCAGTGCAAAGAGCCATACAGGACATATAACCAAAGACAGCCTTATCTTACTGTTTGCTGAAGAAAATATACCCAGGACAGATTACATATATGGGGAAATCTTTCATTTCATTTTCTACCCATGGCCTGTCTCCCTAAGGTGCTGAGCACCTACCCTGCCTATGGTAGGAGTCCAGAAAACTGCGCAGCTGCCTCAAACTGGACAACCAAACCAGTAAAACTTTCTGTGATTTTCCTAGTTTCGTTAGGAACTGTCAGTAGCGTTACTCGTAGCATTTACAGCCCTGATTCAGGGCTAATTTAACCCGGTCCGGAGTAGAACTGAACCAGCTTATAGTGGGTATTGATAAGCTTAATGTGAATTAAAAATGATCATAGAAGCTAACATTGATAGGAGTAAGAAATAAGAAACTTTGCTTCATAACCACGACCAACACAGAGAGATCTGCAGAAATCAAAGCACAGGATGCACTATGGTTTCCACTGCATTCCTCAGACTCAGAGATCTGCCAATATTTTGCACGTAAGCATGCAGACCTTCAAAAGAGCCGATTTTGTCCCAAGAAAGTACAAAACAATCACTACAAAGGAAAGTAATGAAAAATCCTCCTCCTGAACAAACATGCCATAAAAATAAAGTGTAAATCATAAAACCCAAATGAAAACAACCACTCCTCCCCCAAAATTGCCCAAATAATGGGATGAGGAAGTTTTCACTGATTAGATTAAATATTGCAAAGCACTTTCAAACTCCAGTAACAAACGACTTGACTTTAAAAGCAGTGAGAGAAAGCAACACACGACACGTGGAGCAATTCAGGGGTACACAGAGGCAAAGCAAGGCCTGATCCAGAGCCCTGGGGCAGAAGCTTTGCCTCCCCACAAAACGCATGGAAAAGACTTCTCAAAAGTGAGCCACCTTGGCTAACTCCACTCTCAGGGGTTTACTGCTCAGGTCAGTAGAAGAAAAATGAAGCTAACAAATGTTTTTGAAAATGCCAGTTCTTGAAAGCGAACTTATTACTCTGAGGACTGACCACCATCAAGGACAAAACTCCTGCATCACAGCCTGAGACAAAATGCCAGACTCTCACACAAAGCACCTCTCTAAGATTATTTCCCCAACGCAGCAGAGAATATAGTGAAATAGGTCATACATCACAGGAGTAAAACAACACGATGCTCAAGAATGAAATTCCTTGAGACAAAGGATCTCCACATTTATTCTACCCCACCAGCTCTCTACACCAAATATCTCAATCTTACAGGAGGTCAGCTTCCTATCATTCAACCTGGGGATGCAAAAAGTCTGGTAGTGACAAAAAAGAGAAGGAAGATGCTAAAATTCATTTCTTTACCATCTTTTGCCTTGAGATATTTCCTTTCCTTACAGTGTTCCCTTTCAAGCACATGAAAGCCAACAAAGACTCCTCTGGTCCACAGCAAAAGGTGTTACAAACATGAGCACAGTGCCAAGGAATCCAGACCTGCTATTACACATCCACCAAAAGTATTGATCTCATGGTGGCCTGGTCCACCAGGATGCTGGAGCACCAACACGGTTTTTGGAAGCACCTTTCACACAGCTCTGCCAGCAGACAGTCTTCGTTCCACCATTCTTACGGAGGAGGTGGTCCTCTCTTCTACCCCTCTTATTGCTAGAAAGCTCATTTCTGGCCTCAGAATATTCATGGGCACTTTACTGCTCGTTTGTACTTGTTCCAGCACTGTCCTTTAGCTTAAATGGTTTGCTGGGTATGTTTGTCTCCTTCGGTAGCAGACATAACCTTTATCAACCTTCATTTTCCTCAGCTAAACAAGCCAAGCTTTTTAGCCTATTCTTGTATTCAATTATCAATCATCAGCTGTTCAATTAGAGACTGTGCAACTCTAAGACCTCAGATCCTCAGAAAGGGAGATGTCATCACAGCCCCCATGACAGAGACAACACAAAGTTGTGTCGAGAGCAAGTATAGAATTAATCCATAAATCAGGAGAGAAAGCAGGGGCAAGAGGAGAATTGAAAGCAGCATCTCCCCTTTCAGTGGGTTAATGTGACTTCCTCCCACGTTGTTGCAGAAATCACATCCAGGACAAGTTGCTCTCAGGAAGCAATTACAGGGAAGCAGCAGTGCAGAAGATAGATCTGTTTCTCAGCTCTTCCACATGTCAGTTCCTAAGGAAGGAGCTGATCATGTGACTCACAACTTCAAATCTAAATATTTCCAAAGGAAAACATCCCTAAATGTGAATGTTATCTACTGGCCACACAGGATCTCAAATTATGCAAAACACTTTGAAGCATTTTATGGACCAATCTGAAATACATCAATTAAATTCTGATCTCTCTGCTGTTAAGGCAAACTACTGATTGATTACATGGGGCAAGATGTCATCCGAGCTCTCTGTTGCACTATTATCAGGCTCTGTCATACAAATTTCACATGTGTCATGGATGTGTGCGACAAGCAGTGTGGGGAGAAGCTGTAAAATGCTATTATATGAGCTTGACCTAGTGTTTTCAATCATTTGTATTTAACCTACATGGGAAGATTTTTGGAAATGCATCATTGCTGAAGATATTATCAGCTGAAAGATATTTTATTTTTTTTAGTTCTGAATAAAGGTGGACTCCATCACATAAATATACGTGTGTATGTATGTGTGTCTCAGGGCAGGGGGAATCCTTTCTTTACAAAGATCTTTCTTTGAAGAAACTTGATCTTACTGGTATAAAAAAAAAAAATTATTTTTTGATACAGCTCCCTTTCATAAAGGGTTTCTGAAGAGTTATTTTCATTCCAGTGTGAAATAAAAATAAATTCTGAAACATAACAGGCTTCTGTAGAAAACAAGTAACATCTTACAGGCAGTTGCAGTGACGATGCATTTATTCAAGTCAAGCTAAATATGCCCTAAAGAGTTAAAAATTCCTTTTAATTAAAACACTAGTATCACTTTACTTGTTGCAAGTATGATTACAGATGTGAATCTACAGCAGGTGCACATGAGTATTTCTAACACTCACTAAAAGAATAGGTAAAACCATTTTAATTTGTTGTCATATTCTCACATCTCTGCTTCCCTTCTGGGAACGAAGGAACTTGTGCTTACCCGCACCCCTCAGTGGGCAAATCCAAGCCTTGCCTGCTAATAGATATTGAGGTTAACACCAAGCAATTCAAAGCTTCTCATTAATTACTGCTAATTGTCATGGCAGTCTCCTTTCTCCTGTTTTACATCATGAGCAAATGATTTTTCATTGCAGAATAGGTAAGAAGAGAGATGCCAGGGAAAACATAATTAGTTTCACTAATTAGTGTGATCTGATTTGAATATTTCTATTTGCTTCTGTAATTTAAAAAAAAAAAAAAACCACCAAAAATAAAAACCTCAGGGAAGTTAATTCCACATTCTGAACCTTCAGTCCATAAATTAAGATAACCAGCACTGCAAACCCATTTCTCCATTAAAAAAGCCATCGCTGATGGCTGAACAGCCCCAGGCAGTGTTGTCCAAAACCAAAAGGAGAAACTCTCCCAAAGACAGAGCTTAGGGGACACGGTCATGTCAAACCTCCCACATCTCAAAGAAGTTACTTACTAGCACTAATAACCCCACCTTAGATATTTTAATAAAATAATTGTGTCTGCTCACTTTGTCTTTCATCATCAATTAGGTCAATTTGCATTTGGCATCTCTCTGCTAGAGTCACACCGTTGTATTTTACACACCGGGTGGTGGGTTCAGAATAAGGCCTCATTTAAAGCAGCACACGGCAATTTTTTAGGGAGGGTGGAGGACTCACGCAGAATCTGTCCTAGAGGTGTATCAGAGCTGGTTTTAGTTATTTTAATTCTAAGCTGCTGAGGAATGCCTTCAAACCCCTTCAACCCTTAAAGTTTGGAGGTTTGAGTAGATTAACTGGATGCTTTTATCTTTTTGCACCATTCTAGGAGGTTATCTCCACTGAATCTTCCCAGGATGAATGATGAGTTTTCTTCTTGATGAGAAAAGTAAATGAAATATTCCTCTGTGTATAGACCATGCCGGGGTAGTGATTTTCTTAAAGCTTTGGATTTGTCTGAAAAATCCAAGCAGTGAAACACCTACTACAATTTCTTCAGCTACTATGAACCAAGCAAGATGCTCAGAGCTGTTGATGAAGTATAAATAAGAACACGTTCATTTATCCAACACCCCAGCTACTGCTGGGGCTGGTGTGCAACTAGAGCAGGTGTCACAAGCCTGTCATGTTAGACTAGCATGAGCTGGGTGAATACATACAGGTAAGGATTTATTCAACGTGGTTTTGTTTCATATAATAGCCTGAACAGATTACGTTATTCTTTTACATGTCCCCTATTCAAATATACTTCTGGATATTTTTAAAGTCACAACTGATTGGAAATAGTTGAGATTTTAGCTGTTTTGTTTAGCAACGAGCAGTCAAAATCTTGCTTCTACCCCCCGATCCGATGAGCCCCCAAACATTTCCAGCACAAGTTCATGCAGATGTGAAATTAATGTTCACCTTCTGCTGTTAACTTTTACCAGCAAAATAATAAATTCAGTTAATAACGGAAAAGAGTATTCATGGTGCTTTCTTGACAGCGCTCATTCACCTCTGCACTTGTTATGGTAAAACAGAGTATTCAATGCTGTTCACTTTTGGCAAAGCTCCACCATTCAGACACTGCTGCAGCCACAGGCTGGAACAGATCCGGGGCAGTAAAAAAATAAAATAAAATAAAAAAAAGAAAACACACAAAAAAAACCCAACCAGCATGTAATTGTAACACACAAATGTTTTCCTCATGGAGTGGGGGTCTTTTTGGGAGGCTGCAGCCCAGCTCCTGGTAGGCTTTCACACCACGGAAGAGATGGCATTTCCGTACAATAGCTGCGGCTATTGTACAGCAACACCATCTCCATGGCGTGAAAGACTTTGGTTGTTCTTCCGAGCGGGACACAATATGAAACGTGACTGGTGAGTTTTCTCCATAAACAAACCAAACCTCTCTCCCTTACAGAGCTGCCTTTCTTCTCCCAAGACCTACTAAAAGCTTGGAGACTCCTCGAATCTATTAGAAATCCTTCCCAGAGAGAGGAACCAGACATTGTAAATGAACCATGGCTTAGAAGCCCCCTTGTACCTGCAAATACCCCACAGATTCCAGAGGCATTTTATGTTGTGCCTATTTACCTGTCATGCTAGTTCTCACCCTATGATTCATTTATTTTTAATGCTTTCAGCAGTTTTTACTGATACTTTTCAAGGTGTTAGGGTGTCCCCTCCGCAGCACTTTTGGATTTGCTTGCAGAACTAATATACTGTGACAACATACAGAGAATATTGTTCAGATGCTTTGAGAAAAGTAAAAAAAAAAGCAAGCTTTCCCCATTACCTACACACACATACTCACATGTAAAGGACTAATAACTCAGACCAGCCATTAGGCTCTCAAAGAAGCTGAGTGAGCACAGTGGGAGGGCAGACCCAGAACCAGGTCAGCCAGAGGCGACCTTGACCGTCAGCCTCCAGACAGGGCAGACACAGAGTCCCTTGCAGCATGGTATGGATGGTTTTCAAAGCCAGCAAGGATGGAGATTCCCCGCCTTGCTGGGTCCCACTGCTTGCTTACCCATGGGACACGTTTATTCCCTACACCCAGCTCCAGTTGTCAAAAATCTTGCTTGCACCAGGGGTGCAAAAACAGTATTTCAGGTGCAGATGGCAATATGCAAGGGATAAAAACTCACTACTGTCCACGCCCTTGTTGATCCAGCTCGGGTCCCCAGTGCCAAGGTGCCCACCAGGTCCTTGTAAAAAGAGCTGCTGCCCAGTTGGTCCTTTCCCTGCTTGTATCTCCAGAAAAACCTTATTCTACCATTGTAGCAGAGCTTATTCTTAAACTGTTTTACGGGGTTTTCAAGCTCCACAAAAATGTATCTTTTTAAACAGCTGTAAAGGTCTACCAGTAAAGAGAGACATCCTCAAACAGAAAGTTACTGCATTTTATCCTCATCTAAATTCAGATCTGACAATATTGTAGACACTCTGCAGGGGTCAGTCTGGCACAAAAGTGCCAAAATATTTCCCAAAGTCCTGGGCAACTCTGGAGCCGCCTCTGAACCATGCACTGCCAGGCTGGCTCCATCAGCACTCTCCCTGGGGAGCTGGCATGAAGTGGGCTTGCCTGTCTCCCCAAGAGCTGCCGCCACACCCTTTTGTTCCCCTTTTGATACTGATAATTCAGTATTAAGGGCAAAAAGCCTTTCTAAGAAAGCATTGAAAGTATGACTCAATATTGAAACATCTGCATGTTCTTAATTGTCCGAGTTGCTCCTTCCATCAAAAATACTCATTTGCTGCATTTCCTAAATAACAGGAAAAAGTTGCAGCTGCATTTCCTAATAATGTATGCCCACAACTCTATCTTCCCCATGTGCTATGCTTGCCTAAGACTGGTCATTTGTTACCTGCTAGTTCCAATTGATTTCCTTTTGCCTCTGCTTTCCTTCGCCATGAGTGCAGAGAACAAACAACACGATTTATACCAGCCATCTAGTACCAATCATTAGATAACAAGATCCTTTACTGAAAGCATTTAGAGTAAAACAATACTTTAAGTTTACCTTTGCTTTCATTTTCTTCTTTATTACTTCAGGTTCAAAATAAGGCCAAAGAAGTTCCACTTACACGGAAGATTAGATGGTCACCCAATATAAATCCTTCATATCCTATACAACGTATAGTGCCCAGTTCCAACTACAACTGTTTAAGTTGCTTTTTTAAATCAGTTTAATGAAATTCTCAGCCCTCCTTCTCTTGTACCCATTTGCTTCCTGTTGACCTGTGCAGAGAGACAAGAGCTCCATTTGTGGTAGGGTGGCTTTTACCCCACAGCAGCTCAGGCATAAGTGACTTTTGGGCTTCAGCTCGTCAAGCCTAAAGGGGAAAAGGGGAGAGGCAGGGACTGGGAAAGCCCTGCTGGTGTCCCTCCTCAGCTTTTCCCACCTCAAACTGATTAGGAATCAAGTGAAGTTACATTGCACTGAGCCTGGTTTAGTTTCTGCTATGATTTTCTCTGCAGTATTGAAACATTTCTTCTCCACATAGAAAAGAGCTGGACTAGAAGAAACTAAGCCCAAGGATATGAAAATCAGCTGGAAACTCCAAAATGCAAATCTGTCAGGTGTGCTCTGAGGCTCTTTTGGGTGACTTGGTTCTTCACAGGGAAGTAACACTCCATGGCTGGATGAAGTGCTGTCCTAATGCACTGTTCTTACCTTAATAACATTTAGTGTGTTTGTATATACTTACGTATTAATATCCAACCCTTGACAGAGTTAGAACTTTCAACTCAAACAATATAAATTTTTTTTCTAAATTCAGATTATGCTCCAGTAAAATTTTAGTAACATTATTCTAGCAATGGCTGTTCTAGCTGCTTGTAATTCAGTGTCAAGGAAAGTGGCTGACATTCAACCACCTGAAGTGACAGGAGAGGTTCAGGTATTTCAAAAGAAAGCAACTTTCTAGAGGGATGCCATTCCATCTCACCCCAACCACTACCAGAAGCATGGGCTTTCCAGAAAGAGGTGATACAGAAATAGCTACACTAGTCTGTGGACACGCCTGAAACTGCAGAAGCAACAACACCCAGAAAATTGAAACCTTTTAGGTCAAGGCTGCCAAACAGACTGCTTCCCGCTGTGACACCAAACGGGCAGTCTCCGTTACCTAATTCTTCTGGAAGTTCGAAAAAAGTCTCCCGGTGGAAACTCCTGACTCCTGAGCACTTTGGCAAATCTGGATCTTATTTAGTTGCCTAACTGAGGGCTGAGCAGTAGAGGACTAGAAGGGTGATAATAAAAGAAAACATTGCAGCAATTTATCATTGGGGAGCAGTAAGAAATCCTTTTTTTTTTTTTTGTTAAACAAACTTTAATCAATATAGCCTGTTTTTTCTGAAGTTAGATGCAAGCTGCAAAATCCAGATTTTGATTTCCCCAATAAGTCACGGTTACATCTCTAGAAACATACCGGATAATCATCCTTCATTTTCCACAGAGTTATTCTGCTGGAACAAAATTGGCCTAGTTTTAGTATGGTAACGCATTTTTGAATGCTGCTTTATATATTTTAGTAGGAATATGTATTGTACAGTATAGCAGTTCTTTCAATACTTTATGAATTTTATATATAAGACAATATAATTTATCGCAGCATCTCAAGACAAGGGTCAAACATTTCTTCTGACAGAAATTAAAAATCCTTTTCATTGATTATTTATATGTTCTGTAGTGAATAAAAAAAAAGTTTTCACATAAAAATCTATTTATTTCAAATCCAAGTGCTTTGGGTTTTATGTAAGTGCAAAACCTTTGTAAGGGACACATCCAAAGCCCAGCAAATCATTTGAAAATGCCCTTCAACCCCAATGGGCTGAGACTGAGCCCTGTAGCATTTATCTGTCAAAAGGAGGACCTGGGTACATACGCTCATGTGCTAATAATTGAAAGGTCAGCTCCAGATACCTTTTATTTTGCAAGGGGCTGTACAGGCTGGGAATTTTGTCTCCTGTTACCCACAATGCAAGCTGCCGTCCAAGATTGGCTCGGCTCATCACAAAATGGAGACAAACGGTGGAATGCAAAGAACGGCCATCATGCCCAGGTTTTAAAAAAAATGTTCAAATTCCTAATAATTTGACTCTAAGGTTTTTGCCCAGGCCTCTGTGAACTAATACTAAAAGGTTATTGTCAAGCTATAGCAAAAAAACCCTCTGATTGTAGCCAACTGTCCATCCTCCTTTCAGCAGGGGGGCTGCATGTAATTTTCTGCCTTCGATTAAGATTCACCATTAAATTCATCTTCTTTTAAAACCATATTATTGCACCCTATGGTATCACATGAAATGCACAGCAAAGGTTTGGGAATTCTTTTGGAGGATGATGGGGAGTGGAAGCCCATGTTAGAGGCACAATGGAAATAAATGCATAATTCAGTCCTTGCTTTTTATTTGTCCTTGGCATTAATGAAGAACAAATTAGCTACTCTCCTTGGGTGTCTACCAGAAATAATAGTAACAACTAGAGCTCTTTCCCCCCCTCAGTAATATGTTCCTTTGTAGATAAGCACTGTGAAGAGGTAAAATTATGTCTTTTAAAAGTTTACTGTTTTCTTGTTCTAAGATGTAAATGATAGGGTTGGGACTGGGAAGTAATTCAGAAATATTTATTCCACTGAGACAATAGCTTTTTGTCATCAGAAGAAAGAATCGGTGACTATCAAAATGAAACAAAAAGACAACAGCATTAACCGTGGCATACGCTCCCTCAGTAAATAAGAAATGCACCTTTCCAACGACTTTGCACGCCAAAGCCTGAGCCCTGGGTGAGGGAAGGGATCATGGCAGGAACGATCGCCCCATAAGGTGACCTGGCTGAGGGACAGAACAGTTTTATTGTTATTCTTAAGCATGCAATAAATATAATAAGATACTCGAAGCATTTCCTCCTCTTCCAGACGATTAATTTACAGCCTGTTTCATCAACCTTTTATGATGTGTAACAGGGACTTGAAAAAAAACATAAACATCTCTGCATCACTTTATAGTTGCGATATCCTGACCAAGGCAGCTCTTGGTTGGAAGTAAGCATTCAGCCTGGAACTGGAATTTACTTATTTAGAGACTGCAAAGCATTGAAATCCATGGTATAATCATGGCAAAACAAAGTAACAGCTCTCAAGTGAAGACCAGCACACGGGCATAACTGAAAGACAGATCTACCTGCAGTGCAATGCATTTGTATAATTAAATCAACTTGCCACTGTCTCATCTATTATGTAGATGCAGAAATACTAATAATAATTATCCTCACATCTCTAGAAAGACTGAATTAATGGTTCCAAGCAGCAAGAACTTGTTTGTGTTTGGATCTCTCTCACCAGAGCTTCTTTAACTAGCTCCTGGGTAGAATTCATTAATTTTTATTAACAGGGAAAACATTTGTCCCCGTGACAATATTTGCATTGCCTGAATGATTTTCACCTCTGCCACAAGGTGTACTATCGGCTCATACATCACGCGATTACTTGGAGAACAGAAAGACCCTCAGTCATTAGTGAGTGAATTAAAGATGATCTAAAGAGCTATTAATCACAGTGACAAAAGCCTTAATGTTGCTGTGACCCTAGTGGAGCCTGGGGACTAAAAGGGAAGCCGAGGGAGAGAAAATGGAAACATATGTTTTCTCCAAAATAACCTACCTTAGGAGAACTGTCAAAGATGGAGTCACATCAAACTGAGAAATTCTGCCACACCAATGCTCCTAGATTTTACTAAGGGGGGTTCCATAGTCAGTCTACTTTTTTATCTTTAGTATTGTTATTTACGATCAGTGTAAACAATCAAGCAGTAAAAAAATACATGGTATATTTAGACCTTCTTTTTCTTCCTCATCAGGAGTTATTTAGAAGCAATATATTTAAAGCAAACTGATACTTGTAACATACTCTAGTATAAACAGACATCACTTAGCCCACAACATAGTCTAGGTTAAAGATTTAGCATCCACATCCCACATGGAGAATACCAGGCAGTGAACTCTATTTCTGTGTTTTCAATTTGAGGTTGTAGGACTAATACAAGAAAAAGTGAAACCTTCAATTTGCTGACACTAACTGGGATTCAGCAAGATGAATCAAATATTCAGACACAAAGCTTAAATCACAAAACACAAATATATTCAAATGACAGATATTTCTAATCCTTCCAATAATCACTGTAGGCATTCTCAGTTATAAGCTATTCTTATTGACACTGTTTAGTGACATGTGTCTATAATAACATTATCTCTTTATTTTATGGCTAATAAGATACTTATACAAAAACTATACTTATCAATCTCATTAGAAATGCTACCTGTTATTGTAATTTTAATAATTTTCTTTGACTATTAGAGTCTGAAAATAAAACAGATACAGATCAGAACATTGGAAAAAAGTGTATAAATGTTGCCTATTTGAATAAGCATTAGACCTTTGGAACTGGATTATGCAAGGGATTTTAAGGTCATTTTTACAGTTCACAGGTTACTATTTTGAAACCAAGCAAAGAGTAGACCCAAGGTATAAACTCAGAAACAGATCAGCACATGAGGTAGCACTTCCCTTCTCTGGGTAAGGAGGCCATCTCCATCTTGTAGTCCCAGAGGAGGTTGCTCAGCTCTCCTGGGGATCCCTCTCTACCTGACCCAGCAAATATCATGTCCCCAAGGCCCCTTACTCCTCTGTCCTTAAGGCAAAGGGACAATACTGCTTTCTGGCAAATGATGCTGTTCAGGAAGATAGCAGATGCCAGCAGCTGAGTCCCTCACACCACCATTTTAAGTAGGCTTCACACCAAGGGACTGAAGGGTAGCTACGAAGGGAACTGGCTTGTTCCTGATTGCTGAGCTTGACCTCACTAAATTCGAGTCAGACAAATTGTATTGAGGCCACGTAGAAGCTTGCTGCTGTCCTGGACATGGCTGTTCCCTCTGTAGCTTCCTATCACCCCAAAATCTTTCTATTCCTCCTGTGCTGGGAAGAGTGCTCAGCCCATCCTCTGCTCAGCCTATTTAACTCACTGATCCAACAGAACATCTTATTGCACTTCATTTAATTTCTTTCTCCATTTGCATGAATTACAAAAAGATGTCTTGGAGCAGCTGAGCTCCTGGTACCTTCTGCTGTGCTCATCTGTGCCTCGTGGACAACCTGCAGCAATTTCCTTCCTGCTAATTCTGATACTGCTTCCAAGTCATGCTCCCTAAGGATCTGATCCACAGCTCCTGGAAGGTTCCCATTTGCTTCATCAACTTTGGCCAGACACAGAAACGTAGGGAAACAACTTTAACAAACACAGCAGCCAGATATTGAAAACAAGTTGAAGTTAAAAGGATGCACATCAGAAACCTTCCACCTCCCTCTGCCCCCTCCTTTACCTCCACCCTCCGGACCTCCAAATTAGTCAGTCAGGGTCCAGATTCAGTCTCCCAAAATTCATTCAAAAGTCTTTGAAATCACTTTCTCCAATTACAGGCTCACAGTCCCATGCAGATCTCTGGGATATTAATGGGCTCCACAAAGATGAACTTGTTTCTAGACAAGATTGTTGCCTTACTTTTATAAAACTCTTAGTATTTAGTGATGTGATATCTGATCGGTCTAAAGTAAAACTTTCATCTCAATGAGAAAGGTCACTACATATTCATCTGATGTCAGACCTACACATAAACAAGCTTCCTTAAATAACAGATCAGAAGCAAGAAGTGGTCTCTTTTTCCTAATAGCATCAGCCCAGCTGCAGTTCTCAGTGGCGCTTATTCTCAGCTGGTCTGCTTTCAACTTTCACTTCCTATTTAGAAAGCTAAATTGGGAGTGCTTTAATCTTCTGGGTTCATTTCCTTAATGAGAAGTGAAAGGTATAAGTGGCAGCAGGTAAAGAGATATTGAAGGCTGTGGCAGACTAGCATTTAAATTTTCAGAAAAGCTAGATCAGAGCATTTTCTAACATTTTTTTTCTATGATAGTAAAAAAAAAAAAAAGTAATTACAAAACTATTAACATCCAAGGTTGCTATTGCTGGGAAGATGGCACTTCAGCAGAAGGGCAAACTGAGTGGAGCAGAAAGGAAACTTTGTGGGGTTCGTCCTGGAGTATGCAGAGTAGTTCTGCCCTGATTCAGCAAACCACTGAAATTTGCTCAGCCGAGCTCACATTTCTAAAACACCACAGTGCTGAGCTTAAGAGTCAGCAAATACAGTCTTGTTGCTGGTAGTGTCCTCAGCACCTCACAGGATGAAGCCTTAGGAGCAGAAAACAGAAAGCTGTAGATAAGAACTCCCCTAAAAACTTCATCTTTGCTGCCAGTGGAAAACATCATGACTTTGTTTGTACAGTTTTGCTTTCCAGATATTAAAAAAATTATCCATATCCCTGCATCAATTCTTTCTCCAAAAACCTTAAGAAAATTAAGAAAAAAGCAATCTTATGTAACATGCATCCCGTGAAGAGGCAGGTGTGATGCCAGGACAAGCTTTGTTTCACAAGCCTCAGCCTAGCGAAAGAGCACATTTCATGGCTGTTCTTTCCCGAGCTGCTTTCCCTGCTAATCTGTGTTTGTTTAGGGAGAGAGAAATTCCTATCCATTTCGGTCACAACTAAGAAGTCTTACAGAAATCCAGGCCCTGGATTTCAACATCTGTGCCCACTTGAGGATATCACTTATGTCAACTTTTCAGAAGTGGACACTGCATGGGACTCCCCTTCCACACGTGTAGCCTCAGCACCCCTGGTCTGCTCCTCCCAGTGCCTCAGCACATCTGCGTCTCCCCAGTTCTGCTCCATCATTTGATGCCTTCTTACTTTTCCATTAAATGATTATGCAAGAGATATAGGAGTTTCACTGCTTTTGTGTCTTCTCTTCCACTAAAGTTACAGCTGAAATGACCTGGAGAAGAGTTGCCAAATAAAATGCGGAATGTCAGCAGCAGGAAGAAGCTATCTGGGCATTTTTTTGAGCTGAAAGGTTGAATATTGCCACAAGTCCATGAGCCAGCATGCGCTGCATCATGTAGCACACCACTGGTGCTGCACTCCCATAGGGACCAGTCTGGAAAAATAGGTTTATATCATGCCAAGACACCTGCTAACATCCTTCACTGTGGTCCCCACTCTGTACCTGAGTGTTTCACAGCTAATTAAGAGGTAACAGCATCTAATTTCCCACTGTACTTCAGGTATTTGGAGGAACACTTCATTGTGTTTCCTTGCATTTCCCCTGGGTTTTGTTCCTACACATCCTATCCATGTGTTACTGACTTAGCTCATTAAACATAAATTGACATCTCTACTATACCGGGCAGAGTATCCTCAAAATCCCTTAAATATCACACTGCCTTAGAACTAACATGGAACAGGCTGGAATATCCTGTACAAGTGAAAGTCTGCGATACAACACTAACAGAGGCTCATTCCCCTAATACATGGAAAAAAGGGGATCCAGGGCAAATGAAGCATAGGATGGTAAATAAGAACTGTGTTCAGTTGCAGTCATGCACTATAGCCATTAAGCCTTAAGGTCTTAAAGGTACCCAGCAATGCATATGATAAATTTCTCAAAAACATCCCAGCCATAACATAGTTCTTGCTGATTGCTCATTTACCCATAATGCATGCTGTCATAGCAAAGCCTGACAAATGACAGAGAAAGCTCAGGTTATTTTTTACACTGACTGCCAAGCCCCTCACCTCAGATTATTCATTTATTAGGGCAATCACTGAGGTCTGGGTACTTAATATTGTTTTCACCAAATATGAAAATGATCTACTTGCCTATTCTTTAGTTCCTCCTAGGGCAAGCCATTTATCATCAGCCCTGGATAAATGACTGCTTCATTATAGCCATAATTTATGAGATGTTAGAACTAAAGAGCCACACCTAAAGACTTAAAGCTTTAATATGGATTAAAATAAGATAATCAATCAAGCATATACAAATTTTCTTCAGAATTATTTCTTGCTTTGAAATGGCTTTGCATTTTTAGAATTGAGGTAGCCTTAAATTTCTTGTTATCCAACTCCATGCAAGCTTGTTTAAAAGTCCATAAGGAAATCTAGGTTGTAACCTTATTGGTCAGCCTTAGATACCACTTGGTAATCATTACGTGATTCAATAAAATTGCCTTTTGGGCTAAGGGGTTTTTTTGTGTTTTTAATGGCATAGGTGTAACCCAGACCAAAAAAGGCTGCAAACTTTCAGTCCAGAACAGGTGGGGGAAATGCAAATTGATGCCAGACTTGCATTCTCAGTAAGATATTGCTGTGCTTTTCATCTCCTTCCTTGGAAGTTTGCTCATCTGGGGTTGCTGACGAGGGAGAATTGAATGTTATTATTTAAAAATATTTCCATGATTCTTAGGGTGTTTCTCTGCCTGAATCAGTGTCTCACAGATCAGAGTTTGGATGAGGGAAGCTTCTTCCTCTGTTTGGGGAATGAAACATCCCTTCCTCCTAAAACAGCATTATGGCTTGAAAGAAGTTGTTTCTGGTTTGCCTCTTGATTGTATATTTTGTAGCACAGAGCCAATACAAATAGCATTTCTCAAGCATGCGCCTTGCTTGGAACACTAGCCTAAACCTACTTAACCACTTAATCCTGCATCTTTTGAAGCCCATGTTGGAAATACATAGTTTGTTAGATTTTTTTAACACATACAGCTAAGACGATACACCTACGGTTCCCATGCAGGGCAGACCTGTGCTGGCCAGGCACAGTGTGGGCACAAAGGTCTGTGGGCAGTGCCGGAGCCCCAGGAGCTACAGGCAAGATCAATGAGCTATCCCAGGAACTCAGCAGCAAGCCTACAGCAGCAGGCAATGTGTGATGTGATGAACAGGCTGCTGGGAGAGGGTACTTTATTTTCTCAAGCACCAAGAGCACAGCACACAACCTATTGTGGCTAACGCCTCTGGTAGGTGACACGGACAACCTGACCACCTCCTCAAAATTCAAGCCTGGATAAATGCACCCCAAAGGGATGAGGGTGTGATGCACCCAAAGGCCCTGTACTTGGAGCCACAGTTACAAAGGGAAACTGAACTTTCCCCAACAACAACAGCTTCATGCTCTCAGGATAAGTGCCTGTGACATATGTTTAATTGAAGCATATTGTGGGGCTTATGATGAGAGAATATACTGCAACTTCATACAACACTTACAGTTTTAGCCAATGAGGCTTCTTCAACAATGCTAACACTGATTTAAGTTTAATCCCAGCACCAGGCTTTATTAGCTAAAGAACATTTTTCACCCTGGACTAAGCTCCCCCTTTCATACAATTTGGTGTCAGCACTTCAGCAGGAATAAAACAATCCAAGCTCTGTGGTTCCCCTGTGTGAGAGCTATTTAGATATATCTGTGCAAGAAATTACTTGATACACACGTTTTAAATGCAAGTCTGTGAAATATATCTACTTATGCATGCATGTGATTATGAATGTAAGCATGTGTAGGAATATATTTGTTGACACAGGTACATGACTTTTTTATGTATCTGCAAATAAATGGCTAAAACACAAAGTTATAAGCGCAGTTTCAAAAGTGCTCAGGAGCCATATTTGCACCCAGGAGCCCAAAAAGTCCATTTCCTTAATTATTTGGGGAATTTTTGACTGGAAGCTTAATAAAATTGACCCATGGTGTAATTTTCAACCTCAAATATTGAGATTTGGGCAATGAGACAGTTTTAGCAGGACTCACTCACTAGCTGATCCATAAGCAGCCTTACGCAATAAGCAACAGAGACTGGCCCACGCTTCCTGTGAGGGAAGACCTGCAGATCCTGCTGGAGGTAAGAGGCAGCAGGACATGCACCCAAGGCTCACAGAGCCACAAAGTGCTAAGAAAAACCCAGTTCCCCTATGTGAGCCATTCCCCACTGACCAGACGGTTCAGACTCTACAGAAAGGTGATGCCCCATGGCAGTGGAGCAGCGCATGGACCACCTTCACCAGACCTGGACTTCTCTTTCCCACCATGTTGCCACTGGGCTGTGGGACAACATTCCCAGCCAGGCTGAGCCAATCACTCTCAGCCCAGGAGGGACTAGATTCTCCTCAGGGACTCCAGCCCCTCTCAAAGTCAAAACCCATCATCATCATCTCTTAAAACAAATTCTGAGTAAGAAGTTGTGTTCCATGTTCTTAGCCAAAATAAATGTAAGATCAAGTTAGAAACCCTCCAAAATAGAGTTGGTAATGCAAATATTGACATAACAAAGAGGAGAGAGTACAAGAGTGTAGCTGGACAGACAGTCTGCATATGAAATATTTCACAAAAAATGTCATCTGTATTTGATGGGTAATGAAATCAGCGACTATTTTAGAAGATTTATAGTTTTTGTAGCAGAGATACTTATGCCCCCAAGTTATATAATGGGAATGTGAAAGAAAGGCAGTTTTTTCAAGTTATGCTTGGGATTAAGGCTGTGAGCTCTCTATATGCAGGACTTCTACTGATTTCCATGGAAGTTTTGCAGAAACAAAATTTCTAGGAACAGATAATTAAGCAATACTCACACACACCCCATTTCTATGGAATGCTTTTATACAGTTACGCAAGATAATTCTTCTTACACGCATGCTTAGTCACCACATGCTTACTCAGCACAACCAGCCATCACAGCATTCAAGACGCATTCAGAGTGTAGAATAAAATGGGCATGTTAAGAAAAAACAAAGAAAAAACATTACACTTGTTTGCAATGCTGTCAAGTGGCACATACAGCCTGGTGGAGCTCTTGGGCCAATCATACAGCCTGTAAGCCTATGGCTCTCCTGTTTGGTTCATCAGGAATTCTGCAGCCAAAACCACTGCTCAAGTGTTGCATTGCCACATTGACTTCCCATGTGGATCACTGACTTAACCTATGCTGGCAAGTCCTGCCTCTTTTCTGCTTTCAGGAGAAACAGTGCTAAGAAGGGTATCTTGAAGTGGGAAGGGTCTGCTTCTCCATAGCTCCTTTCCTCAGGCAGTCAAACATATCAGGCAAACAAGATGCAAACCAGACTTGGTGGCATTTTACCAGTAGGAGTGATGCTCATTCTCCACTGCTCAATGATGAGCCAGGGTGTAGGGCTAAGGAGAACCCAGACCAAACCATAAAGGTATCAGGGTTTTCAAAGACATCTCTCTACTGTTGCTCAGCAGCTCTATCTTTGAGTGCTGGTAGCTCAAGAAAGCTGCTGTGGTATCTCCAGGTGGTCAGCATCTGCCAGCAGCTCTGCTTAGGCTGTGGGGGCATGATTCAATATCATCTATATCCCATCTAATTGGCTTTCATCCCTCAGAGAGCTTTGTGTCTACACACCTGCCCTAACTCAGCAGTGCCAGCGGTAAAGCTGGGTCTGAACCAAATCATTACACCTTCCCTAAAAGTTCAGATGTGGGCTTACTTCAATATTAATTAACCTGCTAAAAATATCCCATTTTATTTATATTTTTTAATGAACACGGTTATTCTATTAAGTTGAAAAAGTTGATGTGAACTGAACAAGAAACAACTTTCATGCAAACTGCTAAGTTACCAATTAGCTCCTTAAAACAATTGAAAGTCACAGAAAGCCCTCAATGCACAGAGGCGGTTAATTAATTAACATTAGATGTGATTAATAATGAGTCTTGTTTAATAGTAAATATCTGCCTGCAATGTCTGCATGTCAGAACAAAAAGCCTTCAGAGAGCAGGCAACTATATTTATCCTGATTGTGTTTGGGATTTTAACATGTTTTGTGCAGGCTGACAAATGGCCTATTAATTATCTAATGTTGTCTGACAACAACAGCTTGATAAAGATGTATGTTTTTGAATTGCTGGATGAAAACTGCTGGAGAAGAGCCCCACAGGGGCCTTGCTGTCCTAAAACTGGGCTCCAAGCCATGACAACAGGCAAGACAAAGCCCTATCTCCTGCCACAGCCTTCGGAGATAAAATATGTCTTGGCATTAGGGACATTTTCAGAAAACTGCTTCTGCAATATCTGATTAGGAAAAGGAGGAGTATGTCTTTACTAAATTGGGGTTAAGGCATAATCAATATCATATATGGAGTGTCTGGCCTATTCTGCATAAACACAGGCACTTCATATTATTAAGGAGTCTATAATGCAGAGGAAGCATATGGCAGGACATTGCAGCTCTCTCTATTCTTTTTATTTAGAACTTTATCTTCCAACCTGTTTGACAGCTGCTCCTAAGTGGTTTCACAGTGCCAAATTATTTTTATGATTGTTTGATGTTTTATTCTCCCATTTCAGTTAATGAGATAGGATCCCACAATGGTCATAATTCAGAGCTGTCAGAACTAAAAAGCATGCTTGTGGCAAGATAGCCTGATGGTAAATAAGGCTAAAAGCTGCGGATAATAAAAACTCTCTTATCCGAGTCTCCTCTGCAATCAAAACTTGTTTTGGATCCTTCCTTCCTTTGTGCTCACTTGTACTGCCACTTTTCCCTTTTGGGCAGGTAAACTATCAATCTTTGGGTAACGTCACCCTTTTAATTCTGTTCAACCTTTCCTTGTAATGAAATGTGTAGGATACATAGGAAACGTTGAAATGTCTAAAGATATTGAGTGCTATATTATAATTAAAGGGCTTGAGTCCTGTTTATTGTGCCAAGGGAATAATTTGTCATATATGCTTAGAAGAAACCTTTCAACAAATGACCTTTAAGAGTCCCAGGAAATGCCTTGTATCTGGCATCCCCAGGGATTTTAATGAAAACTTTCAAGAAGTTCCCATCTCAAATCCTAACTTTTGGGAAGGTAACAGCTGTCTCTCTTTTATTCTTACATACTTTATATGGGGAAGATATAAAGAGAGGGAGATATAAATGGTAGTCTTGGGAGTTACACCACGAGACTGAGAATTAGGGCTTCTTTGTTCTTATCTCTGCCAAAGAGTTTCTGCATTACCTTGCCACTTCATTGCTGATTGCCTCAGTTTCTCTAGTTAGAAAATATCTGTGAAATACAGTATCCCCCGTCTTAGCTAAGTTTTCTGCAAATTTTTTCAGGAATGCACCAGGCAATTCCACTCTGCAGCTCAGATGCTACGACACCTCTACATTTGACTGGTCAGTTGACCAAAGCAAGCGCCTGTTTTCCTTTGGAATCACAGAGATTGTGTAACATGTGGCTTAGGAAAACATCTCAAGCATAAAACCTCTGAAGTTGCAGCAATTGCACTAGTCCGTTTACACACAGTTAAATGCAAGAATGAGTTTCCGTTATTTGGAGAGAGCGACAGCAGACACACAGCAGAGAGAAGGGAGGTGCAGGCACCTTCCCCATGTGAAGGTATTAGGGGAAGCAGGACAGGACAAAGAGGGACAGGGCACAAAATCCTCAGGCTTTTCCTCTGGAAACCTGCACCTGGGTGTTCGCTGCAGAGATGAACTTGAGTCAACTGGAACTTTTAACACCCACAAAAACAAATAGTAATCCCCAATGACATCCAGGCTCCTCTAATGAGCATTCCTCAGAATGAAGAACTTTTATCACTTTACATACGCATTTCTGATTTCCTACTAAACCTTTTTTTTTTTTTAGCGAGTCATGAAAAAGACTGCAAAGCAACCATAATACAAAGCACAGCAATAACCGGTTAAACCCTGAAACAAAACACACAAAAAAAACCAACCAAACAAAAAAAAGCATAAGAACTTTCTTCCACAGAAACAATGGCTCATAGACGCTGAATGAGCCCTGGGTACGTCCACCAGCAATCCGTACCCCCATGCCTGAGCAGCTGGGTTCAGCAGGCAGCACAAGATGATGAGATGTGTGACTCCAGATCTGAGCACCGCAATGACCCCATACAATCTCTGGCAGCGGTCAACACCAGCTCCTTCAGAGGAAGGTGCAACGGCTTCAGGGGGAATTTGCAGTTACAGAACACTACATATTCCACAGGAGTTGGCACTCAAAGCCCAATATGCAAGTCCTTGCCTGAACAAGTCTGCTTTTTGTTTTTTTTAATGTATTTTAAGTCAATTCTTTAGGCCTTTTGAATACTTGTCTCATAATAAGCAGGACAACTGGATAAACCTAATCTCATGTACTCCACTGCATAGGTTTTGGCACAGGTCTCGCATACAGTTAATTTGTGGTTGGAGCATGGCAAATCAACATTGCTAAAATTTTTACATGTCCCATTTTGAAGGCTTAATGTGGAAAAAAGGGCATAATACTGTAGGGACTGCATACATCAAAATCCTAACACAAGCAAGCTGATTCAGCAATTGTCCTGGTAGGTTATATGCAAAGGGTGTAAGAAAGGTTTCCCTTTGCATCATTTGCCCAGACTACAGCTAATAAATGTTGTTGTAACTGTCAGATCAGATCCTGGGGATCCGCCAAAAAGTCTTAGCAGCAAGTCCAGAGGAGGAGCATGTAGGAGCAGATGAAAGCCAGTTGTGCTCCTGCTGTCCACACCAGTTCTGGATTGCATTTGTGCCAAAGCACGGCTTTGGGCAGAGACACCTCGACCACACCAATTGCATCAGCCTTGGGGAAGGAGCAGGGACAGGAACACAGCACCACACCTCCACCGCCCCGGGGCTGCCTGCACCCAATGGAAGCATTGGGGATAACCAGCACAGGCAGCCCTGGAGCAGCATGGGGCTGGCAGAGCACCAGCAGATCCCTCCCAGCATTGGAAGGGCAGGAATATCACATTATTTTCACATTCCTGAGGTTGTAGGCTTGCTGTGCTAGATGATCATCACTATCCAGGTTTTGATGTTTATTGAATAGCAGAACTCAGAAGTCCCTTGGCTACAGGGGTCTCACCCGGGGCTTGATCCAAAGGATCCCAAGTCAACAAGACTCTTTCTATAGACTTTCCATCTGGGTCTGCAGCAGTTTTCTTGGCTGCTTTAGTCTCCAGTTCAGTACAAAGTATATTGATATTGATTTGGGATGTGGGGGAAAGGAAGGGAAAAGGGAAATCTCAATGTGGACGGCGTAAGGAAATTTGATACGGCTTCACAAAGTTCAGGTACTCCTTTTTTCAGTCACAAGGAAAGAATATTGATGATGCCACAAGTTTAATGCTAATTGATTTATTACCTGCCTAAGCAAATCCTGGGCAATGCAATGGCAGGCTTAGACTTAAAGCAAATGATTTACAAGATAATGTTTGACTCTGGGAAAGGGTAATCAGATCCAGATACAATGGATGATAGGATAATTGAGAAGAAATAAAAGAGGATAAATTGCCATGTGCTAATGAGCTTACAGGCCCTAATGGGGAGGACATCAGTTTTAACACTCGGGTTATGAGCTAGGAGCAAGGGTTTTTTTTTCTTCAACAGCTAAAGATGTAGTGCTGAAACAAACCAAGATTAATGGTGTCCCACTCACTTACTTAGCCATTCTTTACACCTTCAACAGCTTCCTGCGCTAAATGTATGGTTGTTTTTTAACCAGGTTTATCCAAAGCAGCTCACCTCAGTTGGAAGCCATATTACCTATTTCTAGGTTAAGGCACATCTGTTGTTTGGGGATGAAGGACTCAAAACAGCATTTCTCCTCCTCCTTGCAGCACTGGCCGCCTGATGAGTTTGCAATGTCTTTGCGGGTCTCTTTAGGATCATAGGAATATTCTCAAGCCTTTATACAGTCTCACTGCAGTCAGGTTTTGAAGCAGTTGCCAGAGCAATGCTGTCTCACATCATGATTCATTTTTATATCTTTCTCTCCCTCCATCCCACATCACCACCTAGAACCAGGGACACTTTATTGGTATTTCTGATTACTGCTGTAGCCATCTAAATTTTTCAGCAGGATGGGGGTCTCTCCAGCCCTGATGTAGAAATGCACTATATGAATGGTGCTAGCCACAGAGTAATAAAAAGACAGTGCCGTGTGCTGTTATTGGTAAGGAATACAGAAATGAAGCACTTCCTTAGAGACCAAGCCCATATTCCAGTGCAAGGCTTCCAACAAATGAAGTTTAATATGATGAATTGTGGTACAGTTCCAGAATGAATACAACTCTCAAAAATGCAGGTCCGGTGAAGCTTTTAAGTTATAACACACACAACATGTCCAATACTATTTTAAAGAGAAAGATTCCTAGTTAATAAGCACAAGAAGTAGCTATGACCCTTCCAAGCTAAGACATGGGAAGCTTTTTCCTTTCCTTTTTAAAGCCATGCTCTTTAGGCATGCAGATACTAAATAATTACAAACCCTACACAATCCTGGTGTGGGTAGCAGCTTAGGGTGCTCCTTTCCTACAAGAGGGGAGGATGACAGCAGACACACATGCAGTCCCCACCAGACCATGACCTGCCAGGGAGCAACACTACGATGAGCAGCTTGTGGACAGGGGGAGCAAAGAAGGACAGCCTGCCGACACCAGGAAAATATGCTCTCCAAAGAGCAGCTCCAAGTTCTGCTTCTTAAATCAGCTTGTGAGTTTTCATTGTCGTGACCCAGATTTTAACACTCACTTTAGACTCAGAAACACAGATCTTAAAAGCACAAGTTGGTAAACACAATAGTTTGATGCAGGTACTGCTCATGGAGGCAGGGAAAGAGAACACTTTTTCCTCCAGTAGACTAAAATTGAAAGCCTGGATCATAAAAGCTTTGAAATGCAGATGCATCTAGCATTGGATGCAAGTGTAATGGTGCCCGCTCCTCTGTAAGGAGGGATGCAGTAGCAAACTGGTTCAAGCACCTCTGCTGGAAACCAGGAACAGGCTTGTATCAGAGATCATCCCTTTCTCCCCCTTTCCCACCCCATCTTATCAAACATCCCCTGGAGCTAAGCTATTGCCACATTGAATACAGAACTATTTAATGTAAAAGTAAACAAGACTTTCCTAGTTTCTTCCACTGAAAGTCTCTGGTCTAGTTGTAAAACAAAAAAGAAAAACTAAAAAGAAAATATTTATTAAATGTCTTAACATATTACAAGTCTTAACAGATTAGCATGTTCATTCAGGGAAACCAGCCTGGAGTGGCAAACTTTAAATGGCTGCAATTAGTACAAGAATTGTTCTACTTGAAGCAACTTGCCTGTTCTGTTTGAAAGGAACACACAATGCAAGCTTGCCGTTCTGGTATCGGGCACTTACTGTACAAGCAAACAGGATGTGATAGGTGTGACTCAAGTAATTGTCTCTATTCACTCCTACGAATAAAATATGGGGTTTAATATGCTGAGGGGAAAATGTTGACTAAATATTGAAGAGATTGCTTGTTTGTTCATAAGCACTGATGGTAATTTTAATTTTATCTACTGCCTTTGCAGCTCTGGGGCAGACCCACAGCAGATCCAGCCCCTATTTTCACAGTTATGAGAGTTTTTCCATTGACGTCAGTGGAAGTTGCACTAAATCCCAGTAACCTGTGTATGCAAACTCTCTTCCCTCTGCTGAGCCTCCTAATGTTCATCCACTACCAAAATTAATTCTAGGCACAAAAATTAATTGAAATCTTTGCTCTTTTGAGCTGCCACCTTCAAGTCTCTGGTTGCCCATCGCACTGGTGTATGTGCTGATGCTCCACTTCCTGCTTCAGCCCCTGCACTCAACGCCCTGTCCAGCATCAAATGGATTTCCATCATTTCCTCACTCCACAGTTGGAACACCCCATACCACTGTTCATGCCCAGCAGATCTGAAGCACATTACAAGGAGCCTGAACTTTGCTGCATGCACGTCTCACTTGAAATTCAGCGATGCTCCGTGCTGTCAGTCCACCTCCCTCCAAGGACATGTTGCTTCTCCTTTCACTGCTGTCCACTGTTCCCCTTAATGCTTGTCCTTGCATCATGCCTCACATGGGAGAGCAACAGCCAGTTGTTTTAGCACAGCAGAGACATGGAGCTGAATGCCAAAAACATGCACGCAGTTTCTGTTAGAGGTGCAGTATTTGTGCCTTACATCACCTGACCGTGCTTATATTCCATATGAAGAGGCAGACAGGGAGACTTACAGGGAATTGCTGCAACTTGCACGTAACTGCACAAGCCTTTTCAAACGCGGACCAAAAGGACAGTGCATCAGGAGGCCAGAAACACAGCAATACTTCCTTCACAACAAAGGAAAATCACCTGCATCCCTGATGCTGGAGGGCCAGAGACACCCCACCACACTTCTTGGCTGCTGCAGAGACAGCTGGTCAGAGGTGGAGAGGCATTGAGCTGCCAGCACACCTCACACCTGCAAAAGCAGGAGCTGGGGCCCTCGGGCATAAGAGCGCCAATACTGAAGACACAACAGGTCCTTTCTAAGTGCTGTCTTACAGATGCTCTTGGCCTCATATTTCATCTCACCTATGTATTATACTATGTCTAGAGGTATTCTTTTCCTTAAAGATTTTTATTGTATAAAGATTTTTCAGCTTTTTTTTTTTTTTTTTTCATTTTAACACTATTCCCTATTGCCACTAATTCCTCAGCCTGCAGCCACCACATTGGGGTTAAGATATGTTCAATAGGAAATCTACATCATCTTTGTCTGTAACAGACTTTTTTGCTGAGGCAAAACCTTCTATTTATTCCCAATCTTTCTTCCAAGTCCTTCAAAACCTCTGCCTGCCTCCCGCACACATGCAACATCCTTACACCCACCAAGTAATGAGGGTGTATTTTGGAAGACCACCTCCCACGGCCACCACCATGTTGTGCCACAGCAGCCGATAGAGGTATGTCTGCACAACTTCCCTTCCTACAGATCAAGGTGGCATCCCCACGTACAGTGACTGCAGATATCTGAAGAAAACTAGAAAAATCTCTGCTATAAAAGAGCATTAAAATACCTCGCTGCCTGCAGTGACACAGGGCAGCTGCCATCCTTCCCACAGCTCTGTGGCAGGAAATATTTTATTCTCCTTCAGCTGTGCCAACATTTTCAGAGTGCCTTGGTGCGGTAAAGGCAGACTTTTGACCCTGCATTTGGCACATGGATGAGGAGGAGAGACAAACAGGCTCACGCACGAAGTCAGCGCAGCCCTATTTGCACACTTATCTCAATCCTGATGTGACCAGCACCTGCCCCAGCTGCGTACGGGTGTGGGTGAGGACATGTGGGTACGCACAGAAGCCTAGGAGGAAACCCCCATGCCCACGGCACACAGACAGACCACTTACATGGACAAAACACATGGAACCACATCCCCAGCCACAGCAGGATGCAGGCATAGAGGCATAGGCACCTGGGAAGGTACCAGCTCAAGTCCCCTCTGACAGGACTTGAGCATCAAACACCAGCAACCCAGAGGGATCCCTGGTCAACACACTGGAAGACAGATCGGGAAACCTGGATTTATGTCTCTACTTCATTAGCACTCCCACGGGAACAGGTAGTTTCCAACTCAGACATTTATGAAAACTGCCTCTTACTTGTTTACTCCCTCTGTTTCCCATTTGTGTAAGGGGACAATGTTTATTGCCCTATTTTATCCCCATTTATCCCTTCAGACCATGCACATTTCAAGGCAACAACTACTATTGTGTGTGGAGCAACTGGTGCAACTCACCCTGCTCTGACTGCAGTCATACAACAATAACAACTGGTTTACCAGAAATGACAAAAAGGTAATCTTAATGCTTTCCCCCTCCCCCAGATAATTTAAAAAAGAAAAAAACAAACAACCAAAAACCCAAACCTGATCTTACAAACCCTCCAGATGTAATATTAGCTACCAGAAAAATCATTTACAACACAGACTTTAAATTTAAATTCAGCTGAGCCTGCTTTGGACTTCTTAAACACCCCAGATGTTAAATATGATTCTAAAACTTTGAGGGAGGAGAGCAGAGAAAAATTTTCGTTAGAGGTGTTAGTTCATATGTCAATGATTTCAGCTTGATGCAGCTAGAAATAACTGAGACACAACGTTTTGAGAATCAGAATGGATAATGGAAACATCAGCTCAACCTTAACCTTGGGTGCAGAGCCCCTGCTGCTGGGCTACAGTCCCACTGCTTCTGCTTCAGCCAGCAGGTAAAGCTCAGAAGCAGGGAGGGGGGGAATAAATAGTAGTGTACAGCATGGATAAGCCATACACAGATATTGGTAATTTCAAATAGGTACTTCTCAGAGGAGCTGTACTGCACACCTTTGACCTTTAACTGGAGTGCTCAAACATTGCATGTAATGATGACTACCAATGAAAGTCCTATGCTGTGCTTGGCTGCACTTTCTATATGAGTGCCAGCAGTAAGATAAATGATAAACTGGTTCACTGGAGTACTAGTGGTTTGGGGGCTATTGATTTTTGGTCCATTCTCTTTAAAAGTGAGATCTAAAAAGTTGACAGAGGGTCATTAATTTCATCATATACTTGTCGACTCATCCATAACCAATCCAGGGGCTGAGTGCGCTTGTCACTCTCTGTTTGCACTTTATTTGTTTAGGTTTTCTTTGTGATTCTACATTTTTCCCCTTTATTTCAGCTTTATGTTGGTTTTGCTGCCGTTATTTCTTTTTATGCCTCCAAATGAGCTCCTTGTGTTGGACTTCTACTGCAACAGACTCTGTGGACAAATACATGTTTATATTATAAGTAAATTCAGTGGCTTCATTATCAAGTCCGTGCTAGGAGAGGAAGTCACCTCTGTTTAGTGCTACTCATTTAAAAAGAAAAACACTGCTATAAAATTCATCAATCTTAATTGTGCAATCTGAAGGATTTTGATTGAATAAACACTTGTCTGAAGACTTCAGGGTCTTGTTTGAATGAAACATTAAGGAAAGAGTTAGGGAATTTTTTCCCCTATGAAGTTTCATAGGTCCATGACAGTGTTCTAAGGTGATAGGGAGAAGACTGAATTCAAATAAACATATAAACATAATTAGTAGAGTTCGCCTTCGTGTGGTTCTGATTAAGCCCTTGATGACTCTTAGCAATGAATTAACTAAGAAAATCATTTACCAGCTCTTACTAAAAAACCTATTTCACTGGCCTATCCTAGCTTTCAGCAGAGTAAGAATATATAGAGAATCCTCCATAAGTATTAGTATACTAAGAATTGGATACAAATATTTAAGACCAGAGGAATATTTTATACATCTAGTAGATAAATATCCATAGAAGAAAGTTATACATGTACAAGAACTGCATACAGTAGGCAGTTTTTACTAACTTAAGTCAGTTAAATATATTTCTAGGTGTCATCTGTCTCCCAAGTTCATCTGCACTGTCTTTCATTGGGAACCCAACAGAAAAGTATATGTAGAAAGTAAAAGCAAGCATGATTAAGTACTACAGATGATGGCAGAAAAATCCAGTATTAATAATATCACAACCTGCCAGTAAATCTCTTTTTTATAGGTAAAGAAATACATTTCTACTTTAAAGTGTGTTTTTATATACCCTTGAGTGCCCAACTAGCTAAACTACCAAGGGAGCTCTACATGATTTAGAAGTTAATCCTTCAAATGGCTAACAATTGAATGCCTCAGCTGTTTGTAGTTTCCTACCGCTGGCTAATTTCATTTTTGTTTCATGTGTTCAGTGGCAAGCTTTCATTGTTCAGAGCTCTGACACTGAGGTTGTAAATGTAGTTAATTTAGTTAAAATGGGGCTGGGAACATTCATGCCATGTTCAGCTTGTTATGACTAGACCTGGCAGAAGTTGAGGAAAATATGCCTGGAGAAAAAACAAGAATTTAAAAAAAAAAAACAAAAAAACACCCAAAAAACCAAAAGAAAAAAGAGAAAGAAAGCAGACAAAGGAGATGATCCAAATTTGTCAAACTCCTGACCATCAGGAAGCCTTTTAAAGAAAAAAAAAAAAAAAAAAAAGATTCAGAGAAGAGAAAAACCTAACCATTTAACGCTTACTGTTTTGAGGGCCAAAACACCTGGATGTGTTAAAATATTGAATCAACTGTTTTAACACTGGACTGGGCTTTCTGAGCCTACCTTTATCAGTTCTTTCTGTTGTGCCAATAGCAAAAGCTCACCAGTCCCTTCCCTTTTCCAAACCCCATTTGGTTTGTATGGCACTTACAGAGGTCAGAGGGCTTATAAGTGCTCAGAAACATTATTTGTAACAATTGGTGGGCAATTCCTTACCACCCATGCTGGGAAACACAGACTGAGCTAAGATGTTCTGCAGATGAGCATTTTAAGCAGAGACCCAACACCACCAAATGAGACTCACCCAAATGACATGAAATCCCCACAAAAATCAAGACTTTTTGCTGATTTGGCATGAATGGCTGCATCTGTTCAGCTAGTGACCACTTTTCCCATTCACATCCCCAAATATACAATGCAATATAGGTTGAACCTCATCTTGACTGTCATCTCCCATCAAAAAAGTCTGCTCTCCATGGGATGCTGGGTGGCAGCACCCATAAGGCTTGTGCCCAGGTTGCAAACAGTGCCATGCACTGAAGGCTCAGCAGCTCTGGCACTTCCTTACTGCAGTTCCCTACTTAAGCAAGCAGCTTCTTAAAATCCTAATTATAATCTTGATTAATAGATATTATAACACAGCTCCTGTTTGCCTGTAATTATATTTGACACAGAGATACAAATCAGCAGTTTAACATGCTGGAATAGGATTCATAGGATTTCATAGGATTATGGACATATACATTCTTATTAAAGCTCTATTGGTTTCTCTTTAGCATTCATCAAATCTCTCCCTTTATACGGAGATAAATATATCTTTTTTTCAGAAAGTCATTAATTTTGGAGTTTGAGAAAAATGAAATAGACGAAGTGGGTAATTTTTCACACTTAGAACAATTTCCCTATGATATTATGACTTTTTCTTGCACTGCTCTGGGAGATTAATATGGCTGTTATTTTCTCCACTAATTGGCTTTACAGATAGCCATGGGAGATAGCACCTAATAAAGCCAAACAAGAGAGAAAAATGTTAACAGCACTAAGCTGTCCCATAACAAGGGGGTCTATTCATTAAGAAGCAATATTCTATTAGGGAAGATATTTTTTTTAACAGTTTTTTCTAAATAAGCAGAGCATGCCCTAAAAACCAAAAGTGGATTACATATGGTTGTCCTGCTCTTTAAAGCACTCCAGCTCTTCATTTAAACCGTCCCTGTATGCCGCCCATGTGAACATTAGCCACCAGCACAAGAGAAATTGCCATTTCCTTTCCAAGCCAAGTCCTCCTCCAGCACACTGGCCTCCGTGCAACTTTTTTTATATGCGAGCACAGAGCTGACTTAGTAACTTCTCCCGATCACCCTCTTTTTGTATTACAGCACGGTAGTGGAGGCTGTCTCAACACTTCGGTTTCACATGACATGGGGAGCAGTTGCTGTTGAGCACCCCAGAGCTGAAGAATTTCCTAGCTTGGTGTCATGCACATAGGACCCAGGCCCTTTTAGGAGCTCTGATAGTAGGAAAGCAGGATCACTTTTATAAATTACTACAACATCCACTAATGAATAGCCTTGCCCAGAAAGGAGCGATACTTACTGGCATAGAAACAACCTGTTCCCCTGTCCATGCTGGGATGCAGAATGTTCTCCATATGATGCTCAGCTCACTCTGGCCTCCACACTGTAGGCACAAAGCAGCATCTGAACTTTTCTGGCATTTTAGAGTCTTTTTACGGTGCTGCTAAACCAGGTTGTACAAACAATTTTTATTCTAACCTGAACAAGAATTTTGCCTTACTAATGGATCTCTAAGACAAGTCGTGATACACAGTAGAGGCTATTTTTCCTACACCTTTTACTAGTTATTGGACTACACAGGTATATGTAAAAAGCTATTGATACTTCTGATAATCTCCTTCCAACATTAGTATTTTATCCTTCTCACCAGAATTAGACATTGCCAAATAGCAACAGCTACCCAGGGCCTTGCAGAGAACCTCCCACTGGAGGTAAAGTCATCCATCCAAATACCATTTGCAATTTGGCTTCTTACCCTGGCAGACCAGGCCCAGAACAGAGACAGTAATCAGCAGCTTCCCAGCAATTCGCTTTCATAGACATCTCACATGAGTACCTGGTCCCTAGGAAACTACTCTGTCCGTCTTTAATCTGGAAGGATCCTAAAAAACTATAAAAAAAAAACCCCTCCAATTGACATATAATATGCAAATATGCCACTCATTCCTCTCATATGGCTAATTTTATGGCTATTTTTTAAAGGTTTGACTGGTTTACAATGCAATCAGCATTAGAAACAGAGATTTGATAAACAACACATTCATTTAAACTCATAGAGGTATCTAGTTGACATGAACACGTGCACCTAAAGTGCAGATGGGACACAACCAGTGTCTAAAATGTCTGCTATCAGATCAGAGAGGGGGTCTCATAAGTTACAAGCAGTTTCACATCTAAAATTAAAAAAAATTAAAAAAACTTTATTTAAAGCTGCAAAGCATGGAGAAAACAGACTATGCCTGAACTCTTACTAAAACACGAGTCAGCAACATGCATTTGTGGTCACAGATCAACACTTAAAAATATGACCAGCCACACCTTAGCAACCCCCAGACACCGTACCAGAGCACTGCTTCTTTAGCAGCTCAGAGAAACAGGTCCTACTAAGCCCCTGCCACCAGTAATTCCCACAGCACAGACGTCTCTTCTTCATGCACCAGCCAAGCTAACGCATGGCTTGAGTGAGTATCAGAAAGAAGGTGGCATGTCTCCACTTCCATTCATCAGCAACTTTCTTTAGGGAGCAGATGACCTCTCGATTCCTCAGGATGTAATTTGCTCCACAGCAAGTCAGCAAACAATCTCATTTCACTGATATTTAGTTACAGGCACAAATCTCACAGCATTTACTGATGGCACACTAAAACTTACTCTCTATGACACCAGGCACCCACAAATATCTTGACACAGGATATTCTGGTTTGGAGCAGTACAGTTGGGACTTTCTCTAAATATTTTTGCCACCTAAACCCATTACACTCAGTAGCCAGTATGTTAGATCAGCACTTTGAAAATAAAGCAGCTCTGGATTACTACCCAGGAGTGACTGCTTCCACTGTTCCTTATATCAAGGCAGGGCAGTTAAACCAACATTTACGCATTTAGCTGAAAATCCTAGACAAAGTTCTAGGCTAGATATAAATCTTCAGCATGGTATTTAAGAGGGACATTAAAGGAACATTTCACTCCAGGTGAGTTTTAGCTTGATGAAAGGCAAGATCCTAATCACAGAAACTCTGAGCACCTGGTATTTCATTTTGCCCCAGCTCCTGCCTGGGCCTCAGGTTCTCCACCATAAAGAGTGCAAGTGTAGGTACAAAGATTGTCTTTGCAGATGCTGCTTTTGGGATAAGCCATAATTTCTCCACTAAGACAGACAATGTCTGAAGTGACCCTAGTGTACATTTTGTATTTATAACTATTATTGATAATTTAAGGTCAAGATGGAGCAATTGATGTTCCCATTTCAGTAACCTCCGAGAAAGTTCAACAATATTCTAAAACAAGAGATTAAATTTCATAGGAATAGAATTGTGTCTCTGTCCTTCACTCTATCGCTATTATTTGTCTTTGTAATCAAGTCTTCCATCATTTAAACATATAATCAGGTGTTACTGGAAGGAACAAAGTGAAAATAACCAACAAATGTTTATTAAGCAATGAGCCTGTAGCCTGATATTGTTATCCTACCAAACGAGAAAGACTTAGATGTTTGTGGAGGACAGAAGTCCAAGTATCCAGAATAAAATATTCAATGTTTAAGCGCACAATTTTTGATCTAATGAATTGTACCTGTAAGGTACATTGGTATAATAAAATATTGAAAGTCATCTTATGGAAATACTCTTCACAGTTGTACAGGAATAATTTCCACTCAACCCATTTAGCATATATTAAGTGTGCCACTCCAGTAATTATGAGGGTCCCTGGTTTTTTACCAAACCAAACGCAGCAGAGTGATGCCCATAGAGCTGCCTATGAATTTTTCTCTCCTGCTCTATCCTTCTCAAGTACATGCCCCTCTTGAAAATTCATCAGGGATGAGCTTAAGTTATCAAATTCAAACACAGACTTTCCTCTACAGTCAGAGCCACTCAGATTAAGAACTTGTATTTGAGCTCACTTTAAGATTACCATTTTTTCTGAAAATGAAGAAGTTTTAAAGAAAAGATATTTTAAGAAATTAAAAAACACTTTATTTAAAAAAATGTAAAGAAAAAAATTAAAAATTTGTCATCAAAGTTTCTACATGCCTGTTTTGGCAAGAACACTGGTTTCAGAACAGCAACATACAGCCAGTAAACAGCGTATGCTCAGGCCATAGGAGACCAGTTACCATTTTAACATTAAGAGAAAAAGGAAAAAGTTTTTTTACAGGTGCATAAAACATAGAGGGAGAAGCTGAAAGATTATTACTCTATTAAAGTTGCAGAATTACATAAACCAAGCTTAGAGGAAGTTTAACACTTTCATACAAGAACCTAGCTTAAGCACTCAGACTAAATAAAATTAGCAGAATGACCTACCTGCTTGAGAGGTAGAGAAGGGACTTTAACCTCCGCCCAGCACCACAGACACTGGCTAAGACCACCTGAGCAACCACAGCCACTTTTATATCTGCTTTTCACAGCTGAATCTGGTAAGTTGTGTAACGTGAACACCTGCTAACTCCAAGGGCAATGAGCTGGCTGAGCCCTGATAGACCAAGCTGGGGACACAGCCCAAGCCATACCAAAATCAAATGCCCAGGTTTTTAAGCCCTACATATATAAATTTATATACCTATAATATATATAAAAATTGTATGTTAACATGACCAGTACTCAAAAAGCCAAGGCTCAGAGAAAGTGGAAGAAACACACACATGCAGCCCAAACCGTGCTCACATACTGTCTTACAATAAGCCCATTTCTGAAATTTAACCAACCTGTGACCTTCTGCAGGTGGGTGTGAGCAGGTTAATCAGTATTGCTCAGGGAACCCCTCCAGCATGAGCCATCCCATTGCTGGATGATGGCAGCTACCTGGTGCCTGCCCGGGGAAATGTCCCCTCCATTACAGTATTGGCCAACAATCAAGGAATTGAAGGTTCCTCTTATCCAAATTAGAGTGGTGCCAGCCCCTCCGCCGGTCACTCCTTCAGCTGTCAGAGCTGCTAACGCTAACACCTCAGATGTCACTGGAAGTGACACTTCTGGCTGCTTCAAAGGAGCAGATAATTAACTTAATTTTTTAAGCTTACGGTGGAAAGACATTCCCATAAAGTTGAGAAAGTGAATTTTTTTTTTTTTTTTTTTTTTTTTTATTATCAGGCACCTCTCTCCTTGAAATAACACCTGTTGTATTCAATGGGACCCATCATTTGTCTCCTGAAAATATCAGGGATGATTTTGATCTCTCACAGCGTTTACACCTCTGTTCTGCCGTGAGGTTCAGCAAGGTTTTTTTCCTGCTGACACCAGTGGAACTGAGGAAAGCAGCAGCCCCCATATTTCTTCTTGGGATTTCAGCCATAACACAAACCAGTGGTAGCTGCTTTTCCAACCAGTAGGGAGCAATGATTTCCTAATTAGAAAAAATCCTGCCCTTTATATTGCAAATGTGTATCTAGGAAGTCAAAATGTACAAATTAATATCACAAATATCAAAATACTGGACACAGAGGCATTGTTATTATACTTAAGGCTGGACCAATGTTTCTCTTTCAGTGGTTTATAACTTGGCTTAAAATTTTATTCCTGGCTGAAAACTGGCACAAAATTTGAAAATTTGAGAAAAACCAGTAGCCAACTATAAAACTATAAAAAGTAGGGAAATATTAAACATCCTTTTTACCGTAAAGATAATATTTTTATTTGGAAGATGAAAGGAGTTTTAAAAAGATGTGGTATTCCAGCCAATGCTCTCTTGTGGGGAAAAAAATGTTCTTCTTTGCCCTGTCTTCCCACAAGATTGCTAAAAAACTCAACACATTTTTAGCAGACAGTTTTAAAGACAAAGGAGAAGATCAGACCCAGTTTTCAAAATGGTGTGCCATACTTTCTTGCTTATAGCAAAAGCAGCAGCATAAATATGTATGTGCCCAAACACTTATTTTTATATATTGTTCATGCAACTACATGTTGATCTACACTATACAATGCTACAGAAAAGCTTTTTGGATTGATACTAATAAAGCTACAGAAACAAACAGAAAAAGGACTAATATGCAGCCTGGAACTAACAGAAGTTAAATCACATGGGAGTAATGGAATTTTTCTCTTTTTCTAGGTAGGGCAAGGCAAAAATGAGGTCTACTCTACCTAGATTTTAATAAAACACCTGATGCATTTATACATTAGAATTATTAGCTAAGATCATAAAGATGGAGATTTGTGCAAAAAGACTTCTTGGATAGGTAGAGCATTGGCTAGGAGGAGATGTCTGTGAACAGAGAAATATCACGTTGCTGGTGGTAGCAGGAAATTTGGCAGGAAAAGCAGGAATCGGGCTAATGACAGATAAGAAACAGGAAAGCATCATCACCATTTGAGAAGAAGATGAGAACATCATTCGAGGAGAATGGGGTGACTTCGAGGAGTGGAGTGCTGGGACTGGGATGAAATAGCATGTGTTTGAGGGTGAAATGAAGAAAACCTGCCCAAAAGTTGAAGCTCCAGACCTGGAAACATGAGAGAGGGCAGGCGTCCTCCTTTGATTGACCATACCAATCCTAAACAATTAACGGAATGATTTTATGATCATCTTGGGTGACTCAGGA
>JAVJGI010000003.1:24252086-24309586 GCA_035590275.1 Ibycter americanus | reverse complement strand
GAGCAAAAAATCCCAAATGTTACTTTTACCTTTCAATTGGATATCAACAAAGGTCGCTAGGGTTTTTTACCAGATCTCCAACCCTGGCATGCTCCTTACATACATATCAGTGTTGATCATTTACAAAAACTACATTAATTTCCATCCTGAAAAACAGACATGTTAGATCTGAGCCCTTCACTTCAGAGAAATTAGGGTCTTTTAAGGTCACTGATTCTCGTTTGGTCAAGGAAATAGCCACACGTGTATTTTACAGGTTGGCTATGTATTGGCTCAGGGCTGCGCATATTTTATCCTTTTCATGTGTAATCCTGAATTGGTGCACAAGGGCTAGGAGCAAAATACTGTCAGAGGAAAAAGAACCTTACATACTCTCCTTATAGCAGTCCCAAGACTTTTTAAATAGACATGTGCAATAATATGGTTGGCAAAATTAATATAACCTGACTACTACTTTTATGGCATTTTAGAGATGGTGAAATTAATTCAGTCCATTTTACCATACCACAGAAAATCATAAGCAGTATTACAGGAGGCTGAAAATCTCCATACTTATGAATGAGGGATGGATGATTAAGATAAAAGCATCCCTGCTATTGATCACAGGCCTCTCTCATCTATTAAAATAATAAAACTACATAATGTTGCCGCACTTAAAACTCAGCACTTGAAGAAGGTGACCGAGAGCAAACACTGGTGGTCCTGTCTCCCCATGTGGCAGAGGGTTCCTGCTGCTATCCATCCCTCAGCACCAAAACCTGCCGGAGAGCACAGCCACCAGCACTTGGCATGGACCTGGTTTAGCCCAGATCACAACCTGGCTGTCCTTGCTATTGCCTGCTGAAAGTGCTGGGCTCAGGGGCATTCAGCAGGTCTTCACTGCACCAAACCCTGCATATTGCTTGCTGCATCAGGATGATTCAACACCGTAATCATCTGGATTTCCAAGGGGATGGATTTTGGTGCAAAAAAACCATGTTCTGTGATTCATTTTTTTCAGATGAAACCCCGAAGAGGTATTTAGGGTCATGATCCTCCTTGGTACTAGGCACTCCCAGTCCCATGCAGAAGATACTTGCCACCTAGCCGTACTGGTTTCATAACTTATCTGAGCCTTTCTTACCTAGCACTGATGAGGGACCAACACCACAGTCCCATGGCATCAAGAGCTCCCACCGCCGTGTTCCAGCACTGGGCTCAGACACAGCTGGTGGGTTTGTGCACAGAGCTGTTAGCACCACCAAAACCTACCGGTGACCAGAAACTGGTCTAGCAAAGCACCATTCGCAAACTATCAAAATACAGCCCTGTATAAAATATTTTTATTACATATATTATTCTGGTTTTCTTAAGAAAAAAAAAGACGGTTTTTTCCAAGTGAAAATCATGGGGGTTTTAAGGAAAATAGTGTGTCTTTTTGCTTGGCAGAGGGTGGAATATCCCAGTCACGCTGGAAAACCACTGCGTGCTGGCCTGATATTAGCCTGGATCCAATTAGAAACACTTTTCAGTTTTAACCCAGGTGGAATTGCATGATTATAACAGCAAAAGCCTGTGCTTGAGAGGAAATGGAGAAAGTTGTTCTTGCTGAAGAAAGGAATAAAGGTCTGTTCAGTGTTCCACAAAAATCTCACACAAAGCCAGCGAGCCAAGCACAGCTCTCAAACTGAAGATCAAAACCGATTTTGTGCTCGATGGTTAGTACCAGGTACTGAGGACTCATTTGTCCCTCCTGGAGGGGAGCAAGCACGCTGGTTTTCCACCAGAGAGAAAGCCAGCTTCTCCAGTCCATGATGGAGACCGTCCATGCAAAACTGCTCCACCTAAGCACCTCTCCTCAATGTTTGCCTGCACCCAAACCAACCTTGTAAGAGAACCCTACCATCTCAGCTCAGTTCCTTCTGAGAACTCGGCCAGTTTGCAACAGTTTGAATAAGGGAAATACCAGCAGTTGCTCAAAGCCACCCTCCATCACACACAAAAGGATGCGGTCATGGGCACTGTGCAACACCCAAGCTCAGGAGCAGCACACGCAGACATTGCATTGTGTGGGCATGGACAGCACCGACAGCCCCTGATCTTCGTGCAGGTCCCTGGGGACTCTGCTAGTGCCAACAAGTACATGGTCATCACTTGCTTCAACCGGTGCCTAAACCCAGCCAGACTTAAACGATTTTAACAGAGATGTTTTCATTAACTGGGGTAAAAAGCTTAAAACTCCATACTGGCTATAATTTCTTCTGAATAAAAAACTAATATGCTCACACAAGCCTAATTACACCGAGCATTTCCTTTAAATTACTTTGAAAACCACAAGATAAATAAATTGTATACATCCCCATGTGTATACAAAACGACTACAAAAAAATGGTGCACTGCTCTAGAACCTTTCTGTCTTTTGCTTCCAAGACACAAAGATGCTTTCAAGAACTGTCACAAATGCAAGCTTCCTTTATTTAATGAAAATGATTTTCAAGTGAGGTAACATTTGCAATAAAATTAAGGGAGTTGCCAATATGATACAGGAAAATGCTGTAATCCACCCTCTGGTTCCTAGTTCCTATTTTTCTCATGTAGTATCAAAGAAGTAAAATATTTGGATTTTTCTGCATCAGAATCCTGCCATGACCATGACCAAGACTGTCAGGTAGTTACAGGATTCAATTTGCAGAATCTGAATTAACAGATAGCTATAGCAGGACATTATCACAAAGTAGAAATTACAAACTGAGCCAGGTTTTTAAGGGTTAACAGCTAAGGGATACAGATATCTTCTTTTTAATTACTTGCTGCAAACTTTTTGAACTCTTTTCGGGGCTGCCTTTTCCAGGTCATATTCAGAAGCAGATACACCAAAATACTCTACCATGTGTCTGACCTAAACATGAGGAGGACAGAAACTTATACACACACACACACACACACACAAAAGAAAAAGGAAAGGAAAAGATGAAAAGAAAAATAAAAGCCTATACTCAGAAGATATGCAGACCCATATTAGAAATGCAGGAGGCTGAGATAGTTTGGATAAATGCCCAAACTTCTGAGAGTTTAATCAAAACTAAACCAACCAATCTTCTTCCCCTTTTGAGATTTGCCCAGCAACAATTACCATCAGTTTTAAAAACCACAAGTACTTAATAAAAACTAGAATATTATAAATCTTCTGCCACATGAAGCTAATAAAAATAAATAATAATAATAAATTTTAATGTTTAAGGCACCCAGGCCCAAAGGCACTAACCTGTATTTGTGCCTCAAGTCAATGATATTAATAGTTCTAGAAATATCTGAATAAATGTAGTTTTCGCAAAAGGGTATTTTTTCTATATACTTGCCAGGTTTTAGGCTGATTATATCGACTGCACTAGGACTTGTAATGAGATTGTTTAAGTCCATTTACATGTTCATCTGACATTATTAAATCTCTATTTGTTTCTATCACAAAGAATTTAGAAATATGTTCCAGAGAGCATATGGTTGGCTGTATGGGCCATCATCAACCTCATTCTTTCCAGTTCTACGTTAACAGCATTTTATTAACAGCATCGATGCTGGCTTGCATCAACTGTTCAGCCTGGGATGCCTACAGCCAAACAGCCCCAGGCATCTGTTTGGACTGCAAGAAGTCATTTGTTTTGCTAGCCCTGAAAGCGATGCTTTTTGTTTCTCACTGCCTCAGCCTATCTACTTTACATGTTCATTTCAAAGCAGACTATCCTGTAATGCTGTGGTTGCTACCACCCCAAACCCAGTGGGTATATACTTTACATCACCTATATGCTACAGAAAAAAAAAAAAACTATTTTTAAGGGAAAGTGTCCAGTTTAGCCAGCCTTGTTCTAGCAGGAAAAGCAGAGGTAAAACATCAATCACCACTTTGGAAAGTTTGAGATGATGGCTAACTGCCATGTGATTTCAGTGCCATGATCCCACAGGCAGCGGATTGTCCCTGAGCCCCAAATCTGAGCTCTTTTCCTACTTCTATCTAAGAAAAATGCCCATATAAATCTTCCAGTGGCTTTTGCCGCCGATAGGGATAAGTAAAAGCTAAGCAAAGATATTTTAATTGCTCCAGTTAATGAAAATAATGCACTATCGAGCGAGTGGTGCATATTAATGTTCAGGAAATGCACTATTGTGCTTTTCATCCTCAGGGGCTAGGTCACAGCACCCTAGTGAAAGTGGCAGACAGTGTTTTCACTTAGCATCATTCATTTGTAAAAACAGAAAACAAAAGCAAACACACGCACAAAAAAATCCTATTTTGGGAATATATTGGAGCACTTCTAGAAATCTCTGAAACTGTTTTCATAATCCTTCCACTTGTAAGGCCAAATGCCTTAATTACCATGAGACCAAGTAGCTACAGAGAGCTCAGAAAGAGCCATAAAAACATTTTAGACTGGCTTAAAATAGCTTTTCCTCCTCCTAAAAATAGAACAATGTACAGAAAAAATATTTCAACCCCTTTTCGAGGTGACTGAGAAGTGTGAGGCCAGCCCCAGGGGAGAGGCAGGGATCCCCCAGCCCCGGCACCACAGCATTCTCTGCTGCTACTCTCCCAGGCCAGGATCCTCTGCCAAAAACATGATGCTGTCCTGTATCAAAACCCATTTCTAGCCCGTACAGAGTCTGACCAGCACTGGGTCTTGAGCCAGAATGATTTTTTTGGGAGGAAATTCCACATTTGGGAGGGAAAGGATGAAGCATTTAAAAATGTCAGCTTGCCAGCAAAAAAAAGGCAGTTATAGGAATAAAGGGGAGGAAAACATTTCCTGGGTCACTGAGTTTTGTCCAGTGCTACCAGAAGGAACTAATTCATATATCGTCTTTCATAAACTGACCCAGCTCTTGCAGAAGGCGGAAACGCTGGGATCCACCTCAAAACATAGCACGAGCCCCTGCAACAGCCAGCAGTGCCTCTGTGGCTCCATCCCTACTGCTGCAACCTTTGCAAAGGTGCAAAAAGCAGTATTAACTTGCCAAAATGCATGCTTAACCCAGAAGTCACACTCTCGGGTTTTTTTTCTTTCTTTTTTTTTTCCAAAGTGTCTGCTGCCGAAGAGGCCCCTCTGTAGCCATTTCACTAGTTCAAAAAGCAGAGGTGAGACCTGGGAGAAAAACCAAACTCTCCTGTCCCATGGGGATGAGCCACCAACCGTGGGGTTGACAACCCAGAGACTGCCACCATGAAAGGACACATGGAACCTGTTCCGCAAAAAGACAGGCTTCAGTGCAGTCTCAACACTGATGGCTTATTAAAATTTAGCAAGTCCCTCAACTTCTCTGCCTCAGTTTTCCAGTCTGCAGCCTGAACATTATAATTTACCCGTTCTTGTAAAGGGCTTTGTCATCTGTAAATGTACACACCCACTGGGACAGTTCTGACACTAATTTCTGCTTCATATCAGATTATGCAACTGTTATTAACCTTCCAGCTTTCAGTACTGAAGGGTCAAATCCATCTCAGTTTAGCAGATGAAGCTCTACTGACTTAACTGAAGTTGCAACTGCTTACTCCAGGACTGGATTTAGTCCTGGGCATTTTTCAATTTAAAATACACTGGCAAGGCAAAGCCACCACTGTTCCTTCCAGGGGTGGTCTGATTTCATTTACAAGTATTTGTGCTGGCAAGTCCTACATAATGTTCAGATGCAATTGTGCCTGAGTATTAAATATAATGGGTTAGATGTTATGAATAGGAAAATGAGATAACTTGGTAAAGGAGGTTTGACAGCAAGAGTGAAAGAATGAAGATTCAACTTAAGCTGCTGAAAGCCTAACAAGATAAAGACAGGCAGGGGAGAGTTCCCTTAAATGTGATGAAAATAAGGCCTGAAGGGGTGGAATGATAGAGAGGCTGAGGAGTACATGCTTCAAGACAGAAGATGAATGTGCCCAACATGACAGTAACATGTAGCTAAATTAATCAAAGTACCCACAGCACTAAAAAGAACCAAAACATACAGATTCATGCAGAAATCCTAGAACAGCAGATGCAAGACACATGGAAGGATGCATCTTTTCTATCTAAATTAATTTTCCATATTTTTGGTCATTGGCTTTTACCATTCTGTGTCACCAGAAACATTATAAATCTCCCTTTTACATTTTAAATGCGTGCCGCCTGCTTCAGCGTTGAACCCACAGTTCCCACAGCACACGCTATTATGTCTCCCCGTTAAAGACATCACAGCATATGCCATATATCCTGAAGGTAAATTACCAGGAAAAGTTTCCTAAAAATCACAGTGGCTCGTGACCGTGTGACAAAAACAAACTGTTACAACCACTAATATTTCACCTTGAAAGTATAATTTTAAGTTAATTCCATTTCCATGATTCACGCTGGATTTACAGCCTTTGTTGAGCCCTGTGTTTTCACCGGGCAGACACAGCCCAGCTTGCAGCTGCTCTGCTCGCCCTCCACTGCCTCCCCACACTGCTGCGGTGCCCCCGGCTTCTCCAGGGACTTCTCCAGAGGCTCCTCCACTCCTGCAGCCTTTGCAGAGGCTGGGAGTTTGACTTCTAGACCCTTTCGACTGCCAAAGGGCAGGCAGTAAATTCAGGGTCGTTGCCCCCCTGACTTGGGTTTTAATCAGTGGCTGCCTGTCTTGCTCAGAAGGTAAACTCCCAATCAAGGCAGCTGTTAGAGATTAAGTTCAGATCAGATCAGATCCTGATCTTGCTTGCACTTGGAGTGCAAATTTCAGTGTCATTTGAGTTCAGAGCAGAATTTGCCCCCAATGATTCAAATGAGTGCCCCAAGGTACCCAAGTACCACTGTGAGTCTGGTGAAGGGAAAGCAAAGTAATGCTTTTAGGATGGAAGGTCCCTTTCCACAACCAGGAGCCGTACAAAGTCAACGCATTCATCATCACATCCCAGATACGTGCTGGATTCCGACTTGTTACCCCACATCCTGCCTTTAAGCATCCCCTTCCCTTTCAAATGCCCAAGGGCAGTGGGGCAATGATTTACCTAGGGAAAGCCAGGGGCTGGGCAGGGTAATGGCCCGGTGCATCCCACCTCCCCAGAGAGCAGCTGAGCAGCACGAGGCTTGGAGCAGAGGGGCTCCTGTGGCTCATAGCCCAGCTGCTGCTCCCAGACAGGCAGCACCGTCCCAGGCTTTGTCTGACGTGCAAAGGGCTTAGACCCGTTTTGTTCTGAGAGCCAGGGCTGCTCTCCTCCTTCCCACCCCATGCCAACACCAGCCCTCTCAATGGAAGGTGACAGGGATTAGAGGTTTGAATTCCTTTCTTTATTTTTTACTCTTTTTTTTTTTTTTTTTAAAGAACTTCTGGATGCTAACATGGCTTTTTTGTCTGCAAGATGTTAGGCAAACGAATGTGAAGGATGGCAGAGAGGACTCAGCCCTACCACCCAGAGGCAGGTTTCTGGGAGGACGAACTTTCACCTCACTCTGCTGTCATGAACAAATTGATTTTTTGTGTGTGTGTCTTGGCTCAGAGAAGTCAGTTAGCTAATACAGAGCAGTGAGGAAAACAATCCAAACAGCACCAAGCCACCAACACACACGTATTTGGTTATAAGTAGGTTTATGAGATGCAAAGAGAGTGAGAAAGAAGGGCATTGCCTGGCACTAATACTCCCTCTATTGGAAAAAGAGTATTTTCCTAGGAATGTGCATTATATTTCCTAGAACAATGCAAAATAAAGTGATCAGCATGCAAACAAAAAGTCTCTTAATTTACTGGGAAAGGGGCTGTGCAACCAGGGCATTATTTTCCACTTCATAGAGAGCAAGGAAAAGTAGTATGCTACAGAAGTAAACCATGCTTTAAAAGCCACTGTGCTAGATAAAATTTAGATTTGCAAAAAAGAGAGGCCATTACACAAAAATTCAGTTTATTTACAGTCCACTGCACAGTCTCCATCCTCCTGTGGTTATGCCCTGGGATGGCACCCAGCAGCTCCCTGGACAATTAGCACAGGTAGCTCCTACTGCTACCAAATACGTAGTTTTCTAAACAGAGGGGCTCCTTTAGCCTTCTGCTGCCCCTAACAGAAAACAAGGCTATGATGACACAGCACAAACACGCTCTCCATCCAACATCATTTCTATACTCCCTAAATAAATTATCATCACTTTTTTTTACCAGCTTGCCCCAAAGACAGACCTTGGTTGAGGATACACACATGATACATACCGAGGAGGCCAGGCTCCCTTTCGCCTTGCATTCTTCTCTGCATCTCAGGGCACATTTAAAGCAATCTGCCAGGAGAGACAGCTTTAGCAGGTAACTTCAAGAGCCAGAGCTCCAATCTGAAAACATGCGGCTAAATGCAAAATGCTTCATGCCTGGTCGCACTCTGCATTGCTAGCAGCACTGGGAAGGCTCTGGGATGCACTCCCACCTTTGGATGCGGACAGCTGTAAAAGCCAACTCTGAGCATTTAACATGAGTTTAACAGGTTTAAGCCTGTTTCCCCACATTAAGCATGGATGCATACACTGGAAGAACAAGCGATTAGCACATGGTGCTCACTGGAGGAGAGATATCCGCAAAGCAGGAGTATTAAGTGGGGATTTAGTAACTATTAGCTCCATCCAAAAAAACAAGGCATTACAGTTTTTACAGTATGGACCATGAATGTCTTAACCTCTCTTTGTATGACACCCATAACAGAGAGAGGGATGGAGGAACCTGATTATGGGGAGAATGTTCAAAACCTGAAGGAAATTTAAGTAAAAATGCAATTAAAAAAAAAAAAATGGTAATATGGGACAGGATTTGCAAGGAAGGAGTACAAAACAAGAACTATGTTGAAGGTAGGACTCCAAACACTTTGGAGGATTTTTGCAAATACTTTTTTACACATCTATTAAAAATAAAGGTGTATCACAAATCATGTGAAGGATATTACAGCTCTTTAAAGATAATTTCTCATTTTCTTTTGAAAGACAGAACTTTTCAAAAATGTCTGAAGAATCTTCCTTTGTTTCTATTGAGAACCAAATATGATTCCTGAAGGAGTGGCATCAGAACTTTATCATTTTTCAGTTATCTCGGCAGACAATTTTCAAATACCTCTGTACTGAGAAATACCATGCTTAACCCAGGTATTGCCATATCCGAGCAGGAGATGGCCATGAGGAGAGCCACCTGGCTCTCGCAAGCAGGACCAAAGCCCTAGGGAAAATCAGGGCAAAACCTTGCACAGGAGAACAGGTCATCTGAACTCGAGTAGAGCTCTTCTCACTAAAATCTACAGATTGCAATTTATAATTTAAAATTATATTACCTTCTTCTTTAGCAACAGAGCGATTTGTACCTCAGTTCCCTTCAAGCCCCTCACAGAGCCTTGCTCCGCTCAGCCTATGAGATGTGATAGCAGCACAGGACAAGGCAAAAAGATGAAAGTTAAATTGATCATACTTTTGTGTGTGTGAATATGTATATTCTTTCACTCCAGGCCTCACATAAAGCAGCACTGCTACTACTGGGTTTTTCTGAGACTCCAAAATAAATACACATCCAGAAGACTTATTCTCATGTTTCCAGCTACAGCAGAGACATCCAGGGTTTTGCTTCTTCTACCTTGGATGTGCTTCCCTGTCTTGATTCAGCAGCAGACTAACGTATAGGACCTTAAATTCTGTATGACTCTGTGTAATGTAATGAACACCAACAGACTTTAAATCTCTGTATCTCATGGGTCCATTTTATTGCATTATATGGCAAAAATCCAAGAAGAAATTTGCAGAGAGAAAAAAAATTAAAAAATGAAAAATACATCGCTACTGAATTTTCCAACAATATCACAGGAATGTGATCTCCCCTTAATATACATACTGATGATCTATTTGGAATTTTTATCCACAGTTATGAAGAAAAAGAAAATGTTATTCCCTCGGAGGCCAATTTTCATCTTGCTCTGGAATTCTCATTTAAACATCTCAGAGAACACTTTGCCTTCTCTAGATATTAACTACTATTTGTCTCTGGCTGGAGGCTAATGTCTGTTACCGTATGAGCTACATGGAAACAAATTCCTAATCATATTTCTGACAAGAACCCTCACAATCTAGTTGGCTGCCGTCATCCCATTTCCAGTATTTCACTAGTAAAAATGTAGGAAAGGTTTAGTCTCTCCTCTTACCCAGCATGTGTAACTCCCATTAATAGGAGTTACCATATGTGTGCAGATCAAGAGAATATATTGTTTAAGGAGGTGAACCGCATGGCAAGCACTGCTCTCATGGCTTGCTTTCAGATTCCAAGATGTAGATATACGGTGAAGAGTTTGCGATAACTGAAGCAAATGCCTGGATCCTCTTCTCATGCTGATATCCATCAGGATAAGCTGGGCTGGAGTCAGGCTGAGGATCCAGGGACATTACACAAGTGAGGCAAAGGCTGGAGAGCATTGCCTGGTTTTACAAAACTAGTGGCTTTGATACTAATAACCACAATTCAGAAATCCTCAAAACCTTTCACCGCTGTGAAGAACAGCACTGCCACTGATGAAACCTTTATCCTGTTTGTTCCTACTTAACATGGCACCTAAGCACACCGGTGTTTCAGGTTTGGTTTTCCATTGCCTTGCACCTTGCGTAGGCAATTATATCTGTGCACATTAGGTGTCAGCCTGATCTGGCAGCATTCAACATACATACCTCTGCCTGTGGGCTTATGTGCAAATGGCCAGAGCCAAGTTCATATTTATATTGAGTTAGATATTACAAACGTCCAAGATCAAGCCACAGCAATTATCTCAATGATTTTGCCAATTCCTTTTACCTACATTTTTGCGAATCCCCTCAGGATGCTATTAGATATGGAACTATGTCAGGTCAGTGGCACACTGCAGGTGATAAATTAGGTAATAGGCAAAGTTACCAGGAAACGGTAACTTGGTCTTGGGTGCAGAAAAAATCACCACCAGCAACAGTCATTGAAAATCACTAATAGCCCATGTGTATGTATACAGAACATAACTACTCTGAGATCAGAAAATAAGAGAGGTAACTCTCTCCATAGGAGCAGTTACTTGTTATGGGTGTTCCTGGAGGTGCATACACCTCACCTCTCCCAGGTATGATGGGAGCCAAGAAGTGGGTTGGCTTGCTGAAATAAAGGAAAATTTAGAAGGCTTTTGGTGTGCCTCCAGAAGTCCACCTCAGGGGTGTGTTCTGCTCTCTATCTTTCTCCTGACACCATCTTTCTAAATTTTCAGGGATTGAGTCTTTCCTCCTTTCTATCCATTCTCCCCAGCATGACCCCAGTTCACTTCAGCATCTCAGAGACACTGTGTTTGTCTCAGCTTTCTCCACACATCTCCAAAAGAAACCCCAGCATGTTGTGAATTAAGAAAACAAAGGAGAACTACTATGAACCACTTCAAATGACTCTGAATGAGAGATAATGGAAAATGCAACCCTAATATTTTCTCCACACCCCTGCACTACAGAAGAACATTGCATTGGTGACATCTTGGCCCATGGAAAGTATTACTGCGATGGATTGCGTATTGCCCAGAATAAAAAGCACACATTTATCTTCAAACTTGGAACGCTTGGGAGAAATACTCCAGACAGTGAACCAAAACAGTCCGTGATCCTTAACAAACCTGTAATTGAAAAGTCAACATTTGTCCCATATAGCAAAACAGTTTCCTTCAAAAAGACTTAAACTTTCAAGCCCCTTAAGTATTATTTTTTTTCAAATTGTATGTATGTATATTGTCACTATCCCTGCTTGAAACATTTTTATTCAGCCTCTTTATTTTCCTACTTTCCAGCTCCTTTCACCTCCCAAACCTTGTGTGGGGGGTCAGTCCCAAACTCTTCACAGACCAAAATTTCTTCAGTGGAAGCTTTGCTCAAGTCAGAACATGGGAAGAGACTCTCGATGCACATTTTCAAGAGCTCAGTTTGCAGTCATTATTCAGACTATAAGCTGTGTAACCAGCTTGGCACACTGGTTGCAAAGCCTTTTTTCAAAATCATAATTAAAGTATCATACCCCAGCTCAGAGTTTAGGTGGACACTTGAAACCGTGAGCCAAACACTTTCAAGAACCTGGTTTTTATACTGTTTTTTCAGCATCTGTTGAGCAATGCAAACCTGATTCTGCCTCCAAGGAAATCAACAGTACATTTCTCTCCTACAAGAACAACTGCAAGACTAAAGCTTTAACAGCCCAAAAGGAGAGGTCTGTCTATGTTCTATCATGCCTACAGCTATCTGTGTAATTAATGATTGTGTTTAGTGAAGGAATAGCTAAATCAATGGGTGTGAAGAAATTTAAACACAGATCTTCCTGTTTCAGCTCTCCATAGAATGAGTTTTATGTTTTATTCATCGCACTGAAGACATCTACTTTTTTTCACGTCTGTAATTTGTCTGTTAAATGGGCTCTGTGGTTTTGTTAAGCTGTGCAGATATGCATAACCCAGACATGCACAGCAAAAGTGCCAAATTCTTAATCTAGTCAGGAGGTATCAGAGTACTACAGCTGTTGACTCCTTCCAAAAAATCAGGGTAGCTAAAACTACAGCAAACCTTATCTGTTTCCGTACACAAAAAAGTAATACCAGGGCAACAGTTTAAAAAATCAAACACGAAGACCACAACTGGTGTGAATCAGCATAGCACCACTTAGCCGATTGCAGCAGCTCCAATCAAAAGAGCAGAGATCTGCCCTAATAACAGTGTTATTGATCTTTTCTTTTGAACACACACTCCTATATATACAACATATTCAACATGTCTATCCTCTAGGATTATTATAGACCCATAAGCAACAGCAACAATTATAGTTTCTATTTAAGAGATGCAAATCAATATTAATTAAAATTAGACAACTGTTTGTGATGTAAGGGGTCCTTGTACTCAAAGGGCACAGTGGCCATTAAATATATTAAGACTTATTACTTAAAAGATTTCAGACAAAGTCAATGCATCGCATGTCCTAAGGGACAGTTCAATGCTTCAGTAATGTTGTACAACATTTAACTATAGGTGCCACAATCAAAGGCAAACACAATTAAGTATCAAACGGTTAAATGTTATGTGTCATTCTTTAAAGAATCTATATTGAAATGCTTAATTAAACTTTTTTTTACTAAAAAAAAAAAAAGAAAAAAGAGTTCCATAGCACGGGCTAGCACCAAGACGAGCACTTACTTGGTTCATATTAAATAACCTGCATATTAAGTTGCCTGTGTTTCTCCTGTTCATTATCATGAAGGCAGCATTTGCATTTCTTGATAGACTATTCCTGTTTCCTTCCCCTTTTTTTCTTGTCTTACATCAGTCAGTGGAAAGAGTGCCACCACAGGCCATCATTAACCTTCCAAATCTGCCTCAAAACAAATAGTACAAGAGCTCACTAATTTGAAGATCAAAAAGCCACTTGTCCATTATATAATTGGAATGAAAGGCAAAATGTTGCAGTTCTGAAGAGCACAGTAATTACTAGCTGTTAATTGCTCTCTCGTGGTGGCTCACTTTTAATTAAAAAGAACAGCTCGTCGCAGGCCGATAAGCAATGGTGGAGACCACTGGTTTAATCAACAAAGCAGAAAAATTTGTTTCTGCCGCAGCCAACAACAGCTTGAGAAATCTTCAGATGTCCAATTGAGATTAAAAACTGTCTATTTAGTGCAGTCAGATTTTATTTTAACCAAGGAAATGACTATTTGAAGTCTTCCAATGTGAGTGTCCCCACCACATCCCCGCTGGTGCTGCAGGGACTAATCACTGGCTTGTGGTTGTGATCATTCAAGTAAAGAAATTTAGCTACTTTCCTCTTGACTCCATCATTCTTGGGTAATTGGCCTGTCTGAGGTGAGCAGTTGTGTTGGGGATTTTTTTTAAGAAAGAGCTTTAAAGTATGGAAGGCCCACAGACTGTGCATTTAATTACTGTTCATATTTCATGCAGTCAAACAGAATTTCATTTAAAAAGAAAATGATTTACCTACCAAAAAAAAAAGCCAACCCGCCCTCCCCCCCGAAATATCTTATATTCACCATGTTGGGTATTTTGTTCCTTTTCCTTTGGCAGATGTATTTACATGCCAAAAAATATATTCAAACATCAGAGTTAATCCTTTCAGAGCTTTCTGTCTTTAACTCTTTCATCTAACAACAGTTGTCTTTAAGGGAAACCCCACTATACGTTGCAGTAATGGTTTATTTAGTTAAGCAGGTTAGGTAGGTTAAGTGGAACCATTTTGCCCTGGTTTGCTATGTCTCTCTCTAGCCATGAGCCAGCTTGCATCTCTCAGCAGCTTTCGTCCATCCTCCCCTGCTCTCCTGCCCTATTCCACTCCCAAAGGTGTTGTACTTAGCCCTTTGCTTTCTTGTATTTATTTGGTCCTGTTGAGTGAAGGTCTCTGCCTCATATTGCACTCTGCAGACGAGACACACATGTACATAAAACCAAACCTGGCAAACCTTCTAACACCGCCGCACTCCCTGCCTGTCTTACTAGCGCTGGGATATGGATGTCTGACAACTATGTACGATCTAATATAGGAAAAAAGGTATTTCCATTCAACGGGCTCCAGGCGTTATTTTTCTTTTCTACCTTATTTCCATTAACATCTGGAAACAAATGTTGCTATCTGCAGCTATAAGCAGCTTTGGAGTATTGGTCAACTTTGGTTTGAACTTAGACATATTTCCGAGCTGAGTAAACTGTGATTTTCAAGGCTGCCAAAGAATATTTTTCTGTTTTCATTCTCATATTGAGGAAAAAATATTCGTTTGTCTTCTGAAATACACACACACACAGAAAAATATATATATATATAATTCTTTTTTAGTCTCTCTGTAGGCTGCTAGGAATCCCTTCTCTCGCCTGGGAACAGGTGGATTTTTGGTTAGTGTTTCTTTTATATTTAAGGCTTCCTTCTTGGGAAGACCCAAAAATGTGGGAAAAAGTTATCAGGACCCTTTTTTTCTCTTAGTTCCACTAAAAGTCACTGTACAGCCATTCACAACACGGTGGCCACCTTCTCATCTTCCTTCCGACACAGCTGAGCTCTTGGACTGGGGGTGTCAGCAGTCCCCTCCTATTGCTCACCTCTCCTGAGAGAAAGTAGAACAAGAATTTGGCTATTGATTTCAATAGCAGCACAATCTGGCTCCTCCAACCCTAAATTACAGGGTTTAAAATGATCAGTGAACAGTCTATGCTTGGATGCTGCAAAGGATGTTATCTTGGGAAACTGCCATAGTGTTATTTGAATTTCCAAAACATCTGCTCTATATATTTGAGACAGACCTTGTCATATGCCTTTTCGTATATTCACTGATTCACTTTCATGGGCACCTCCTTATTTCTCATATAAAAATGGCAATTCTGAAATCCTAATGAATATGGAATCCAGTGTGTTGCATTAAACTCTAAGTGAACAAACCTGAAGTACTAGTGCAATCAGTACAATCCTTAAGCTGATGATATAATTGGAAACCTACAAGAAAAAAATACCATTACATTTTTAGGCACATATATGCCCAAAAAGTGAGAATGCTATACGTTTTCTTCAGTCAGGGTGCAGCCATGAATATTTATCTAACTTTAAGGTTAACATGGGCAGACATCTGTCAGTCTGTAAAAATGAAAACTGAAACATATACTTCGAAACACACTTGTTTGTTTTAGGTAATGAAAAATAAAAAGATTTTAAAGTCAAACTTCTTCCTCATCTGTGAACAAGCAGTGGAAAAACAGAATAGGATACTCTGTTTCAGTCTTAGTTTCAGTCAATTCTGTTCTGTTATTTGTGCACCAGTTTAGGGCTACAAAATGAGCTACAAAACTTGGTCAGGGTATTAAAAGACAAACCAACCAAAAAACAAAAAAACTAAACAAAAACTCAGAAAAACATTTTTGCTTCAGTTAAGAGTTTTAGTTTTCTTATATATGCGTGTGTGCCATTTATGCGCATATATTTACACTTTATACTTATGCACATAAATGTATGCGTGTGTATATATATTTATAGGTATTTTAAACTTTGTCCAGGGCCAAATCTGGGACTAAACTGTTGCTCAAACCCTGCTGCGGGTGCCTGCTCCTGCAGCCCCCAGCCAGCCCTGCCCCGCCGACGGCATTTATCTGCAGCCCTTCTGCACGCTCATCTTCCTGCGCTCGCCCCAGGCACCCCAAAACACGATAAGCCCGCGACCTCTCCCGCTCGCCCGGCCGATAAGGCAAGCTGCGAAGACGTCTTGTCTTTGCTGGTTTTAATCCCCCCACACCTTTCCTGTTCCCAGTTTTCGGTGGGCACCTGTCACCGCAGTCTTGACTTTCACAGCTTTCCCCTGGCTCCCTCCGCCCCTCTCCAAGGGGCCGGAGGGGTTTATCGGAGGAAACACTTGCGCTCACAGGGATGGCCTCCGCACTGCGGCAGATTAATCCGAGTTGAGTGCACTTCCTTCGGCCAGAGGACACCAATTACCACGACGGCACCGGCAGCACAATGCGGGCGGACATCTGACAGCCCGGGTCCCGCCAGCTCCACATTGTCCTCCCATCAGGCGCTGTCAGTTCCCAGCCTTAATTACATCCTGTTTACAAACACTCGGCCGGACTTCAGATGGAGCCTTAACAAAGGTTGACAAAGGTCAGGGCCACGTCACGAGGATGTTATCTGTCTGTGTGCTCTGGCTGATAAACGAGGAGGAGGAGGAGGAGGAGGTGGCAGCACAGGACTGATTTTGGAGATAGCACAGAAAAACGCGCACCGGCGCCATGTGAAATACCCACACTCCAGCCCCTCAGCCCGAGGGGAGCTCGGTGGCACTGAGGGATGCGCTCCTACCTGGGATCACACAACACTTGCATTTACATGTACAAAGGGTGGACAGAAAACAGCCATCATCAACCTGAAATAGCAGCAGCTGGAGCTGACCAATAGATTGACCAAATAATAATTAAAAAAAAACCTTTCTACATCTATTTGCTTGGCTCAAACTCTGTGTTGTAAGAGCAGAAACTGCTGCTCAGAAAATAAATCCTGCCATTTTGTCCACCGAGATCACTCAGCCCCCCCATCCTGCTTCCTGGAGCACATGGCAGGGATGGGGACACCCTTCATGTCTCCTCCAGGTACAGGGAAACATGGGGTTAGTGGGGTCAAGCCAAGCTTGCCCCAAATGCATATATTTCCCTATTCTACCCTCTCATATTTTCCTTGCACTACGAATATGGACTGACACTCTTTCTTTGGCACCAGGAGGGAAGATTTTTTTATGGGAAGCTTTACAGCCTTCTGGGTACACAATTAAATTAACCAGGACAAGGATCCTACTTTACGTTTTCATGGTTTGCACAAATACTTTGTTCACTGGAACTTCTTGATGTTCAGTGCAGATAAGACTCCAAGGGTAAAACACTGGGAATATTTGACATTTACAGCTGGGTTTGTGTGTGTGGGAGCAAGGAAACCAGGCATCTCTGTTACCCAAGGTTACCCATTTGACATCGTGTCCCTCCTCCTGCATCTTCTTTCTCCATCATGAGAAAGATGAGCACAGACATGAATTCAATCTCATCTACAACTCAAGGTGGAGGAGTGTACATAGGAGTCCAGCAGCCAGGTCAATATAAATACTGGATATGATAAAGTTAATAATATAAAAGCTTGTCATCCTGACCCATCCCTTTATCTCTTTTCAGTTATTCCCATATCCTGATTGACGCACTCCAAACCACAGAGGATCACACATTAATAGCCATTAAAATTAAACCCCCAGTCTGTTATCATATCACCCCTCTCAGAGGAAATACCAGATTAACCACATCATAGCAGTCAGTGAATGGTGACTGGCATCATAGCCTCATATTTCTGCAGCATTATGCTCAGGAACTCTGTGAAATGATGGGCAGATCTCACTGTGTTGGTGGCTGAGTTAAAAGCACTAAGCATTGGGTAACCGGGCTGGCATCCTCAGTCTGAACAGGAAAACATCACTGATGAAAGTGTCTCTGCCTGCTCAAGGGAGGAGAGGGCCTTATCTGTTTTCATTACTTTGGGCGGGGGGGGGAGGAGAATCTTTTGATTTTGGTGTCAGATTTGTTTGTTCTTGGTAAAAAGGTAAACGTGAGAAAATGGCAAAAATTACCCTGACTGACACAGAGCCACAGCCATGACTTCTGTTTCAGTTTTGAACTTGCATTTCAAATACTACTTAAACAGAAACAATTTAAGCCTTTACTTCTATAAATAAGTGACAAAACAAAGGGAAAAAGGGTATCAACTATTCATATACCAATTGCTAAAAATCTGTGGTAAAAATTTGGTATCTCAAATGAAAGTGTTTACAGCCAGGGACTGAATACTACAGAAATGCAATCCAACTCAAAGTCAGTACAATCACACTTAGCTAATCCAAACAACCACATTCAGTGAAAGGAAACTCAAAATTAAACTCTACAAAATTAAAAAGAAGAAGAGTGGAAGGGATGACTTGGTGGATACATTTAAAATATTTGACAATCTAAGTGAAGAAAAGTTGAAGGTTTAAATAATGTCTGCAAGCTCACCACTGATTACATATGCTCAGAAATATTTCTGGCTGGTCCTAAGCATTTTTGCTTTGCATGGACTGAGCTTTTCCTGCAGAGCAGCAGAGCATCGCAACTTCTTGGGTGCAGAAATAAACCTCACTCACCCTGTGCAGGGACACAGTTTATGTCGTCAGTGAAAAATCAGTAGATAATAGAATTTAAAACGGCACTGTATGGCATTAATTATTTATCTATTTACTACAGGTGTCTCACCAAAAAGATCTCAAAAGTTTAGGCTAGCATTTCTGAACCATTTCTAAATGGGTAACTAAAGAGATTTTCTTTCCCTTTATCTCTGCACCAGGAGAAGCAGTCTGATTTTCAGCAGTGCAGAACAGGGCAGCAAGTCTCTTGACTTTATACTTAGTAGTTTTAAAATTAAGCACTTGTTTAAGCCTATCCACACCAATAACCACCACTGCTTATTTCCGACAACATAACTCTGTCTATCAAAAAAACAGGGAAAAAATGAAATCCCAGGCTGACCTTCAGAGCACGGTGTTCCCCCTGTGGACACCCACTCTGCCTTCCTCAGAAAATTAGGCTACGTTGTTTCGGGAGAGCTTTGCAAACGCAATCAAACATGATTTTGCAAAACTTCAGGCTCTTCCTTTCTCGGCTTCGTGGCAGTCAAGCTCAGTACGCCTCTTGTTCCAGACAGCGTGCCAGTCAGCTGCTGTTACTGCAGAGCTGTGTTTAACATCTTCTTAATTAGCCCAATTCCCTACATCTTGGCCAAGTTTTCTAGTGAGAAACAGCCTCTGGAATTGTACAACTCTGCATCTGGGAAAACCTGGTTGTTAATGCAGATACCCAGTCTAGCACATCTTGTTTTCTCTAAGGCTGACCAACACGGTATATGAATTGTATCTGGGCTAGAATAACACCATCCGCAAAATCACCTGCAAAAGCTGCCAGCAGCTACAGAGCTGAAACAGCGATCCTGCAACTTTATATAACTTAATGCTCCAAGTTTACCATCAGCTCCAGCCTGAAGGACAACTCCGCTCCTCTAACTGGACCCTCTTTGCCTCCGTGTGCCAGACATGAGTCAGAAAACAAATAAAACTGATTACATAGCTTGTATTTATTTGCTCAAATTCATAAGCTTTGGACATACATAAACCTTTTGCTGCTGCACTGGTATAAACGCATGCACAATGTTTCAAGTGAAATTGGTTTCACTTGAATTTATCCTAACTTAAACCAGAAAGAGATCTGCCCCTTTTTTTATTATGATTATGATGATGATTATTATTATATCACTATGCCCTCTCTTTTTCTGTTTTTTGTTCTCCCCTTATTTTTTTTTTCCTTTAAAGTCTGCCTAACATTTTATAGACATCTTCCTCACAGCTTCCAGAAGGGTGCTCCATCTTAAACTCAACAGCAACACTGGCAGACGGGGTTGATATTTTCTTTTCTTTTGCAAGTAATAAAAAAGGACCATTTCACTTCACATGAAACCAGAGTACTGCCTCAAAAGAACAGTGTTTGCTTGGCTGTAAAAACAGTTACTCTTTTGCCAGACCCAAAATCAAAGCATTTGTATTTATGTGTTTCCTTTTTTAATAAGTAAATCCAATATTTTTAAAGTTCATCAGTTTTAGATTATTATGTTGCAAGGATTATTTTCCTTCAAATCCTTTGAATGGTGCAGCTGTGTCTAGTCTGCTGGGCAAACTTCTTGACAGCATTGCAAGGTAGGTCCATGGCCTAAGTTGTCATTTGTGCTTCTGTGGGGAACAGTAATTAAGCTGCAAAGTGTTAAACCTGGAGCTGGCTGCAACATTTCTGAAGAAGTGTTTTCCTTCAGCATGGCATTTCATTCACTCCAGGACATCTCCCAAAGGTGTATCAGTTTTGACAATTTTTTTAGGTAAGGGTCTCTGAAATCCATGACCCTCTAGTTACTTCTAATCAGAGAGACAGATTGAACTGAAAACCGTGCTCAGGTGCTGACACTGTCATCGCCACATAATTTGATTTTACAAACCCGTTTGCAAAGTTTTGGGTTGTTCCAATGCAGAACAGGACCAAACTTCAAATCATTGAACTTGGAAAATAAAACTATTGTCCTCCATTCAGCAACAGATAATCTCTTTTTAATCAGAAAGCCAAACTTGTCAATGCAATAAAACCTTTAACAGTCATGCCATAGATCCAGAAAACATCAAGAATGCAATTTCACATTACAGGCTGGGAAAAACTAAGGGATTTATTTTTGCACTAAAGGATACCGGTAGCCCTCAATTATATTTTTGGGTAGCATTTTCATTTGGGTCCCAAAATAAAGATTAAATACAGCAACCCACCACTGCACAAAGCTTCCCTTTTGCTTGCCCACACTTCCTGTATTCTGTGCATTTGAAATGTAGGGTGGTTGAGGTAACCTCATTTCAGTCATGGTCTACTCCCATTGCCCCACGGGAAGGTGCTGCCCTGGGTGGGAGATAAGAGGTGCCCCCCAAAACAGCTGTGGATCTCTAGGAACCAGATCACCCAACACATGGACTGCGGGCTGCTCACTGCCACAGCCCCATATCCTGCTCAGAAGCCAGTCCTCCGCTGTGATTCATCTACAATCTCTTACAAGGTACCTCTGACCTTACTGAAAAAGTAAGAGGACAAACTCAATGAAAACCATCACGGAGGGGTCTCCCCTCTTTCAGTGCACACTGCAGCTACCCCATCTGTCATGCTGAGGAACATACCAATGCAGCAGCTGGATGAGCACATTTGCTTTTAATCACCATTTAAATCCTACAAATTAAAAAAAAAAAAAACAAGGAGAAAAAAAAAAAAAAAGGAAGCTCTGTTCTGAAGCCATTGATTGGCATTTTTGGAAAAAGTAGGAAAAACAAGGGATAATCCTTTCTCCCTCTCCAGTGGGGATGCACTGCCAAAGGACCTCTCGGCTCTTTTCCATGCACATCTCTGCCATATCGGAGCCCAGATACCAGCTTCTATTTCGGCAGCAGCATTTCCCTTTCTCCATCCACTGGCTGCAAGAGCACAGGTTGGCTCCGAGGGGGAGGGAGCCTGGCTCCCAGCAGCAGGCAGCTCCCCGTTCAGAGGGAGGCGACGTTCATAACCCAGGTTTGAAATATAGAAGTCGCAGGTGACTCAGAGGCACACTGTGTCGCAAAGGACATGATAACATAGCAGAATTGCAACGCTGAAACTATCACTAGAGGATGACATCGGAGATAAGAAAGTACCAGTATTACAGGGCTGCGTTAGCATACGAGGAAATCGATTCAGGCAGACAAGCTAAATTTATTTACTTTATTGATTTTAAATTTTACATGAACTGCAATATAAGTAAATCTTTCATGGTAATTCTAAATCTTGAAACCTATTGTAAATAACTAAAAAAAAAAAAAAGTCCAATGTTCAGAATAACCATTTCTTTGTACTGAAAGTGCATTATTCTTAAAGCCCAGGACAAAATATTTTGTAATGAATACCTTAAATCTACCCTGGCAGTCAGTGTTGATATTTTTGCTAAAATAAGAGCCTGCTTTTGGTGTACCTGGTGATTCAATATAGCACAGATTTTTTTTTTTTTTTTTTTGGGGGGGGGAGGGGAGGGTCGTACAGGGGGGAGATGGAAAGGAAGAAGGGAAGTTGTTCCTGTTGTATTAACTGAATGCAGATGCAGCACCCAAGTTTTTGACTCTATGGTTCATTGTATAAAGCAGCTGAGTGCTAAACAGCACAGGCAGATTCATGCACAAAGAGTTGGATCCAAACATTGGAAAGACACGTGATGGAGGGCCGGGGCAGTGAATCCCAACACATGGGTTCATGCACCAAGCACCACAACTCAGCCCTGAAGAGAGAACAGGTGATGAGAAAAAACACATGAACAAAATCTCCTTGCCTTATTTACCTAAGAGGTCCAAGTCCAAGCACCAGCATGACAGAGGCAAGAGGGAAAAGGTTTTACTTTGGGCTTTTCTCCCATCCAAAGCAGCAGCCTAAACCTGTGCCCAACCCCACCAGGGAGAAATTCAAAAGCATCATGACACATGTGAAAAAATTTGCTGTCCCCTCCAATGTTCAACCTGATTGATGCAGGAGATTGTCTGAAACTCCTGGCCTGGAGCATAAATCTCTCTATGCAGGCAGGCAGTACAGAACCTGGCAGCGACAGGGAAGGCCAGGCAGCGGCCAGTCCGTGCGGGCAGGACACCCGCCAAGGCAGCCCAAAGCCCTCGCAGATGGAGGGGACAGAGCAATGCCATGGCAAGGGAAGGTAGAAAAAGCAACCCTGCAGCCTAGCTTTCCCAAAATAACCCTCCCTGCACCAACAATCCACACTTCAGATACATTTATTAAATAAAATCCTAGAAATTCTTTCAAGCTGTTCCAGCCAGCTGAGCTGGGAGAGGCAGATTCACAGCAGCACTTTTTGCCAGAGGTGTTCAGATTGCATAGCCATAGGCAATCTTTCAGAAACTCCAGACAGACAAGACTCCCTCAACCCAAAAAATTGTAAAGCATCCTCTGTTTGACACACTTTTGAAAATACTATGGGTATACAGCCACGACACGATATCCCAGACAGACAAGGATACCGATGAACAGAGACTACCCCCTCATCTTTTAAAAACAGGAAAAAATACAGTGATGTTGACAAAAGCACTCATCCAGTGAAGTTTTTTTTTCCCCTTGGGTCTTTTTTTTTCCCCTCACTGTTGTTGTTTTCTAAACTAATCCATATTACCTGTGCCTTTTGATTTCATTATGTTAGATGCTATTAATCTGGATATATGATTTCAACAGTGAAGAGATGGAATTTGTCATCAACAAAAGGAAAACATTATTTTTAAAGGAGTGAAAGATTAATGTTCCACCATGGACTACTTAAACCCTCTACAGCAACAGCACTATAATATTAATCCAACTTTGATGGGTTTTGCATAAGGCTCATAATTAAACATTTTCTTTTCAATACTTTATAGAATCCCCATCTGTTTTTAATGGCATAATTTTGATGTTTTTCTTAATAATTCTGGCAGCCTGTTCTTGAAGCTTCAAGCTTTATTTTTTGTTCCTAATGTCTTCTTCTACAGTGACTGTATTGTGCCAAATCTGAATGCAGGTTTTGGAAACCTATAGTTCTGCTGCATGTTGCTGTCTCTCCCCACATTCCCAGGTGGCACAAGGCACAGCAGTGCTCTGTGCTCTCACTTTGCACACCAGCTCTCATTAGCAGTTATAGCAGGCATAGGATACCACCCCTGGATAATGGAAATATTTGCTTCTTTCAGTCCTTGGCCTGGCAGCTAGTCTGTCTGTTTCTGTCTGCTATCCCTTTCCTCCCTGCACCAAGGTAATCTCCTCCCAGTGAGCCCTGGCTCCAGGCACCATCGTAGTACTGGTAAATAAATAAATTAATAAAGAGGCAAGCTTACTCCAGGAAACTCAAACAATATTAGAAAAGTCACAGAGATGCAGTTTAGTCACAGATTTTGGCTTTCCTCTCCACACCAACATGCAATGCATCCAATGAAGGTAGGGAAAGGCATCCCCTCCTCGCACCCCTCTGATTTTTAGGTACTGAAACTGGGGGCAAATATCATCCTAGGGCACAACACCCAGTGGTGTGAGGGGTTTGAAACATCCATCAAAACTACCTGATGGAAACCTGGAATGTGAACCTGGCAATGGCTTCTGCAAGAAACATTTCCTTTCCATAAGCAATGTCGGGATTTTATCAAAATAAACATAATAGGGAATGCTCCTATCCAGCAGTATCTTAAAAAAAATAAAAACAAAAACCAAGAAATAAAATCAATTTCCATCTTAGGTGGTTTCTTTTTAACTAATTCTAAATAAATTTTGAATTTCTGCCCAAAATATAGTGATTTTCCAAATGAACATTATGAAAATAATATTTTCATTTTTAACAAAACTTCTGCCTGAAATTTTTTTGCTCCTAGCATTTCTAGCTCTTAGCCTATACTACTTTTCCCTCCAATATTTTTCATTCTTTTATATTAAATGCATATTTGGTGACCTCCTGTGGTTCCCATGGATTAGAACGGAGGAGCAGGATGATTAATGGCTTCAGTTTAAATATTTTATACTCTCTGTAAAAACAGTGCAAACTGATGGATGTGTACATTGGTATTTTCATTCCAGTGTCAGGGTCTCCTTGATTACATTTTCCCCTTATTTTTCCCCCACTACCCAATTTTATTAACATCTTTTCCCATAGAAAAGGCACGCGAGGGCTCCCAGGTTTGGTGCAGGCAGGACTCCCACACGTGAACAGATACTGCCCTAATCAGGGCTTTCAACCTTGAGGAGCTTTTAAATGCTCTAAGTGTATTATAATGGTCTCCTGGTCTCAGGACAGACAGATGTGAACCACAAAACTGAAATGTTTCATCTTTTGGCGCCTTTCAGTATGTTCCATGCTGTGCTTCAAGTTTGCTGAAGGATCAGAATTACTTCAGTTCTAGGTAATATAGACGGAGTGATCAAAAACATTTAATTATTCAGGGTCAGCAAATCTGGAGAATCTAATAGTAACAGACAGAAATAACCCTTCCAACCACTCTCATTTTCATTAACTATTATAAAATAGAGAACTTTTTCATTATCAAAAAATATCATAGCAGAAAGACCCAGCATCTTCCCAAGAGTCTTTCCCAGACCACTCAAACGTACATGGCACTAAAGCATAATTTAATTTTCTGCAGATATAGGCATACACTTGTACACACAGACACACACCCTAATAGTTCAAACCCTTATCTGTTTCAGACCAACTACTTGAACGCAGGTGCAGCCTTTCAAAATGCACAATATAAAGAGACTTTCACACATTATTTCTGTACCTGTCACCCTGAAACGTGATGATGAGGATGATCCAAATGGAAATGACAACAGAAATGGTTCCCTTATTATTTCCCCTATTTAACTTCACGTTATGTACAGGTGTCTGGACAGCATGCTTCACAGCACAGGGGCACAAATTTCCCCCCATCGGTTTTCTTTCCCCCAAGGAAAAAAGAGGATAGTGCAGAGACATCTCCCAATACACTGATTTTTCTGGAGTGGTGTTTTTGCGTAAACAAATACAGAGCTGGTAGAAGTATACGCACTTGCCATGACTGACTAGATGGGCCTCAGCAACAAAATATGCATTCAGAGAATCCCCAGTTTATTTAGAAAGTAATAGGAGGGTTTGGGAAAATACGATTCCAAATGGGATTCACACACTGCAATGATAAATAGAGAGACCTGGATTGCAGCAGTATGTTGATGACACCCAGTTCTCATGGAATCGCATTACAGTCATTAGGTTTAATAAGAATAAAATTCCTGCCAGTTAACACGCTTATGGCTCTAAAGGATGGTTTTATAAAGCTGAAAACAAATATCAAACCATGCAGTGGGAATAAATAGAAGTATGGAAGTGATACTTGGGATAGGCTAACATTTTACAAGATGTTTACAAGGCTTTATTCTGTAGCTGAGAAAGTAAGCTGCCACAAAAATTAAAAAAAAAAAACAGAAAACCTATAAAACAGTGTCACTTAAAGGGGAAGCAGGAGCTGATATAAATATTATAGAAAAGAGGGAAGCTAACAGTCATAAATGTTAATTTGAAGCTATAAATTACAGAAATTTGCCAGAGGAAAATAACGACACAAGAAAAACTCAAGTTCAGTAGGAACAAAAATGATCTGAATTATGGTACTAGTTAATTGTCAGAAATAAGGTACAAGAGCAAGAAGCACTCAAACAGGTACTTCTGCAAAATATTTGGGGGAAAATGTCATATCACACGTGTACTCAGTGATGGCCCAATCTCAAAATAGCCCAGAAGGGAATTAAACTGCAGCTACAAAAGCCAGGTTTTTTATATTAACTTATCCAAACGATTGGCACACAGGAGCTTTAAGACAGCTGAATGAGACATCCCCTGAACTGTGAATGTGGATTTCTAAGAAGAAAGTGCCAGTTTCAGGGAACTGCAGGAAATCCAGCCTGGTCCTGGTATCTGCAATGGGCCAGAGGAAGCAGTCAAGTAAAGGCAGACCAACCTGATATCAAAGCAGGCAAGTTACACTACTGTTATGTCCTTAGCCAACAGGGTTTTCTTTCTTAGGAATTAAAGTCATATATTTACAGTTAATATTAATTGATATGTATTTATAGGTAATAGATCCTATCAAAGTAAATGGAAATTTTTTTATATGTTTATAAGTTTTTCTGACAAAAGTAGTTCTGGTCACATAATATACTTAAACTATTCAAAAGATTTGGCTGGGTAATAGTTAAGAATTTATGTTGCAGTATAAATCCTTGGATGGTATTTCAGAGACTGAGATATGGAGAAGGCTTTACTAGCCAAGTATATTTTATATGATAATGGAATTGAATAGAATGATACAAAATACACACAATTAAAAGATCAGTTTAAATGCAACTGCAAATAAGAAAACATCAAGTAACTATAAGTTTCTAAGACTTCTACAAGAATCACTTTCAAGCATTACACAATGAGTTTTTAATCAACGACACGGAAGAAACACCTGACTAATATTGAGAACAGTATGCAGAAGATTCAAAAATTGAGGAGCTGCGAGTAGGGACGACACCAAGGCAGTGGAGGAACTGGGCTTCCCTCAAAGATGGGCAGCAGCAGACAGACCTGGCTGTGACGCAGCAATGATGCCACCACGGTGGCACCAAGAGAAACACTCCTGGAAAACTGCCGTGAGGTCTGGCACCTCCACTTCAAGAAGTGTGTGACATATTAGAGAGGATTCCAAAGAAGAGCAATACAAATAATTAATAGATCAGGAAGTGTGTCTTTGTAGTGAAAAACGTGGGGAACAGTTTCTTTAGCTTATATAGAGGGTGGGGGGAAAGATGGTCACAGTGGTCTGACCACGGAAACCTCTTGAGCTGAAGTAAACAAATGTATAATGAGAGCAGCAGCTGGAAGCTAAAGACACTGCAATGAGGAATCCAACCAAACAAAAATGTTAAGGAAGTCCAGCAGATGCTGTGCTCACTCAGTAGCAGGATTCACTGCTTTCCTGGGAGAGATGCTCTAGTTCAAACAGATATTAATGCAAGGAAATTATTGCCTGTGTGATGCAGGTGGTCAGGTTGGAAGAGCACCAGTTCCTTCCGATGTCAGGACAGATGTGACCTCAGGATCGCTATCTGTGGTCTTACCCTATGTCTACTAAAAGAAACTGGAGGAAGGACACAGCGTTATTAGTAAGTGATTATATAAATCTGTCTGATAATGGAACCAGCTTTCTTTGTCTGATTAAGATCTGAAACTCTGGCTGTGATTTATCATTTTTATACTATTCTCTTCCCCCAGGCTCCAGGTCACAGTGGTGGCATTGCCACAATTTATAGCACAGGCTGCTTGGCAGAGACATAGAGCCTTCCTGACATTTTCTTATTTGGAGCACCTGGCTCTCCTTATTTTTGCTCTCCTTTCTGCAGTGGTGAGGATTGCTTGCCATTCTCCAACATGAACACGTTTCATTTTGTAAATAAGTTGAATAAGAAAAATTAAGAATTCTCATGTTTTCTATTTTCCTGTTAATCTGCAATACAGTGTGGAGAGGAATTGGAAGCTCTCACGTGAAACACTTCACTATTTACCAGATTCCTGACCGAGGATAAAACTCCTCCTGTCCAGCTTATACGTGTACACCCTCTCCAAAAACCCTTACAGCCGTAAGAGGAATCCATCCCTCCAGCCACAGTCCCATAATCCCCCTGAACCACTTAAACTGCATTTAACTATATTGCAGTTTCATGGTGCAGGGCCTGAATCACAAAAAGAGTCCCAGGTGGGGGTACCTGCACCGGGCATCCCTCACCTCCCATGAACAAGGCAGTGATACTAACCTCCACCGTTCAAATCCACTCAGCAAGGAATACAGCTGAATTTTTTTACTTTTAGGTTTGGGGTTTTTGTTGTTGTTATAAATTCATGCTGGATTCTAATTATTTACCTTCTTATTTGGGAATGTTTTAGGCTCACACTTTCCAGCTTATCTCTGCTACCACAAAAGCTGGAAACTTTTTTTTTTTTCTTTTTTAAATAAAAGATGACATCGTCACTTAATCACAATACTGACGGAAACGCGGCTTTCAGAAAACCACCAAATATGGCAAGACGCATCATCAAGGCGCTGGTGGAGGACCTGCTCAGTCCCTGGGGCACCCACGTTTTCAGATTCACCCTGGCATAGTGCATACTATCAACCTCTGCCAGCACCTCTGAGGTCCAGCCCCACCACAGGAGCAGGACCAACACCCCAGATCTGCACCAGCCACAACCCTTTCCTACCAAAGCAGCACACTGTGTCTGCAGCCCAGCCTGCAGCTCACTAGCCTACCCACAGGGTACAGGATGGCTGAGGTTCACAGGAAACAGAAAAGTTTAAATCACTCTCTTCTGGTTTCTCCAAGAGAATAGCGGTGGCATATCCACACTTTAAAGGTGACTCTCACAGTGGCACCACACCTCTGATCATCCCCTTTGGATCGTGTCCTTTCAGGATGTTGACCATAAGAAAGCATACACACTGCTCCACTCAGTGCTCAGTAAATGACAGGGAAGCAGGGGGGAGCACACCAATGTACTTTTTTTTACCTTAAAATACGATTCTGATTTCCAAATTTACATTCATTTGGTTACCTTTTTTTTTTTTTTTTTTAATTGCTACTGCACTACCTAGAAGTCCCAGGCAGGATCCACTTCACTGAGCACTACACATCACATTCCAGCAAGACAATCCCTGATGTGGTAGAATTTATAATATGAACCAAAAGAAGGGAATAGAGCAGAAACACTGTCTTCTCCTCCCAGACGGGGAGTGAGGAAGAAGAGGCATCCAAGGCAGCTCTCAAGGAGAGTGAGACACTGTAACCCCACCATCACCCAAAAGATAGTTGCCTAATTCCAGACTAAGAGGCATGAAAAACACCTCTGGCACTGTCATTTCTGAACCATCAATCACTGCCTATACTAAAGCAGTCCTTTCTCAGAGGAAAAAAAAACATTTCTCCTCTCCCATCTTACCCAAGGGCCATCACCCATCCTGGCAGAACCACTGCTTCACTCAAGGGGTTCAAGCCCTGCACTGGCCAGGAGCAACTCCGGTGTTATACCCATGGAAAAAGGACTTTTTTCAGGGTATTATTAGAATTATCCAGTAATATTATCTGGGCCCATAGCTCTTAATGTTTGAAGAAGTTTTGCTCTAGTCCATTCAGTCTGGCTGTAACTTCATTTTATAATTCAGTTGTCAGCAGCTGACACCCATGGTTAGGTGTTGTTGCGGGGGAAAAAAAAAAAAATTCTTTCAGATGTTTCTCCTGACTTCATTTTGTCACTTAAACTGCTACTCCACACCAGCCACACTGCAGGGAAAATCCATCCTCTGACTTCAGAGAGGATTAGACTCAGTTCTAAGGCCTCAACTTTACAAAGCACTTAAGCACCTGCTTAACTTTAAGCACATGCCTAAGTCTATCTATCTTTTTTTTTTCCTTCAAGAAAAGCCCTGAAAGTACACAATTAACCATGAACAGGTGCTTAAGTCCTATTAAAGTCAACAGTGCTTTCAAATGTCAACGGAATTTAAGAACATGCTTAAGTGTATCATTGAATAGGAGTCCTAATGCGAGAAGAAAGAACGGGTTTTGTCATCGTCTTGGCAAAAGCCATAAGAACACACTTGCAATTCAGAGGATTTTCTTTGTCTGTGGCACTCTGCCTACTCCGTTACTAAAGAATTTGTAAAGAATGTTCCTGCATTACTCAACCCCTCTCACATTTATTGACCATATTTCCTATATTAATAATCCTTAGTGTAATTATACTCCCCCCTCGCCACTCCAAAAATCTCAAACATTTATTTAGTATCACAATGTCCCAGGCTGGAAGGAAGGGATTGGGAAGAATTGGGATTAAAAAGAGGCAACTGAGGTACATCAAAGTTTTTGGTTTGCACAAAGTTGCAGGGAGATTTTGGAAGAGTTGGGGAGATGGTGCATCTGCCCCTAAACCGCAGGGTCATCCTTTTCCCTTGTTACAGCAAAGTAGCCTTTGCTGAACTTAGCAAAATCAGTAAATTTTGATTACTGTTGTTTTTATTTACATCCTTACCTCCACCTTTTTGTTCAGATTACTGCAACGCCTTCTTTATTGAGCTGTCAAATAATTCCTAAACATACACATATCGTCCAAACTGCGGCTACCAGGGTGCCATACCAGACAAGGCTGTGCTCGAGCATCATGCCCTGTTTTAAATCAATTGCTTTGGCTTGCAGTCAAGCAGCATGTTACTTTTAGAAACTGTACTGCTTGTTTTTAGGATGGTTTCACTTTGGCTCCAGCTCCACAATTAACCAGAGAAACCTCACCGATGCTGCAGTACTTTATGTTCGTCTCTCAGTAGCCCATTATGAAACCCATGCATTACAGGAAACATTCCCAAAAGGCATTTCCTTGGAGAAGACTCTGATCTTCTTTCCAGTCAAATTCATTGTCTTTTAAGAAGCTACTGTATGGATAAGAGTAGCTGCAAGGTCATGTTAGAAGATAATCTTCAGTTCTTTTCAGTGCTTACATATGGAGATATGTAAAATACTTGAGAAAACAGTGCTTTTTATATTACTGCCAGTAATATACCATATAAAAAGATATTAAAACAAATTCTGACTGACTGGTGGTAGATATGGTAACAGACTATAATGTACCCATTGTAAAGAATTCCCAGTGGAGACCGTGGAAATCTTACATTGATTGAGTCACGCTGGACTGGAGATGCATTGAAAAACTTCCAAATGGTAAAATATTAGAAATACTATTTTGAAATATTTACCAGTTAAACACTAAAGTACTGTTACTGGCTGACCTTTTCACAGCAGTTGTTTCTGTTGTACTTTTGTAAAAGCAGCCAAGAGTTTAAGAAAAAAAAAAAGAAAAGAAAAAAAAAGCTTATTTTCAGTCTAGCTACCACCCCTGACCTGTGCAATAACATCATAATGGAAGAATAATCATTGTAAACAATACCCATGGGAGTTTGCTGGCTACAGCAAGGGACGAGTGCAGCCAACTTCACTGCTTTTCTTTACTACATCATTGCATTTTTGTCTGCATATGGATAAGAAGAAGGTTCCACTCAATGCTGGTTGATGGAAAGTGCTAATTGTTGACACATTAGCTAATTGTTATGATTGCTTCTTAACAGTTTGTGTCTAGGAGTCCAGATTTCATCCACCAAAGTGTGAAGATTCTTTATAGCAACAAGTGCTGTGAAAACATTCACACAATGAGGTCCTAATCTTGTGGATCTCTCAACCAAGTGACAGCCTGGCAAACACGCTGTCAAAGTGCAGACACTCAGGAAAAAAAAAAAATAGGAAGAAAAACTAACTCCCTCGTCCACCCCATATTTCAGACACATGTCATCTGCTGTTATCATTAATGATCTGTTTTTACAAATAGAGTACCACTATGGAAAACTGAGAGCAGGCCAATCAAAATAAACCCAGCAAAACCCATAATTGTCTACTGACAATCTGGACTGCTCGGGACATAAGATAATGTGGGTGTATTTAATGCAGAAATGCATTATGTGCCACAGTGTGCAACTGCCCTGTTAACTCCAGAGCTTGATACAACACAGGAAGGCTGGACTAATCGTGGCTGCATTCTCCTGAACCCTACCTAAGCTCAGGTGCTAAAAAACCACATGGAGAGAAATCCTGACACTACGAAAGTCCACAACAAAACTCCTGTGACTTAAACAGGAGCAAAATTTCACCAATGATGCTGTTTTGGTAGGAAAAATAAATTTAGTTTAAAAAAACAGAGAAACAAATGTCTACAGTTCTGATAAGGATGGGACTTGTGCAGACACTTGTTCCCTTCAGCATGTCTCTTCTAGCTCAAGCAGTGTCTTCTATGCATACACCAGCAAGGGCAAAAGAGACCAGCTATGTTCCTACCGTTTATACCAGAGTGGCACCTCATGGCTGTATTTGTGCATCAAGACCCTGTTGTGCCAAGGGCTGCAGATAGTGAAAATGTAGCCTCTGCCCATGTCTGGAGGGCTCATGGTGTTTTGTGACAGCACAGCTTCTGCCCTGGATTTCACTGGTGGTTTCCAGCATGCTGTGGGAGATCACTCAGACCCCAGCACGCTCTCTGAGCTCTCACCACCTGACCTTATACACGGGCTCTTTCATACCCAGGAGCTTCTACCAAACTCATTTAAACTATGTGCACCAGGAGCAGAGATGTCCCTTCCACCCCACGCTTCATCAGAAATAACTTGTAGACACAAGAGAAATTCTTGATGCAAAACCTTTTTGAAATGGCAAAGAAATAAACCGAGTCGTGGCCCCAGGTACGCCCAAAGTGCAGATGGATCAAAAGTACAACACAAAACCTGAAGGTGACACCCCATTTAACTGGAAGACTCTTCAGACAGCACTTTAATATCACATCAGACTGTAAAGAGCACGTGGCCAAAATTCACACAGCAGGTGTCCAAAGGGCTTGAAGGTGTAAGGTTCATGTAGGTTTTGTCCCATAAAACTCACCTTTACAGATTTTTACTATATTGCAACATTAAATATGCAATATCCCTTGCAAAAGGGAGCAAGAAACTCTCTCCTGTCTCCCTGAGCCTCTTGAAATTTTGGGCCTGGCAAAGAGAGAGCACGCAGGGCCACTTGTCTGCTTCCTCCATCCCTGGGGCACGGTGGCAGGAAGCAAGCTGGGAGCAGATTACGCGTTGGCCCGACTTTTCCCACTCGTTGGCAAGAGCTGCTGAGTGAGAATGGGGGCAGATGCATATTGCTGATAAAAGCCTTCAGCAAATTCCCATCCTCTCCTTTCGAGGAGGGAGGAGGAAGTCACAGGGCAATTGTAACTCCCAGCCGCCCCGAGAGATAGCGCCGAGCCGCCAGGACCGATGGCGTGCCCAGAGGAGAGCTTGCAAAGTCCCTGGATTATTCCAGTTGGGATTGCTGCTGTTTATCAGGTTGCAAAATCCAATCTTACATTTAAACGTCATTCTTTTTCACATCAAATTGTCAAGCTATTCCACCCTAAAACTGTGCCAGCCCACTCAGCAAAAGCTATAAACACTAAATGTTGCATGTGCACCACTCTGCCAAAAGAAAAGAAAATTAAAATTACCCATTTACATTGGTAATGGGAGAAGCAAAAACATTTTAAAGAATTACATTTTGGAACAGAACCAGAAATTTGGAAATTATGAAAATTAACTTGATATGAATAATTTTACCAGTTCTAATGAGAAACATAGACAAGGCTTTCCAAGTACTCATAAAAACTATAGTTTAGCATAAGAGTCTGACTCTTTACTACCCTGCATAATCTTTGTTTTGCAGGCAAGCTGAAAGATTTTGGATTCCTCTAGTGTATTTCCTGAAGAGGGTTCTCGCTTGTAAACACGTATGGGACAAAAAAAAGATCAAAACAGAGGAGTGATGTTGGCCACAGAGAGAGACAGCTGAGAAATAACACATTCTCCCTGCAAAGCAGTTTCTGTGTGTTGCTGTGCAAAGGACCGAGATGCCCTGGGCAACTGTGTACATACTCTTCCAGAGGCAGAGAAACCCACATGACTTTCAGATCCAAAAAGATGACTTCTACTTCAGTGCAAGAAAGCCACAAATCTTTGCAAAATCACATTTTGTAAACAAAAGTATATTAACTACTAGAGCAGAATAGATAGACCTTAAAAAGAAGATAAATGAACCCATAGAAGTCCTAACTGTATTTGCAGCTGTTCTTCCACCCTCAGCACAACGCACCATGCCCAGGCACTAGAAGCATCTTCCCGGGGACTGCAATGCTCCGTTCCGGGTACGCTGCCATCCCATGCCTAGACATGGCAGGGCGATCCAAGGACAGCCTATCAATCCGCAGTTTGGATTTCCTGACTTTTGTTAGCTCAGTCATAGCTTTAACATGACTAAAATATAGACTCTTCTATGTTCATCTGAAACATCCTGCAGATGCCAGCTACTGCTCTGGTTCAAATGCTAATGAAAACATCACAGCAAGACCACTACTCCATGGGACAATTGACTCATGCAATAGCCACGGCACTATCTGGGTCAGGAACAGCAAACAAGGTGAATGAGGTAAGGGAGGTCATTCTTCATAGCAATGGTCTCAGGAGAATGGGAGAATCCAAAAATAAGACATTTGTTGACTGGATGCCCTTGAGCTGGCAACCAAGCTGACTTGGTGACAGAGCCAGCATTAGACATCAGCCTAGGCTTGCTGCTGCCAAGCAATCCCAGTAACCAGCAAGAGTTAGCAGGAGAGAGACTGTGTGATTTAATAGATTAAGAAATAGGCTAGAAGCCAGTCACTCCCGAGATTTAATCCTGGCTCTGACATCAGTTGGTCTTGTAACCTGCGGGTGCGAATTGTGCTTTTAAACACGGTTTAAAAGGTGGTGTGTAAGGACGCATTAACTGGAAGGTGAAGTGGCTCCCATGCCCTGCCATCAGCACCACCACCTGCAGAACATGTGTCAGCACACGTGATACAGTCCAAAACATAGACCCCAGCCCCTCAGCCACAGCACGCCTGGAGAGGACCTGAGGAGCAAATCCGAATTTCAGATTTATTCTATAACCAGCCAGTGGGTCCATGTCCTGAAGGGGAAAGCTTGTCTTTGGGATAATTAAGTCACTTAAACTCTGTTGAGCTTAAGGGGGTTATTGCAGTCTTACAGCCTGGCAGCCTGGTTTGTTACCCTTGCTTCTTTTAAATCCTGCTCTTGAAAGTCTTACTACTGATGTTTACAAGGGAGCCTTTCCTCCAGCCCTGGCCCATGCGGTTGATGGTCCTAAGTGAAGCTCTTTAGTTGTATAGATCTAGATGTTTTTATAAGCTGCCAGCTGACAACACTGTCACTGTAGACTTTTACAGATCATATTGGCAGCTTGCTGGAGGCTGATAATGTCTGCAAGTTGTATTTCTGATAGAACAAAACTTTCTGGACTCTGACTTCTCTGAAATAAAGACCTGTAGAGGCTTTTGTTTTCCATTTCCTGAAAAAAAGTTTCTGAAAGTGTTTCGAGAGGAAAAATCCTAGTTAAAAAATCCATTAGAAAAATAAAATCTGTTGACTCATATCATGATAAACGCAGTTTTCACTTACTGATTTGGTAGGTACAGAGATTTTTTGGCAGAGGTGTGATTTTTGAAGGTGATAGTGTCCATTTAACTCAAGTTCAGTACCTCCTCTCTTGCTATAAGAGTCCGACTTCTGTATGCTCAGCAATCAGAATAAAAGCCAATTGATTTTAGGTAATAACGATCCTGCAACCTTGGAGGTGCATTGAAAGGAAAAAAACTCCAGCACCCTCTGCTGTCTGCACACAACCTACGCCGGGATACACCACCACTAATTCTGGACTTCTATGATGTACACATCAGCTTCACACAGGCTGCAGAAAACTGAGTGCCGGAAGGGACTGTTCAGGGGACTCATTTTAGATGTCCAGTTTGAGGTGAGATGACATCCTACGAGCTGTCCGTCAAGTACAAAGGAACTCTAAACAATTTTCTCAGCGATAAGCGTGCTCATAGACACCTACAACAGATAAATCCCACCTTGACTGCCTGTGAACTAGAAGAAATGGAAAGCTTTGGCACAAGGAGGCATCCCAGCAGATGGTCTCATCAGATGTTGTGCCCATGTACGTGCAAACTAAATTTGGTAGAGCAAACCGAGAAAACTTTGTTTAGGTTGCAGGGAACAGATTCTGCTCCCTGGCAGCCAGAGAAAGGTATGAAGCTCCAAGGAGCAACGTGACCAGGAGGAGCCAGGAGGCAGAAACTGCTGTGTTAGAGAAGCACCTATTTGCTATTAAATGTGGGCTCCAAAAGCTTTGCTCCCACCTAACTCACTCCCACGTCAGCCCAAACAGCTGAATTTCAGGAGCTATACTCTTGATGTAATAAACCTCCAATCTCCTGTCGCCAACACATGGGAAGGAATAAGACCTGCCAAAAAATACATTACGGAGATGTGATGTTCGGCTCCTGTACAGTACCTTCAATATCTCTAAAACTCACAGATACCCCCAGCTGACTCCAAAAGTCCATGCTAAGGAGACCCTCATAGAATACACTTAGATGAATTAATGCCTTCACCCAAGAGACAGAAGGAGCAGGTTTCTTTCCAAAATCCGTGTTGATGTCAGGGAGAAGAATCAGACACTTTCACCAGAAGCAGTTTCAGTTGTTGAAGAGATGCAACTCATACCTCATCTTGCCATTTTGGTTATTGGAGACGGGAGCAAATGCATTTCTTCATCATCCCTGATGGGGTTTTCTCTTGAAAATTATGTAGTTACCCAAAGAAAACACAGAGATGCTTTTAAATATCATCTGTCAGAAAATAAGATCATCCGTTGGCCCTACAAAAGCACCTGTGAAATCACAGCTAAAGGAAACTTGTACTTTTAAACAAACTGAACATCTTTGTTTATTCCATGCATGCCAGCAGCAATTTAACTTCAGAAAGCAGTAATTTCAAGCAGCTCTAACTGCCGTGATTCACCACTGTGAATGATTTTGCCTCTCACAGCAAACCGGGAAGTGGTGTGAATGGCTTATTTTCCTGCTCCAATAAACTCCAACTCGTCATTTTGCAGATTTGTCTTTGTTTCTTATTTGTCTCTGATATAAAAATAATCTGAAGAATCAAAGGAAAAGACCTGAACAGGAACGATGATCTCAAAACTTATTTAGTCGCCTGCATCTGCGTGGGAGCAGCCGCTCTCACTTCCTGCCAGTCACCTGTCTGCTGCATTTTTCCACATCCAAGTAGGTTCCTGCAAGATGAAGCTTTATCTTTTTGACAATTACTCAAACATAGCAGAATTTAAATGCCAGATAAAATTGAAGAGCTCTGTTTTGGACAAACTCCCACCACGCTTTCTGTTTCAAAACAGAAGTATGAAGTAAAATAGGCATCGTTTTTTCCAGCAAAGTGAAAATCAGTGCATCTCAACACCCAGTTAGCACATCTGGGGTTTGACCCAACTCATTTTTTATGTGACCCAAGAAGGCTGCCAGCAAGGCTGTCTGTGAGCACCCAGGGCCTGGAGAAGAGCTTCATCTTCAGCTGACACCGAATGCTACTCCGCATGGGCGGTACTTCTGCAAATCTGCCTAGGCTGTTTCTCAAAAGTTTTGTTTTCCACAGCCCACATGTCCAAAAAGTTCACAGGTGGTGGTAAACATACATCACCACGAACAAGTGCTCTCTGTCTTCTACATACATCAAGAGACTTTTCAGCCCTACCTGAAAGAAACTGATTTTGCTGAAGTACTTATATAGGTCTTTAACTGCTTTCTGAAATTGTTTCCCTTTTGTACTGGCTGCAAAAGGATTGCCTGGAGTAAGCAACTAACCAGGGTTTGCATGAGACTGCTCAGCTGGCTTTTTCCAGTAGGTACAGCTGGATGGAGACTTGGCTTTATTGCTACAGTTTACTACCAAAGTCAACAGTGAGTGTCAGCAAGCCCAAAGTTTGCACTGGTTGGGAAAGGGCCCACAATGTACCCTCAAAGCGTGCTGCTGCCCAGCGCAGCTGGTCCTGGGAGATGCAGGGTGTCCTTTGGGTATGAGCTGTTGTATTTGCTCGCTGCTGCAGCAGCAGAGCCTGTGTTGCCATGCTGGCTGACAGGGCAGGAGCTTGCAGCATCTCTTACATCCCTTGCCCTTCTGAACCTCTCTGCAGACCAGCTTTTCATTTAGAAAAGGTCAATCATTTCTTTTGCACCCATTTTGTTAACATTTACCACCCATACCTAGCCAGAAGAGAGACATTTGCAAACATCCCCCCGGCCAGCCCACCACCGAGATCAGCTGGATGCTGCTCGGTGGGGACGAAGAACATACTTGGGGATCTCACAGTCTCCCCAAATGGCTGCCGCAGATGCCAAAGACCCTTGTTGCACTATGTCCCAGGACCAAAGGAGCGCCTGCTTAACGCGAGCCTCGCTGCTGCAGCTTTCAAAGGGGAAAATTACTACAGCTCAGTCTTTTCCAACTGGAAATGATTATGCTTTTGTTGCTACCGAGGGTGCTCCTTGGCAGGCAGCCCAGGCACCACAGGTAATGGCCGCAATAGGAGGTGCCGCAGAGACGTTGGCATTTCATCATGGGGGAGAAAAAGGGGGAAAACACACTATCTGCGAGCCCAACACAAACAGCTCAGGGTAAACCCATTTGTCAGAGTGGCAAGTGACCTTTTCCGTTCACCTGTGATTAAGGAACCAGATTTCTTCATTAAGGCCAATAAACCAAACTAAGACAGCTGGGTGCAGGGATTCAAGCAGCTTTTGCCATCCCACTCCTTGAACTCATCTTATTAGAGCAGCCTGGGAAGTCGAAGGAGTAACTCAGGGCAGGTCAGGGCAAAGCAGTGCTAAATCTGTGTCTCTCGACCCGTTGTTAATCATCTATTCTCTTTCTATAAATGAATTTGGAATGTGGAGCAAATCATACTAAAAGATTTCTCCTCCTTGCTGAATACTTCAGGAGCTTTAAGGAATTCAGCTCAGGAGCAATGCTTCATTCAGGGCTGTTGATTAGTTCCACCGTGGAGTGCACTAGACAAGACAATAAGTGGACGACAGACACAGTGATTCATAGATTACTCTGCTGAGAGTTGCAGGTGTTTTGGGATCGAATGAAAGGAAAGGAAAGGAGGTTGGGTCGGTTCTCAAACTGCCTTCCTGTTGAAGGATTAGCACGGGTGACTCAAAGTTATTAAAATCACTCTCATAAACGTAAAAGTTGGAGTTTTTTCCTCAAAATTGCCTTTCTGCCCCCCCTCTCCCCTGGGCCCTTCCCTAGCAGAAACGGCAAACTTCTCAGGTTGAGGCAGCTGCAGCACCAAACTGAAATCAAGGAAAGGGGCCAGATCCTCACCTGGTGTAAACAGGAAGAGTTTCCAGAAAAGTTTGTGTAGAAGTCCAAAAAAACAGATTTAACCATAGCCCTGAAACTTTTCTCACTTCCCAGAGATGGTTGGATGTAATAAAATACGCGCAACTACTTAAGACGCAGGTATATAAGACCATTTTCCTTTATCAGTATGAAGTATAAATAACACAGGATAAAAGGATTTTAGTGAAGCTGGAGAACAGGAAAGAATATTATGCACCTCGCTGAAGCCAACAGAGGACACTTTCTGCCTTAGCCTGGTGAGAGCAAGAGCACAGAGGGTGCCAGCCTCAGCTCAGGGACACAGCAGGTGGCTCTAACCAGGTGCCACAGCTGCCTGTTCCCCCAACAGCAAATTGCCAGGGAGAGAAGGCAAAGGGGTTTTGCCCTCTATGAGGGCAATCGGGAGGGAATAGCTATAATTTAACCACATGCCTTGCTTAGCTAAAGCAGTGAGCTGATCCTGCTGCAAGATCTCAGCCACTCGCCCCTTTCCTTGCATGGCCAGGGAAGCCAAGTGTCACATTTTCCTAAGATAAACCAAAATCCAGTTTCTACACCACCTTCCACAGGATCCAACGCTGATGCTGCCCCTCCATGCCACTCTGCCAGGCCTTGCAGGACCCTGCATTTAAGTACACAGTCCCTCGAGGAACCAGTTGCCAACATACTTTTGAATTCGATGCTTCAAATGGGTATGCAAATCCCACATTTCATGCATCATGGGGTGTTTTACGCTTTGGCAAGAAATGAAAGTCACCTAAGAAACAATTGCCATAATAGGGTGATGAGCACAATAGAAAGACATTTACAGGGCTAAACATATTATTGATGTGTCTGGTTTGACATAGTTTCGGTACAGCAAGACACGTAGTTCACATGTCAAAAACGTGTTTTCAGCAACTGCAATGTACAAACTGCAGTGCTGTAGTCTGCTGTTCTATACACACTGCCTAAAATAGGAATTAGGAAGTGTTATTAATTAAAAAGTAATTTGTATACACTGTATGAGTAAGACATCGTGTTCCTCTGGGATTTTGACTTGAGGAGATTCCAAGCATGTACAAAAAAAATCTTAGTGAATTTTTGTCAAATCTCAAAAGATAAGCAACAGCATGTGTTTCAACGATCATATCGGGTTTTTTCACTTTTAGAAATGTACATAAATCAGATTTCTTTTTATCTTTTGTTTTTGGGGGATTATTCATTTTTAAATTAATTTTCCAGTTCTAAAATGTGCTATAAGACAGCATTCATTTTGACTGCCACAGGTTTTGAAGTGCATTTTATGAAATATCCTTTACTTGCAAGTATAACCACCTTTCTTCCTCTGCTTTTCTTTCTTCCTGACCTGCAACCATGCAAGCAGATTTGGGCTGCTAAGAGCAGCTCCCAGCCAACACACCTCTGCAGGGAACGGCGGTGCCCATGCTCCCCTTCCCACCTTTGGTTTGCCCAGGGTTGGGCTCAGGAAAGCAATCCTCAACTTGCATTTCTTACAACCCAGTTAGCAAAATCCTGCCGGACTGTGGCACACAGACCACAGCTGCTTCCCAGTCAGCCCTCAACCAGGGGTACAGGGCAGCTCTTGCCCGGTGAATGGGAAGAACGACATTCAGTTAACAACCGGCCTCAGCTTTTTCATTTAGCCTGGAGGGAAAATTCACGCCTGCAAACAGCAGCCAGCAAGAGACGGGTGGGAAGGTCTCAGCCGCACCATCCACATCAAGGACATGTTCCTAGCTGGGAAAGGGCAGCACGCACCAGAATGCCTGCCTGCTGCACCAGCCAGTGTACAGGGGCAGGGCAAGAGAGGACAGCAAAGCACACACGCCACGTGTTTTACCCCAAAGTCCAACATGACAGCATTTCAGTGGAGGGTTAAATAAAATTGGAAAATAATTCGGAAAGCATTTTGCTGTCTGTTGAGACAGAAGGCTCCATACACTGTGCACAGCAGGATGAGCCAATATTGGTGGCAAGAAAAGCACTAAAAATATTAAAAGGTGCAAGATCATTCAATGCTGGAGTTACTCCAGGCAATAAGTTATTTGCTAAACAGAGAATCTATACACACTGGACTAGATAATCTCCAGTTCCCTTCCAACCCTGACCATTCTGTGGTTCTGCGTAATCCCAAACATGCTAGACAGGAGAGCATCACGAGGCTGACATCCTGTCCTGGCTGGGCATGGTGTGGAAAAAACAGCCCCTTGCAGCACCCCACTGGCCCCCAGCTTCCTCAACTGCCAAACCCTAAAAATACCCCACTTGTTTGTAGTTTTTCATGTGACATTAAATTGAAATCTTTCATTGCCTGGCTGGGAAAAGATAATAGAAAGCAACATTTCAAGGTGATCTACCTTTCCAAACATAATCTTTAGCTAATTAATAATTAACCAACTATTTATTGGTCAGCTGATACTGCTTGAGATATGAAGTTCCAGGCAGTGCACCAGTGAGATCTCACACAGCTGTACTTCTCTTAATTAAGCACAGGTGAAAGGATATTTTGGCTAACCCTATTAATCTGGAGGATGGGGTAGGAGCAGCACAAGCACGATGCAGCACTGCATCCCAACCAACGCCTGCAGGCTTTTCCTCCTCCTTTGACCACCCCCAGCTGATGGCACAGCTAACCTTGTCAAACAGCCACTTCTCACATCTTCAGAAAAAGGCATGCACAGGCACTGCTCCGAATTCAGGGACCATTTCCCTCTGGATCTGGCCCCCACTCAGGCACCTTTGCATGGGATTGGGCATCCTTTCTCCCAGGTACTCCCCAGCCTGCCAAGCGCTGAATTTCCAGGGTGCCTGCAGCCCCCTTGTGGAATGAGGTTTCGAAAACTACACCGAAAAGAGGCATTGTTTTAATTTAAGAGCATAGAGGAGTTATTTTTAGCTGCTGTGGGGCTGATCCTGCAGGTGCCACAGGCTCCCGGGGTGGCAGCAGCTCCTGGCACCTCTCAGAATACACTGGAGCCACCATCAACCCAAGGAAAGAGTCCATTCCATATCATATTTAACCAGCGGCAAAATGTTTGCTTTGTTTCTCTGGAAACCCTCAGCATGGATTTCTGATTGGGGTATTTTCATTTTAGTTAAGCCCAGAATTGGGGATTTTGCTTTACAGTGTTATTTCTAGTCCTCCAGTCCAACTCTCCACTCACTGCAGGACAGGACTCCACTTTCCAGCCTGCATCGCTGCTGCAGGTTGTCCAAGCACCATTCTCACTTCCAGTGTTTCCCCACTTGTGCCTGACAAAATAAATTGCAAGACATATCAGGTCGCTTTTAATTTCACTTTCACTGAAGACACCTCAGCGCTTCAAGATGTCACACCCACTAAAATCCCAAGCAGGATGCAGGACCCAGCAAGTGGTCCAGGAGCAGACACAGGTTCATAAGGCACTCGGTGAAAGCAGCACAATTAACATGCATTTCTTTTCCAGCACATATCTAGCAGAGCATATCAAGGAGAAAGGGGGGGAAAAAAATCACATACAGTGTTTCTAATAAACTAAGAAACTTTTTTGACTTTCATGATGTACATATGGCCGTTAATTTCAATGTCATGTTATGATTTTTGGCTGAGCCAACAGTATGTATGTATGGATGGAAGCAAGAAAAACAAATGCATTTTGTATTCAAATTTATACAACTCCATACATTTTTATGCTGTTTATTTGAAAATTAATTTTGGCTTAGGCCTTAGAGACAGCAAATGTTGTCAAGATTTGAGGGCTACCTGAAAAGCCTTGGGGACAGCATTACCCTTATGCATAAGAAACAGCAAAATAAAATAAAAATAAATGAATTTCCAAATACGTCATGGCTAATCCCTGGAGCTGACCTACAAATGAATTATAGAGGGTTTGCCACAGGACTGAGTAGATCTTGTGATTTCACTGAGAGATTTATCTTATTTTCCAACTTATTTTCATATCTTATTTCCTTTTCTTTTAGAATTAGACTGTAAATAAAAGAGCTAAGACCGAATGAAGCTCCCTTTCACCGCACTCGTATTGGATTGATAAATTAAAATGGTGAGATGAGTTTTGTATGACCCATCCTCGAGGATTTGGGAAATTTAGCCGATGCAAAACAAGGCATTAATTTGGAGAGGCCTAGCTACTTACAATGCTTAGTATTCTGACAATGATGAATGGCATCATTCCAAGCAAATGGTAATTTCACTTTTTGTGACAGTACTTTAGAGCAAAACCGACTTTCTTCACACAAAGAATTTGCAATCCTATTGAACAGAGGCTATACCTGAATATCAGAAATCCTTCATTGTTTAAGTATCATCTGATATTCTTGATTGGCTCCAGACTGAAGGTTGCAGTTGAATTAGGGAGAACGGAGGTTAAGTCCTAACCTTGAAAGATTTAGCAGCCATTGAAACACTGCCTTTGGGCACTTATTGGCCTGTATTTATCAAAAAACTTTTCAATTCAATGAGGGGAGGGAGAAAACACAAAACTTGTCACATTCATCAAGTGAAGCCACTGGAAAGACATCTACAGAAGAACACCCAAAAAGCATAATCTTTCAGAAGAGCTGATAGAAATGGTAATTGGATGGGATGAAGAATAATACTTCTAAAGCAGGGGTATAGAGAATATAGCTAAAAAATCAAGGTCAGGAGAAGAGAATGTGTCCTTTTCAACTTAATAAAACTTACATTTGCCTTTTGTATTGTGGAAAATATTCCAGGTACCATCTCTAATTTATTTCTGCACAAACACTTCGAGTGAAAACAGGATTACAGACAAACTGGAAGCGTTTTCTTTTAGCATACGTGCAAACATAAAAGCATTGTTAGCAGATATCATTACGGAAAAAAAAAAATGCAATACAAAAACTCCAGGACTTCCCTATTATTTAGAAATGTGGCTCAGCCTTCAGAAACACAGAGAGCATCTTTTAAAAAAGCATCTCCCTAAGGCACTCGAGAGCCACCTTCTATGATTGGCAAAGAGCACTGACATTGTCTCCTAAACAGGGAACAGAAATGATGAATCATAAAAACTTGATTGCACTTCTTCCTGCCTCCTTACTAACAAGCTAATCACAGACTGTGAAGCAAGTGTCATGTGTAAACGGATGAGTTGTCCAGGGATGCTATATTGTCCCATTTTTATCTTGCACAAACACCTCTGGCCTGAACTTTGAAGGCTTTTGGCACATTTCTCAGGTTTTGTATCAGGGGTCCTATCCAGCTGGTGAAGAAGGGGAAATACTGAAGTGCTGTGTCGCTCTGCTCGCCGGAGCTGCACGGATGCAGGTGTCTCCTTACTGACGAAGACATCAGCTAAGGGGAAAAAAATCTGCAAAAGGTCAGTATCTGCAGGCACGAAGCCTCCAGCCAGCTCCCTAAACAGTTAACAGAAACAGCACCTACTACCAAAACATCCCCATAAATAATTCCTGTAATGAAAGTAGAAATGAAAGCATTTGTTAATTTTCCATAGTCCAGGGAATTTGGCTATTGATGCCTATTAATCCAGGAAATATAGTATTATATTTGTCAAGAGCTTCTCAGGATGTAGGGCTGGAGGAATAACCTATGGTTTGTGCTGACAACATTTTCTTCACCAGACCAGGTACTGTATTTTAGTGTTATGGCACGTTTAGCGATAGCACTGCCTAAACTGCTCAGGGCACTATTGCTCTTCAGCGAGGCTTTCCCACTCTGGGGTACACAAAAAAACACCTTTTCCAACCAGAACTGCAGGTCATCCCCATCTCAAAAACATTAACCTCCACACTGATGGTGGGGATAGGTCAGTGAAGACACACTGACACGATGAAAACTGCCATGGAAGAAAAATACATAGCTGCCGCCCAAAAATCTGTAATTTGGGGTGAAACCTACCATCTGTTCTTCAACACCTTGACATTAAGAAAGCAGTTATGGGGATGCTCTAGTATGCCTAGGCATTTGTGAACATATGGTGTGTTTTACTATTAACTGCTAATTTCCTTATTTTTCTTGTTTTCTGTCACAAACATAATGTTTTCTTTAATGTTGATTTGTTGCATGAACTTATTTATTCTGCATTTTACATTTTTCTCCATCTCTTCCCACTTTTCCTTGGCTATCTTGGTCTCCACGCTGGTAGAGGCTGTGCCATGCCAGGGACCCATCCTGGGGACGCCAACTGCCCTGTGGGACCTCAGGCACCCATTTCAGCATTAGACATGCTCCATCCCATAGCAGGGGTCTGCAGTCCAGGCTTTGTGTTTTCCTCCATGCTGCTCGAAAACCCCTTTATATCACCTTCCAACAGGTGCCTCATTTCTCCTCCTTTACAATTCTCCTTAGTACAGGGACCTGCCAAATCTCCCCAAGCTGACTGCCACCCTGCAGATGGCCAGTCTCCTCAAGTACTTTCTCGAGCTTTTTATTTTCCTGTCCAAGCAGGACTGGATGTGTCTTTGGCCACATTTAGCTCTGGCGTGAGCAGACCCTGCATTGTCCCTGCTGTGTGCACCATGCTGGGCCTCCTCCCTTGTCCCACCACCATAACACCAGGAAGAAAACCAGCAGCTCGAGGGAAAAAGTCAGATATACTCCTGGGTAACTCACTTAATTCCTACATGGTCACAGCTGAGGTAAATCCACATCTACCTCAGTGCCTCTGAAAAAGCCAGGGATGGACTCTTCAGGACATGGCCCATAACCACAGAGACAGAAACTGGATGGCCGCAGTCCATGCAGTGATGGTGAGACTGGAAAGGTCATGCTCTTTGTGATGAAAGAAAGAGGTATTTACAGTATCAGTGCTTTTAGGTAAAATCTGACTGCAAATGTCTAGAAAATTAGATATACATTAGTCATAAAAAGAACTAATCTCTTACATCCACAACAAATTCCTGTGTCACCTGCAGTTATTCAAAGGCAGATCTTACATCCCATCTCAGCAACCCTGAGCTGCCCTTTGATATCAGTGTAAGTTTTGACTGAGCAAAAGTTGAGTAAACACCTCAGGATTTGGCCTTCTGCTGTTAAGCAACCAGTCTTAATTTGGAACATATATTTCCCAAAATACATTAGAAGTGTAAGTTAAGTCTTTACTGCAGGCTCCAGCAAATCAAAATAAACAGGTCATTATTTGCAGCAGTAGTGGCGTGCGTGATTTTCCAAAAAAAGGCTGGTTTGTGGGAAATCATTGAATTAATCGCTACCCCACATAAAAGGGGTATCTTCTACAATGATTTCAGCACGCTTCTATGAATTTATTTATCCGCCTGATGCCACCTGTTTCACTGCCGGTTCCTCCAGTCACATACCGAGGCATCTCTGTGGGGGGGTCAAACCAGCAAAATTCCTGGGGACCAACTGCTTATTCATAACCCCAAAAGCCATATTTCCATCTCAGCATCATATCTGCCCTTATCACGGGGTATTGTGCACTAATGACCATTATTTAATTAACAGATGAAGAAGCCCTGAAAGCCACGCCGGCAGATTTTGAACTTGATCTTCTCTCATTTGCTGTCATGCAAGACCAGATAAATGACAAGTATTTCGAGAGTCTGCAAAGGCCCTTTAGAACAGCTGCACAGGCTTCACCCCTTCTTTGCAGCAGGTTTCTCACTTAAGAAAAAAACACGCTTCATTACATCGCCTCTTACTTGAGCTGCAAGGGTCTATTCAAGGAAGATAAGCCTCTTAGAAATGAAGTAGCGTTGAATTTAGGTTTTGAGTGACAGGAGGAAGGTTTATCCATTCAGCAGACAATACTGCTTTCTCTGCATTAATCTAGGAGGCGGACAATGATCTGTTTTTTAGGCAGCATCTCATCTCTTTTCCCACAGCAGAAGGTGATTAGAGTTCGGAAGCAGGGACTGTGAAAGAAAGGCGAGCGCTATCTCCCCAGCCCTCCTGTTTCCTGAGCGGGCAGGGGGGAAGTTCTCGGCCAAGTGCATCAATCACAGGGCTGGCGCTCAGGATGTGCCGCTTGGTCAGGGGCTGACCAGGGGCTGCCAGGTGAGGGTACAGGCACCCCAGCAAGCTGTTATCTCTGCAGATAAACACACAGGCTCCGTGGAAGGACTTTCATAACCCCACATTTTGCATTCAGGATAGGGGGGAATAACTCCCTGGGATGAGCCCTGAGTAGGCAATAGGTGTCAGAAAACACTTTTCATTAAGTACATCCAACCAAGGGATTGCTTATCAGCCACAAGCGTCGGCATTTCTCGGCTCACCCCTCACAGCAGCACTCTGTGCTCACCAGCAGCTCCATCCAGGCCATCTCCCAACACTCACAGAGGGCCACACCGGTCCCACTTTGCAGAGACAGGAACCAAGTAACCGAGAGCAGATTTGTTTGAGACCAAGGCAGCAGCATGATTGAACCCAAAAATTTTGGCTCTCCCCTTCCTCCCCAGGACCTCCTAGCAGATTACACACAACCAAAGGGGCCAGGAGCCAGCTCAGGGAGCCTGCTTACCCCATACACACTCCCATAATGAAGCTCAAAAACAACTGAAACTTTTCTGTGTCTCCCATCACCTCCATTTTCCATGTTCAAGAAGCAACCTGCAATTTCAGCCAAGTCTCCAGCAGAAGCGAGCTACCAGGAGCCACGTGAGAGCAGCACGGCCACAACTTGCTCAGCAGCACTGACGTTTCTCTCTGCTTTTCTGAGATCTGTGCCCCCAGCTGTCAGACTGGAGGGGTTTTAAGCCCCTCAGCTTTTCAAGCACACATGCATAGGCATGAACAGGCAAGGTAGCGAGAGAGAGGCAAATATACTGAAGTGTGAATAAATACACCACAGAAATGCCGTAGTTCATGCTGGTACATGGGACAAGACACCAAGCTTTCCAAACAGAAATATTAAACTATCTGTACACACAGCTTCCTACATGAAAAGTAACCTGCAATTTCAACCATTTCCTTTGGGTAATCACTACACCATTTAAATCCTCACAAATTAGTGTTGCAAATACTGACTAACCCACCGAAATCAGGTTTCTTGTCCCCAGCTGACAGGGAACTCTGCAGAGGTTATGCCTGTAACTGAAAGCTGTCACAACCCACTAGAGAGCACCAGGACTGAAAAAGCCAAGCCCAAGGCACATTGGAGACCCCATCCCCAGCTGCCCAGGGACCTGCTTGGAGCACAGCAAACAAATCCAAGTCTACATGAGCTGAGCGGTTAAAAAAATAAACAAACAAAACCCAAACCTTCCTAAGAGTATTTCTGCCATTTTACGTAATACCCCATGGACGCTATTTTCAAATAAGCAAATCCTCTAAGACAAACAACATTCTCTGCATCAGAAGGACTTTGTTGTGTCCCAGAGCAAAGCAGCTAAAGGGAATCCTTTTTCATTGCCAGGATGCTCTGAATAACTTTGAAGGGGCAACACAGCAACCCTCACTTCTGTTAGCGACAGCCCACAGATCAAAATGCAGCGTGTTGCAGAAACACAGCAAACCTTCCACAAATAAGGAGCGTATTGACACATTTTCTCTTCACCCCTTTGTGCTAAGCCTGTGTAACTGCGCTTTGGTGAATGGCTTTTTGTTATTCTTATCTCCGTGCCTCAAAATTCCTCAAAACACATCTGTCACAGCACAGCTTGAGAGCCAGCCCCGAACAACTCCAGTGTCACAGCTCTGCTATCTCCTCTCCAACCTCCCAGGTAGGAAGAAGTTTGCACAGACATTTCTTTTGCTCATCGGAGCATGGCTGGCGTGCCGAGTCAGCACCGCACAGACCCACGTCCTCCCCTTTTTTCCTTCTCCACCCACCCCCCACCCCCCTTTTTTTTAAGGGGACTTAATTGCTTCTTTTCAGATGTTATGTTTAACCTCAGGAAATGGTACTATAGACATGGCAAACAACTTTCTGGTTGTTTCCAATCAGTACCATATTATAAAGTACAGCCAGTTAAGAATCCTATTCATTTTCTTGCCCTGTCATCTTGATCTTATTTGAATGTCTGGGGAGCAGGAGGTGCTCGCTCGGCCCCACGTTTCAGAAGTGGGGGCAGGAGCGTCTGTGCAATGTGTTAGAGACACTGAAAGTTTTCATTTTTGACTCCTTAATGAGAGCGACCTTTGCCACAGGCTGATGAGTTCCATACCTGTCCTGGTGTGTTTTCTGAAAACATTTGACACTGCTCGCAGGTTTGACGGGGATATGACTAATGAAGTCTTGGTATAAAAATAATGGGCTGCAATTGCAAGTCATTTGTGTGAAACCAAACTCCTTAAAAACTTGTCTCTGCTCACTTTCTGTTTTCTAAATGAGTCAATAATATGAATCAGATGGCTTGAAGGAATAGACCCCCAAATATTTCCTTTCTCCCTTCTATAAATTAGCTGCCATTTTGTGCAATTTTTGTTGCCTCCAGGCACGGTTTAAATTGGGCTGTAGTTACTAGATTGCTGGAGCTATTGCAAAATGTGTAGGCTAATACATAATACCTTGTTTTTGTTAAATGTATAGTAACAGCTCTTCTTGTGAGGTCAAGAGGCCCAGGCTGCTACTACTTAGAATGCATAACAATTTTATGTAAAGTAACAGGGAGGCAAGCAGGAGTGTGCTTCTGCTGCAAGTTTTAAATAATCAAAAAAATTTATGTATTGTTTTCACCTTTTTTTTTTTTATTATTTTATCTGCTGCAAGGGCAGTGATGCCTGTTACAGTGTTGTACCTTGGCTTTAGTCCCTGCTGTGGGACTCTCCTGTGGGCCAAGGGAACACAGCACCAGGAGCCACCCAGCCACGTTAACGAAGGGCATTTTGGAGACACGTCACCATGGCTCATCTTCTACCTTCAAAGTTTAAATTCTCCATTTAATTGAATAGGTACATCATGAACCTAGCCACCTGGGTAATCAACTTAGAATATATAAAACACTGCAATGACAACAAAAACATCCTGCAAACTCACAAACTGTACTATATTCACAGCACAACTGGCTGTGCCACTGACTCCTCCAATTTTAACATCAGTACTGATAATTTGTGGTTTTCTTTAAGCCTCAGCTCTTGGAGTCATGTGAATATATGAGGATTTCAACTCACTATTAGAAGCAGCAGCTTACAACATGACAGAAGGACGACTGAAATTCTCACCCAAGCTACCTTAGGAACTCAAAAACTTGAAGAAAAACAAAAAGAAACCCATGCACTTTAACTTCCATATTCTAAGGTACCTGATTCATGATTTTTGATTGCCAGGAACAGGAAAACCTGTTACAATAACTATGAAAACTTGCATCAAACTATTCTGATTGCTTTTAATCCAGCCTGACCACTGTTTGATAACAGGTCCATACAGGTCCTAACTTTCCCTAACATTCATATATTCCCACACAAATTATTTTAAATACCCCCATCCAAAAAAACCCCAACGTTCTTCTCAATACAATAAAGGGAAAGTAAATATATGATGGAGGTGTAGTCACACATTTTAGTACAGTAGTGGAAAAGGGTTCATATCGTATGGTTTTAGAGCCCACGTGGCCTAGAAGGGGCCGCTGCTGCAGGGACTGCCAGCCACCACCGGGAGTTTTGTTTGATGTTGAAGCACACAATCAAGTTATTTTATATAAGATACTATTTTAGCCACATTTGGATAGGCAATTGAAAGGCAAAGGTCAACATTTTTCCTTTAGTTCAGAGATGGATATATATACACAAGTACAAACACACATTGTACTCATGTACATGCATATATACTTGCACGAGTGTTATGAACGTGTGGAAGAAATAATCTGCACAGGTTACAGACATTTCCCATTACAACCTGTGAGTGGTCTCATTATACCAAAGTTCATTTGCACTCAAAATGTGCAAAGTTAGGAACATGCATAAGCCTTTGCAGGACTAGGGCTTAAGTACACGCTAAACCTCAGGCTCCAGGTTTGGACATGTTGTTCTTCAACCCCAGAACAAACGCAAAGCTTCGTACGACTAAATATAGCCAGTATACAAGAGATTTTGTTTTGTTTTGTTTAGCAGCTCCCCTGTGACCCAACAGAAGTTACGAAACCAAATGAATGTAATAGAGCGTTCATTCCCTGCTTATTGACGTTGCCTCGCCCTTGGGCATATTTGCAAAATTTCCTTCTACATAATAAAAAACGGCACGTCACTTGGTGTGGCCAGCCGGACTGTGGACCAGCACTAGTCAAACACAGAGGCTATTCGCTGTTAAACGCCTGTTGCCCCTTCAGGACAAAGGCATTCCTGGACTAAGATAAAGGTGATATTCTTCTACTCTGAACCTCAGTGAGGATGGTACAACAGTTTGTTGGTGTTGTTGCCCAGAGATAGGGCAGTCTCTTTGCGGGAAGTTTGCTCACAACACAGACCCACTCTGTTAAGTGGACTCACAGCTACCCTTGGAAGGGCCACATGTCCCATTTCATCACTCTTTTTCCTGCATAAACAAACATATCTACTGTCACTGACATTTTGTTGCCTCCAGTCCCAAGCGGCTGCCATCGAAGGGACGTGCAAGAAATCCTCCCACACGCGCCTTGGCAGCGATAGCAAGACAACAGAAGCCACAGAGCCCACCTTTTGTTGTCCTCATTCAAGGATTCACTAATAAATCCCCATTAGTCAGACTGAGTTGCTTTGTTCCTGCCCTGCCTGCATCCTGTACAGACACAGCCCAGCCCTGGAACATAAAGATTCCAACACCCAAGTGCTCCAGGACCCCACGTCTGCTCCCAAGAAGCACTCATCTCACCTGCAGGTAGGAAGGAGACCTGGAACATGGTAAGTGCTCCTCTGGGTGCCCACATCACACAAAATGAATAATAACCACAAACTCTGCATTTGTATCTCTACAGCTGCCAAATTCTATGGCCAGAGAGCATCTCGCCTAGCTTTAGGGAAAGCGCTTCTCAGCAAGTGGTGACCCAGCCTCCTGCTGCAGTCCATGGAGGAAGACACATTGGAGACCTCACCCCAGATGGCTGGACTCACTATTGTCTTCTCACTGTTGCCCACCAAGGGAGCTTTGAGTGCCACATTGACCTGGATACCAATACCAAACATTCAGACAGCTCAAGCTAGCCAAGATGAACCTCACCCTGTGTGGCAATATACAGGGAAGCTATCTCATCCTCGCCTATTTCAAAACCTCTCATATTTTCCTTTAAAATGCATGGTATCAGCTGTGGCAGAGAGAGTGTCCTTGGCCAAATCATCCAGCTCACTGTGGGATTTTCTACTTTCTGAACTCTGTTTTTGCTGGCTCAGGCTCACTTACAGGTAACTCTGCACATATTTTTGCCCTTCCCATGAACCACAGTGCACATTGTAGCTAAACCTAATTTGCAGTTTGGGTACAAATGGGTAATTAGACATTCACTCTTTCCAACAATTGTGGCAGCAGTTTAAAGTGGGTACAGAATTACTAGGTTAAAATTGCACCTTACACCTTGACACCAGCTCTGAAAAGGCTGGTCCTGGGACATTGGACGTTACATAAATATATGCACAGCCAGGAAGAAAATGGTGCAAGCAGCCAGGATTCTTTTTAATATATCTCCTTAATTCAAGGGCCCCATTATATATAGTGCTCAGGACGGGAAAAGGAAGACTTGTACCCACTAGGGGGGGGGTGGGTTATGGTTTAGCCACCAACTTTCCTTTTTGCTCGCACAAGGGCTAATTCATAGGTTAAGTGGAGGATTATAGATGATAGAAATGCAGCAGCCCTTTTCCTTTCCTCCCCATGCTTTTCATGTAAAGAGAAAGAAGGCTTCTCTCATCCCTTCTGCAAAAGTGTCGACACATTTCCATAGCTCTGTGAGAGGACCTGCCAGTTCTGTCACTCTGCTACCCCTTGTCCCTTTGTCCCCACAGCATCTTATTTCAGCTTGGAGAAGAATAATTCACTGCTTCAGAAGATAAAACCAGATTTCCTAGGAAATACTTCTGTAAGAAAAGCCTGAACTGTAACTATGCCCAGCATAACATGAGCCCAGTCCTCTTTTTCACCGATTTGTGAGAGTTTTGCCACCAACTTTGAGAAGAAAAATCAGCCTTTGGCAGGATGTCTTTTTCAAAGCAGCATCTTGCTTACCATAACAGCACCTGTAAAGTCACCAGGCACCTCTGAGTGCATTTTGTCAGTGGGAACAAGATGACAGCGTGGAAATTCAAGCACCGGCCAAATACCAGCCTGACTCCCAGTACCCAGCTGTACTGCCCCATCAGAATGACTGTTAGTCTTTGCCTAGAAAAACTCTGACTAAATACCAAGTAAATGCTTAGAGAAGTTAAACAAGTTGTTACAAGGTCCTAAGACTGTAAAGACTCACACTGAAAACAACCATGTACATGGACAGCCCCATTGGGCGTCTGGTGACCCAAAGTTACTGGCCGAAGCAAAATTGCAACCGTGCCTTTGCTTAAAAGAAACCTCTGTGGCCTTTTGTTGCCCTGAAAACACAGTAAAAGCTACAAGCCGATCCCTTATGCATTTGTGTACGCAGTGCATCGCAGGGACAAGGTACACATGCTGCAGATGGCTGCATTTTTCATAGTAAGTGATCATATGCTGTTGAGCACAACAGTAAATAAAGCTCTGATATAAAACTCACATAACTTTTTTGCTGGCATCAAAATTAAGGCTTCCCCTAGCCTTCCAGTAACTCAAACACTTTCCTTTGACAGTTTCCCTTTTGTTTCTTCCAATTTTGTTTGTTTTAAAGAAATACTTGGAATTTTAGCACAGGATCTGCAAGTCGCCTTTTTTTTCTTCAACTCCTCCCTGTTAAAACCTTGACTCCTTTTTGAGCACACAACAGAGACATTTGCTGGGTTCCCAGAGGGAAAGAGGAAACAGAGAAAAAAGTGAGTTTGGAAAATGCTTTTTTTTTGTGGGGGGGGATAAACGCACATTCCACACTTGTTCTGGGTAAGACAGATGGGAATCCTACATAAAAGAAGCTCTTTGGGTTTTGAAGAGTGAAGTGGGGGAAACAAAAAATGTCCTTTCATTTAAAAAAAAGTTTAGGGCCATCTATACATGTTTTTTCATGTATTTTCTACGGAAACATGGCCAGAGCTCACAGTTTCCACCTTAGGTACATTTTCCCTGGTTAATTAAATCCTCTTTCCCCACATGACAAATGGGCCCTTCTCAGGAAAGGGCACGATTGCAGTCGCGGGTGAAGTCAAAGAGGGCATTCTTAGTGATTAGACATGAAATACGGACTTTGAAAACATTGAGATTTTGAATGTAAAGAGGGAATAACTTACTGCATCCTCAGGGTAAAGATAATTTATGCATCCTTTGCCTAAGTGAGTTTTCTCTATCTGTTTATTTTGGGTTTTAAAAGTCTATTTATCTGGTTGGCTGTACTTTTAAAAATGTACTTCCCACAACCCTCCTTTTCTGTATAGTGCTCACATGTTTCCCAAGCCAAATTCATTAGAAATATTGCCTTGATGATATGTGAGCTTTCAAACATGGCATGCTTGCAGAGAAAGCACGGGTACTGAAGGGCTGAGTTTGGGACCACTGTCTTCGACTGACCCCAGAAGTACCATTGCAAACTGCCAACATGCAGGATATAAACACCTTGAGTTATGAGAGGAGGGACCTAAAAATCATGAGGTATTTTATATTTAATGAGATACTGGGCTTGGTGCTCCAGGCCACGTTTTCAAGCACTGCTTTTCCACACGCAGTGCTAGAAACTGGCTGTATTTTAAGTGAAAATCAGGGTTGTCCCAGTTGCTTTGCTTAGAAAGGTTTGGACAGGGAAGTGTCACCAGCTGAAACTCACAGCCAACAGGAAAATTTGGAAGGTTTCTTCCTTTCACCAGAGAAGCACATTGGGCATCAGGGAAACAAGAATTGAGCTGAGGAACCTAGCAAAACTCAGGGTAGTGATACAGACAGAGGTACTAAATATATTCAAGTGGTACCAAATATATTCAATTCCTCCCGCATCCTAGAGCTCAAGGACCACTTATTTCCCTAGAAGTACTGTTTCTCCTTAGTTCAAATAGTTCCTCTAGCTTACATGGGGAACTAGTATGAGCACAAGGGGAAAAAAAAGAAGAAAAAAACCACACACACACAAAAAAACCCCCAACCAACCAAGAGACAAACCTATTCTTGCTGTAAACCAAGTGACTTCCAAGTAACTTGGCTTGCATGGGGTTTAGAGGGCACTTGTATAAGAAAAACCAAAAAAGAATTCACAACCCAGCAGAAACAGTGACCAACCCATGGTCTTAGTCAAGTCCCCCTGTCTCAGTTTCCCCATTTTGAAAAGTGAGGCCATTATAAAGAAATCTTCTTTACCATAGTGGAAAGATCTGTATCAACTAGCAGCACAAACACTATCTACCTACTGAGTAAAATTACTAAATTCTGTAAATCTGGGGGTAGAACCTTTAATTTTCTACCAGGCATTAAAGTGTCTGGTCCACTTTTAAATAATAAAGCAATCCGTCACTAATTCAGATCTTTCTCCTACAGAATTCATAGGACCTCTGTTGATCAGGTGCTTGTACTTCAGAAAGGCAGCGATTTCTAATCAGGTGGGCATGGGTGGAAAGTAACCATTTAGAAAAGATTGTTCATGTACTGGTGCAAATCAAAATCGAGAACATTTTTGGAAATAAGGGACTACACATGGCTGTCAATCTTCAGTTCTACAGAGATGCAAGGGTGCAGAGGGAATACAGATATTGGCCACGATCAGAGCTGAGATGCACTATTCAACTGTGCTTTAGTGAAGGGGAAAAAAGAAGAATCCAAGTCCATTGTACAACACATGAGAACACAGGGTAGAAATTTGCACCATGGAAATACAAAGGATTCTTGCCCAATCCCATTTTCTGCACATATCTGTGGTTCCCAGCACATGGCCAGCAGCACGCCCCACCGCCTGCAGCACACACACTGCCGCATCACACAACACCGCCTTTCCAACAGCCCCTGGCCGCTCTCTTCTGATGGTCAGTTAAGTTTTCCAAAAGGAAATACTGTCCTGCTTGCTCCTCACTCCTGCTTATCCCCAAACAGCCTTGCCAGCACCTCCTTCTGCAGCAATGAGGGTTCATTTGAGCTGACCCACCACTCACACAAGCTACCAAGGGGGATGCTGACTGTCTTCATTATGATGATTACTATAAACCAAGTATTAGGAACAGGAAAAAAATACCCCAAAGCCAGGCCTGAAAACAGGAATAAGCCCAGCATATATATGTAGCTTTTTTCTGCCATACCTTAGGAACTGTAAAACACCCCAGCAAACTCAGGCCTGTTCCCGCAGCCCTTAATGCCTCACGTGACAGCAGGACTACTTGCATGAGTTGGCAACGACTTACACAGCCACAGAGCTGCAGGATAGGGCCCTTAATTGCTTAAAAATACACTACCCACCAATAGTTACCTAATTTAGCAGAATATATTACCTCGCTGCTTCATAAATCTTAATTAAAGCTGTTAGTTTTCCTATTATATGATCAAGAAACGCCCCATTAAAGTTAAGCAGTTTCTCCAAGTAATTATATACATCATGTGGTGTGAGTGTAAAGATGCATATAGCATTCCACTTCCAATTATTTTGCATACCCTGAAAAGCACTATCTATTAAATAAAAAACTTGCAGAATTTCATTAATGTACAATTTTTTAATCTCCCAAAAGTCAAAGCTGTCCCACAGGAGCATATATACTCAGTGTTGGCTCCTTATAATACAATTTAATGCTCACAAACACAACTAAAGTATTTAAGCATTTACAGAGGTTGTCATAAGTGCTTTTCTTATTTTTGATCAAATTCAAGTCTACACTTAATACAGTTAACTATAGTTATTTAATTTCAAAACTCAAGAATCCAACCTCAAAAATTTATAACAATATAAATTAAGTTACTTTGATATAGGATATGTATGCTACTGGTAA
>JAVJGI010000003.1:24217069-24251986 GCA_035590275.1 Ibycter americanus | reverse complement strand
ATATAGGATATGTATGCTACTGGGAAAACATTTTTCAGTAAGAAGTGTAGAATTGTTAGATCTAAAAGGAGTTATTTTTAAAGTAAGGATTATTTCAAATAAACCTTGTCAGATTTCAAATAATATTTTCTTATTTATCTGCAAAATGATTTCATAATTTTGGTGGTATATTTCAAGTCAGTGCTAAATGCTACCAAAAACTAAATATATTTTAATTATGCTTTCTCTTTTGATGAGAATTTCATGTAAATACAGAACAAATATTAAACTGAGACATTGCAAATATCTTAAATACGTTATTAACTAAAGCATTTCCTAGCAACTGGCTAGAGAGAATGAAATTTGGAAAATTATTCTTAGTTCCCCTAAGATACTGAATTTATTGCCTGACCACATTAACAATTAAAAGGTATATGCAAGATATTAGATGTTAAAATATAATGGAAGGAGCTTAACATCTGCTCATATGAGGCAAGGAACCAACTCCTGCCCTTAAAAGTAACCTATTTCAGCTTGCAAGAATGTAATATTTTACTTTTAAGCAAAATATTATTCTCCAAAAACTGCAGAGAGTCAATCAGACACATAAAAAAGGAGGAAAAAGAAAAGCACAGAGAACAGCAGCCTCAGCTGATGCTGATCATCTTTGATCCAATACAGTTTCATATCATCCCTCAGAGCTGACAGTACATTATTAATTGAAACATTGGGGCTGAACTATGTCCTCTTCTGTAGTAATCTTAATATAATTATATCCCATAGGCAGAAATACTATTTCCACCTCTGCCCTGAAAAAGTAATCTACAAACTGGTTTAAAAATGCGTGAAACAAAATAGTACACCACCACTCTATTTACAGTATCAGTACTCAGGGTCCATAAATCATTATGTACATTCTGAGGAAACTGATAAATGAAAATATCAAACATGATTTTTATATAATACATTATGAAAGTATCTTGGATAACTTGATTTCAAACTATCTGGCTGGCCTTCTTTTTATTTTTTTTTTCCTGTTTTTAATTTTTGCACAGATGTAGCTATATAAATAGCAGTATTTCCTGGAATCCCTGAAACGTCAAACCAAACATATTTTCCAATATTAAATGATTGCATTCCATTATATCATTACCACTTAGAATAGGCTATAAATTCATTGAGTGAAGAGTTTAATAGCAACGCCTGATCTTTTATATACCATACTTTCACTAATAGAAAATCGGCCTCTTCTGAAACATTAGCACGTTACCCTTTCTAGTAAAGCATATCAAATCACATTAGTGAAAAAGTTGCCAAGTCAAATGGAAGTTCGGTGCCAGTTTTCTTTCTTTTTTTCTTTCTTTTTCTCAAGAGGCAGAGAGAGAGCAAGAGAGGGGAGATTAAATTTCTTACTAAACTTGTGGCAGTGAACATAAAATATAATAATACTCTTTTAACATTCCTATCATGATTTTGGTCCTAGCACTAAAACCAGCTGAGGACTGAAGGAGTTAATGCTTTAAAATGTGCAATAATTCACAGAGCTAGCTTGCATGATTTGCAATATACTTTTTTTTCTTTGCAAGATAGACTCTGGAGCAGACAGATCAACTTTGCAAAAAGAAGTAGGAGAGGAAAAAAAAAGGGGGAGGGGGGGGACAGACGGACGGGGGGACGGGACTCCACAACCAATCAAACCAAATGCCAGAGCAGAGGGCAAAAGGATATGGAAACTGAGAAGATAGACTTCCAAGTCCTTTCCTGAAAGTGCTTGGATTTTGAGGAGAGTCCAACATCGCCTGACAAAAGTGTCTTTGTGCGGCGACACTGGGGAGAAGGGAGGAGAGCTCGGGAAACCTAATGAAAACAGGCCAAGCCTTGTACATTAGACCCCATGGAGAACTTTGAATCATACGAGCTGCAGACAAGCACCGAGTATGTAATGCCAAATTAAAGACCACCAAAATATGGGGAGCATCAGAGCAGCACTGAAGCACACGTGCTCTTGATGTGGGCCAGCACGTCGTCTGGTGCTTCCATCTGTCCCTTGCCCCAGCCCCTGCAGAGAGCCAAGCACCCTAGAGCAGCACAGCATGCCTCCGCACCGGCAACTTGTGGCTTATTTACCCACTACAGAAAAATCAGATGCATCTTTTAAAACCTTTTTCTGCAATCTGGTTGAATGTTAGCAGTGTTAACATGCTAGCAAAGAGGGTGCTGAACTGCATCTCCCATTGCAACATCCTGGCATGGGGCTGAGATGTCATCTCTTCACCTGCCGTACACCCCAGCCCACCTGGCTTTCCATCATCATTACTTCTTTGTATTTTGTGATAAACGCTGTATTTATTCTTGCCTTTGGAGAAAAAACATCCAGCATCATGCTACTGTTCATGGGACTTGTTAGTAAGGTGCAATCTTTGCAGCCCTCTCCCACCCAAAGCACGTGCCTCATGATCCAAGCAGCAAGGCAAGAACAAGCCAACAAATAGGAACCTCCTCATGCCCAAACACCAGGATGTTTCAGCATCAAGGTGTTGACCATCCACCTCCCATCCGCTCATCCTTGCCCACCAGTAACATCACAGTACAGCATCTCCGCCTTTCAAATCAGGCAGGGCTTGCTTTGCACAACACCTGGTCCCCAGCCTCACTGCAGCATCCTTTCTGTACTATCCACTCCTATGAAAAACATCCCAATCCCATTAGTGAGTCTTACACTGTCACCTGCTCCCTCCAGGGAAGAGCTGGTAAGGTCTCCATGGCCCTGCATGGAAGAGAAGGTACAAGGCTATGTGCCTAAGCCATACTAAAGTCATTAGATCAGTGTTTAATAACATCACAGTGAACAGAATCCTGCTTTCATGTAAATCAGCAAAAAAAGCTGGAACTAATTTGAATGAGAGAGGAGAAAGACCTTACACATGCTTTCCCCTTTGAGAGCCAATGCTCCTCAGCTCCTTCTCAGCTTCCCCAACCTCTGCTACCATGACTCTCCAAGGGGGGTGAGCCCTGAGCAGGGGACAGGAGAGCAGGGGAAGCCATCCCCACCACCCCATGCTGCAACACAGGGACAGGCAGCCATCCATCACCAATTATTTAGTCCTATGCAAAAATGAGTGCATTTTGTCCTAAAAACAACAGGGGAAATCTACTTTTAAATAACACAAGCACCCTGCCCAGTGCTCCTTCACCAAGGAAAGCTCCTGAGTAAAGGGGATGAGTTTTGCTCACAGCAGCACTGCTGCAAACTTTATTTCAAAACTTTTTTTAAGAAGTTTGTTAAAATTTAAGTCTCCCCATCTTAAGAGCAATGCAAAATAGAGATACCACCTTGCACAGCAGTGAGGCAGGGTGAGAGCCAGCAGAAAAGAAACCAAACAGAAGAACCTGCCATGCAGGTGGGGAGATCAAAGGGACCATTTGTCTCTCCCTGTCACTGCCATGCATTACATGAAATTTGGAAACTTTGGGCTAATTTCTTGATTGGTGTCAGCTGGCACTGCTCCTTAGTGGCCAATAAAACTAAACCTACTTGCAGGAAAGTACAGGATTTGACCCTGTTAAGTCCAAAAGTTTTGTAAGAAACATAGAAGTGGCTGGTTTGGGATAGAGGAGAAAAAGGAGGGACAAGAAACAAACCCAAAAGCAACATTTTGATGTAGCTAGAAAAGACCAGCCACTTTTTAGCCCCAACTAATAAACACGACAAGAAAATCCCCTATATTTAAAGTAACACTTGGAAAAATTACCACTGTTTCCTCAGTAGCAACTGAGCCAACTTCTCTGTCACCTCCGGTGAGGAACAGCACCAAATGTGGTGAGGTCACGCTCATGTCAACAACCTCCATTGGCCAAACACAAGCATCCGTACCCTATGGAAAGCCAGAGCAACCTCCAGCTTTGGTGGGATTGCCTTGGATTTGCACCAGTGTCACTAGGGGAAATATATGTCCCAATAATTCCTTAAAAACTCAAGGTGGCTTTTTTTTTTTTTTTTTGCTCACCACCACCCCCCATGATTGTGAAACCTCAGTGAAGTCAATGGTGTTGCATAGACTGTAGATCACAACAAGCTTTGGCGTACTGTTTTCTGCTAGATATTTTTTGATATTGTATGTTTCTGGCAAAAATTGCCCTTTATTTACAAAACAGCAAGCACACTGGATGCTCCCCTGATACCTACCTGTGCAGGCTGGACCCACACAGTCAGAAAACTGGGTTTTCCAGCGTCTTATAACTAGACCCTTTTATTATTATTACTATTTAAATTCAGTTGCTTTCCCTTTCTTTGCCTCTTCCTTTGCTGCCTGTCCACCCTCCTGCTGGAGTATGTGCTCCTCTCCACTACTCCTCCAGAGTTCATTTTCTCTAACTTAGCCTAATAGTGACCCAAACTACTCCTCCTCACAGCCCAGCACTTCCTCCCATTTCTCAAGGTATTTTTTTCTTTCATTCCTCCCCATCATGACCGTCCCAGGCCTTTGTATCACATTGGATTCTTGCAATATTATCCTTTAACCATGGACAGAAAAGGCTGCTCATCTCTCCCACCTCCTTTTTACTTCCACTTCCCCTTGTTCTCCTGTCACTGCCCACGTTTCCTTCCCACTCCCCAACCTGTGGTACCACCACATTTAGGTGGCTCAACACACCCACAACTGGCCTGCTCCTCTTTGCCTTCAACATGCGGCTAGTTAGATATATAGATCTACACACAGTAAGAGGGTTTATATCTATTGATTTCAAGATTTTAAGTGAGCTTGCATGAAGACAGCCTTACTGGAGCATTCTTCATCCCACTGAAGTTGATGAAATTGTTCAAGTCAGCACCAGGACACAACACAGCCTATTTTGGGTCGTAAGCCAGAGACTTGCTTTCACATTGCATGTATTGTTTTTCAAGTAATCCAATTTACAGGTAGTCCAGCCCCAACAAGCACATTTGATTATTAATAGTTACTATACCTATCAGGCTACCATAATATACTGAGTTTACCCATCAGACATGAAATTTTATCATGGATGGCACTGTTCCAAATTTTGCAGGAGGTTACTTTCGCTAAAGAGGTAGTCATGGATATGCCAAGGAGACTTCTCAATGTTATTTGTGCACAATAATAGAAAAAGTCATGAAAATAATCTGAATTCCTTATTTGAACACTGGTAGAGACACTGGTTTGGAGCTGAAATCAGGCTCACTGTTCTGATGCCTGTGACAGTCTATACCAGTAGTATTTTAAAAAGATCATTTAATCACTAGATGCATTAATAACATATCCCTAAAACTTCCCTTTATACTATCTAGAGTTAAATTAAAATAAATAGTAGAGAGCCTTGAATGAGATAAAAAAGACCATAACAATCCCAGATTCTGCAGAAGCCCAGATTTGTCTTTGAAGCTAATTAATATTTCAGGGGTATCTGAATCCAGCATTTTGACTTGGGTCCTTTGCTACGATTTATAGAAAGGTTTTTTTCCATCCCTAACACACAATCCATTCATTTCCACTGTCATTTACTAAAGACTGGACATACCTTGGGGCTAAACAAGGAGCAAAGATGATGGTGCCTTCGGCTTCGCAGGCGAGCGGTGGGAGAGGGACCTCTATGCCTGCACACCTAGCACCACAAGGGCTTTCTGGCATTGTTATTAAATCAATACAAAACACCAACAGAGACTGTGCATCTCATTTTTTAAAGCCGTATGTTTTCTGAGCTGCTTATTCAATCATTTTAGCAATTTCTAAAACCGCGACTCACACCACACGTGTCCTTTCGGTGGGAACCATAGGTGATATGATCAAAGTTAGCCTACACCTAATCAGCACACAAGAAATAATCAAGAATATTTTTTTAAGATGTGTTCAATTCAGCAAAGGGCAAAGACTATTAGTCTTTTCCTTATTTACTACAGTTTGGGTGAAATTCACATTATTTCCATTAATATCGTTCCCGTCATATCAATTATTATAAGGTGCACTCAATAACACGGTTATGTTATACCTCGAGCAAAGTATCCTTCAGTGCAGTTTCTCAAGCAAACAAGATTTACATCCTAATGCAAGATACACGGCTCTACCAAACTAATGCCATATGTCTCTCTTTTTCAGTCATCGCCCCAGTGACATAATCTGCCGGGTAGATTCGACGTGGAAAAGAATGTCAGAAACTCTGCAAAGGAAAACAAGCACCAAAACAGAAAGCTGGATGGGATTGATTAAAGCACCACTTTTAAGTGTGTTGAAACAACAAATTTTTCCCTACTGTGGCAGAAGAAATCTGTCACAGCAAATTTAGTCATAAATCGTCCTATCAATACACAGAGAGGAGGAATCTCATGTGGAAAAATTTGATTATATATTGGACATCCCTAATCTGCACCCATCGGGCAACCTAAGCCAGCAGCAGCGTGCATGTATATCTCTATAAAATAGCATCTCCGCTTTCCCTTAATATGAAATTCCTGAACACCTGGATGCTCCCATGTCATGAAATAAATGCTTGTAGAATAAAAATTTACAGTCCCCCACATGCATTAAATTTGTTTAAACACTTTTTCAAAGCAAGGGCTTTTTTTTTTTTTACTTTTTCTCCCCCTCCCCCACCCCACCCCACCCCCCTCCTTTTTTAAATGGCGAGCTGTATTTTATAATGGCGCGCCACCTCTCCGGCGAGCCGCCCTTCTTCCAGCCCTGACAGACTGTTTGTCAGCTAAACTCCCCTTGTCATGTATCCCCACCACTGCCAACTCATGCACGGAGACCTTCACTTTTACTGCTACCACTTGCACCCTGTGCAACCTTTGTCATTGATCACTGATCCAACCCAGTGCCCACATGTTCTTCAAGTGCCTACACAAGTAATGAGGTACTTGTGGTGTAAAATTAAACTGTCAACTGTCAGCGATTGATAACCACAGCGAGAGCTGACCTAGAACACCTGCACCCGTGGCCAAGACAGGTGTGACACGTTTGATCGCTGAGCCCTACTAGTCAGCGTGACCCGACGGTGTCCCTCCATGGATTTTGCCCCTGACAGAGACACCGTATTTCAGACCCAGGTTTCCAGCACTGGCACAGGAGCAGCCCCCTCCCTGCTCACCGCAGCCCCTCTCCTCCATCTCCTCCATTGTGGTGGCTGCAATGTAAGCAATGCCAGATTTTGGTGGTGACAGGTATTTATGGCTGCAGAGCATCTTTCTACCTCCCCATCTTCTTGTTCCCCCTTTCAATTCCTCTTCACCCCCAGCTTGGCAGCAGCCCCTACATTTAGCAGCACTGTCACCCCCTTTATTGAGGTTTTTACAAGTGCCCCAGGGCTCAGCCAGGGTCTTCATTCCCATACATGTATTGATTTAGGAACAACACCGAGTAGGCATTTCTGGCTATTTTTGTAGTGTAAAGCCTCCAGTTCTGCTGCTGCATTACTCTGCATGGCAGGAGCGCAGAGCTGAACATTGCTTTGGCATCATTTAAGTAAACTCAGTCTGATGCTCTTGGGAGCACTGAATAGGAAATCTCCATTCCCCTTTCTTGTCCATTTCATCACCACCATGGAGAAATGCATCCCTCTTCACCCAGCTGTAATTAGTTTTAGCTGTGGTTACTACACAACATTTAGTCTTCAGTTCATATTTGAATATTTTTATTTTTGAACTATTGATTTTCACTTTAAGCAAAAAGGGGTTTTCAAGGCACACACTGTCTTTTAAAAACCCCTGAAACACATCAGAAAATAATGGCAGGAAGGTTTCTCCCCTCCCCTCCCCTCCAACAGTTGCACTATATTAAGTTCATGTGATGAGAAGATAAAAATCTATTAACTTGCTGCTGACCTTATCGACACAAGGATCTCTGCAGACATTACAGGAACCATATCTCTTCTGACTTTTACATCCAGAACCTCATGCACCAGTGTCCCAAACCAAATATAAAATCTTCATGATGAGTGAAACAGTGACACATACTCCGACTCTGGTCCTGCTGGCTGGCAGGAGACATGGGGTCCTCTGGGGCCCAGGACCAGCCTCTACTTTCAATTTGACTTCAGGGGCAGTTTTTTCACCATATGCTGCTGGGGGCTCTGAATCAAAACAGTTTCCATAGGACCATATGCTATGAGGCAAATGTGCTGGATACAGAAAGGCTTTCTGCTCCCCCATATCACCATGATGTATTGCAAACATAATTAAAGGTGAGTAACGCAGGCGCTCCTGTTTGGGTTAATCATTCCTTTTTGCAAGTGAAGCCAGTATAAAACAAACCAATCTTCAAATTAGACCAAAAGTCCATCTAAACACACATTGCTCGCACACAGTTACACCTCCCACATTTTCACGTATATACCAGGCTCCTCCTCAGAGCGGTCAGTAGCTCTGGAAAGGCGAAGGATTGAGGGGTTTATTATTATTATTATTATTATTTAAGAGCTCTTTTGTGCAGAGGAAGAACTCATATCTGTCTCTGATGATTCTCCCATTTCAGCAGTCAGTGAGACAGGGGACCATCACAAGCACCATCATGGTCCAGGTGTTACAAGGCAGGGATCAGGCAATCATACAGGGGTCTCCAAAAGACAGCAAAGCAGTCAGTGGCAGGTGGTAGGTGCCAGCAGGAGATGGCAGCAGCATTTGCTGTTCATCAGCTCTGCATGCTGGGAGGCAGTAGTTCCCATGCTGTTAGAAATAAATCTGTGCAGGATGCCAGCACAGCTGCACCCCAAATAGCTTATGGTTGGCTTACATCAAATGAAACGGGAGTGTCGTAACACCATCAACCAACTTCCACATGATTTTCTAGTGTCACAACCCCAAAATTCCAGGGGGAATTTGCTCATTAGTGTATTTAAGGGGATTTTTCTTGGACTGGGCCAGCTCTCAGGGTAATTCAGATATCAGCTCGGCAGGTGAGGTGTCACATAACCCCATTACACACCAGAGGCAGGAACGTGCATCAGCAGAGCTCACCATCTTGCAGCCCATAAGCATGGCCAACACTCCAGCCAGCTCCTCCATGCTTCAATTAAAAGATAAATTCCAGTGCCAGCAAATCACGCAACAGCCACAAGTTTTCTGAAGGTATTTGGAACTCAAGCTAGCTGCTCTCAAAGCTACACAAACACATGGATGAGCCTGCAGAGCAGCTCCCTAGTGACTAGTCAGCATGTGCAGTTACACCTCCTCACCAGCAAAGTTTTGATGACAAACACAGGAGATTTTTCTGGGACATCCCATGATTCACACCTCCTGCCCTTATGCCCTGCTCTGGCCACCCACTGCAGGAGGCGGGATGCTGGGCTGGAGAGACCTGTGGTCTGACCCAGCACATCTGGTTTTACATTTGGGAGCATGCTCACGTAATTTTCTAGCAGTACCTGGAAAATCCTCAAGTGTGCTATTAATTTGAAAATCCCGTGTCCCTCCAAAGCACCTCGTATGCCAACGCAAACTGCTCAAGGAGCTCCAAGCTGGAGCAGTGCCCATGCCCCATCCCTCCCCATGGCTCAAACCCCTTGCACACATTTCACTCCAAAGAGCTCAGAGGAGCTCGTGGTTAGGACAAGGACTGGCCAAACCACAAGCAGTATCCCCCTTTCAGCCCCCCACGTTCCTCCAGGATCTCTAAGAAAATGGTTTCATTTCTGTGCATCCCAGTTTTCTCTTATTTTACAAGAGCTAGTAGCAGCACCCATCACACAGAGGTGTGGGGAAGCCAGTTGCGGTGGTTAAACATGCCTAAGCCACATTCATATCGCAAGTAATAAAAATATATTACAAATGCCTAACAATAAAGAAATAACATGGCTCAGGCCACTGATGGTTGTGGTTGTGGTTTTGTGAAACAAAAAATTTTATTGATGGGGAAAATCGCTGATGATTTGCTTCACAGAAAGAAAAAATAAACAAGTACAATGTAACATGGAACAAAGTTATGGTTTGATCAATGATGCTCTTTATATTAGCAACCAATGCAGGCTGAAAAATTTGGATGCCAATTCAAATGTTTTCAGGACTCAGAGATGTAACATAGAGTTCTGCATGCTGGATGTGGCAAATCCGACAGGAAGATTGCAAACAGCTACTGTTCATCATCCAGCCTAGGCGCTAACTTCCAGTACTGAAACTGGGACCCACTGTGTTTGCAAGCAAACCCTAGTATTTTTATTGCATATACAGCCTTTCTGTTGCTTTACTGCAAACAGGTTCTGCAATTTGTGTGCTAGGAGAGTAGATATGTTGCTTCTCACTGATGCTCCCTGCAAGACACACTGAGATCAGAAACTGCAAACCAGCCCAAAGAGGGATCAGTATGTGAAGTATGTCTGGAGCACCACATACAGCTCACTCCAGCATGCGCCATCAAGGAGAAATTAATGATATGTGGGAAGTTCATTCCGGATGATCACAGTGACCAAAACTCTTGGACCTAGAGCCTCTTTTCTTTTTTTTCCCCCTGCATCCAGAGAGAATCCCCCTAGTTTTCATTCTAATCACAGAGCTGACTGGAAAACCAGAACTCCCCCAGCCACCCAAGTGGAAGAAAAAGGGCTGATTTCAGAGCAATAAGGACAAAATGGTCTAGATTATGTGCCTCCCATCCCCACATTTTGAAATCAAGAACAGTGCACACCTTCTGGCATCATAGAGAGATACGTAAAAGTAAAATTAAACAGCTAAACTCTTGGACATTCCTTGGGACAAAAAAAAAAAAAAAAAGTCAGCAAGAAGTGACATCAAAGATAAGTTGTTTACATATTGGGGGACCTGTCTGCCTGTCTCTTTGCATTGATTTTCACGGTACAAAAATATTATTTCAGTGACAAGGATGTAAACCTTATTCAAAACAGGATTTAAACCATATCCTGCAAGTGAGGCATCTCTTCAGATAGCCTGCTTGCACTTACAGCATACCGAAGGCATGCTGATTTTCATCCATGGTGTTTGTTAAGAGGGTCACAATATCAGGAAGCAGGAGAAGGCTCATCAAAGCCTCATTGCTCGCCTTCAACGCTCATCAGCTAGACAGTACCTTGTTTTTTAAAGCAGAGCGGAAATGCATCTCCAGTGACCCATTGTTAGAAACTTCCTTTTGTCTTTAAGTTTGCTGGAAGGAGTATGGGGGCCCCTTTTAACTCTTTTCCAATAGGTAATTTCCCTTAATTAGGGCTCTCATTACAAGTGAGAATTTATCAGACGTGATTAAAGAAGCATCTTGTCTCTTTCCTATCACCTCAAAAGGGGCATATTTTGATCTCCCAGCGTGTCTTGCAAACACAGATAAGCACAGGCACTGAGCTGGGAGATCACAGCAGAAATTTGGCCTGCCCAGAAAGTTCATGTTTGGATCTCGGCATCCTCAGAGCTTCCCTCTGAATTGCAGGGTGTCAAAGCTGCCGCCACCGTGGAGTGGTGAGGCTCCCGGGGCAGGCAGGAAGCCAGGCAGATGCAACCACATAGCTGAGCTCCAGGGCTTCACGCAAGCAGTGGTTCCTTAAAAACCCTGTGTGCACTGCGCAAATCACCTGCCTGTGTGTCCCTGGACTTCATTGCTTCAGAACATCCACTACCAACAAACCACGCCCTCAATAAGAAAGGACAACTCCTACCCATGTCCATGGGAGTTTCCTGAAAAAATTGAAGATAACCCTTTTGGAGCACCCCTAAATGCACTTCCCCATGCTGCAAGCACAAGAGATCTGATACAGAGCTTGCTGAACCAAAATCCTGCACTCACATAATGAATTTGCTCTACAGGTGCAGCCCTCTGACATCAATACCCTAAACACTGGCCCTGCTCATGATGCCTTCTCAGTATCTGATCCAGCTTGCTTCAGCAACAGGGGAAAGCCTCCCATTGACTTCAAAGGCAGCTGGATTGGGCCAGTATGTTAAAAATGTACTTGTGCTCTCAATAATGTTGTTTACTTTTAATAAGCGTGAGTGATAAACTTATGGGTTAGTGTAGTACTTATACAGTAACTATAGAGATGCAAGTTATTGTTTACTACTGTGAACCAGCCAAAAACACCAAAACTCAGATTATAATGGCAAGAATGTCAATTTGCACCAAAAAGAGTGCTTTCCCACCCGCGAATTATGGTGTACACTTACACTCATTAATGATCTTTTATCCTCATATCAAGCATAGAGTGAGCATTAGTCTGACAATAAAGAAGGAACGAGGAATTTTCCAAACATTTAAAACATTCATAATCTGTGAATCACCTACAATCTGAGGTGTCACTAACATTCATCTCTGTATGTGTCACCCGCAAACATCTGTCCCCTCTTCCCCTCGCACAAGCACACATTCCATTCAACCACAGATACAATCAGGCTTTAATTTTATTTTTCTCACATAATGTTAATCAAGAGCTAAAAAGATAATTTCCTTCTACCACAAAGCAATTCCACTGTGGTGGAACAAACTGTTATCTTAAGTTTCACAGAGCAATTGTTCAATAATTCCTGTTTGTGGCTCTTTTCCAAATCCTTGAGAATAGCTCAGGCTGCCAACCCTTCTTGAAAAAAAAAAAAAAAAAAAAAAAATCACAACAGAAGCCGAAAAGCACTTGCTGTCACTCAGGAGTTCAGCAGTGGCAGGTTCGGCCATTTCTCAGAAGAAACTCCAGCCCTAAGACTTCGACATGCAGAAATGCACTGTCTGTTTGAAGACAATTGCCTGGAAAGATATAAGCTTCCAGACTGTAAATTTGTCACAGTGCTGGCCCTCCGAGATGGTGTTATCTTGGCTTGGTGGATTCAGTGAATTGGAAGCTCCAGGAGGAAAAAAATAAGGATACTTGATATTTCTGCAGTGTTTCTACATGCAAAGCACAGAACGAGCTTTAAGCGATTAATGTTTATTAAAAAAGAATGGGAGGGTGTTTTGTTGTGTGAAAGGAAACTGATAACGTGGATTTCTTCAGCAAAAGTAATAAAATGTTCTGTTTCTATGGAAAAAAAATCAGAAATAACAACAGCGCTTACTCAGAAAGCACTCTGCATTTCAAAATTACTATTAATTTTAGCCTGTGAGCTCACTGAGGAAGGGACAGTCATTTACTACAGCTTGTACAATGAGCGGCACAACAGGGCGCTGCCCTGCTCGTCGGTGGGAGTTACCATCAAACAAATATTAGAGTAATATTAATCATCACAAGTGAAAGTGCATCACTAAGCCACCATTTCAGCCTCTGGGTCTGAACTGAGTGAGGAATAGGGCAGGGAGGGAGGTCTGGGGGCTCAGCCCACTGGCATGGGGCACTGCATATGGACATGAGCTGCAGTCCAAACTCCTCCACAGCATCCCGGCATAACCTTACAGCATCCTGGCTGGGATTTCCCTGAGGGTTTGGCCATGGTTTGCAGGAGGCAGCACCTGCTTGCCTGGGGCAGACCCAGCTGCTGGGCAAGTCTAGTGTTACCACCACCACACTCACATTGTGTTCAACACCAACACTAAAAGGAGGGAAAACAAAATGTCTGTCACTCCATAACACAGGTATCTGCAAAGATAATCTGTGTAAGTGGATTAACGACAATTTTTGCCTTCATTTAACCATTTCTTCACATTGCTTCCTCTTTGGTGTAAACGCATGTATCCCAGTGAAGCTTTCACACTCTACAGCAGAGTAAAATTGAAGAACTGAGCCCAAAGTCTCTTTTTCCAGCCCAGAAGAAAAAAAAAGCCACCACCTTCTGATAAAAGTGACACAGCAAGCTTTTCAGGGTTGAAATACACTATTTTACCCAGTTGATAAAATTTTCTGGACTCAGAGCACAACAGAGAACAACCCAGCTGTCCTGGAAAGATGCTCTCCAAGCAGAAGAGGGAAAACAAATAGATATAAATAACCACCAGCTGTAGAAGAGCTTGGCAGTATCCCTACCTGCACTCTGCACAGAGGCAGTGAAATTTAGACAGGGTACAGGTAAAATGAAAAGGCTGCTGTGGAGCTAAGCAGGACAAGACGTGGTTCCCCACCAGCCCAGTGCACTGGGGTTATCCCCCTCCCCCTGCAAAAAAACCCACCCAAACATATTACCATGCAAAGATAGGCTTCATTTTAACCTTTTGACATAATTGAGCTCACAAATCAAGTAAAACGTATAGAAATGCCACAACAGCAAGTATCAGCTGGAGCCTCTTGCCATGGGGTTAAAGCCCCATGGGAGGGAACCAGCTTGGCTTCCCTGCTGGGGGTGGACCAGGCTCCAACCTGCATGGCTCAGTGTCTCTGCTATGGGACAAGGGGCTTCTCCTGCTGCTTGTTCACTCAGGATGAAGCTCAAGAAAAGCAAAATCAATAAGGACAGGGAGAGAGTAGAAGCCAGATCACAGCATGCTATTCACCAATATACAAATCATGTAGTGCTTTTTGGATACTTCTGTGCTCAGCCATGGAGGTACCACGTTGAAGTCATCAGAAATGCAGATATTTGCTAATTCTTGTTCTCTCTCACAGCTTGCCAGGCAAGCAGTGTTTATAAGGCCAGGTTCTTTCCACAAATCCTAACACTTAAATCCCACTGAGATCAACTGAGGTCCTGCACAAGCCTCCTAGACCATAACATGGACTGGAGAGCACGCCTTCCTTTCATCCCAAATCCAGGTCCTCACATTCAGTAGTTTTGCTTATTACACCTCAAGAAACCCTCCTGATTTCATGTCCCTGGGCTTACAGAGCCCTTCCCTTTTAAGTTCCTCCGGGCTCAGAGATGCAGACAGGGGAACGGCCACCCTGGGCTAAAACACACATACACGTACATGACTTAACACCCTGATCCTCCGGGATAAGCTATGAGCCTGTAAATCACCACACTTCCAGAAAACAATAGCTACCTCTTGTTTAAATAAAACTGCACCTGCCATATTAACATACCACCAAACAATCACTTTGTTTTTCGCTAGGCATCCAGGCTGAAGCCACGCTGCTTCCTGACCCATGTGCTGGAAGACTTATTCTTAGAAGGGTATAGGGGTTTCACGCCGTGCAGCAGTGTTTCATGGTGATCACCTTCCTTCCTTCTTTTGTGCTGGGGTGGTACATGGTTTTGTTTAGCTTTCAACAAGTTTATTTCCATCATAGTCCTCCAAGACCTTGTAGCCCTTCTCCAGCAAATGTTCCTTCTTTTTGTTTCCTATCTTGAGCTATTGCAAGCTCTAAACTGCAATTTAGGCCATTTTGAGTCATTTTTCAGAAGATTCTTCTCCCATTGCAATAGTTTGGGCAAAGCAGGTGCCAGCTGGAAATTTCTTTGGCAAATATTCAATCATCGCTAAATCATTTTACTCTCCCGCAAGCAGGTTAATTATGATGCCCATTTCAAGTTTATTTGTCTTTATTCACTGCTTGTTTATTGATTGCACTGGGACCCTTTTCTAATGAAGTTACTTTGCTCAAATAAGGTGCTCAGCAGTGATTGAAAAATAGACTGCCTGAAGAGGTTGGGTCACAGATGTAGGGAGCAGTTAAGAGCCTTGTAGGAGAAGTACTTAGTGGATACAAGAGCCAACTTCCCCACTTCACTGAGAAACAAGACGTCTCTAGCAAGGTGCATGGATGGGGCATTGCTAAACCAAAAAAATGTTTTATTTCTGTATCTGAGCCCAAAGCAAACCTAAATCCAGCTCAGCCCAGCACATTTCCGCTTAGATGTGCATCTTCTGACCTGCAGGCTACTGCGCTCAAAACAAGCACCCTGCCTCCGCTGGGAGCACTTCCTCGCAGCCAGCTTTCCAGGAACATGGTGCCCACTCCTCCTCACATCCTCTTCCTGGATGTCTGCCCCACGCCATGCTTCCTGCTCATCCCACACTGTTCTTGGCTGGATCCGGCACCTCCTGGTTCACGCAATCATTTCCACTCTTGGCTGCCTGAAGCCAATGAACTTTGTGGGGAACTGTGCTCCATGGCCTCATTCAACAGTAACATCAAGGCTTCAGCCATTTAAGACTACAGATGAACTTATAATATAACACCATCTGGATGCAAATCATCCTGCCCAATTATTTTAGCAATTGTAAGAATATTTGTCCTGCTCCTGCAGACACTAGTAGTGGGTTATCCCTCTTACTTTTAACCTAATCACAGCGTTGCAGCCTGAGCAAGAGGTGACTTTTAGTGCAGCAGCTCAGAATTCAAGAGAATGTTATCAAGCTGCATTGCAAGGCACTATTTGGAGTTTCTGGTGAATCTTGGAAGCCAGGTTGAAAAGATAGTTTTCAACAAATTGACTGACCCTGATCACCAGGGCAAGTGGGATTTCCCCTTACACAAACCAGCAAATGCACAAGCTCACACCAGCATTCTACCACAACTCTTTCATAAGAACAACAGTCTCTGGATGCTTCATCTACAAAGTCACCATCCAGTCCACTCTCATTATTGTTCCCTCCCAATCAATATATTAAATTACTTTTTAAAATCTCCCACATGCAAGGCATGACATTTCTCATAGTCCCATCTAGAGCAGAAAATTACCCTGAAAACCAGGGTAACCTCCCGGCCCCTCTATCAGGAAGATGTGTAACCATATACCAGGGGAAACAGATGCCAGCTCTTCTGAAGACCTGCCTTGGCCAGCACCTATCCTGCCACATCCTTCACCCGTGGTGTGCCCCATCGACATCTCTGCCCAATGCCTTGGCCAAAACCACCAGCGGCACCAGGCTATTTGGCCGCCTCCAGCCCACAGAGCCCAAACTGGGCTACAAAGTACATGCTGTGCCTCATACCAGCTCCAGCACCAGGACACCAGTGGGAATCACCGGTGCCTGCAGAGCTGCACCTCTGCAAGTCTCATCAGTGCTGCAAGCCTCAGCAGGGACCCACAGCCACCTGCATGGGTGCTGTCACTGTGCCATGAGAGAGGCCCTGTGTGGGACAGCCAGGTGCTGGGAAGCTTTTGCAGCCCAGCAGCAGCTTGGGGTCAGGAAGAACCAGTACATCTTACAATGAAGGGAAGCAGAGCCAAGCTCTGGACCAGCCCCTCCCCAACACAAGGGCATTTGAAATGTGGATCAAGAACAAAGCTCCCTGTTAATAACAGCTTGTTTTGTGCAATGAAAAATGTGCAATATTGGGTTCACAAGCTGAATTTCAAACTGCTTGGCCATTTTCCCTTCAACTTTCCAAAGTTATTGAAGTGCGAGAGCTTGGCTTTCTTTATAGCATTCGAGTGACTGGCACATCATTCAGTCGTGGAGACTCACATCCCTCATCACTGCTGTGTCTGAGGACAGAGTCAGCTCTTGTATTTGCACATGGTGGCCAAGTTCAACATCCACTTTTGCATCTGTGGGACAGCTCATTTCTGCAGAGCCCTCGCTTACCAGCCTCCCTTTATTTTGTTGTGCTGGGGACATCCTTCCTTTCTTGCTCCTTCCAAAAGCCAGTTGGCTCCATCACCAACCTTCCCACATACAGTGACTGATCCTACACACATCTCTGGAATACAGATGTGGGAAAGACACTGCTCTCAGCATCTCCCAGACTCACGAGGGTCAGAGGCACAGGGGGAGGCCATTCCCATCACCATTAGAGACAAGAGTGATACCTTCATCCTCATGGTAGATGGTTGTCTGCTGACTTATATACATGCAACACCTGCCAAGCAGAAGGACCAGCTTGTGTCTCAAAGGGGTAAAGAGAAAAGCAAAGGGGGTGAGGGGGGTGGAGGGGGTGGTGTTCAGCCTTGGAGGAAAGCCCAAGTGAAGTACTGCTCTGCTCCCCACACAGATCTTTGGCCCCTACACCCTTCTCTTGCTCTAGCCACTAGAGAGCACTTTCTTCCCTTCCCTTTTATCAGTCAGGCTCACAGATTGAATGTTATCAATTGACAGCTTTAAAGCTAAGGAATTGTATAAATTAAATACAGTCTGCAGCAAATATACTGAGGAGCTAGAATTTATATACACACTAGATATGGGAGCTCTTAGTTATTACCCACTTAAGGCTATGGCACTGATGAATGGTAAGGCCACCCTATCCCTGAAGGCACTTTTCATTACCCACAGTACAGGAATATTGAGAGAGTGTGTGTATGTATCCAGCATGACTGCTCATTTCCATAGTTCTCCATCAGGTTTGCATTCAGTTTATAAAATAAAAAATTACTCCGGGGACATATTTCACTCATTCCAGAACACTTTCTCTCTCCCTCTTCCCCCCAGCCCATATCCTGGCTGCCTCTCTCCTCCTCCCAGCCCCAGTACTGTAACAAAGCCTTTAAATCTGATGGTGCTTATTAAATGAAACAACCTGATTACTATCAATACGTAATGTTGTGTACTTCAGCTTCAACCAAGACGTCTGATCCCATTCTGCTCCTGACCTTTAATGGTCATCAAATCAAAGTAATTTTTGTCAGCTCACTACAGCTCTGACACATGCCCAGGTCAGGAAGATGAAGGGACACTAATCTACCATGTTACCCTGCCCATTGTTTAATACCTTTTTCAATAGAATCTAATAACTGGAGAAATGCCAGTTTTCTGTCTAGTTTGGGTTAAAACCTCTTTCGTTGAAAATAAATAATTATGGAACATTCCAAATAGCCCAGGGTTTACATAATTGGTGCCTCTTAGACAGAGCAATATACTTGCCTTTGAAGTTTGCAAGGAATTTAGGAATTCAAATCAGCGGCAGTGCTCCTGAGTGCGCTCTGCTCTCCACCTTGGAGGGGCCAGCGCCAAAGGAGGCTTAATTAAGGGAAGTGAAAACCACTTTCGATTCACCAAGGTAACACAACAAGTGCATTGCTTCCTCTGAATTGAGGAGAAAATAGCAGGAATGCTTCCACTCAACAGCAGCTATTCCGCAGGCTGGGACTCAAGTCCTTTGGGGGGAGAAAAAAAAATCTATCATAAAATAACCAGTAACACAGCACCCTGTGCATAAAGACAACAGGAGTGTTTAGGTTCAAGCATTACTATTTATACATATTGTTTCCCTAGTGCTAAACAAAACAAGTTTCCCATGCCAAAGCGAGGGACTCTGCCAGGAGAGCTAGACACCCTGTCTGCATCAGACAAATAGCTTGACCTATTGACAGGGCAGCTGGATGTGGCAGTATTTTATAGCGGGCTCACTTTGCTAATGCACTTGCATCGGGCCACTCTCAAAGCAACCCCACGCTCCAGAAAAAACTAACTGCAGCTCCAAAACATCACATCAAGGCAGATACCTGCAATTCTCTGGAAAACCAGCCCTGGCTGCATCAAGCACAAGGGCAGGAAACTAGGAAAACGTTCAGGAATTGCCAGGTTTCACATCAGCCCTGCCTTTGCTTTTGTGAAAAAGGGAGGCTACAAGTCATATCTGCCCAGCTTTTGAAAATGCTAGTCACGGAAGCTGAGCAGAAAACGCAGAAGGATGTTTTTGTTAATTACCTGTTTCTCCAATATCCATTCTTTACCTTAAGTCATTAGTCATGTAACATAGCAGGCAGGTAACAAAAACCAGCGACTGAGATTTATAGGGCATCTCCCAACCCAAGGGTCCCACAGCAGCTTGCAGGGTTGGGATTACATCATGCCAGAGCTCTTCAAAGGCTGAAGGGCCAAAACCACCCTTGGTGCAACCTCCATCACACCACAGGTGCCACTCTGGTTTGCAAGGAGCTTTGCAGATCTGCAGGGACAGGCTTCATCCCTCCCAGCTCCCATCTGAGGTGAGCAGAAGCAGGATGCGACAGGCACTGTACAGCTCAGTCTCCCTGCACTGCCCGTGCAAGGGAAACAGGGAGGAATGCCATCAGCTCCAGGGGAGTTATTCGGGTATAACTTAGAGCAGGATTTGTAATCAATCCTCACCCAGACACTTACTTGAGAAGGAATTCAGGGTTTGGCTGTATGCACACCAGAATCACTTCACATCCACTGAATACATTTATGGTGTAATTGAATCCTTTAGTGATTTTTCTTAAAGGAAAACCTTATCCATTTAGGGTCGATTCTGCATCATTAAAGTTAATGGGAGTTTTGCCACTTACTTCAGTGACAGTAGGACTGAGGAGGGATCAGGGCAGGGCAGATCACTCTACGCAATGCATCAGCAGCATCTCTGGCTGTCAGCCTCTCAGAGAGTCATGAAAGGAGTATTTTTCCTCTATTTTGGAGAAAAGTTTACTCTTAAAAGGAACAAATACAAAACCTTGATCAGAGGCCTGTGACCAAGCTTTGCCCTCATACAGGCTGAGGTAAGTCCAGAGTGAGGCTGCTGAAATCAATGAGGAGCCAGTCTTAGCCTCTGCAGTGGTCAGAGGGATTTCAGCACTGCCATTACATGCTTTCCGGACATCGGCTTTGCAAGAAAATAGTATCTACTCTCCAGACGCACAAGGCTGAAGTGCAAAATATTCTTTTGATTCAAAAGTAAGCACACAAAAGCATTTTTCCTCATAAACTGCCATGCAAACCTTTTCCCAGCCAGACGTTCTCTGCATCTGATCCCACATCTGGTTGCCCTAAGAGGAAAACACTGGTGAGTTTAAATGGCATGAGTCAATTCCCATAACCAAGAAGGGCACAGCCTAGACCACCAAATCACAGCTTATGAGTCTTTCCTAGAGCATTCTGAGATAAAAGATTTTGGTTTTATTCAAACAAAGCCAAACCCTGCTGATACCTAATTTTGCTTCTATTACCTCATTAATAACCTACAGACATTTGCAGCTTACACTTCTTTATGTCTGCATTGTGGTTGTCATACACAGGCACAAGGGCTATTTCTTGTTGTATTTGTTTTGGGTTTAATTCCCGATTCTAGTCTATGCCTCTGCCACTTTCACAGGGCTGGGCTCAATTAACCCTTTTGTGTTCTCCTCACAACAAGTAATACCCAATCTTTTAACTGGTATTAATGTATTCATGTGAAAATATTCATTGACAGCTTTATGTAGTGTGGTGATCACTAGAAGTGGGATTTAAAGTACAAAAGTGGCATTTAGTACTTAAGTGTAAAGGCACATTCATATGTGACTTAATTGTGAACATGTTTAACGTGTATTTGCAGCTAAAAACAAACCTATATATTTAACAAATATTTTTCATATTGGTCAGACTGGCAAAACCAAAAATAAGTTAAAGTAATTTGACCATGTCAGGTAAACTCTTTGAAAAAATATTTTAAATGATGGATAAAACTGTTTACAAGTTTTTAACTGTAAAATATTTCTTTTCTTCTTGTATCTTGCCAATATCAATAAAGAAACAACATGTATAAATATATATAAACAGACACTTGGCATAAGAACACATTTCATGAAATATGAGTAATAGAGCAAGAAAATTCAAAGTATATTTCTTTTTTACTGGATTGAATGGACAGGTTACCATAAAAAATATGTTATGTGCAGATGGATGAAAATACAAAGTGCATGTAGGATATGAACAGGGTGTTCATTTCCAGGTAGAAATGCAAACATTTTGGTTCATTTCAAATCTCACTTACACTGCACTATTTGGTGTCATTTCATTGACTCCCATGTATTTGGACTTCAGTCCAGCAAAGCACTTAAACACATGCTTAGCTTTAAGCGCACAATAGTCCCCTTGAAGTCAAATTAAGCACATATTTACGTGCTTTGCTGGATCAGGGCCATACTACAGATTTACACAGATGTAAGTGAGCTCAGATGAGCTCAAGCCACAATGTTTGTGTCCAGATTCAAATCCAATTGGCAAATGCTTTCAAAAGCCGGAGGTATTTGGATTAGGGGTTTTGGTCCAAGCCAATCTGTAACTTTAGTACCTGAACCCGCATTTCTTGTGCGCCCAAGACTCCCATCGGCATTAGTGGAAGCTTTGGAGGCACAAGAAGTACAAGAGCAAGACCTCTGGGACTAAAGAGCCAATTTACTTAAACCCAAATTATAACATTTTTTAACCTTTAGATTAAACCAAACTCCCACCAGAATTCAGCCCTCGCTCCATTACATTTCTCACCCAGCATTTGGATTTTTTGTTTATCGTATTACTATTGCTTTTGGCTAGCACTCGTTTTATTATATAACATTAACCTAGGAAAAACTAATGGGCACCATCAAATAGCTGTTAACATAAAGCACTTATAAACAAGCACCATTAGTGAACCAACAGAGAGCACAGGAACTCATTTATGTTACATCTGTTAACGTTGGATAAACACAGATTTACAGCTTTGAATGGCAAATGATGCCTCAGCCTGGTCAGAAATTAATTTCTAGGTTTTTCACAGACCAGTCCAGCAAATGGACACGACATGCTGAACCCCTAGCTACAACATGCTAGAGATTACAGTGACACACACATTTGCTCAAGTGCATGCACCAGCCTCTGACGTCACCTGCCTGTTCACCTGGGGCATCAGACACACAAGTCCCCTTCCACACGTGCATGGAAAAGGTCATCTTCAAATCATCAGGAACAGAAGTTATCACCTACCACTCCGTGGCTCTAGCGTGCTCTACATGGATCAACAGGTTCCTGCTTCTGGTATTGCTCAGACCAGAGGTGGCTGCTGGCTCTGCAAAGCCTGTGGTTCCCATAAATGTGGGAAACACTAGCACCGACAAGGGAGATCCCCTCAGCCCAGCACCGAAGGAATCACAAGAAGCTAGAGAGCCCTTTCAGCAATTCCTGCCCTCTGCAGAGGATGGTCCTCAACAGCAACAGCCTCCAGCGCACACCTCACCCCCACCGTGGTCAGCAAAGTCCCTGTGGGACAGCACAGCCTGCCTCTGCTGGTTTTATTAGACACTTTTACAGGATTAGCACATCTTTTCTTGCTTATTAACCAAAACCAGAGAGAGATGGTGCTATTCGATCACCTCCACTGCTGCAAATACAACAGGCAAAGCTCTCCCCGTCTCCTTTCTCACACACTATTGACCAAGGCAGCATGAAACTGAAGAAACACAGTGGCTTCTGCTGCTGACTGATGGCAATCTAAACCCACAGCCAGAATTTTTTTTTTTTCTTTTTTCATATGTATTTCTATACATTGAGGGAAGTACAGAGTATGGCAGAATCATGGAGCTGGAAGAGGAAACAATGGAGGCACTGGCACTCAGGGCTGTGGCAGAGACAAAAACAAGCTGTAACATCCAACAGCTACTCTCATAGTATTTTAGCTGTGGATGGGGGAGACTGTGATAGGAACAGAGTTATTCCTCATTCCCCAAGCTAATCACTGTCATCATGTGAAAAACACCAGGGGGTGGGGGATGTCTTCCTCTTATTGCTTTAGGATTTTGTAGCCAACACTAACAAAAAATCTGTGTCAATAGACACAACACTAAATAAGTGAAAATTTTGCAGGGGGGGAAAAAAAAAGGTATTTCTCAAGAAAACATCGGACTATTTCTTGTAGCCTTTGCCAAAATTCCAGGAAGAATAGCATTTTGTTGATACCAGTTCTGGGATGACACCTTGAGACTGCTGTCATAGTATGCAATTACACTGAGGAGATGGAAATACTCCCAGTTTCAACTTCAGGCAGCACTAGGGGAAACTGAGGCAGCAAAGAGGCAGCTAAGAGGCAGCTTCACACTGTCCCAAAGCCCAAAAGGCAAATCACCCCTGGCCCCAACCCACCACCAGCTGAGCAGTACATTGGATGGCCACTCCACAAACCCACCTGGAGCAGGGTGCAAAACACCAGCAATGTTTTCCATGGTGTCCTACCAGATGAACGGCAAAATACTTGGCACAGAGAAAATGTCTTCTACCCAGCATGAAGCCAGCCTTCACGTTCCTTAATTATCTTGCAAACAAGCCCAAAATAGAGTGCCCAATTTCACCATGATGTGACACAGCTGAGTAAGTCCCTGCCTGGCTGCATGGAGGTCAGGCTCAGGAGAGGCAGGACACACCCTCACAAGGTCTCTTATTTCTTTGTACTGAATGATCTTCACTCCTGTATCACCCATCACCCCTACATCCCATCATATCTCAGGCCACCTGGCAAGTAAGGTGCACAAGCGTACTGGGTGAGTCTCAGAAAACCTGAGAAATCCTGATGCAACCACAGGAAGAAATCAGCTGGGCAGCCTGGGTTCTTGAAAGGTTGCAGAGAACAACATCAGGTGGTGCACAGTCCCAGCTCGTTAGTGCATAATTATAAAAGCAGATGTCTTTCTCTTCTGCACTGGGTTGTTGGTTTTGGGGTTTGTTTGTTTTTCCTTAAAAAAAAAAAACAAACAAACAAAAAAAAAACCAACACACAACTTAGTTAACTGCCTTTCCTCACTTGAATGTTCAGGAAATCAGTAATGATATGACTCAAGTCTAATCTTTTGCTTCTCTTCAACTGGTGTTGCATGCCTCAACAGAGCATGGTTTTTTTAAGATATTATATATTTTTTTAAAAGCTACCAAGATCAACGTAGCTGTAATACTGCAAATATATGCTAAAAACTGATAATGGCACCAAGGGCTAGAAAACACAAGTCACTGATGCATGGTTTTGATATTTCTATATATCAGGAAATGGAATGAGAGATGGATAGACAACATAATGTTATATAGCTATGAAACAAGCCTATAAAGATATTCACAGAAATTAAAGTCCAGGCTGTCTCATTGTGATCCTATACTCTGAAACAAGTAACACTCATAGAAGAACACAATCCCCAGGAACATTCAGAAATCCAAAAGGGAGAGAAAAACCCTTATTTTAAAGAGCTGTAAACATTTTCCACTTCTAAGCATTAGAGGCTAGAGAAGATCTTGACAGAGTGAAGACTGCCCTGTATCTGCTTTCTCCACACCCTGGATGGATCCCAGGGCGAACAGCCAGCAGAGCCACATCAAGTCCAGCCCCTGCCAAAGCGGATTCTGATCTCACACCAATTTAGCTCCTTGTGCTTTGGGGCTTTACTTTAGCATACTAAGGGGGGGAAAAAAACTCCGAGCCTGCACAATCTGTGTGATTCCTGCAGCTGACAGGAGGTATGGCTGGGCAGGCCACATCTGATGGGCTGGGGAAAGGTCTGTCTGCTTCTGCCTCTCTGACAGTTGGGGGAAAGGTATCTTGGAGAAGAAAGGGATAAGAAACTCCAAGAACAAGACAGTTTGGCTGAAAACCCCACCAGTAAAACATACTTTCTCTTGCTAGCCTCCTGAAGAATATGTCTTCAAGCTATTGGCAGATTTGAACACACAGAAAATCTCTTTTGCTAAAATATTTTCTGTATCGAGATGATCCAGATAATTTCTGAAATTGTCTTCTTCCCAATTAATGTGTATTCTCCATGTACTTCTCTTAATTCAGTCCTGTGTAAAAATACAGCAGCAGAGGTTAATATTTGGACATAGCTGTTTTTCTAGCCATTCATATCACATTTATTTCCTTTCCTTTTTGTTCTTTCCTTAACCTCTTTTTTACTGCTGTTAAATTCCTTGCTTTCATTTTTGCAGAAGTTCAGCCTTCCAGCCCACTCTCCGATGCTGTTAGACATCAGCTCAAGCTCAGACTTATTACTTCTGATATGTCACTCCGCAGGCAAGGAGCCTAAAGCAACACCGCTCCCTCCAGCCCTCGCTTCAGCTGGATCTTCACCGACCCGCAGAGCACAGCTATTTCTGCAGAGCAGGAACCCAGAAGAAATATGTGGTCCTGAAGAGTAAGCCCAGCACCTTAGTTCACACTGAGCCTCCGAAACAGGAGACTAAGCAGGAGGTCAGGACGCAGGGAGGTGATCTAGCCATGTTGGCTTGCTGAGATCATGCATATATTTATATCTGTGTATGTATGTATATATATATATATGTATATACACAAAACTGGTATAGCACTGGGGAGAGGAAGCCATGGAGAACAACATGTTTAGGGCCTATTTAGTATTTGAAAAACACTGATCATCTCTTCAATCAGATGTCCTGAATTACTTTAATACTCCTGTGCAGAAAGGTGCCGGAAGAGCTGATGTGTTTGCCTCCTTTTGCTCAGGGGTCTGACAGCAATCCATTGGGCATGTCCCATCTCCCAGTCCTCTCCCTCACACCATCTCTGCCTACTGTCTGGTCACTTCCATCTTATTTCCAGTGCTACCTTTGACGCTGACAATGAGAGACAGCCTTTTTCTTCCAGTGAAATACAGAAGGCTGGCAGGACAAGTTTGATGGTTACTGGCAGTCATATGCACAAGATACATAAACAAAGTGGATGAAAAGACATCAAATATTTCTCATTCTCTTCTCTGTGGCACCAGGAGGGGCAACATTTTGAAAAGGAAATACAGCCATCAGAATGAATACTCCTTTTTTCTCTGATTTCTTCTTTTTTTTTTTCCTTTCCCACAGTGGCCTCTACATTCCCTTTCCTCATTCAAGCTACATAAATAGTACTGAGAACTGATGAGGTCTAAATTCTGTTTAAAACCCCAGAAAGGGCTTTTAAGGTTATATCTGAGTCCTCAGACCAGTTATAACTGGAAGAAGAAATGTCCGTGATTTACTATCTAATAAACAAACTGCCAAGGTCAAGACAGCATCTTCTCCCATACCCATAATCACTTCCCTCAACATTTTGAGTTGTTGCATGTATCAGCAGTACTCCCTCTAATGCCTGGCCACATTTAATTTTCCTTTTATAAATGACTTCCCAAAGAGAAGTGGGTGTGAATTATTACATTGTAAAATAGATTTTTAAAAGATGAACCATGCCGAGTGTAAAATAACTATTTGTGTGAGGACAAACATAGCGGAGGTTTATCTTGTAAATCCCATCAAAGGAATCCTGGATCTAGATTTACACACACATATCTTGGCCAAAAGGCTGAGAAGTGATTTTAATAGCCTCTGTTTTAGAAGATGAGCCTTGAGATTGTGACGATCACCTCATCTGTAAAACTCAGGGCTTTTAAACGTATTTCAAATTAGAAATGCTTCACCCTCCAAAAATAAGTGTAAGCTGCTCATCCCTGGACCTGGCTTTAAAAGGACTATTCATCCCAAGGGCTACCCAGTCATGCTGGGCTCAACATACAGCTTTTCACAGCAGAGCAGAGTGCCGCTGCCATGCCCTGCCCAGCGACCTGATCCAAAAACCAAGTCGTTTGGGAACCAGGAATGCATGGCACTGCTTCCCACAGCAGGTCCACGTGCTGTGCACAAAGCCGGAGCTCCTTGGCTTCTAACATTTCTCCCTATTACAAGATATTATATCTAAAACCATTGCACTGGTAACAAAATTGCAATCAGAAGTTAGGAAATTGCTAAATAAAACCCCATTTTACCGCCTAACTTCAAGGAAAGCCATAAAATTATCAGTCCTCTCTTTCCTCAATATATTTTCTTCGCAGTTTGTGATGCTCCGTGGGATATTTCTCTCTGTGAACTCCATGATGGTTTGGCTCCAAATTATCTGAACATAAAACTGAGCTTATGAAGCCTCGCTCAGAGGTTGTGTGGACCCTTTTTATTGGCACAGACTTTAAAGGAACCTTAATAAACCTTATAAGCTTGGGGGACTTTTTGGTTGCTGGCACTTGCCAGCCACACTGCTCACATCACTTTTGCAGAGCCCGGGTGGAAAGTGGGCTGGAACCACAACCTGGGAATTTTATAGAGCTGGATTATCTGCCGGTATTGCCCTCTTCCTTCCCGGTGAATCTCAGAGCTATTTTCTTTGAAAGCAAGTGGGTGATGCTGCAAGGATACTCATAGTTTAATGTAGCTTGATCACCCAAGGTTATAGATACAGCCAAAAATAATAAGGTCATCCAAAATGGAGCCAGAGGGCCATTTGCTTGCAGCAGTAGACATCTGATGGGATTAAAGCTGAAGCACATCCACCCATGTGCAAACGAAAGCCTAGCACTCCACAGTCCTGACTCTGTGGACTTTCCTCAAAGCAACTATTTCTCCTTGGAATTTTATTACTGCCTCCAACGATGCTGTAATTGCATACATAGGGCAGCAGGCCCAAAGTTTAATCTGCATTTCTTAGGGGCTAAGCTCTGCACAGGCTGCCCATGTTTGCACAGTGCTCAGCACAACAAGCATCCAATCCTGGCTGGGTTCTGCGGTCGCTGCTCTAATTCAAGTCATAATAAATAATAATGTCAGGTTGAAAATAAATCTTCTGGGTTTGGTCCATGGCTGATCCTTCAGCATGGTGCATGGTGAAAGCACCAGTTGCAAAGCTTTGCTGCATCCCATCCTGGGTCTAACTCTGTTCTACCCCTTCTGGTTCAGTCTTGGTTCGGTTTTCACTTGAGGCATTGGTTCAGTACAGCTAATTTCACCTTTTCTCTCATTCTGAGCCTGGTCACTGATGTTAAAGACACTGCACAGTTTTATTCCCTGAGATCTCTCTGACCTGCATCATCTGGAGTGACCTAGTACATCATTTCTTCATTTCTTAGTCACCTTGGCTTTATCTGGTATCTTCCGTCGCACCATGTACCAAAAAATCCTGTATAGTAATTATTCAGACAAAGCATAAGTACTTAGTAGCACTTACGCAGGCAGCCAGTGAATACTGAGATATTGCTTACTACAAGAACTGAAAGAATCAGGACATATGTATAATACTGTTTACCTTTTACAATTAACAAGGTTTTGTTATTGTTGTGAATTACCATTATCATGACATGATAACAATGAAACAACAAAAGTATAAAGCAGTGCTGTTAACTCAGAGCTGATATGACTTTGCTTTTCAATGTTGTGTATTCTTAGACCAATACTCTATGCCAGTCCCTGCAGCCAAAAATACATCAAGAGCCTAAAAAAAGTAAAATAGAAACATCACTTCAAAATTCTTTCAAACAGCATGGTTCTTTTTCTCCCTTTATACAGAGCCACAAAGACAATGGGAAAGATTAAAACTCACTAAAAGCATTGCTTAATTCCTCACCAAGGTGCAAATAAATAAAACATGCCACAGTAAGTTCAAATCACAAAGAGTTTTCAAGAGAGAAAGGTTAATCATTTCTGTCAAACATTGGAAATGTTAAATGGTTTTAAAATCAAAAATATAAGCACCACTGGTGACTCAAGCCATGTTTTAGACATGTTTGGGGTAATTTTTTTCCAGCAGTCAGTGCTTGTCTCTCACATACCTTCTGTTTGTCTGAGATGAAATCAGGAGGCATTAAACAGAGCACTTACTAGAGGCACCAGGTAATTTCAGCAGGAAAGCTATTTGTTTAGAAGGTACAAATTGAGGCTATTTGGAGAACTGCAGTCCTTGGGAGGCAGAGCTCTGCAGCACAAGCCAGGGGTGCTGGACAACCCCCCCTTGCACCCCCCAGGTGCCTGCCACAGCCCCCAGCAGTCCTCAACCCATGGGAGTGATGGAGAGCACAGGGAATGGATGGGGCACAGTGGGAAACAAGTAAGTGAAGTCACTGCAGTCCCCCCATCAGCAGTGTTCATATTTCATTGTAATGGTTAAAATGACTCTTAAATGAGGCCAGATTATAGGGCCAACCTAATTCACTTACACTGATGTAAATCCAGGTATCTGTTACAACATCATATGATGGGGCTCACCACAGAGCAAAAGCTGCTGATAACCTCCCCCCCCTCAAAAGGACAAAGAGAAGCAGATTCCTCCTGGGCAGACCCGATCCAAAGCCCGTTGAAGTCGGTACGAGCTCCTTCAGCTCTAGTGGGTTTGGGATAAGGCCCGCGGTGAGCGCTCAGCCAGCTCTGCTGCCAAAATGCAAAATCCTTTTCCATTGGCTTTGCCAGTTTGGTGTTAATACATGTGTGAAGGAGCTTGGGGGGGCAGGGGGAGTTGAGGGTTATTTTTTTAACTGAGGAATGATTTCACCCTTGCCAGTACGCGGACTTTGTGCAAAAGAACAGGAGAGGGGGCAGGAGATGTTTTTCTGAAGCTATCAGCTCCCTGTCACAGCATCCCAGTGGAGGGTGGATATGTCTGTCACAGGACCCCTAGCTCCCTAGGTTAATGCCCACTCTCCACTGCAGACGGGCAAATCTGGAGTCACGGGTGGATGTGAGTACAGAGCCCTGCTTGCCAAACCCAGATAAGACGAGACTTGATAAAACATGGGATGCAGGAAGCAAAATGTCCCTTGGACACAGGTGAGCCCCCCACCCCAGTATAACAGGACCTGCTGAGAGCTGGTATCATTTCAATCCCATTTTCCCCAGTAAACAACGTTGCCCTGAACCACTCTCCTGTTTTTTCTATCATTCAGCTCTTCCACCTCTGACAAGTTTTTTTCATTGCACATGTCCTATACAAGATGCTTTTGCTCCTTTGGCTTTCCAGGGGAAGGGCTCTGCCTTCCTGTGGCTTTCAGAGCGTGTAGCCTGGCCAGTCTCCGAATTAGTCTGGGGCCTTTGCAGGCTGCCGCAGTATAAACAGTTTCAGTAGGGCACATGTTATACAGTAAGATCATCCGAAACCAAACATTTTCCCACTGCACACAATAAACATCCATAATAAATTGCATTATACAAAATATATTTATGGCTAATTTTTTAATTTAAACCACCTGGGAAATTTTTGTTAGTTTGGTTGATATGAAGGTCTCAGTATTCTGGTAATCTAATGATATCTAATAGACAAAATAGTATGATGTTACAACAGTCTCAAAGCTTTCATTTTCTGTAGCCCTCTCAGAGATCAAACTGGCAGAACTCATATTTTTTGAAATTTTATACATAATTGGTGATGCAATTGCCAAAAATAACCTATTCATAGAAGTCTTGCTCTTCTGGTTTCTAACTTACTGTAATCACGAAACAGAGCAGTGCACTGCTTTGCAACGGAATATGGGTTTGGGTCAGGGAGCAAGGGCTACGGTTGTGTGGCAGTTTCCATTCTGCAGATTATTTTACAGGCAATTTAAATTTAGTTTGGAGTTTAAACAGGACTAAAAAGTAGTGCACCCATACAGACATACAAGCAATTCTTCAGAAAAGAAATAAAGCTGTAACTTGGGTATATCTCTTTTCTGAACCAAAATTCTGCTCCAGTGTAAGATTTTCTAAACAAAAGCTGTTGGTGCCAAAGGGGACAGAGCGTTTCCACTGCATAAATTAAGCCCAGACCTGTAATCCTTCCACCATGCTCATCACAAAACTCTCATGCTCATCACAAATCAGCCAAGGTTTCCAAAAAGACTCAAGATCATCGCAGATCTTGTTGAGCCAGCCTCTCTCTAGTCAATACAAATCCCAGCTCGAACCGTGCTGTGTATCTGTGACAAGGACTGGCAGCTTGGTAGTTGCTGGACTCGTTTTAAAGTGCAGCTGATACCTTTAGCTACTTCCTTGCCTCCTGTTGTTCCTGGGACTTGGAGGCCATGTGGTACATTTCAGCCTTAACTTTGAATTTCCTTTATTTGGAGATCAAACTTTGACATTCCCTTAAGGTAGTGGGGTTTTATGTCATTGCATATATCCTAGTTTAAAAGATAATGCTTCACTGAAACAGACCACAATATTAAACCCTGAAATAAAATGAATTGTATTTCACTTCCCAACTCCTGTTGCTGGATTAGCTCACATTTCTTTCTCTTTGTTACGTATTTAGCATTAAATACAATATTCATTGCAGCCTAGCTTCCCTCCTCCCACACGGCTCTGTGGCTGCCTTTTCTTCCAGCAGCCCTGGAGAAGGGAATGCCTGGCTATAGCCTGGAAATGCAAACAAAAGGGAGGGACATAAAGTCAATGAATGACCAGGCAGGGTGGCTTTATACCCTCATCATTTTAATTTTTTTATTTAAAATGGCAACACAAAGAGACAGAGTCCTGGGGATAACAACATCCACTTCTTAGTTCTCCATCCCCTTCCCCACCTTGCTGGTTCTTAGCTGAGTTTATCTGCCAGCAAACACCTCCCTCCAGCAGCCCCTGCAGCAAAGGGGGCCCGGAGGTGCTTTCTGATGCTTATTGGTCCATATCATGATCTCTGCTGGTCTTATCTGGTTCCTGGTCTGGCTGTTAAGAACTGCAGCAGTAACCAATTGCACATTAACATGGCCAGAACCCACAGGAAAGCCATGGCAGAGCAGTAACCAAACCTCTGTGACCCCAGACCCCCTTCTCTGTATCCTTACCTCAGCGTGTACACCCCGTTCCTCCCATCTTTGCAAAACTCATCTTTGCCTTTGCCCTTAAACTCAGAGACAGGGCACCCCTGAGCCCAGCATGACTCCGGGGATGCCTGTGATACAGGTAAGCAGTGGTAAGGATAGAAAAGAGTTTGAGCCAGACATTGGTTCTGCATTGTCTGAGTTGAACCCAGGTTTTTTAATGGCCATTTAGGTTTTAAGTGCATTCCTGTGATCCCAGCCTTGAGCTTATGTCTCCATTTGAAACGGCACAGCTTTAACTAGGTGCATAGATTATAAAACCAGGAAGAGGGGTCTGGTTTGCCCCCCTGTACAATATAGGCTACAGGAATTCCCTAAATTAATTCCTGTTTGGATTAGCTCATATCTTTTTAGAAAAACAGCCAACCTTAATTAAGACAAAGGAATTCCAGTGATGTTGAAATCCACCCAGCTCTCAGTAAATTGTTTTACTGGTTAAATACCTTCACTACTTAGAATATAAACTGTATTTCTAATCTGCATTTGTCCAGTTCTATCTCTGTCTACTGGATAATACAACACTTGTATCTGCTAGTTTGAAAACCATGTATGATTAAACCTCTTTCTGTTCTTCATAAGACACTCCTTGCCTAACTGAACTGAAATAATGTAAAACTGATTGTATTAAATTACGGCAAAAGAGCACTGAGTTGCTCCAAAAATGACAGCAAACCTAGTTAAATTTAAAATAAACAAATATCATGAATTCTTGGTCAGAAACCTAAGTGTCTGAACAAGCCTTTCCAAAGTTAAAGTACATGTGTTCAGAAGTGGTTTACTGCAAAGCAAGGCAATTTCTGTGGACAAGGCTTCATCAGCTGAGATTTATAAAACTCCATCTGCTTCCCCACTGCCCTTTCCTCAGCCACCCTGGGCTGGAGCAACCACCGATGCTCTCCATTATCCTTCCGCACCACATACCTGTCCTGACAGAAAATTCATTCCACTTTCTTCTTTAGCAACTTACACAGCTTCATCAGGGAGCTGTGCTCCCCAGGACAGCCAGAAATACCTTCTATGTCCAGACACCTTTACTTACACGTGAAGTCAATAAATACTTGATAATGAATACTCCCACCACAGAAGTACACAATTAGTGCATTTTGGAAGCATCCCAGGGAACAACACATAGGCTCCTGTACACCAACTCTGTGTTCCCTATACACACCGACATTTCAGAGCCTGTGCGGATGTACAGACATAGATGCACAGGCTGCAAGCAGCCCTGGAGCCTATGCATACCACGGTCCCTCTCTAAACCAGTACATACATTAATTGCAATTGCAGATATCAAATGTATTTACTTGCCTTTCTCTCTGTATGTGCACATACATATATAGGTATTTTATACATATGTATATACACACACAGAGAGAGATATATCTCTGTGCATAAACAGAAAGATACGAACACACACATATGTGCACGTATACAGTAAGCACAGACACATACACACTTATGTGCACTTAAATAACTAGGTGAATAGGTGAATATGAACACTAATAGCCATTTATGGCAACAACAATGAAAGCTGTCCCTGGAGCCCGCCTATGGTACAGCAGCCAAAATGATTGAGTATGTACAGGGCACCGCTGCAGCAATGGCACTCACATGGGCCTCCTTTTAGAAATGATTAATATTTAACCGACTTGGTGAACCTGGCTTTGGTTTTAGTTATGATTAGATAGCAGGGCTCACAGAGCTGTCCCACTAAGGACATCGTGGGATGTCTGAGCAGCTTCCACTCATGCTTTGCAAGAAGACAGACAGAAAGTGAGAAGGGGAGAGAGGGAGAGATATGAGGCAGTAAAAAAAATCCCTGTGCTCAGCCCCGTTTGTGTTTGTTTGGAAAGAAAAGGGGGAAAACCAGCCTGAGAGGCCGATGTAATAAGATGCTGTAGCTTTCATGAAAGAGGTGAAATAATTTTAAACACAGACACACAATGAGTTTATTTATTTAGAAAGTTGTTAAATAGAGTCTGGGAATTCAAATATTCAATGTTGACATTGTACAGAGCTGGCAGGGAGCCAACCCCAGCTCTCCAGAGGGACCCAATGGCCACGGCGCCCAGGCCCTCGCCCCTCCCAGCCCACTAACTAGGTAAAAGCCATTAGTTATACCCACAAGCAATATCTGAATCCGAGTCAAATAATGTTGCCTCAGCCAGCCAACTTCAAAGGCGTGTAAGTGTGTTTGGCTTTTTAGTGCTGGAACTGCAGCAATATGTCACACTTTTGAAAGAGTTTTGTAAACAGTTCCTTCCCCTTTGTAGAAACATTTCTTAAGTTTCTTGTACCCCATGTAAACAGCGTTAATTAACAAGGGCTACATTTTTCATTTACAAGCGGGGCTGTATTAATAATGAGCCTGCCTTTCGGACCGTCTTTTTCCTTTGTGTCCTTCCTCTGCCCTGCACCACGGCTGGCCCAGTATGGCCAGGGAGCAGCTGGGAGGCACCACGGAGCTTGGCCACGGGCTCAGCCCCAGGTGGCATCACCTACTGCAGCACCACAAAGTTGGTCCCAAATTCAGTGGTGACTTTTGGCCCCAAGTAAGAGATGGTGGGAGAGAGAGAAAGAGAGAGGAGAAGAAGAAGAAAGAGAGAAAAGGAGAAGAAAGAGAGAAAAGGAGAAGAAAGAGAGAGAGGAGAAGAAAGAGGAGAAGAAAAAGGGGGAAAGAGGAAAGGAAAGGAAAGGGGAAAGAAGAAAAAGAAAGAAAAAGAAAAGAAAAAGAAAAGAAAAAGAAAAGAAAAAGAAAAAGAAAAAAAGAAAAAGAAAAAGAAAGAAAGAAAAAGAAAAAGAAAGAAAAGGAAAAGAAAGAAAACGAAAAAGTAAAATAAAGAAAGAAAAAGAAAAACAAAGAAAAG
>JAVJGI010000003.1:24189776-24208069 GCA_035590275.1 Ibycter americanus | reverse complement strand
CTGCGCGGCGCCCCGCGGTCTGCGGCGTCCCCTGGCGGCCGCGACGCGGCACTACCGCGGCCGGTGCCGGGTAGGGAGCACGGGTGGAACACCCCACGCTGCGCGCTGCCAGGAGGAAGGCAGAAAGCAAGCACCAGCGGGTCTGAACGGGCCACACGGCCAGGGCTTGGTGTAGCCGCCTGTCAGGAAGCCCAGCTTGCACCGAATTTCCAACCGACCTGGAATTATCCCGTCCCTGGTGAAAGCGTCACTGAAAACACCGGGGCTGGGAAGAAAGAATTGAATTCATAGGCTGAGAGACAAGTACAGAGTACCAGTAAGCCATGCAAAATACTCCGCTAGAAATATTTCCCCATGAAAATGGTACAGGATGCCAACTATGGAGTAGATCTTGTTTCTGCCCCTAGGAAGGACTTGGATTTCCACAACATTGAGACTGAAAGAAAAGCAGAAAAAGACTAACAGGCTAGAGGCCAGACTGAAAGAGCAGGGTGGAGGTCGGTGTACTGAATGGGGACACCAGAAAATGGAATCTGATTTTCTACTTCATTGCAGAATTCCTGGGTTACTTTGTACTGGTCTCTTAGTCTCAGCATTCCTTCATCCCTCATCTGAAACAGAGAGAAGCTTCACCAAACCCAAGAGCTAGAGGTCTCTGCTTTAAGGTGCCCCAGAAGGGTTGGCTTGCCTCTGCCCCCAGTCCCGCTAGAAGATGACAACGCAGTATCAGCCCTGAACATTCAACGGGACTCACATATTAACTAGCTGCAACCAAAAACCTCATTTACCAATTTACCAGAGAGAGGTGCAAGCAATATCCTCAACCCAAGCCCTGTTCCAAGGCTTAAAGCACTTTCTGGCCAAGAAAGTCATATCATCATATCCTCAAGAGGTTACTTGGTATGTCTTGGTATGTCTTGCTCTTAAAGGAGCATCAGTGGAGGTGAAATTGGAAAAATTAAAGAGGAGGACGGGGAAAGTAATTACAGGCCACCAGAGAAAAACAAACATGTTCTGAATGTAGACAAAACATTGAACAGAGGGAAATTAATAGTACTACAAATCAAAAGGGAAAAATGTCAGCAAAGATCAGCAGAAAGTGAACATCCTATTAAAAGTGAAAATAGAAATAATCAAAATCGCAGAGAAACACAGAAGGGGAAAGGAATTTGAAAAGAAACCTGAAATAAAAATAAAGCAATGGAGTAAATTTTTACTCAGTACTCAGCAATAGTTAAAGCTGATGTATGAAGGTTTAAAAAAACTGAACCCCCACTGCACAGGTGGGTCAGAAGGTGAGAGAAAACCTCAGCTGATTAGATACAAGCCTTTTGTGATATATACCAAGTGGGCCAGACTGGCTCCCATTATGTACAGTGAACTGGGCAAGGCTAGAAAATCCCTGCAGAAGGTGAAAGGGGGTTTTCTGGTATCTCTCATGGTTTTCCCCTTCCTCCCTGGCCTCTCCCAGTGGCTGCCCAGAAGCAAGGAGGTGAAGACTGGTGCTATCTGGGCTTTGAGGGGCTGTTGTCCGCTTTGGGCAACATCATGAAGTGCAACAAGCACTGCTCAGCTCTAATGGGTCAGCAAAACACTCCCTCAAAGCACATTTTCTTTTGCTGAAGCCACGATCAGCAAGAGGCGTGCCCAATGCCGAGAAGGCTGGGGAAGCTTTGGTTATTAAGCTGTTTACGGAAGATAATAAGACAAAATATAAGGGGGAAAAATGTAATGGGGTGATGGCAGAAAGCTGGCACTTCCAGCTAGTAGTGCTGAAAGAAATGAAATTTTAAAGTAAAAAATGAAATCGTCTGTGTCATGAGAGCAGTATCATGACCAAGGACCATCATCATTAAGGTGGAGTTTCCCTTTGTTGGCGCTTTATCTGCTTTCATCCACAGTGTTACTACCAGGCAAAGAGTGGGCTTCTTTCTGCCTGTCTTTAAAGGAACCACAAAGGCAGGTTAACACATCAGCCTTCATAAAATCCACAAACCCATTTTTCCCTTTAAAGCATAAGGAACACATTCATATTTCACTCCCATTTCTCTCCAGTACAAAAGCACCGGGTCGGAATTAATGAGTAAAGTATTTGTGTGACGTTTTATATTGTATTGGCATTTATATAGTGCTTTTCACAGGCTTCATGTCAAAACCCTTTACAGGGCAATAAATCATATACCTTTCCTGATGAAATTGTATGTAGGCAATTGGGCACCTATCCTGCCCTCAGCAATGTCCCACGTGTGAGACATGGGAAGTGTGATGAAACCTGCAGAAGTGGGTCTGAAAAAAAATGGATGTAGGTCAAACCTTCCCCCCTTAATATCCTGCAACATGTTAAAAAGTCTTTAGAGCCCACTTGAACAGCCACAGGAAAGACCTAACCTTAACATGACAAAGCTTCTATTACAGTCTGAATTACTCAACATGCAAATTGAATTGTGGGTCTTACACTTAACCCCAGGGTTTTTTTGCCTCTGAATTTAAACAAGATGTCCATTTACATGGAAAATAAGGATTTTTCAATTGAGTTAATTTCTAAAAATAGTGTTCATTCACAAGGCTGAATCCAAGTACCAAATTTTGGATCCTAGGCTCTCTCTTGACATTCACAAATATCTCTCCTAATGCAAAACTTGCAATGTGACAATGCATCTCTGCCCTGTGACAATGCATCTCTGCCCTGCCAGCATTTGCTTTCTTATTTGCAGTTTTTCAGATAACGAAGAGTAGTGAAGTTCTGAGAACTTATGCCCAATTAGACTGACTCTTTTCTACATTTATTTGTATTCCTGCCATGTTTCCAAAGGCACTTTTGGGTGAGAAAAAATGGAAAGTCATTTAAAGTCTTCTGGGGTAAAGATGGCTGGGGTCGGTAAGCAGGAACCAGAGTTCTGCTCCATTGTCCGTTTGGGAGAGTCACAGAGCTTTGCCCAGTTAAGAGTTTTTTGGGTTCCATTGGTGTCAAAGGAAGCTTTGCAGAGCATCGCTCCTGGCAGACTGTACCCCTACCACTTAAATGCCATCGCCCCGAGATTGCACAAAGGCAATGGCTGAGAAGCAAATGGAAAATCTTTGCAGTAGCTCAACACCATTTTAAAACCACTTTTCCACCTCCCCTATCTGTAACACATGAAAAGCGATAACATTCTGCGCATACTGGCTGATAGTTCAAATGCATTAGAAACCAACTTAGTTATGATTTATTAGCCGGAAGAACTGTTAAAGTAATTTCTAAGTGTGAAAGAATACAAAAAAAATACTGTTCTCTCCCAAACAGACATTTAGATTACTTAATCTAAAATCAAAGTAATTCAGTAGTAAACCAAAAGTAAACAGGTGAAAACACATTGCCCAGTTCCATTAACTGCCACAGGCTATGTTAGAAGGGGAGGGTTCTTGCATCTTTTCAGAGGTGATTAATGTCTTGTGAGCTCTGTGCAGGTGCACTGCCATGTAACAAACTAACACTGCCTTTGCTTTCTTTTAAGTTTGTATCACAAGCTCTTAACTCAGAAGAGCTCAAATTCACACACTGTTGTTGTGCTCTGATGGCAATGTAGCATAATTGTATCTCTTGTTTCCATCTCGGTATACAACTTATTTAGTAGTTAAAAGAATGATCTGTAAATAATACACATGCATAGATTTCACTGAGATGGATGACAATGATAATTAAAATGGTCTTTTCAGTGGGTGACACTATCAGCATCAATAGTTAAAGTAGAATTTTAAGAGTAACCAACACATTAGAGATTGTAAATTCTATTCTTTCTGGCAGTAATACATTCGAAGATTAAATTAGAGTAAATGTTTGTTACAACAAACAGATTTATGTTAGCATTCAGGATTATGCTCCCAGTCAATGTTTATTATGCTTTTGGTTATATATATTCCAAAGGTCTCATTTTCCTACTTCCATAATTTTTTGATCAGTTTTGTTTAAACTGAAAGCCTTTTACTTTTTACTTTAAAAATTACTGTTTCTTTTTAAAACTTCTAGCAGGTTACAATATCTGGAGTGAGTACTAAGAAAAAGGAAACAAGCTAAAATAAATGACTATCTAATCTAACCCATCTGACTATTTCTAAGGTACCTATTACTGTGGTATCAAAGTACTGGATCTCTGATTGCATGTGATCTTTGATCTTAAATTGGATGTCTGATAACATTTTTAATTAAACATCTTATTTGATGCCTGCTGTAGCTAAGATGCAAATAGCATCACATAAAGAACAAAAGTTATGAGAGCAGGGAACAGAAAATGATGGCTAGTTATAGAACGTTTATTGTACCAAAACAAAGAACCCCATCCTCCAGTCCCTGCTGAATTAAAATGATCAGGTTCAAAGTTCAAAGACAGAGAAAAACCTACCTAGAAATGAAAAATGCCTTCAATTTATTAAAATTAAAAGTGAAATAAACAGTTTGTCAGAAGCAAATTTGAGGTACTTACAAAAATAATTCAGAAAAACTGATTTTTTGGCTTCCTTTGCTCTCCAGTGCCCAGCAAATACTCTGTTCCATTGCAATCCTTCACTAGGAATTTTGTTTAAGAATTCCCCGCTGGCTGAGATAAACCACGTTTGTTCTATTTGAACAGTGTTTTCAAACTACTTTTTGCATAGGACTCATTAGTATTAAAACATGAATGCACTGACAAACTTTATAGGACTATATTCATAGTTGATTTGATAGCCATTTCTAAGAGACGTTAAGAAGGAAGATATCATTAGAGCACTGCTATTTCAATTTGTTGAGGCTTATATGTAAGCGCATATCGACCAACACGTTCTATCAATACAAGGCTTATACAGACAGCACTTACAGCTGACAGAAGTCGAGTGTGTTCAATTCCTTCCATATCAGATAGGAATTACTCCCTTATATGTTATATGCTGCTACTTCTGCTTAGAACGTAAGTACAGATATCATTGCTCAGAACTTTCTGCTAGATATGGAATCCCAAAAGATTTCAATCACACTTAAACCCAGCATATATTAAAGTCCCACTGTTCTAGATGAGAGTCATCAAGTACAGTAACGTGATACTTTGACTACCAAGTAGTCCTTTTTCAATATGTCTTTGGAAAATTTTCTAAAATATTGCCATTTGCTTTTCTATATTGTTTCTTTCATTCTGCACTCGTCACCATAATATGAGTGCACTCTAATAGCACACTAAACAGCTGTTCAACCATTTTTTCCCCCAGCATCTTCCCAGAGGGGGATGCATATACTACATAGTGATTTGTAAGGTTTAAATTTTTTTTTACTTTATGCAACCCCGTGTAAAGATATAACCATGAGTTCTCTGACAGCTCTGCAGTCTGAAGGAGCAGCCTCTTGGTAACTGCTGCCTGGAAGAAGGCAAAGTATAAACAGTAGTCATCTCACACTTATCTGAGGTCAAAATTCAGCTCTTTCCTTTCAATTGTCACACAGATAATGGCAAAAAGCCTCAAGTACAGCAAGCAGTAAATAACAATAGACATCAGGTTCCAGAAAGAACAACAGAGGAAATTTCCATTTGTTTATTTTACAGTGTAGTTGGCGTTTCTAACTGTAGCAATCAAAAAAGCCCATGAAGGTGAAAAGCTGATATGTGGCTTCCCTTAGATGGAGCAGCAGGGGCAGCATTTGTGGAGTGATCAGTTACAGAAGAGCCATTGGAGCATTTCCTGCAAGTCCCCAGAGATGCTGTGGCCCTGTGCCAGCTCAGACCCCAGGACACCCTCCCTGATAGCACCACAATGCTCTATCCGCATCTCACGTTTGAGCAAGAGCAGCCAGCATCTGCAGGCAGAGAATGTGGCTGAAGAATGAATGACAAAACCCTGCAGAAGAGTCAGGAGAGTGAAGATATCATTTTTCTCCTTCCTCACATTTCCTAAGGTAACTGTGGTTTAGCCTTTTAGTTTTCATTTTTCAGGAAAGTCCTTAAGCCTAGTTCACAGCAGTCTTTATGGCTGAGAGCTCATTCATCAAAGACAAAATCTCAGATGCAAAGTTCATGACAGAGTGGTGAGGTGCAAAGTTGAAAGAGAAGAAAAATAATTTTTCCCATCCCAGAAATCATTTCAAAATTTCAGAAGCATTCCCAACTGGAGCAAGATTAACGTAGAAGTGGGATTTGTTTGTTGTTTGCGGGAGGGGGTGGGTGGGTGGGTTGTTCTTACAAAAGCACAGGAAAAGAGCACTCTAACAACATCCAGAATTAGGGCTCCCGTGGAATGTGAAGACTTTGGGGGTTAAATCCTTCGTCTCAGACAGGCAGACCAGGGTTAGAGCACACTCCCTCTAGATTCTAGCCTGAAAACAAACTTTTTATTACAGAAGTTTCACTGATACTGGCATGTTCCCACAAAATGTTTCAGTGGTGAGAAATAAAGAGTTCCCGACTGCAAAGCACTGCCAAAAAATTCCCAATCGTTTCTAGCCAGTGAGCAAGCAAATGTGTTATTTTGCCATCGGTGGAGAAGGATCTCTCTGTCCCAGTGGTGCTGTAAGGTCATGCTTTAGCTTATCCCTCGCAACTTGTTTGTGCATCCACACTGCTAAGTACCTAAAAAAAAAAATGTAGGGTCATTTTCAAATGCCTTTGAGCAGTTTGTATTGTAAATGCTCATATAAAAGCAATGAGCATGGCTAAGAACACAGACAGAAAGCTACTGTGACCTCTTTTCTGTCCTTTTACAGCAACATCTATTCTCTGCATATACACATACACACCCATTCATGATGTGTGAAGAGATTTTGGAAATAAATCTTTCACAAATATTTACTCTTCAAACCTATATGCTTTTAAAAGAGAGGTGGGATCCAGCTTTCACCTGTGGCACTTAGCATTTGCCTCTTGTTCACATGTTGGTAAAGGCCAGAAGAGAAGCTCTTATGTTGCCTGAAATTGAGTACAACTGCAGTCATGAATCTCATGGACGATTTGGTGGACATCAAAGCAAAGGACAATGTGAATCCCCCTGCTGAGCGCAGCTGCATATTTTGGAGGGGGTACACCTTTCTAAACCAAACTGAGGAAGTGGCTGTTTCAGAATTTGGGGTGCTGAGTCAGCACTTCTAGAGACCACTCTCATCATTATCACTTGTGAATCCTGGACACAGTTAAGCATTTCATATTAACATCTCCATGCTGAGTTTACACGTGCTACTCCTTATTATACTCAATCCATAATAATAGCAATGCTTTGCACTTAGAACGCATTAGTCAGCCCACACTAAATCCATCCTTTTCCAAATTCCTTTGCTCTCCCCAAACAGGCAACACAACACCTGCTGTTATCCCCAACAAAGTACAACCAAAGAGGAAAAGCACCTCTACACTACAGGCAAAAGAACACCTCCATTGGCTGCTCTCAAAGAAAACCCAGCAGAGCAAAAGAAATCCTGCTTTCTGTCTGAAGAAGACTTTGTGTGCTCAAAACAAACTTGAAAGAACTCAAATACTTCATGTAATTTTTAATTAATTTTATCTAGACACACAGCAGTCTGAGAAGCTGTGGTGTTATATATATAACCTCCTTATGTTTCACTATTTACATTGTGTTATTCTCTGGCTATTTCCCAACCTTATTCACACACCCTAGAGATCAATTTATGCACCAAAATAAAGTATGATCCTATCTTTTCACTGTACAGAAAACTGAAACAAAATTTCTCACGGGAGGCAGGGGTTAAGACACTGGACTGGGTGTCAGAGAAGTGGTGTTCTATTCTTGGCTCTACCACTCACTTGCTGTGGGAGCTTGTAGAGCAAGATATAGAGCAGGAATGGAGACTCTAGCCAATAAATTCCTCCTCTGTAACTTTTCCTCTTTCATTATGCATGAGAGTGAGTTTTTCCAGCGTTCAAGCATACATCTGAAAGCTGGGGAAACACAACTCAACCAAAATACAGAACCATCAGAGAAAGAAAATGAGTGGAAAACATCAATTATAAAGTTTTCTTGGGCACCTCTGAACTACTGAAACAGAATCTCTAGTCACATAGTGAAGATAGAAGACCAAATTCAGCCCCAGTTTCATTAGGCATACCTCCAACTATTGCACTGGCCCTGTACAAGGGCTGACTTTGGCCTGCTGTACTACTACTTCTTGATCCGTTTTCTGCTTCAGGCAGGTTTTCTGAGACAGCAAACAATAAAGACTCAAGCCAGGGGGGAGAGGTTTGGTTTTGTTTTTTAAAAAATGGGAATCTAAGCTTTAGTTTTTAAATAAGCAATCTGACTTCTAAAAAGTAAAAATAGAATTTATTAGGGCAACTTTGACTCAAAAGCCATATCTAAGACTATATCCAGATCTGGAGTGGCTAACAAACTGCTGAAATTAGGAATGCCAGACTCTCAGTTAACTCCTAGTGGAAGCAGTATTCCCATGCCCTTCAGTGGGAACCGCCTAGACAGTACTTCTTGCTTCAGGTAATAGCTGTGATTTAATGCACAAAGTTGCAACATTTCTTATCAGTTTGGAAGAACTAAAGAAAAAGTAAGCATGTAGGTGCTCATTTAGGCATGGCTGGGGCTAGGCTCTTGTCATCTACGCCAGCTAATGATTGAAGAGCTAGATTTTTGCAACTACTCTGTTCTTTGTGTAAAATACATTGTCGTGAAACCAATTTATCCTGGCCTTATTTATTTTTAATGGTCTTACCACCTTCTCAGAGAATCTGCACCACATTCTGCTTTGAGCTATGTTCTAGATGTTTGGTGCAGACTCAACTCATTTGCTGACAGCTTTACAGCCAGGTCTTGGACCCTTTAGGCTCACAGAAACAGAACACTAATCTGGTTGTAGACTATTGTTCAATATTAACCTTTTTCTAATTTTTGTGTATGATACATGGGAATAGCATATACTTCTTTTAAATTTAAGAGTTGTATGAAATTAAAGACTAACCAATAACCTCACAAAAGCTGCTGCTGTATGGTGTCAGTTCTCAAACACAGTTAACCCTGGTTCTACTATATAACAAAGTAGACTATCTTGGCCAAGACAGAAAAAAATTTCTTATTCTAACAGTCCCTCAAAATGCCAAGCTTTCAGAAGCTTTTTGGTCTACAAGTCAGGCCCACTAGGGCTCCTTTAAGGTGACCAAATATAGGATATATCTAGTCATAAATGATTTATTAGAAGTGTTAGCAGTGAAGGTTGGTGTCCTTACATGCAAAGTGTTTTTTCATGTCAAATATCTAATTGGGTTTTTTTTCAGGGCCCATAACAGACTGTCCCAGCCAGTTGCTCAGGAAGAAGAATTAGCTTCTTGATATGTAAGAGCAATCCTTCCAATTTCATACTTTCTAAAATGTTCTATATTATAATTGCTGAAATATTAGGTAACTGCAGCCTTTAATCTTTAAGTGCAACACACACTTGATATATAACAATTATTTCTTAATAAAATAGAATTATAAAAAATTCAAGGCAATCTCAGAGAACGTGCAACTAAAACTGTTAATATACCTGAGGGACTGTTTCTACACTTATGTATATTAGGCATTATATAAAACATAGGATTTCTTGGGACATTATCAACAAAGGAGAAATTTTTTTAAAACCTGCTTTACTGATTGCATTATCGAATTCAATTTTATTACCTTGAATCTTCTGGGAAGGATATGATTTTAATAATGCATAAAAGGTTTGCCTAGTAGTTGGCTGTTGGCTTTTACTTGATACTTAATGTAATCTGTAATTACTATAGCAGCTCCTATGTTGGCTAGTGTGTTAAGGTCGCTGGAAAGCTATACTGTGTTGTACCTGGTGTACAAGAACATCCTCCTGGTGATTGATGGCTACACCCTATGGAAATGTTTTAGTTTTGTCCTTGAAGCATGCCTTTAAGGAATGCTGTCAATATGTATTCTTCCTTGTCAAGCAGTACGTGGTCTGTAGGACCAAGATCTGTCTTTCTACCAATAAGCATTCAATAACATTTCCTTTGGATTTCAAATTTGGTTCCCAAGTCTTCAACCAATGAACTTACATACCTCTTATTTATTAGAAAGGGCTCATTTAAAAGGCACATTTTACCTTGCACAAGCAATAAGATGGAAAACACTTGAAGCCCTCACTATGCTTAAAAAGAAAAGAAAAAAACACAACTGTTGCAGGACTTGGCTTCAAGAAGGTAGACTTTCACCTTTTTAAGTATTGTACCTTCTTGCAATAATTTTTCTCTAAACTGTATTCCTGAACTATCTGAAACACTTGGCCAGAACTTACAGTTGAGAAACATGCTCAAAACATGATTCAACCTGGCTTATATTACAAGACTAAACTGTATTTTAAAGCAGTTTAACATTACTGTGCCGTAGCCAAGCCCTGTGACACAGCAAGCTTGCAAGCCAGCAAGACACCTGCAGCTCCGCATGTCATCTGCTTCAGTGGTACTACCGAGATAAACTTGAAAATAGAAGCAAAATGCTGGAAATATTCCAGAACTGCAGTATGCCTGAGCTTATTAAACTTGGACTTTATACTCACAAGAATTCCCTGAAACAGATTGACAACTAAAACAATGGTCAATGTTAATCACAGGATCAGCAATTTAACTATTAGTCCACATGTGTTTATGATCCTCACTGGATGTAAACCAACTTTTTGTCCTGGTGATACAAGTTTGCTACATTAAAAATGGCATTCCTGAGGGAAAAATCAGTATGGAAAGTCCTCAGATTGGGGAACGAAAAATTGGCTTGAATGAGAAATGGATGGTTTCGAAAAGCTGATTAATGGGTAAATTTCTTCTGTACCGCACAACAATTTCTGTACTAGATAATGTTACCTTTAGATTCTATACATTTATTTCAGGCAAACTGTTCACTGAAAAGTCCTTGTGCTTTCACAAGGAAAATCAGGAGCAAGAGTCCACTCACTTGTCATTTACCAGGATTTGCCATCCATTTTAATAGTTTCAAATTCGTGGTTGTGGCTGTCTCTGAAAGCAGTTAGAACACTGATTTATAAGCCATAGGAATAGAAATTTTGAAAATACTTCATCAGTAATATTTTGGTATTAAAAACACCAGTAAAGAATCATTATCTTCACCTCCAATTTAAAAAAAAAAAAAAAAAAAAAAAAGGCTCGCTGATATTTGTTTTAAAGAGATTTTTTCAGTATAGCACTTTCTGATTTTGCTAGTTGGTTACCTATTTTCTCAGTGAAATTCATTCATTTCATGTACCTCCCACCTCACATTGAAAATCATGTAGATTCTTCTCACAGCCAGATGCATTTAAATTGTAGACAAGAGCCAGGAGGATTTTTTACAATGTCAATTCAGCTTAGCTCTTATTTCAAGTTTAAACCTGCTGCAAGACCAACACAGACGGAAACTAAACATATTGTCATTCATGTCTAATGAAAGAATAGGGAGCTTTTAGACATTGCTCTCTGTAACTGCTGAAGGACTAGCTTGGACAGACCAATAAACCTCTGCCTTTGATTGTATCCACTGTGATTGTATCCACTCTTGTGATTGTATCCACTGAAAATAACTTTGTTGCACTCATCAGCTGTGTTGCGTCACTCTTGTCCTCAGGAAAAAAACCCAAACACAAGAAACTAACAAAACCCTGAATGTTTCTGTATCCTGCATGGCCAAGTCTGCGGGTTTACTTTGTTGCAATAAATAAAAACAATCTAAAATCAACATCAATACAGAAGAAAACTGTTATTGAACACATCAGTGAGAACCCCCCTTACCTGTAAGGCCACTATTGTAATCCCCAGTAATTTCTTGGGAGCAGAATCAAAGGACTACAGCATGCAACTTCAATAAAAAAATCCAGCCAGAATAAATAGAGAAAACATGAAAACAGTGATTTTCTGGCACTCTGTTTGAAAGGAAGAGTTAGATTAATACATGAAAAGATCCTATCAGTTCTGACTTGTCTGAGTTATTAATTGAACACCTTCTTGGAAACATGTAGATAAAGAGGAGTACCTTAGAGAATACAAGATAAGAGTGAAAGGAAAGGCAGAGAAATTAGCAGTTTTTCCAGTTCACTCCCTTGATTGTCTAGCTAAGGTTGTTCAAAGCTGCCTGGAGAAGCATAATATGAAATGGTAAGTAAAGTGCAGGCTGATGATGCAGAAGATAAAAACTTCAGGATTATACTTAAACATACTTATCTTTAGACACAGAAGAGGCTGTAAAGCCAGCTGAACGATATAAAGCTGTTCTATAACAAGACAAATGTATACTCTGTGTGTTATAAGCAGTCCAAGCTGCTTCCTGTGATGAAAAACATGGACTGTAGGGTAGACATACTACAGCTAAGTACAATAGATCCCATGATACAGTTGTTTAAAGGAATATTAGAGTGATGAAAGAAGTGATGGAATTCTGCTTTTTAGGAGGCTTAGAGACTGAACCAGAGAGAAAAGGTTTAAGCATGCAGACTTGGTAAATTTTCCTGATTCTGAAAGTTTGTGACCTAGAAGACAGTTTTATGCGTGAAGAGCCTGGCCTCTCAGGAAACAATACAGCTCTATGGGTCTATTGCCCCGGGCAAAAGGAGAAGAGGATAGCACTGCTTAGAGCTTCTCATCCAGAGCCTCAAAAGGAGGTCAATGTCGTTAGCACTATTTTATAGTTGAAGAATCTAAGAAGCTCGGAAGGGCACATCAGGAGTCAGTAGCTGTCTTGGGACCAAACCCCCTTTGTCACTTCATTTCAGTCAGTTTCTATCCTTTCTGCCTTATTTTGTCCCCCACAGCACAGTGAAGCGTCCAACTGTACAATTCAGATAATACCAATACAGTAATAAGAAAAAAAAACTTATTAAAATACAAATTGCAGCACTAATATGTTTTCTATGAAATTTTCATAGCTGCCAATATTCCATCATTAATGCACAAAAGTCTGATTATCTTTTCAATAAAAACAGAGAAATGCTAGCCTTTAAACTCGTTATCGTTGCAAAACAGAATGCTATGATAATGCATGAGAACTTTGGTTTGCAGCTGTAAAATTCCCCAAAGTCTTGTGACTTGGTTATAACTTTGTTATAGATGATTACCTTCCTCACTCACATAACTCCCATGCTCGCTTTTGGGAAACAAAGTATATATTCCACAAAAGCAAACAGCAAATGTATTTAAGTCAATGAGAAATGTGGAAAGCAATTTCTCCTGCGGCATATTGCTGTATACTAGAAAGGCTAACATTTGTGCATCTAGTTTCAAATTATACAATGCATTTTCAGAGGTAAAAGCAAAAACGAAGATCTGCAAAAGCTGACCTCTGATTCTATTTTCAATGGGGTCAGGGTGTCCAACTAATTTGTCAAGGTGAATCCTAAAGTTTATAGGTAGGAAATAAAATTCTTTAATTTGTGTAAAGACATGTTGTAATCAGTTTCTCACCCAAACATAAACTGAAAATTACTAATGTTTTGAGCAAGCTTGAAAAGGAATAAAAATCTAGTGTCAACCAACATTTCTTAATCACTTGAGTTTATCTAGAATGTACATGGGAAAATGCATTTTTAAATGCTTTTTTACATAGGGATGACAATTCATTATAGTGCCTTCTCGTGAAGTTCAAATAAGCACCTTTCAAAATTTTTGCTTTGAACTGGATTCCATAAAAATTCATTGAAATTGCAAAGGTTTTTATTTAATTGCAGTTTACCTGTACTTGAAAAAAGAAAAAGTTTTTACAAATAGTTTCACTTAAATTCCTACCCAGGAGTGATCCTACTTGCTATTAAATTCTGTAATGCACTGAGTTCTGCTCTTATGTTTTACACATGAATGGCTATTGCCATCTACCGTTGGAAAAAATATGATCAACAGCAAGAACACATCCAACAGACCTTCATATAGCACAGATAAGATGTGGAAAACAAAAGACTTCACCAACCATAGGGGAGCAGCTTACCCTACTGAGATCTTTGAAATACAATATTCAACCGACCAAAGAGAGGTAGGAAAAAAGTCTCTTATACTCCTAAACCATTATCAGTTTTAGGTCTGTAAACTGGGAACTATACACAAATCCAGGCACTGACAACTGTTCTTTTTGTATGGATTTGAGGGTTTGTAAGACTCCCCCAATGACTGCGGCTAAACTTGAATACACACAAATCAAATGATTAAGCTTAATTTTAAGATACTATTAGGCCCAAGTTATGATCATGCCCCTGCAATCTGAAAACTATAAATGCAGAAGGTAAAAACCATCTCTCAGCTTCCTATGCAGAGGTCATGCAATACAGAACTCTTGCTTGAAGATGGACCTGAACTGACTGATCAAGCAGGTCAAAGTCACTGAGCACAGGACCAAGACCCAGACCTGTTCTCCTAGGCTCTTGTGTCAGAAGTTTAGCATTGCCTGGAGTTAAGTTTTTCCAAATTTCTTTTGCATAAAACAACTTCCCCGCTTGGGTGTGTTAAGCTGCACACAGAGAACTGGGCAAAGAAAGGCACAGAATGTTATTATACACTTAAACCATCTCTAGTCCATAGTTCTAGCATTCACAAAGATTCGATTGTATGACTTCACTTTAACATTAAATTACTTCTGTAAAAATGATTGAGATGTATGCTTCTTCCATTCCCTTTGCTGATAAATATCCTTAGATACGACATCCAACCACATTTTGAAAGTACCCCTTGCTGAGGCGATCTACAAACAGAATTAGGGTAGGGTTCTATTAATGTTTGCCAGACCTGTCAGAGGTTAAACAGCCTTTGAATTAAACCATTCTTTACTCTTTGATAATTATTATTTCTCCTTAAGACACTTTTTGTTGTCTTATAAGCAAGGTCAGCTTGAACTGCTTTGTTAGACTCAATACTGTAGTTCAACGTTAACTCTACTTGCACTGTTCTCACAAAGTCTGCAAGCTCTGTCACCTCTGCAAACTACTTCTGGAAATACTTAGCAGAATTTTCAGTAAGTGAAAATACTCCAGCTTTTCTGTTGGTCATTCCAAGTACATAGCAAAGTGTACTTTAAATTTACACACAAAGCCATAACAATACGTGAATCTATACTAATTTACTTCAGTTAGTCCGTCTTTGCATATAAATGTCTTGAACTGATTTAAAGCTTCCTTGGTTTGGTTTGGTGCGCACTGGCATATCACATACAACCCAAACAATCATGGCTGGTTTTAAATGAATGCAAGAAAGCTAAAAAGTAAACTGAAAACAGCTTAATGAAACCAACGTAAGACAAAATACTGCTGCTTTCACATACAGCAAGATTTGCAGAGAGTGGAAAAGTGTTCTTGCTGAGATCGGGAAGGGTAATGACGTTGAGAGGTGACTGAAGGCAGCGTCCAGGATACAGCCAGGAGTGGAACACAGCTTGAGACCACTGTATGCTACACAATGCCACAGCTGGAATAAACTGCAGCTGAGATCTCAAGCTTAGAAACATGCGCTTGAAAATGCAGTAATGAGGGAGGTGTGCTCATCCCCTCACGGTCCCCAAATCTGTCAGTTCCTGAAACGCCCTCAGAAGAGGGCTGTTTGCACAAGCACGGTAATATCACACCTCCACCTACTACCCCATCAATTCTATAGCGTCTCTAAGGAATTAAGGAATTTCACCCACATCGTGCAGATATTTTTTTTTTTTCTATGTTCACTACAGAAAGGGAGCAAGTTCCCACAGGGACCAAAAACTCTGGGGTGTTTAGAAAAGCACACTAGAAAGATGACCACAGAAAAGGAAGGCAACTCCATGCACATATCAGCAGAATGCAGTGAGGCTATTTCCTGCTGCCAGGGCAATCAACAGTGTGCTTTATCACCTTTGGCCAAAGCACTTTCCATGTACCCAACCTGATATGACAAATGTCACATGACTGATCTCAAACAGTGAAAACGTTCACCTTAAGCAGATGCGAGAAAGACATCCTTCAAAGTTTACTGTCCAAATATTTGTTACAGAACCTCCAGACAACCTGAGTTCAGAGTTAATTTCTGAGCATCTGGCACTGGGTGACAAGTCACCCAGGATACACAATCCTAATTCCCAAACCATCTGAATGGCAGCCCAGGCTATGAACCTCAATAACACGCTTTCATAATTTGTTGAGCACCAGTGCTCCTCTTCTCCCAAACTTCATCACCTTCCTTTGTATCACTTTGTGTCACAGCTAGCACTGATGATCAGCTTCTCAGTGCACACAAGCTTCAAACAAACCATTAGATTTTAAAAAACAAACAAATTTGGAGGTATTAACAAAAGCACTTATGCTCTGCAGGGAAGAAAATCCACTTAATGTCAAGTGATTCAAGCATGGCACTGAGGTGGACCTGCTTCCCCAAGCTGCTGACTGTCACAGGTAACTACTGATCTCTGCCAGGTGAATTTTGCATAGAGGAGAGCCGTCAAATGATTTCTTTGACATGCCCAGGCGGGGCTGCTACTTGCAAATGGTTTTAAACTCTTCAGGGGAGAAATTGCTAAGAGCTTGTGGTTTGATTCCTAGAAAGCCACAGTAGCGCCTTTTTTGGACTGTTTCACTGGGGCTGGAAAGGCATCTGCAGGCTGTTCAGAAACAGTAGCAGGTTGTAGCAACAGCAGCGACACTTGCAATCTCCACGGCAACACCATATTGCACAAAGTTTTCCTTGCTACATAATAAATAGATACAAAAGTAGACCAAGTTCTCAGTTTCTAAACGTTTTTTTTTTCTCTGACACATGGATCCGCAGAGCATACACTCTTTCAGGAATACAGAAACTTGGAAGTTTAAGCTTATTACCTCTTTCAGAAGTGACAGGAAAAAAAATCATGGTAAATTCCATAAAACCAGATATATTTAGGAAACAAGGCTTTTCTCAGGGAAACAAGACACTTGCAAGACAAGGAGAGTTTCATTTGAAAAAGTAACATACTAAGCACATAAGCTGTCTTGGCTTTGCATGTTTAGTTGCAAGTCTGAAATGAAGTATTTGATACTCAGTGAAAGCTGTTGCTCAGAAACAAGATAAAACAATGAAAACATATTTGTTGGAAACAAGAAAGAATACTAGCAGCAGAGCCAGCACTAGTTTCAGCTAGATTGGGTTTATTAAGTGACATTCCTATTCCACTACCAGAAAGAACCTATACATCTTCAAGTGTGTGATGTCGGACTCTCCTATCTCCACTTATTCTGGCAACAGAAGGTTTCCTTCAAACAGAATTAAAAATATTAAGTACCCAAGTTCACTCCCATCCTCTGTGCAAAGAAAAATAAAAAAAGGCCACAAGATGGCACTGGTCAAACGCTCAGGAAACTATTGAAGGGTTGGTAAAATGTGTCATTGACTCATGCCCAAGCCCAGTTTCTAGGGCCATGTCTGTTCCCAGCTGAGGTGAAACCTGTGGTGGGGCAGTGATGCACGCTTGGCTTTTGTCACACAGGGCATGTACGTGCGCCTGCATCTATGGTAAATTTTCTGTGAGGCATTGATACTTGCTACAGAAACACAGAAAAGGTTTGGCCTGCAGGTAGTTCTTACCACAGAAGTACCTGAACAGCCTGCTTCCATGGTGGTGAGGGACACGGGGTGGGCTCTCGGCACTAGTCCTGCAGGGAGACGGTGCTGTGGCTTGGCGTACAACCTGTAGGTTTGTTGACGGTGCTTGGCGTACAACCCGTAGGTTTGCTGATGGTACTTGGCGTACAACCCGTAGGTTTGCTGACGGTGCTTGGCGTACAACCCGTAGGTTTGCTGCGTGGCGGGACCAAGGCCTCCGCACAGCGAGGAATTGCTGGGGACAAGCCTCGACGCTGTCCCCCTCACAGTTCCTTGTTCCACGCCTCAGCAAGGCGTTTGTCGCCAGCTCCCCGTGCGCGGAGGCCTGCGTGTTTTCGCAAATTCAGCTCCGTGCTTTTAAGTTCGGTGAGTAAAACTCAACATTTCTTAAAGCCGATGAGTAAAACCCAACATTGTAAGTTTCCATCACTCCTTGTAAGTTTCTATCACTCCGGGCGCTGCCAGATAAGATCTCCGCCGCGGCGGGGGGCCCGGCCCTCCCAGCCCCCGTCCTCCGGGAGGGAGGGGATCCAGGACAAATCTCGGCGGGGACTGCCATCTAGGGGCCTCCGGCCGGCCCGCCCCGCCCCCGGGGTCCCCTCTCCCCAGGGGCCCCAGCCCCCCGGTGTCACCAGCCCCCCGGTGTCACCAGCCCCCGGTGTCCCCTGTCCCCAGGGTCCCCAGCCCCCCGGTGTCACCAGCCCCCCGGCGGCCCCCGTCCCCACGGACCCCAGCCCCCCAGTGTCCCCAGTCCCCCCGTGTCCCTGGTGTCCCCAGCACCCC
>JAVJGI010000003.1:24111669-24184018 GCA_035590275.1 Ibycter americanus | reverse complement strand
GTGCCCCGCGGAGCCCCGTTGGGACGCGGCAGGCCGTGAGCTCGGGCAGGCGCAGCCCCTGAGCCGGGGGCGCCCGCCCCTGCGCTCCCGCCAGCCGCCTCTGAACTTAGCGGCTCCCCCGGGTAAGACGGATCCACCCGGGTCCCCGCGCCTCATGCGGGAGCGCTGCTACACACACCGGCCTGCGGGGATCCCGGGTGGATTCGAACGCTGGCTCTACTCTGTGCAGGGGAAAACAAAGCTAAATCCTGCATGTAAATCCTTTTTTTTTTTTTTCCGTTTCTTTCCCAGATCGGAACAAAGAGGCTGCAGCTCGTTGTCAAAATGCAGTATTCCCATCACTGTGAGCACCTTTTGGAGAGACTGAACAAGCAGCGAGAAGCCGGCTTCCTTTGTGACTGCACTGTTGTTATTGGTGAATTCCAGTTCAAAGCGCACAGAAATGTGCTTGCCTCTTTCAGCGAGTACTTCGGTGCATTTTACAGAGATGCATCTGACAATAACGTTGTTTTGGATCAGACTCAAGTGAAAGCTGATGGATTCCAAAAACTCCTGGAATTTATTTATACGGGAAACTTAAACCTTGACAGGTAACATACGCTATTACAGGGGAAAGAGAATAGGGAAGTAAGCTTTGTGGTACGGCAGTGCTGGATTTTTTGTTGTGTTATAAGTTCTGGAGGAACAAAGAGTAGTGGATATGATACATATTAACAAGTTGAAGAGCATCTGTTTGTATGTTTTAAAATACCACATGACATGTGAGTGCCAAAACAAAGGTATGTTGTCTCAGATTTCACTGACTGATAGTTTTGGTCTCCCAGTCTTTCTGTCTGGATTGGAAGGGGTTAAACATCTTGCATGATTACCAGGAGAGGGAAGGATAAGTGTACTCTTTCTGAAGTTAGATTATAGGAGTCCATTTTTGCAGAGAAACCTCCCAGAAACTGTGTATGCAGTAGAGACTAAAATCTGAGGAATGGATGAAGATAGGCATGCTTTTAAAAAATTACACTTGTTAGAATTTGCATGATATGTTACTTAACATCTTATATTACACTGCCAAAAGGAGTTACAGAAAAAGTGGTGTGTCCGCCCCCTCCTTATTGCATTGATTTGCTGCCCGTTGTGTTGCTTCACGTACACTGAGGATTGTTTGCAACACTTTTCTCTCAGCAAAAGAAAAAGCTTATGCCTCATGAGGGAAGCGTGACTATTTAAAAGTACGTAGTCCAGGATTTTTACTCCTTTCTCAATGCCTGGTGTCAAATGCAGGTTTGAAAACCCTTTGTTTCTACTGAAGTCTGAAAACTCATTCTCGATAATTTAAGTACACAGATGCAGGGTGGGTTCTTTATTTTTTACGTTAGCTACAAGCACTGACAGCACTAGAGCCATGTGCACAGCTATGTGGTGCAGTTAGTGATCGATGTTTTGCAAATTACATATGGGCAGAAGTGTGTAGTGTTCTTGATGTCTGTCTGGGACCACAGCAGGAGAGTTTCTGGATTCATGCTGAGCCATTGAGATTTCTGAAGGAAGAGGATGGTGAAAGTACCATTCTCACCCAGGCAGAACTATTTGACTAAAGGTGACACCTGCAGGTCTGCCCGTGTGCATCTGTCACTTTGTACTGTGTCCCTTTAGGTGACTGCTGCAACTGTCTGCAAATTCCGTTGTTCTCTGTGATGGTGGGTGCATGAGTGACATCAGGAGGATGTTCTAGTGTATAATGAGATGCTGAAACGGTTGTGTTTGTATACAGAGAGCAGTTGTGGCTACTTACTTATGCTAATTACATTTCCTATGTAATAGATTGTTAGAATGATGTCGTTTACCATCAATCTCTCTTTAGAGTGCCGTAAATCCATCAGTGCATTGATGGTGCATGTTGCCACCTTCTCCAGATCAATTTTTTTCCAAACCATCAAGACCTGTGTTGCAGGAACTGAAAAGGAGAGCATAGTAGTTTAAATGAGGACTTCCTTGGTGTTAATGTTGTCTGTGTGCTGCTGATACAGAATTAAGACTGTTTGCAAATCGTTTTATAAAACAAGATTAATACTTGCCTCACAGAAGTGCTGAGGTGAATGCACTGCTTACGAATTACTTAAGACTTTTGCCAGAAGGATTATAGAATGGTTATTTGTGCATTTTGTTCTCCAGTGTTTTAGCCCTTTGTGCTATGATTTCTGAGCTTTTTGGACCAATGACCCCTGTCTAGCCTCACTACTTTGCAATTGGACTTTTAACTTAAAATTCTACAAAAGGCACGCAGTTCTGTGGATCTGCAGATCCCGCTGGACATGGGCCATCAGTTCAGGAGTAATTGTCGTACTAGTGTCTTGCGGCACTACAGCACTAAGAGATGAGATCTTGCTGTATGTGTTCTCAAAGTTATGTTTTCTGACAGTGTAACCTTTCTGTAGCTCTGCTGTCTGTATTTTGTACAGTTGGTACAGAACAAACGTTTGCTTTGTTCAGAATATTGTCATCCAAGTCTTGTTTTCTTGCAGCTGGAACGTTAAAGAAATTCACCAGGCTGCCGACTATCTCAAGGTAGAAGAAGTGGTCACTAAATGCAAAATCAAGATGGAGGACTTTGCTTTTATTGCTAATCCCTCTTCTACAGAGACATCTAGTATCACTGGAAACGTTGAAATGAATCAGCAGACTTGCCTTCTGACTCTCCGAGATTACAGTAATCGGGAGAAAGCAGATGCTGCTTCTGCAGAATTGGTTCAACCACAGGCAAAGAAAGCAGCTTTAGAAAAGAAATCTCCTCAAACCAAAAAGCGAAAGAAGAATTTCAGCTCTCCCAAAAGCATACAGAATAAATCCGTACAATATCAGAATGATGTGACCGAGAACACATCCATTGAAATGTTTTTAGACGCAAATAAGCTGGCCACCCAGATAACGGAACAGGCTGCCCAAGGCAGTGATAACTCTGAACTACAGCTGGCATCTGTGGTGGAAAGCGAAACGCTGGCAGCGCAGGATATCCTGGTTCAGAGTATTGCAGCAAAACAGAAACGGGGAAAGCCTCAGCAAAGCTGTGCCCTGAAGGAGCACTGTATATCTAACATAGCCAGTGAAAAGAACGCTTACCAGCTGGAGAGTTCAGGAGAAGAACTTGACCAGAAGTACTCCAAAGCTAAGCCAGTGTGCAACACCTGTGGAAAAGTCTTTTCAGAGGCTAGCAGCCTCCGTCGACACATGAGAATACACAAAGGAGTGAAACCGTACGTGTGTCAGCTTTGCGGGAAGGCATTCACCCAGTGCAATCAGTTGAAAACCCATGTAAGAACTCACACAGGTAAGCCATTGGCCTTGTCTCCTGGGCTGTGGAGACCTGGAATCACAGCCTGTGAATTCAGGACTAAAAAGATCTTTGCACTCTGACTTCCTCCTCTAGAAATTTTGTCTGCTGCTGGTACACGTGCGGGGATAATACCTATATCCTTGTAGCGTGAAAATTTTCAGCATTTTTCAGTACAAAATCACAGTTTCTGCTTTAAATAGCTAGAGGGGACTTTATTAGGCTGAGCATCTTCTGGATGCATTCTGGAAAGACTCAGAAGAGCCGGCTACCCTTTAACTCTGTAGAGTGCTGGAGTGCCAAAAACTATTTCCAGTAGAGGGTGAAAAACTCACTATACTTGATAGCAGAATTTCTGTTGCGTTTTTTTAAACTTCAAATCGTAATATATGTTTGATAACAAAAGTGAAGAAAAAACGCAATCTTGTGACAAGCAGGTAACTTCTGTCATAGGGTCTTCAAAAAAGGCAAGGGAGGTGGCCGGATTTCTAGAGCATTAGGGGTTTCATTGAGTAAAATGTGCAGCTGAAATGTGTGATGGTGTTATGATCTCTGCATTCGGTAACGTTACCAGAAGTTAGTGTTATATCAGAAGCTACTGAACAAAGCATCAAAGAGAAATCAAGTAGGAACACTTTAACGTTCAGACAACATGTCTGACTGAAAAGGGTAAGGAACAGCAAATTGCTGGAGCCCGACAAAATGTATGGGAGAAGTACTATGCTTGTCTCTTCATATGTTCTTCCCTAGAGGTGGAAGACTTAATACCAGGTTAGTTTGTTTTTCAGGCTGATCTGTCATAGCTGTTCTGCTGTTGCTGTTGCTGCTGTACTTAGCCCAGTGAGCAGCAGAGGGACCTGGTTTATGTAGTTTTCTTCCTTTTGTGGCTGACATTCAGAATTCTGAAGTAACGGTGAATCAGATAAAAAATTGTTTCCTTTTGCTTGTTTTCCTCTTTGGAAAGCTCTTGAGCAGAGGCCAGCAGTGGAGCTCTTCCCAGGAAACTGTGAAGATGTAAAGAGGTGAAGTAGGAGGTGTTGAGGTACAGCTGCAGGAGAACACCTTGCTCTTTCTCTAATCAAGGAAGAGAATTGCAAATATTGTCAGCCAATGACTAAGATTCGTATGTGACATGGAGCTTGTGAGCAGCATTCAGGGACAGTTTGCTGGTAGGAACGTCAGCTGTGCTTTCTACTTTTGAGGGTATTGTACTGGGAATTGTTGCACGAGTAGGTAGGGAATTTCATGGTGTTGGTTGCTAGATGGCAGGTTAGATGTCTAATACTTTTATTTTGAAAGTTTTTATGTACATGGTGTACTTAAGAATTGTTGAGTTCTGGGTTTGATTGTGCGCTGCCACAGAAATGCAGAGATAGGCTCTTTTATACTGTCATCTAAGACTGCAGAGTTGCGTGATCCCTTACCTGAGACTATTGAGCACTAAAAGAGCATGAATGGTCGGAGAAGCACCTGTAGCATCGTACAGCAAATGCTAATGAGAAATTAGTGAGCACTAGTTGCTGTTTGACAGGCAAGAAGCATCAGATGATTTACTGGTTGTTCGTCTTGAATATTCAGAATCGTGAATAGACATAATCAGCAAAAAGTCTGAAAATGTAGCAGTAGCATTCTTAATGTGGAGAGAAGAGCACTATTAAAAATATTATTACCTTTTTTTCCCCAAAGGTAATGTGTTAAAAAATAGTCTGTTGTCTGCTGTACTCCTGGCACATTCCACTTCAGTGGACTGATTATGGGACGCTCCAGGATGTTATTTGTAAGAAGTATTAGAACAGACACCTGAGCTTTGGTCCGGTAGTGGACTGGCAGGCTTTCTTAAGTAAGTGCAGAGAGCACAAGGGTTTTATTTTTCACTAGGGGAGAAGCCATACAAGTGTGAACTCTGCGACAAAGGCTTTGCTCAGAAGTGCCAGTTAGTGTTCCACAGTCGGATGCATCACGGAGAAGAGAAACCATACAAATGTGATGTCTGCAACCTGCAGTTTGCAACTTCAAGCAATTTGAAGATTCATGCCAGGTAGGCAAAAATGAGATCCTGCAAATGCTTATCCATGCGTTTATTTAAACAGAATAATTTACTCCAGTGTGAGCAAGAGGTACATATTCACATAACTTGGTCATTTCTACTCCTTTTCTTGTGGGTCTTCTTTCACAGTGTGTAACAGAATAATTATATCTCCGTACTTGCTCATTAGGGAAGGGATTTGTGATTTATGAATGTTACAGCCTACACACTGGTATCCTTATGGCATCAAGACATAGATTTTGTTTTAAACTGCTTGTAGCAGCAAAGAGGAGAGAATTCCTTGGTGGGAGGTGAAAGAGAACAGTTCTCACCGTTCACTACTATCTGCATGGGGCTTTTTGCATTTTTGGCTGGAGTGGGAATTACATTCCCTTGTTAGGATTCATCATTTTCTCTCTCAGTACGCTATAAGGCGAAACGTGCGGAGCTCTCATGGTACATGGTATGTGTGCAGGGCTTGCAGTTCAGGTCAGCTGCCATGGAAATCATGGACGTGCTGATTCCCAGAGTCAATAGACTGAGTTTCACTCTGTGAGAAACTGCTAACTCAAACCCAAACTCGCAGTTGCTACGTCTTTTTTAGCTCTCAGAACATCAGCACGAGAAACTTTGGGCATGAAGATTGTGGAAAGTTATTTAATCATGGGTGTTACTTCCCTTCGTGCCAGGAGGTCACTGATGTCCGTGTTCGTTCACAGGAAGCATAGTGGCGAGAAGCCCTATGTGTGTGACCGGTGTGGTCAGCGGTTTGCTCAGGCCAGCACACTCACCTACCACGTGCGTCGCCACACGGGCGAGAAGCCTTACGTGTGTGACAGCTGTGGAAAAGCCTTTGCCGTCTCAAGTTCTCTCATCACCCATTCCCGAAAACATACAGGTAAGGGGAGCCAGAGCACTGGGGTACCGGAACGGGCCTGGCAAGGGAGGACTGGCTGCCTGCGGAGGGGCTGGGGATGGGTAATGACCCGGAAGTCTGTAGGTTGGGAGTTACCTCTGGAGTTGTCATCCAGCTCCTTTCTCATTTTTTTTCCCTTTGATTCCAGTTTAGGGAGCTCTTTCTCCCATTGGACATTACCTTTATTTCATTTTGATTTGTTCTTTATGTGTATTCTGGTTTATATATTGAAATAGCATACTCCTTGTGTTTCCTTTAGGAGAGAAGCCATATATCTGTGGCATTTGTGAAAAGAGTTTTATTTCCTCTGGAGAGCTCAATAAACATTTTCGGTCCCATACAGGTCAGTTTCCAGACAGGCTGCTTCCTGCACTATAAATAATATTCTACCTTTACCCTTTTGCCTTTAAAATACACCATATTGCACTGTATTTGAAAGTAGCCGAGTTTCTTAATTTATGTATCTCTGTGTTAACATAATTTAAAGAAAATATTTGCGAATTTCTTTTTAATTGCCTTTTTCAGACTAATGTCTGTGTAACAGCGTAGGTGTTGATGTACGATCATGGCTTTACTTCTAACATTTGGGGGTTTTTTGCTTTGTTTTAATGTATTATTCTGGAAACAATTTCATTCTCAATACACACAGACAAAATAACAATGTTACTGCTTGTATTTTAAAATACAACATTGAAATCCATTTTTCTAAATCTCGTAACTGTGTTTTCTTTTAATTTCAACATTATTGTAACTGCCTAACTGATTTTTTTCAGGTGAAAGACCATTTATCTGTGAAATGTGTGGAAATTCTTACACGGATATAAAAAATCTTAAGAAGCACAAAACAAAAGTTCACACAGGTGAGCTCCTTGTGCAAAGAAAGATTAAGAAACTACATCAACTGTTTCGTCTTCAGTTCTGAATAACGTGTCCAAACCTAAAATTAGAAAATAGAAGATTTTTGGATAGTATCTCTTTAGAGCCAAAAGCATCTGCTTTTAGAGGTACCCAAACCTTTTAAAGCATGAAGTACATGTTTTAAAGTAGATTCAAGACAAATTTTCAAGTATTTGCCTTGCTATAGTAAACACATGTTGGGCAACATAGAAGTGGATTGCTGCTGACAAGAATTTCTGTACGTGAATATGTACTTTCTTGTACTAGTAACTTGTGAGAGCTTCCCACGTGAAGGCATAGTGTGAATTGTAGGAAATTTTTTACCTCTGCTGAGTATGTCAAAGGCGTATGTCTTTACGAGGGCAGTAACTGAGGTTAACAAGGCATACTGCTTACAAGAAATGCTTTACATCTTGAAGGCACAAATATTTTTAACGTAATGGTGGAAGATACCTTTTTTTTTATATATATATATGCAGTCTATGTTAATCCAGGTCTGAGCTGGATTAGCAAACACACGAGATCAGACAGCTGGCAAAACGTTCCCACCTGCAAATACTGCTCTAAAAAGACTTTTCACATCTCTATTTCAAATATCTATTCTAGATAGCAGATTTTGATGAGGAAGAAATTTGACAGATATTACTTACCTTCAGTACAAAGCACAGAGATATTCAGATAGCCAGCCTGTGTCAACAGTGGCTCCGTACAGCTCATTATCTGTCCATCCTGAAGTGCATTAACCATAATTCCCTTGCCTCTGTCATAAGGAAAGAGGAATAGTAGGTGTCTGTGTATGCTTGGATTGGGAGGATGAGAAAATAAGTCTTGCGCAGAGGCAGCTTTGAACGTCAAAAGCTTGAAAAGCCCCATTTAGGAAGGCCCCGGTGCAGCAGGATGCCTGTGGAAGCAAGGGTGAGGTGAGAGCAGCAGTGACTGACTGGAGAGGGCTGGCAGAGCCTGAGGGTGAGAGCTGGGATTGCTGCCAAGGCAGGTCAGCTCTCATGGAGGGACAGGAGTGCTTCACCACTGAAATAACAGGCTTTGGAGCACACTTCAACAGAGGAAGGGTCAGATACCTGATGTGGGTTAGAAAGCTGTGCAAGAGCAGTGGCGGACTGTGTTCAAACAGGAAAGCAGTGAGGAGTCTGTCAACGCTGATTTCAATTAAGAATACAAAATAATTTCTCAGGTGACTGAATAAAAACTGCAACGGGTCTGGCTGGAATGGAATTAATGTTTTCTTCCAAAGAAGTTTATGGATCGATGATATATTGTACATTGCTGTTGCAGTTGAAAGAGGATACTTGGATGTGGTTTGTAGATTTTCTGGGGTGGAAAATCTCAAGGAAACCTTCATAATTACATTTTTTCCAAAGCTCCTTTGTTCACTGTGATGTTGAGGTTTTGTTATCTTCTGTACCATGCCAAGTAGAAATCAAGTTGGAGTGCATCAGCTGTCTAGTTGTCATGCTACAAGCAGCAGAGGATGTGATTCTTAGTGCTTACACTGTGTTTACAGCTCGTTCTGGCTTTGCGGCACATTGAAGCCACTGATAGCCCAGCTGCCCAAGCAGTCTTTGACACACCAAGTGTTTGTTTTGACAGTCATTTGAAAGGGAATTTGCAGAATTTGCACAGGAGCTTTTAAACATTTCTTTCTTTTTTTTTTTTTTTTTCTTTCCCCCGCTTCAGGATCTGAAACTCCCCCTGATTCTAATGCACTTGATAATTCTTTCAATGAACAAGAATCCATTCAGAGTCAGAAAAGTCCTTTACCAGAGTCCATAGATGTGAAACCTTCTGAGATGTCTTTAGCACTTCCTCTTCCCATTGGGACTGAAGACCATCAGATGCTGCTTCCCGTGACGGGTAATCAGTCTCCTTCATCAGAAACATTACTAAGATCTGCTGTGACGGGATATTCAGAACCTCAGTTTATTTTCTTGCAGCAGTTATACTGACAGCGCAGTACAGAGCCATTGTGGTAACTTGGTAGTGAACTTGCATACGTTTGGTAAGATGAACATAAGCAAGCAGTCACGCTTTTCAAATTGGACTTGCTCTTACTTTTTTTCCTCTGTGTAAAGACACTTGTAAGGCATTTCCATTGTGCAGTGCTGTCTTTTGGTTTTTGTTGAATTGTGCTAATCTACAATCAAATTTCAGTTTGCGATTAACACTGATTTCCAGGAGACAAATCCTTTCCAGCAACACCTGCCTTAAGAATTCTCTGTTAAATATGTTAATGTATTTTGGAGATCTCCTCCCATGTTTCTGCTGATCTGATGTGTCACAATGTCATTTGAGAGCAGACGTCTTAAGCCATATTTGATAGCTGAAGAATACTAACCCAGAGGTTTAAGGGGAAAATCATAACTTGAACGTACTAACAAGCTTGTACTCCTGCATTCTAAGGTGATACAATGGTACATGATGGAAGGTAGGCCAGTGGTCTGGTGAGGTGCTTGCAAAGAATTACTGCTGTCTGCCAGAACTCTCCATCTTCAGTTGAAGGCTGACCAGAGGGCAAATTTTGTGTGTATTTTCCTGACGAGGCAAGTAAAGAAGGGTTAATTTTTTTCGGTAGCATAGATAATACTGGGTATTCTTTCCAACAAGTCACTTTTTCTTTTAAGTGAATCCAGCATTGTTGTATCTTGTCCCAGATTTATTTTTCGTGTCTCTAAAACACCCTGGTTTTGGCACAGCAGCGACATTTGCTCAAGAGGAGAGCTGGAACACGCATGTTGTAGATGAGAGGAAAAGATGCATTGACTTGATTGTGAGGCATGAATCATATCTTCATAATCCCTTTTCTATAGTAGTGCTTCTTCTTGTGCTAGACTGTAGGTACAAAAGAGGAAATAAATCCTGCCCTTCACTGTGAAAATAATAAGTGAATGCCACATGAGGGGGCATTAAGGAAGAACACAACAGAGCAGATCAATATTCTTCCAGGCAAGGTTTTGTTAAGAGTATGACTGATTTGTTTTAATTGAAGTATTTATGTGTTGCTTTACCTCTCATGTCACTTGTCCACAGTAACTGCACAAACCCGGTATCTAGCAAGACCCATCTAAAGGTATGTTTCGTTACTAGCAATGTACATTTTTAAAAAGCAACATCTTTAGTGTCTTGGTAGGGTCATTAGTTAAAGACTAGTTGACAGCAGGAGTACTTTTATACTCCATTTTGCCAGTTTCTGCCATTAACATAATGTAAGCATTATTTAAGTAATCATCAAATAGTAAGGAACCAGTCATAATACTGTACCAACAATGCATTTAAGGATATTATTTGTTGGTTATTTGTTTGATGCTAGCATTCGATTTCCACTGATGCCTTGTGTCCAGACACTGATAAATAGAAGAGCACAGGAGATACCTCGTAACTGATTCTGTTCTACATGGAGTAATAATTAATCTGCACCTTAATTAAACAGACTTGTCAAAAATTTCTTGGAGGATTTAATTTAAATATGCTGCCAGTAGTCCCTTGACTCCCGAGCATGACTATAGATTTTTTTTTTTTCTTCTTCCTACATCTTTGTACTTGTAAAGTTATAGGCCTTTCGCTTCTTTGTGTTGATCATCTTACTACGTGGCACGTTTAAAACTCTGCTTCTTGATCATATTTCATGCTTTAATATATGGCAAATTTGCTGATAAAGTCTGCCACAGGCAGGAAGGAGTACAACTACATTCACCGGGAACATTCTTAATGCAGGTATCTTGGACTCTGTCTGCTGGAGCTAATTATTGTCGTAACTGCCTGACTTTTTCTTTGCTTATCGATACTACAGCATTTACAAACAGCTGATGTCCTTCCCAATACTGGCAAAGGACAATGGATGAAGTTCTCTAATATTTTTTTCTCCCTCTTGTTTGTCATTTTCTCTTTTCCTCCCCGCTTTTCTTTTTTAGCTTCTGTTGTTGATGTAGCACCTTAGCCTTGCCATTTAAGACTGAAGAACCACAAAGATCGGGATCTTGACTGTGTTAAAAAAGCAAACTCTGTGTAGCTTGTCCTAAGGCTCCTCTTTACTTTCTCTCTCTGAAAATACAGCAAAAGTCTAAGTCTTGGGATAGAGATGGGCTTAGTCATGAATACTGAGAAAGAACAATACCGTACAACTGATAAATTGCATATTTTAACAGCTTTGGAAGATAAACTAATGATATGCTGCTGTTATCTGAGGAAAAGTATCTGAAGAGTAATGTATCCAGGATAAATGATCACAAGAGAGAACTAGCTCTGGAAGAAATTTTTAAAACATTACATTCCTACATAGAAAATGCATTCCATATCAATGTTTGTTTGGACTGTTTTTATATTTCTAAAATTATAGCTTATTACTGTATTCTTAGATTTCAGACTTTTTTAAAAAATACAGTGCTTAGATTTATACAGGATTTGTTTAGATACTTAGTAACACTTGCTTTATTAGTCATTTAGTTTTCTTTATAGACAAGAAGATAATCATTATTTTTTACAAGACAACAATTTTAACCTTTCTTAATAGAAAACAGGCTTGTAGTTTTGTCTTGGAGCAATAATTTAGTGACCTGCACTCTTGAGTCCCCATCTGAGAGTCTTGATTTTTATTCTCATCTTTGGTGAAGATATCTCAACTGCTGAGGTATGATCTCTAGGAACTGTATTCATTTACTAGAATATAGATTTTAAATATATATATATAGACACACACAAAAAAATACTCGTAGGTGTGTTCAGGTTGGGTGCTGTAGGACCTGAAGAAGCAGGTTTCTACTGTACCTTTTGCCAATAGATGCATGGAAATCAGCTGCACATCAAAGTCCTAGGTTTAAGGATTCTGAGTTCGTTTTGGAGGTACAAGGTTTATAACAGTATTGATAATTTCTGTAAGGGGTTAATATGGGAAAGCATGGAATCTTTTTAGGCAGACATCTCCTTGAGACCTACCTGCAGAAGGCAAGAGGGAATTTTAATAATTCCATTACCAGTAACTTAGAGAAAATGACATCATTTGTCACACTGTTTCAGTACCATTTCAGTCAATTTTGCACTGATATCGGTGCAAGTTTTGCCTGAATAGGTTATCTGCATCTGGAAGTCTCTGAATTGGCTGTTGGGAAGTACTTACGTGAGAGTAGCTCCTTGTATGACACTTGCTTCAAAATTTGTGCCTATATGTGGGCACAAAGCGTGACAACTTTTCTGAAATCATGTGTTTCAAAACAACTTTCAAGTATGGACAAGTCCCTTGTTAAAGATTTCAGGGCTGTGATCTTGGAAAGGCTAGCGGTAGGCCTTGCAGAATTAAATTCAGATAAGGACTAATAACTGATTTTTTTGGTTAAATTATTTTTAAAGTATCTTTCATGTATATACAATTTTTCCTCTGTTATTTGTATATACCTCAACTCTCAATTTTATAATCCCCTGGGAAGGGAGGGAGTTGTACATATTTAGCCTGAAGTGTTTTATGTTAGACTTTAATAAACTTGTTTTGTAATTTTCCCTCACCTTGTGTCTCCTGTTTCTAACTGCAAGGGGTAGCAAGAAAAGAAGGAGGGAAGCAGTCTAACATAACCACCATCAAAGCACCCTGTGGGAAGGACACACGGTAGCCCTTGGCGCAGCACACTAACACAGCAAGGATTGCTACATTTTCTTCACAGTAAACACACCTGATTTTTCTCGTAGCAGATATTTTGGGTCTGTTCAAATGAAATTAAACAAAAACTTTATTCTGAATACAGTCTAGTATAATGACTCTTAGGTTTATTTTTTTCCACTTGTTTTGAGGTTTCAGGGGAGGTTGGTTCTGGGGTTTTGTTGGTTTTTTGTGGTTTGGTTTGGTTTTTACTTTTTTACACAGTGCTTTGAAGATGTAGTTTTTATGTTAAAGGAGGCAGTGAATTCTTTATCAGAATTTGTATCTTAACTTATTTTTACTAGGTTGTTTAATTTTACAGAAGGTGGTATCGTGGCTAGAGTACACAATAGGACTTAGGGTACCTGTGTTGTACCACTGGCCTGCTGGATCAGTCCTTTTCCTCCCCTTTAAACTGGGGCAAAAATGCTGCCTTTCAGCAAGGTACTGTGAGTTCTGGAAGCTGAAACAGTGGTTTACAGAGCAGGATTACACTTGCTTTAGCTACTAGAATAACTTCCTCAGAAGAACACGGCAAAAAATTCTAGCCTATATAAATTCTCTCACTCCAAAGAACACAAGATACATCTTGTTTGGCTTCCAGAGAAAGAAAAGCAGTAAATGTCTCTGGTGTACGCCTCTAAGCAATACAGGTTTTTGCACAAACAATTATTTTAGTTTGCAGGAAGCTTTTTATACAAAATTCAGGAGAAATTACTCTGCAACCTTTCTTACAAAGGATACCAAAGTAAACTGTAACACATGAGCTATTTTTATGGATATTGCCCATAATGCAGAGTGCTCTTATGGGCCGAGCGTCTCGCTGTTAAACAAGGGTTCAGACAGAGTACAAATATTTCAAAAACATACGCTAGCACTTTTGAAAGTAGATGCCATTTATCCTGTGATATTTTGTGTATGATATTGTTGCTATCTTACCACATCTACTAAAGATAAAATACTGCCGTTGGTAGAGTTGAGACTGACCTGGTAGATTTGGTTCCCTGTTACCACAGCAGATTAATGAATGTCATTCATACAAGTAAATTAAGACTTAATTTGGGCAATGAAAGTAGTTTGAACTTCATATACAGGACAAGGGAAAGAAAGATATATGGGAAAAACCATACCTCAATCTGAATCTTGTAGCAGTCTTTCTGGCAAGAAATTGTATCATCAGTGTCTCAGTAGTGAGAGTACCCTCTCAGAGTATAACCTGCGATGCTTCAGAGCAGCAACACTCAGAAAAATACCAGCTTTAATAGATAAGCCTGATCTAATTACTTAAAAAATTAAGTATTTTCATAGCATGTAGATTCTTCTCAAACAATCACATTCAGTATATCCTCAACTTTTGTTCTCATTGCTCTGTTCTTCCTCTTTAACAACATTTAAAATATCAGCTCCTCTCTAGAATCGGGGTTTTATGCTTTGTGCTTAACAAGATGACTACAGGTTAAGAGGGCCCTGTGCATACATACCTGCCCTGGGGGCTTACCTCATCCTCTTAGGATACTAAGTGCTTTGTGGAGCAACATGTCTGACTAATTTGGGGGTGGGAGGAATGACAAAAAAACAACCAAACAGCAGCAATCTTCCACATACAACAGCTATCGGTACCACCTTGGTCATTTCATACATCTCCCTGTTTCTACACTACTGCTGTGATAATACAGAATGAGAACATGAGCAGTTACGTCACTGCTGCTGAGGTATTATTGTTGAAATTATTTTCTTTTTCCCCTCATACTTTGATCTCGTAGGTCTTTTGCCTACGTGCACATACATTCACGGATTATTCTGTTACTTTATACTAATTTTTAACAGGCATATTTAGACATGCAGAAGATTGCACTAGTGAAAGCCTTTGAGCAAACCTCTGCTGTCCAGTTTGGTGACTTTTCTATTTAGGAGCATGGATCTAGTCACCTCTACAGGTATGCACAGAGCGGGTGGAAAAAGGAAACAAGCTGAGTGATTCCCAAACTTCTACAAAGTCTGTATCCAAACCATTAAACAATGTTTAACTACCATTATACGCATATGTTGTCTTATTCATGTGTAGGAGTTGCCACATGGCTATCACAATAGAAATCTTTTTAAACAGTTTTCGAGAGCAGGAAGAAATAATGACACCAGGTTTGGTGGTGATTTTCATTTGTAGTACAAGAAACAAATACATGCTGCGAGTTAATCAAAATACCATTGATATCCCAATAAATTAGGTTCACAAATTCATTTAACTTGGTTTAAAAAAAAGTCATTCTTGGAAAAAGATCAAAAGCAAGCAATTACTAAGTAAGAGATGACAGTTTATAGAGCACAGTAGCAACAAATGGATTTACCCAAACCTCTCGGCTTCAGCAGGAATCTTGTTCTACAGCATATCTGCTTTGCTGTCAAGCAGAGCTGCTGCCCAGCAGCAGTCCTGGGTGTTTAAGTTCTCATCAGTTTGATCGGCCTGGCTGTACTCCAGAGACGCAGTAACGTTACCTGTGGGCTGTTCCTGCTGCATGGAAACCTGACTGCAGAGACTGTAGCCCAGGAAGGGCAACGGCAGCTCTTCCTCTACAGCAGCTGTGTGGAAGAGGACCCTGTGGTCATGATGCTCCATTCACAGGCTCTGCTGCTGCTCTGATCCAGCCCCCGCATCTTTTTTAAATAAGCAGCACTTGATAAAAGTGCTGATCTCAGAAGGTCTTTAAAGGCAGCGGAGCAGTTTAGCTGGTAGGAGTTCAATTCATGCATCTGCATTGCTGCAGTCTAAACCCTTTGCATGCCTCTGGACAGTGGCTGTTTACTCCCCATTACTGCTAAGAATGCCTAGTGTCACTCTTGCTGTAGTGATGTTTTCATCTAAGCATGTTCTTTCACCAAATTTATCTGTCGCCTCAGAACCCTAGAACTACGGCTAATCGTGGTACTGCAAAGGAGATAGAGTGCTATAGAAATATCTGCAGCAAAATTAATGAATTTTCATATCAATGGCTCTTAATAGATTGGGCATCATTTAGCAATAAATTTTAAGGTCATTGGTTCGTTTTTTTATCTCTAATGCCATTTCAAGCGATTTTACATTCCTTGTAGACTAAAGACCCAGAAGCAACAACATGCAGTCAGTCTGGTATTAATAGAATCTAACTTAGTAGAAACCAGATAGGAAAAACTCAACCATATGGAATGCATCAAGCTGCTACCTCACAAGTATTCTGAAACAGCTGCAATTGCCAGACTGGCATTAGCATCTTGGTTTGTCACCTCCCCACAGCTTGGTGTCCAGTAGTAATGCTTCCGAAGGCCATGGGAGAGCTCCGCAAGGTGAATGTGCCCGTCCACTTCATACGGTTCCACATCGGTACGGGTGGGTCTCAGGCGGCCTGTCTGGATTAATTCTGAAAATGCCTGAAATGAATAAACCCAAGACTATAATATTCCCTTGTGACTGCAGTGAGTGCTCCAGAAGATAACACACAGTGGGAGAGTACTTGATCATGTCAGTATGCTGATGTCCAGTGAGTCTCTTCACAGCATGATCACAATTATTTTTTAAAAAACGTAGTAAATCAGGTATCCTGTTCACTAATTACTGCAGTCGTCCCAATGATTGTAAAAACAACGTAGAACAAACAAACAAAACAAAACCCTCTTAGAAGAGTTCAGAAGCACTTACCATACAGGTGGCTTCATCAAATTTGTTCCCCCAGATGTAAATATAGGAAAGTTCCGTGTTTTTTTTCATTGCATCTGAAAGAGCTACAAGTCCTTTGCCACTTATGTTGTTGCTTACCACCGACAACCTAATAAACAGAGAAAATAGTTACGCCAGTGTGTGCCAAACCACAGAATTCCCATCTTTTACTTGAAACTGAGAGCTTAACTGTGATTTATTCTTACATTTTATCATTATCTGTTACTGTATATAATAATTGTTATTATTAACATAATTACTTATTTGTATCAAGGCCAGTTCAAATACAAAATCTTTTTCAGGTTGCTAAAGGCAGTTTGGATTATGGGCTTGTATTATTTCTAAAGGCATTTCCATGACTCCCGCAGCCAGGTTGTTCGCTATTTAGTTCTTCAGTGTCAGGGACTGGCTGTGTGGTGGCCAGGTCTCATCTGTGCTTTGAAGCCCAAGCCTTGGCATTTATCCAGGCTAAGCTTTGATCTTTGTGGAGTGGCAGTTATTTTTATATTAGTGAACCTGGAAGGCTTTCAGAGGCACCTAGCAGCCGCCACCTCCTCAGTCTGCTGCTTAAAACTAATGGCTTCAGGTAACACCTTTGATCAGCTTTTACATCCTGCCGGTGCGGGGTTTAATGCGGGCTACAAAGTACGCCCTGATGGAGAGATTACAGTTCTTTCGGGTTCACCCGGAAGCTAACTTCCACAGAGGATTTTCTTAAGTGTTGAAGATCAGAATCAACAAATATAGTGCCTTATCCCTGCGTGGAATCTGATTATCTTAAAATTCTGAAGATGTACAGCTCTTGTTTTTGTTTGTGCACCACAGGGACCTAAGCTTTAAAGATGCAGAAAGAATTAACAAGAGCTAATTGCCTTCCCGGCACCCCCGCCAATTCTGAATGACTGTAAAAGCTGTGAATCACATGTAAGATAAACCACTACAAAACCGTTCTAAGCATCAAACCCAAAAAACCCTGAAATAGAAGAACAAGCATTGTCAGGCCACGCAGCAATGGACACAAGATTAAAAAAAAGGAAGTACAAGGAAAAGGGGATAAAATGAGTTACGAGCAGGCCTGGCAGTGTGGGAAGGTGAACACAAGGCATTAGCACGTGGGACTGAATGGCGTGTCTTGGCCTCGTGTTTTACTCCTTTAGCTCACGTGAAGCTACAGGGGACTTAATTCAATTACCAACACAGGCCTCTTGTGCCGTCTGAAATGTGTTAGTGGCCCCCGCCTGGTCTCCAGCTGCAGGGCTCCGAGAGGACCTGTGCTCACCTCCAGCACCCTAGGATGTCTCACACGTCTCGGGGCGCCTCACATGGCAGGACACTCCTCTGCTCAGCAAAGGAATCCCACCCAGTCTGTCACTCACATTTTTTTTCCCCTGAGAAGGAAAAATGGACCAAAGAGCTTGGAACTTCCTGACTTATCTATTTTGATCAACATCAAAGCACACAGCTTTGGTGTCAGTTCACCCACTGCAAAGTCCAAGTTTCTTACACCTGCGGTCTGGGGAAGCTGTGTAAATACTAACGCCTGAAGAGTCCTGTTGTGCAAAGCCAAGGCTTCACTCAGGTAGATGGCTCCGTCATCTTCTATTTGGTTTGCGTTAAGATCTAGGATTTCCAGGGTTTGGTTCAGTTTTAGTAGTTCTCCCAAAAATTTTACACCATCACGGGTTATTTTATTACTGAAAGAGAGATGCACACGTTTATTTGTTTTTAAAAAGTGCTAAGAAAATTAGTTTCTAACATTAGTCAGGGCCATGTCACTTAACTCTTACCAGCTAAGATCAAGGTATCTCAGGCTGGAGTTTTCATGTAATGCCTCACATAGTTGCTCTACACCAAAGTTTTTCATTTCGTGCTTGCACAAGTGTAGTTCCACAAGCGAGGAGTTATTTTTCAACATCAGAGCTACGTGAACTGTGGTCTCTTCCTAAAAACATACACTCAGTTTTATTAAGCTGCACTTCAGGGTAAGATATGGTCTTGCTTCTGTAAAAGGGAGATGCACAACTAACAGCAAGATTTGGTCATCAGTAGCGTTCTGTTTTGTCTATTGTATTAAAAATAGCCAGGAAAAAATACATTGTGATAATGCTGAAAATAAAAAAAAAAAAAGAAAAATACCAGAAAGATATTTGCAGACTTACAACACTAAATACATCCTTGCAAGATCAGAAGCATCAGTGTTTGAATCATTATGTCTGATCAGTTTTCCTCCCAGTCATTGCTCTTAAAAACCTGAATATTTCAGCCAGTCTTCACTGACATTATTTTGTCAAGATGTAATGTGTTATTTAATGAAAAGAAACAGGATTGCTAAGGGAAAAAAATTTGTCCTGTCACTGTAAGGCAAAGTAAATTTTGTTTGAAGTATAAGAAAATAACAGTGAATACTGAGTCAAAAATGAGCAACAACCCAGAGGCCTCAGAAAATTATAGAGTTGAAAGTGGAAACAATGGCAAACAGAGCCTCCCACAGACACACACCAGGTCTTGCTGCCCTATATTTTCAATAGCAGTAGTTCAAATGGGCTTCTGAAATTAGGTACAGGCAGTTCAAGCCCTGTCGTAGTAGAAAAGAAACAACTAAAATCTGTTTAAACTGTTAAACTCACCTTTGGGAATTTAGGAAGATCTGGCCTTCGTGACAGTTTAATTTCATTATCCTGCTATAAGCAAAATACTGTTGCAGACACCTGACAACTGCTGCCAGTCTGGTGAAACCACCACCGTGAAACCAAGCAGCTCCGTAGCCAAGGCTTCTGCAGGACCAGCCATGCACAAAAGCTGCATGCCTGCAAGTAAAAGCCCTGCAGCAATGTGCGCCTCTACACACCCAGCAGCCTGTGGTGCTGCCCCCAGCAAACACTGCCTTGCAGATTCTCTTTTCAGTGCTCGATTGTTTTGGAGGGTTTGTGTCTTTGTTTTGGCTAACAAATGCATCATAGGTTTTACATTGATGAGGTTCATTCACTTGTTAAATTTATGCTTCAAGTTCACATAGCGAAACAACAAAACCACACAGCCCAGTGAATATGGCATATTGTTGAAGTCTGCCTTTCTTTAGGCTGTGGGCACTGCACTGCACAGATAAAAACAGTCTTTTGTTCTTCCCCTCATTTCCTGCTAAGCAGCATTTCTCCCTCAGTCTGCTGAACTATGCATGAAACTCTCCCTGCTGTAACAGCAGAAGGAATACTTGGTTCTCCAGTACCAAGACCTCTCCATTAGCCCATTATTTAACGAATGCATATGTACCAGGAAAGAAACTTTTGTAAAATTAAACTTCTAGTTAAACAGGACAGCCAGTGACTGGACAAAACTTGGCACAGAAAGAGGAAAAGAATATTTCTGCAACAATTCACTTTGTAAGGAAACCCAGAGGGCCGTGTAGTCCAGGCGTCCATAAATATATCAATAATGACTTTACTTATGCTTCTTTCTTTGACTGAGCTGACACTAACTTACATACCTCTTGGCTATACAGTAAAGGACGATTTAGGTTTATTGCTTTGACTGATTTGTTCTGAGTCAGGGCTGTTGCTATTGCTATTAGACACTGCATACCCTGGAAATGGAAATAAACAAACTCTTTAGAGAAACCTGTTCAATGTATAGATCAAGCAACCAATTTACTACAACAACTTAGAATTGATTGTCAGAAGATCAAAAATGTCAAATGAATAGGCTCAGATTGGAAATACTATTTTTTCTGCCTCCATGTACTCTGGAGAGTTGCAAGTGCAGTAGCCAAGTGCTTACAGACACATAATGTATTTTCTGATAACACCAGTGCCAACTCCCTATGGAATAATAGAGTGGAATTAGACTAAGCAGTACAAATGACTAGGAAATTTGGCAACTGAGAAACTAAAAAGCAAGACTAATGAATCTCAAAGATACTTGTCCATTTAATTGATCCTGTATTTTGGTTTTTCTGATTTATGAAGCAAAATCAGCTTGCGTGTGTTCCCTGAGGTCTTTGGTAAAACTCTTAGCTAACATTTATCCACTAGGTAAATTCATACTAAATGTGAATAATGTGGTACAGAGAAGCCAGAGACTAGAATACAGGCCAGTTCAGGTTTTTTTTATTTCCTTCTAGTTTGCTCACTAATTTATATTTATGTTACTTTCCAGTTAGGCTGGTCTACATCCAAAGCCATTTCATTTTAAACCAACTCTCTATCAACTCCCTACACCAAGCATAAACACATTAAGCTTTCAAGTAAGTCCTACACTGGCCACACTTTCCTTGTTTATGTATTCATAACACTCTTCACACTTCTGAAGGTATTCCCCCTTCTAGTTTAGAAGCAAATTCTGTAATTCCAGGAAACAAATACAGGTTTTTAGAAGTGATCCACAGGCTTTTACCAGCTAGAGTGGGAAGCACCCTGCTTAGTGGATTGACCCATTCCTCCCATGTGCACTGTGTAAAAAGTCTCAGCGCCTGACTCTAGGAGGTGGCGGGTTATCCAAGATCAAATTGGGTGCCTCTGTGCTAAATTCAGCACAGTTGTGCTTATGGCCTTTATGGATCGAGCTCTAATAAGAGCAACAGAGCTATGGGACTGGGTGACTTTCAGGCATTATAGCACCACACACTTGAGAAGTAAAAGAACCTCCAGGGAATAAGTAGTCCTTTCTTCAACATAAATTACACAGGACTTAGACAGCATAAGAAAAATGAACAGCAGAAACAAACCTCAGGACATCTGAAAGCCAAGCACTTGAATTCCCAGGGACATTGTGACTCTAATACATCATCAGTTAATGACTTCACAGGTGTTTTATGCAACATGCCTTTCCAAGTATGCATTGCAATATTATACATGGTGTTACCTAGAGCTATCACAAAATGTAAAATCAATGACAAAAGATGGCATTTCCCCCTGATAAAGTACTGCAAGACCTTTGTGATACCCTTGAAAGACTTACATCATTGCTGATAATTTTACTGGGTTACTCACTATATCACAGTCTCCAAGATCCAACTTCTCTAAGGTTGAGTTAATTTGTAGCATCGAAGCGAAAGACATCCCACCTTTGTTGCCTATTTTGTTTCCGGTCATTCTCATATACACAAGAGTTTTATTCCTCTAGACAAAATAAAAAACAAAAACAAAAACAAAAACAATTCCTTTTAAACAGCCTGAAAAACAACACTGTCCTTTTCCTTGTGAATCCTGCTGGTTGTCACACAAAGACAAAACAACCCTCCAGAAGAATTGTGTCTAAGTGATGACACTGACTAAGCAGTTGGCTCAGGCTCCCCTCAGTGGAACCAAAAGCATGAGAGTCTGGAAGCAAAACCTGAGTATTTGAAAACTATTGTTTCTCCCAAGTTCATAAATTTCATAGTCACAAAAATAATCCAGGCAGATATTTCTGCCTAAGTTGGCATCTGAAATGCAAATGATACCAAAACTGATTTAAATCTAGTAAGTGTATTTTAAACAAGAATGTAATTTGCTTTGTTTTTCCTAATCTTTTAAATCACATGACCAGTCAAAGTCAAACCAGTGTGTAAGTCTTTGCAGGACTGGAGACTTCACTGGTAATAAAAGGTTCTGATCAGACATCTAGAAAAGTCAGCATCTTCCCCCTTAGCCATCACAGAATTCCCACAGGGTGGGAAATAGCTATTCAACTGTTACAGCCCCAAATGCAATGCAGAGTAATTTTGTATTTTTAATTCCTCCGTGCCACATAATCACTCACTACCAGAGATTATGGTTGATTAAGTAAAAGATTACAAAATTAGTAGTTCTGCGAGCAGGAGAACTAACGAAGCCTGGTTTCATATGCCTTTTATGTCTTCCACGTGGCCTCAGTACCCCTTCAACCCACTGCAGTACAGCATCTACTACAGCATCTTACTCCCTCTGCCTCCCTCCGTAACACACCCCCTTCACCCCCAGATCCCCCCTGCCTGGCCCAGCAGCCGAGGGGCTGGTGCTCAGGTCCTGCCACCCACCTGCTCAGCAAACCCAGCAAACGCTGCCACAGGGCTGCACAAACAGCTTTGGGCATCGCTTGCAAGCCTCGTGCTGTACAACCTATTGTACAACCATAGCATTTTGGAGGCCTGTCAAATGTAGTTGAAATCAATTCGATTCAAAGACTATGAAGGAGGAAGAGCGAGCTTACGTGAGCCTCATTTCACAAACACAACACATAAGCTCCTTTTCCTTGGGAAACCACATGAAAAATAACAAACTTGTTTTTATGCTGCTGCCATAAGGCAAAGTTTTGAAAACATGTCTCAGACATCCTGGATCAAGACAAATATTGATGTCAAGGTACAGGCAAATTTAATACATAAAACAACAAAACAAACAAACAAAACCAAAAAAACCACGGGAAAAACTGACAGCATTATATATCCTATAGCAGAGCACAGCATTTTTCACACAGAAAACTCCAGCTGTGATAGTTGTGATAATTAAGTGTTAATGGCAGCACAGTGCAACTTTCCCTCCTGTGAAATCTGATTCCTGAAGTCTGCCTTGGGAAAACAAGCAATTCCTGTGATATGGCAAAATGCTGAATGGGCCGAAGACAGAGGGCCCTTTCAGCCAGCTCTGAGGTTGGCAGGACAGCTAGTACTGTTCATGAAAAGCAGAAATATCAAACTAGATGCCATTGTCTAAAACTCCCAGACAAATACTCACGTGGAGTGCTCCTGCTATCAGCTCTGCTCCGCTTGTGCCAATATCATTAAACATCAGGTTAAGGTACCGCAGAGTGGAATTTTCCTTAGGAACAAACAAAGCAGAAAGCAATGAGACTTCTTTCCAGAGCACACCTGCATTTTTCAAAAAGGAGATGCACTGTACACGTACTTAAAACCTCTGTCCTTCACTGCACTTCAGGCAGCCCCTGATTTAGAGAAGTAGTTAGAGAATGCCAAAGTATGTCAGATGATGAGAGAAAGGCAGAAAAACATGTAGCTTGAAGGTCCTCATTAGGCTTACAGAAACCACCTAGGAACCCACATGCTCAGTGTGACCAAACGAGGCAGATGGTCAAGCTCAGAAGCAGACCTTCAGGCATTTTGCGAACTTGTTGGCACTCCCTGAGCTCTAGGAACACAGGAACCAAGTGGCAACTCATCATTTTCTGTCTGTATTCCAGTGCTTACAATGACAAAAAGGCAGCACTAAAGTTTCCTATGTTTAGACCTACAAAAAGGCTAACAGATGATAAAGTATCTAAAACAAAGACACTGGCACACTTGACACTACCATTCCCTCTTTTGTTGAATTGAACTGTAAGACTAAAAGCCTCATGGTTTATTCCACTCTTCTTTCTCCAGGACCCCCTTGCCAAATGTCCAACGGTTTTTTACCAGAAATTTAAAAACCTCCCCAGAGAATGCAATCTGAGATTCTAGGAGGATGGAGTTTGATGTGAAAGTCAAAATTAATGGAATTTTACCAAATCAATGCATTCTTGTCTCCAACACACCACATACAAATATTATCCTAGCCAAATAAATTACAAGTTGCTGAAAGATAAACATCACTTCGGCACCTGGAGGAATGTTGCCACGTTCTTTGCTCCACTATCAGTCAACACATTATACCCAAGATCCAAACCTGAAAAAGATGAAGAATATGACAGAGTCATATCTACAATTAACTGATCTCTAAACAAAAAGAAATAAAACTGAACTAAGGCTGAAATCACACTGCTTATGTTTTCTTCTATACGCACAGCAATGTCAAACACACATGCAAAAAACTTACCTGTGACAAATACAGTGTTGTGTAAGACAGAGGCAAGAACTTGAAGATCGTCACCTGTAACTCTCTGCACAGGCACTAGATGATTATTTCCAGCTATTTTTAATGTGATCCCTTTTGTCCATCTGTTGTAAGATAAAAATGTAAGAATGTGGGGAGGAGTATAATGATACAGAAACATGAATTCTCTCTCCAGATAAGTGTATTCATGCTTGCCCTCGCTGGTGTGTTTGCATGCAGTTAGCTGCTGCCACTACCTTTGGTAACACCATGACAGATGACATGATTCAAGCTGTACCTCAGCACTATCCTTTTTGATATTCTGAAGACACTGCACAGCTGCAAGAGCACACATACATAGAAAGCAGGAAGAAGCAAGGCGGGGGGAAGGCAGACAGAAATAAAGACTATCCTGGAGGTTTCCTCATCACCTTTTTTACTGGTTCCCTTTATTTACTCTGTCCTGCCCTCAGGATCAAAACCTTATACAAACCATTTCCCTACGCTGTATTTTCTCAGGTTTTCTCTCCAAAGGACTATTAACTTTTAGCCCAGAAGCATCCATGAGAGGAAGCCTTACCTAGCCACATGATGAGAGAGAGTTTGGATGATTAATACCTTGGCAGGACTCAGAGACAGTTCAGGAAAGCATTACCAGCTGGAAGCTGACTGGATGCAGCTGAGGTTTTTTATACAGGAGCAAGACAAAAGGCTGGCAGTTAGGATGACTAGACACTGGGTTTGGCTTCTTTAAGGGACACAAAGGCACCATCCTGTAAATTTTTCACTTTTTTGATTTCACTGCTTGTAAAGCTGCCCAGAAGAGATATATAGCTACAAACTTCTGCCAAGATGATGTCAAGGTGAGTCAAACCAGAACTTCAGCAGTAAATGCTAAACATGATTTGTGTTTAAGCCTGAAACTGCACAAACTTTCTCATTGTTCAGTTCCTTGTCCCGCTATCTTAAGGCTTTCAGAAGTATCGAAAACACGTTGTTCATTTCCTTACGTTTCATCATTTTTATCAGCTTCTCGAAGCACATGAGCAATGAAGGGGTTTTCAGGCTGGCCCAAGTTTTGGCAGGCCTGCACATAGTGCTGGTGAAGATCTGGAGGAACCGACATGACCTGATGGAAAACAAAACAAAGTGTTACTGCATGGTTACGGCAGCCTAGCAACATCACCATGGGCCCAAGCGCTGTTATGCTGAGCTCTGCATAACAATAAAAAAGAACTTGGCCTGAAAAGGGTTAACAGCTCTTGGTATGCAACACAAGAATAACAGATAGAGACAGACAGGAAAAGCACAAGGCAAAAACGTGGATTTGTGGATGTGTTTCTGATCCGCCCTCACACAGCAGCTGCCCTAACAGAGGATTAATATCCACATGATTAATATCCGTAGAGGCAGGTCCTTTTTCCCTGCCAAGCAGCTGGGCCACACCCTCCACAGCCTACCTGAGCGGTCGGCACCCGCACCCTCTGCCCGCACCAACCCGCCGTGACTGCCCCACGGCAGCTGAGCTGCTCCAAGGTGAACGATGTTTGGCAACGGAGCCCGTTCCCAAGGGCTGCCGGGTGGGATGGGCACAGGCAGGAGCACGCAGGCCTGGCAGGAGGCCTGGTGGTGCTGGCCCTCCCCGCGGCTGTGGTGGGGAGTCCTGTCAGCTCACCCCCGGACTATTTACTTTGTGGTCTGCCCACGGTCTCCGAGGAGCCTTTGCAAAAATTTCCGTGGTTACACGGATTAGCAGTTACTTCAAAGGTGCCTGCGCTGGTCCTTCTCACGAAATAAATCCTTCCAGAGACTTCAGTGCTGCCCCTGCAGGTGGCAGGGGGTGAGCTGGGGTCTCACACACTCCTGTCCCAGTGTGTGGAGCTCACACCCCAGTGCTGAACTTTGAGCCGATATAAAAGAAAAGACCCTTGTGCAACATCGGAATTAGACTGGGAAGCCCAGCATGGATCTCTCCCCATGGTGGTCACTCAGTTCTTCCTCCTCCTGGTGGCACCTGGGAAGCACCCATCTCTGGAAACCCAGCCTCCTCCTGGCGTGGTTACGGCAGCAACGAAAAGGGCATCAGGTGGGAGATGACTGACAGCTGCCTCTCAGCCTCCGCTTTCCCTCTTATCATTCCTTAAGGTCAGCTAGTCGCCCCTTCCCACCTCTTGCTCTTTCCTGGCTGGCAGCAGTACAGCACTGAGGGTTATCCATACCGGACTCGCTGGCATCTCTCTGGCTTAGAAGCCACCAGGTGTTACAGATGAAGGTGCCGCTTTTTTTGCAATAGGACTCTTCCAGTTTTACAATCAGCACAGACGAAGACAGATCTCAGTCGGTGTTTGTAAATATAGGCCTTCAAGACTCGAGGAGGTTGCTTTGTCCAGCTCCCCTGACTTCACAAGGTCACTCTCCAGATTTGGCTGTGGGGCACTTCAGGATGCACTGGGATTCAAAGATAAGGTCCTGCTGTATGTACTGCAGGATTTGGTCTCAATGAACACCACTGAGACTAGAACCTGTCCTTAAATGCTGAATTCTGCCAGTATTTATTTAGCGTAGGAAGGTCTTTGAGTGCTGTTGATTTTGAATTTTTTTCTCTCCTGAAATTAAAAATCAGGAGCAGAGAGGGCTGAGTCTCAGCAGAGCCAGGAGGCCAGCACAGGGGGCACTCATGGTCCCAAAGCTGACTCTCTTGGTTTTGAGGATGACCATGGTCAGACTGCACAAGAAATACCAATGAACGAAGTGCCAGAGAATGAAGCCCTTTCTCCCAGACACATCACAGACAAGATATTTTTCACTGATTAAGCCAACAACCATCTCACCAGGGGTCTCAAGGCTAGAATATCTGGAAGAGCTGCACATGGAAAAGAACGTGATTGTAAGCATCCCCAGAGACATCAATCGCTGGAGGCACATGAATGTCCTTTACTTGGATCAGAATCACATACAGGACATATGAAAAGAACTGGGGGAGCTAAAATGTCTTCTGAGCTTAGATTTAAGTAACAATCCCCTCTTCTGGAGTTTGTTGCCAGTTATCGGCAAGTTGTAGTCCTTTCATCAGCTCAGTCTCTATAAAACAAACTTGCACGAAATCCCAGTGCAGATCTGTGAATACCCCCATCATGTTGAACTGTGTGGCCTTTCTGACAACAGCCTTCAGTGTCTGCCTAAAGAAACAGTGAACCTGACAAAACTGAAGGAAATTTACCTCCAGAAAAATAGACTTGAACGTTTTCCCAAGGAGCCTTGTCATATTGCTAATTTAGAAATAATAGATCTGGAACAAAATCTAATCAGTCTCATCCCAGGAGAGGGAGGCTTTTGGACAAATTTACTTAAGCTATTTTTAGCTTTTAATAACTTACCCTCCATTACTCCTACACTGCATCACTGCCAAAAGCTGGCTGTGCTGGATCTGCCTCACAATCTCCTGCACAAGTTTCCCCCAGGTCTGAAGAATCTCACTGAAATCAGAGTACTCAGATGGTCTGCTAACAGCCTGGAGAAGCTCCCACAGCAGGTCTGCTGCTGGCCATCCCTTCCCTGTGTTTATCTAAGGAACACCAGTCTGCGCACATTACCCAAGTTCTTTACCAGATTAACCAGTGTCATGATACTGGATCAGAGTGAAAATTGCTTTGATGATATTCCTAAAGGAATAAAACTTAGGAAAAAATTCCTAAATGAAAACACTGGAAGTATTGGCCCTGGATGACAATCAGGTACAGGAGGTGTTTGTTCCTTTGTTTTCATTTTTATTTTATTGATACCTCCCTTTTGCAAAATCTAAGTTTTTCATTACAACCCAGTGCCACCTTTCCCTACTACAGTGAGAAGGCATGTTCCACCTGGTATGCACCTGAGCCTGGGTTACTCATTATGACTGACATCTGAGTATTCAGGCAGGGAGAAAAAAGCAGGAACGTGGAAACACTGACCTTTGTGTTGAATCATAAAGAAGAAATACTGACTGGAGGGACTGCTTCAGTCTTTATGCATATTTTTTTCTGTATACACTGGAAAATAAGAGCTGCATTTGCTTAGGATCAATACATCATCTGAAACAAAGCAGAGGACAATTTAAAAATGCATGTCATATTGTTAATGCCTTTAACACAATTAACATTTGCTATTTGTTTGATAATGAACAATTATGTACCCTAAAGCTGTACTAAGTATAACAGTATTCATAAATGTGCTCATTTTAGGGTTCAGAATACACCTTTCCTTTTTATGTAATGCTCTGCTTCTTCTCCAAGGAGATCTTCACTTGTGCAATTTTCTTCCTGAAGATTACATTTACAGAAGCAGTAATTTATGCAAAAGAATCAATTTCAGACTTCATTCATTTAAATTACTCTCCCTTGCACTGTGCATACAAAGGAAATGAAGCAGCAGACTAATGTTTCTGCTAAGAAATAAAATTAACCCCATAAGAAATCCTTCCAGCAGAGGAAACAACATGGATTTTTTTTGGCCAAAATTTCCACCATACTGTGAGGTATAATGTTATATTAATGAGCAGACTATTCTGTGTTCATCCATCAACAGTAATGCAGCTCCACAGCATTTTCTTGGAGATTTTTTTCCTAAAAACAAAATCCCAAAGATTACTGTTTAATTGACATAATGTATCTTTTTAATGACTCTGTCTAGGTACCTGCAGAGGTGAAAGAACTGACAAATTTAAAATGCCTTAGCCTGTCTGAAAACCAATTCAGTATCTTTCCAAAGGAAATCTTTCTCCTGGAGTCATTAGAGAGATTCTACTTGGGACAAGATAAAGGAATTAAATTCACAAGCCTGCCAGAAGACATCAGCAAACTGCAGGGAGGAGCAATAGAAGGGGAAAGATCTTGGTCTGCTGCAGCATGGCACTTCCGTGAACTCCAGCTGCTTCCAAATGCAGGACAGAAGGTTCTCCTTATCTCTCTAGGTACATGGCGCAGCATCAGGCCAGGGCTGTCACAGGAGGGATAATATCAAAACTTAGTGTTTGAAACAATGTTCTCTCTCTGAATTTAGTAGTCATCCCAATGGTATTTCAGTTTATAAACCTTACTTCTGCACTTACTGACATCGATTATCTCTCAAGCTAAGGAAAAATCCTTTAATTATTAAAACTTATGCACACATATTTTGCAGAATCTGAAAGAACTGCATATGGAGAATAATTGCCCAGAGTACCTGGCTGCAGCCATCGTCTCATTGACCCACTTGAAAATACTTGACTGTCGCAACAGTTTCCTTCAACAACTCCTGCAGTCTGTCTGCCAAATACAAAGTGAAAAATAGTCTTTGTGTTCGTGGCCTTAAGGAGCTAGTACCAGTAAGCGTTTTGGAAGGAGGAGGGAGGGAAGGAAGGAATGCAGTACATCGTTCACAGCTCATCCTTTAATTGTAAGGGAGCCATTGGATAAAAGTTAGGAACTGGGAGGGTGGGGCAAGTGCTGTACCCAAGACAAATGGATGCGAGTTCCTCACCCATGACCTACCTCAGCCTCAGGGTCTGGAGAAAAAGGTGCTTCCCAGAGCTCAGCTCGAAGCAGGCCCCCTGATGTGAGAAGACCCACTGGGTCAGCACCAGTGACTCCAGCGGGGTGGTGAGGAACCGGGTCTCTGGCGGTGCTTCTCAGCCCAGTCTTTCCATCTTTCCCAGTTCTCTCTTCCATCTCTGTCTGGCTCAGCTCACTGGCACTGTTGGTGTGCTAATTAGCAGGACTTTGGAAAGCTGAATCTGGCCATGTGGCTACCAGGAGAATAGTCTTCAACTAGTGAAGTGAATGCTTTGCTAGGAGAGCCTGAGTCCCATCCTTCTGTATTTGGGAGCAGATGCCTTGAACTTTGAATGCTCTGGTGGCATGGTCAATACATACATTCATTACATGCACAGACTGAATTGTTTGTGCCTCATCCACGTGCTGTTTACGGGGAGCATGCAGGGATGCTCCACATCATTTGTTCTTTGTGCTGCGGCTGCTTTGTGTGTTCAGGTTTGCAAAAACTGCTCATTCAGAACAATCATGTGCCTCAGCTGCCTGAGGATTTGGACAGTCTTCAGCAGCTGGAGTTGGTTGTTGTGGATGGGAGCCATATGACAGACACTCCAACTGAAGGGGACATCTGCCATCTGGGAATACTTACAGAAAAAAGGGTGTAGCAGGGGTGTTAAGAAAGTCACCGCAATACACGTACAAAGCTGTGGGTTTAGTAATAGATACTCTGCAGAACAACCTACAGGGCACTCTGTGCAACATCAAGAACATCTTAAACCACCGTTCGCATTGGCTACAGCAAAGCAGTACTTCTATCCTTGATTATGTTAAGGTAGGATATAGGGAACCATCAGGTGAGCACTGGGCATCATTCAAAAATGCACTAGAAGGTTGTCACTGCCCCACCAGGTCACAGTCAGCAAACACAGAACAGCCCTTACAACTTGCAAGGGAGCTCTCCTTAGTTCCTTGTCCAGTGGAAGGGGAATGGTTAGGGTGTTTACTAACAGGTCAGATCCTCTAAGTCAAGGCATTGCCTAAAGAAGAAACTAACTACAGGTGGCATCTTTACTCTTGCTGACTGTATTTTGACTGCAGAGAGTTGAAGCTTCATTGCACAAATACATTGAACAAAACACATTTTTTGCGTGTTTTCATGTTGCTTTTTCCCCCCCAAAGAACATCAATCTATGTCACCAAAGGGCCATGGAATTAGTTTGCTCAGAAAAAATACAGGGCAAGAAGGAAGGAAAGGCAAATCCTCAGTCTTCGATTCTTCTGAACCTGAATTATTTCTCTCTTTCTGTAATGTCTGTAATTTCTTCATGAACTACTTTATTTCTCCCAAACTGTTCTTCTGAACTAAAAAGTGACGTTTAAAGATGTGTAGACATGATAATTTACTACTCTAATCAAAAGGTCTGGAGGACTACAGTGTTAGTGTCCTCTCTGGTAAGAAATTCCTCCTGAAAAAAATAACACAGAGTAAAAGAAAAGTCAGATAGCTGGCAGTCTATCTTAGCTGCAAACAATGTAGTCTAATACAGAATAAAAGGGTTTTTCAGAGACCACAATGTGCCTGGCTTTTTGAATCAAGAATATCCACCAGTAATACTGTTCCACACAACTCTTTGCTTTTAGCCTTTTTCTCCAGGTATTCAGATTGTTCTCTCTTTTTTAGATCCAAAGTCTGTGGCATGGGCTGATGAACCAGAAGGGGATTGGACCTGTCTTGACACTTAAGAATCTAAAGAAACAAAGAAAGAAGGAAAAGAAAGAAAAAGGAAAGGGAAAAAGAGAAGCCTGTAGAAGAATCAAAAGCAAAAAAATGACATTTGGGCAGTAAACTGCACAGAGTTCTTTTCATTTATGAGAAGGGCAAATGTGAGCAGATGTGAGTAGTAGACAAGCAGTATTAAAGCTTCAAATCAGTAAGTGTTACAATGAAAACATGATTTTTCTGATGTTTGTTTTTGTGGTTTTGTCAACATTGACTCAGCTGAATCAGGCAGATTCTGAAATATTCTTGAGACGTCTCATTCTGAATGCATGTTAGCTCAAAGCATAGAGGCAGCTGATTAACTGGAAATTAATCTGATCTGTAGGAATCTGGTGCAATGAAATATTCTTTGTTCTAAATCCCGAAGTATTTTACATGCAATTCTTAGAAATCTGTTTTCCAGTGAGGTACAACCATATCTAGAGTGAAACAATGTTTGTGGCCCCACCTACTAGCAGTTATTTAATGAGTTTTACATTCAGAAATGATCAGTACCTTGTCTGGAAATATGGAGGAGGATTCCAGGCAGTCAGAACGCATGCACTTCTACCAGAACTGCATTACCATCCTGTCTTACAGAGGTGTAAAAAGCTGTTTTGAAAGTATCTCTACACTTTTGCAAAACTGTTCGCTGATGTTTTGACAATCTGTAGTTACAGTATTTTGAATGACTGCAAGCTGTCAAATCCTTAGTGTTATAGCTCATCTCTGAGATAGCTTGGTGACAGTTTGTAAAATGTCTGTGTATGACAGGCTTACTTGAAAGCAGAGAGTCTGCAGAATGCAATATTCTGCAATGATTCTGGGTCCTGGCATGTCATAACACCTTTGTTATTCAAAAGAACCATGACATACACTCCTAACTGTAATTCTTGCATGCCTAATTTATATGCAACCGTGGCTTCCCACAGCATGTTACACATAGCTGTTTGTCCTAGACATCTGATGTCTAGTTTTTATTCTGTATTGCTCAGTTACTCCTTAAACTCTTCCAGAGTTTTATATGCAGCATACATAAAGCACAGAGCTGGACTGGAACCAGCCACTGTGCAGATTCAAAATGCACAGGTGGATGGGAGCAGAACCTTTTCTTTAGTCGAATTAGCTGGTTGGAACTGCAGTCCTGCTCTCCCTCCTCTTCTCTGAGTTGTCTCAGGGAAGGTGGTGGCATCCTGAAGGAGGCAGTGAAGGCAGGGTCACTGAGACCCAGCTCTTCCTAGAGCTCCACCTCCAGGTAGTGCTCTGTGGATGCTGTGGCTACATCTGCAGCAAGGGTACAGATCTTATTTCTGTCTGGCTCTTGAACTGATTGATATTGAAATCCATTAATATGCTTGGTGGCTGGAGAGAGCTGGGAGTGCAGAAAAGTGGGATGGCACAGTTTTGATTAGCCATTTTACTAGGTAACTGATGCTGTTTTAATTGCTTGCAGGTGTCTTATGAAATTTTTTCACCCTAAGAGAAGGCAAAGAGGAACAGAGAGAAGGATGATCCAGAGACTGCTGAGGAGGAAATCACTGGAAAAGAGAGATTTGTGGGAAGACTGGCAGATAGACAGGTCATTTAATAGAAGTGATTTAATAAAAACTTTCTAGTAGCACGACAGGATCATGGGAGGGCTAAGGACTGCGAAAGGGATCATGACCAGCAAGCGGAGGGGTTGCTAGCAGTGAGTCCATACTGTGCTCTGGAGCTAAGAATGAGAAACCCAACTGTGACGAAGCAAGGAACCCCAACACTGAAGTCCAGTTCAGTTAGTAAGATACTGGACATTAAAAATGGGCCAACTGCTTTACTGGACTAGAGAGGTTCAAGTGGGAAAGGAGTCATTCAAAGAGATTCTCACAGAACAGATAAAGGATCAAAAAAGAGGCAAATTTGAAGAGTAAAGTCACAGGAAGGCAAGAGATTAAAAGAAGAGGTCGGTGTGATGTTGTTTAACAGAGATGATGGTACTTCTACATTAGAATAACTCTCCTGGCTTAAGTCACTGCTTGAAAGTCTTTCCTGTTAGCCCTGTATGAAACAGGGGCTCTTTGTTTCATTTCGCAGGTTGAGGATCTCTGTAGAAAATAACTGATCCCACATAGCAGCAATTCCAGGCTACCTCTGACCAATACACTCCAGTTCATCTCACATTTCTAAGAGCTGGGGGAGCCAAGCGCACTTTTCAAGGGGAACTGAAACTCAAACCAGGAAGTCCATGGAGACCCTCACATGAAATCATGGATTAAGCGATCAAGAGGTATCAGCACAGCATGGTCAGCTGCAGGTTATAGCCTTCACCAGCGAGAAGCTGATGTTGGAAGGGTCACTCGGATTGAAAGCTGAATATTGATCTGCACCTGCATGTGAGAACTTGCTGACAGGGGTCCTAACAAGTTAGGAAAGTGCCACTGAAGGATCCTGTTACCTCTCCTCCAGGAGACTGCTGCAGCATGTAGATATACTCAGAGCTAATTGAGCAGTACTTTATCCCTCAAGCTGCCTCAGGATTTCTCTAAGACTCCTCACTCAGTGGGCAGATCTAATATCTTTACTTCCTAAAATACCTTACCAATGAATAATCCCACTGCAGTCTTTGAGCTCACGTGTGGGTTAACATACTCCACGACACCAGTGACTATGCCAGAATTTGGCTCTATGTAAGAAAATACAATAAAACACCAAACATGATATTATCAAACAAAAAAAGGAGGAGCCACTTACATGTCCCAAGCTGATGCTTGTTCTAACCAGCCTTGGGCACAGAGCAGGATGTTGTGCTCTTAGCTAGAAGCTGCCCTGTGCCCTTGAATAATAGACTGCTTATTTCCTTCATCTTTAGGGTAAGGATAGGAACATTGTCTATGTCACAAGGTGTTGAGAAAGTTAATGGATTAATCCTGAATGCAGGAAGCATGAATGCACTGCGGGGACTCCCACTGGCTTCCATAACACTCTAGATCAGACTCTTAGCCCTGGAAGTTTGGTTTTGTGTTGCATGTCACAAAAAAGTCTATATGGAAAGTGCAGTCTGAGTAAGGCTGAAACAGCTCAGGATGAAAAGGAACATACCTGAAGTATCTTGAAGCCTTTGCATAGCTTTATCCAGAATGCTTATGGATTGCTTTTTGTCCAAAATCCTTGCTAAGGTAGCAGGACATATCTCTGATCTAACCTGCCACAGCATTTCCCTTGCCCCTGAGACCTGCAAAGACACCACACAACTGTTTCTTACCTGGATTTTATGCTGATTCTGTACACAGGACTCATCTACACTACCACATGGCATTGAGGGCCAGAGCAGAGTCAGAACAGCTCCTTCTGTATTCTCTTTACTGGACTATTATACAATCCTGAATTGTTGGCATGCTTTCCAAATCTCAAAATTATGTAGATTTAATGCATTCACGAAGAGGCAAAAGTTTTGGGGGAGAAGAAACTAAAATTTAAAAGAGGCTTCAAGTATTTTCACATTAGAGGCATTTTCCTTACATACACGAGGTCACACTCATGCTGCCCGCCCACCCACCTGCATTAGCACACACTCCAGCCACTTCCTTCCATTGGGAAACCTGCAGTGTGTCCGTCTGAAATCATCATTGGTCTTTTGACGGTAGTCATTGCAGTACTCACAACATGAAGATTAAGCATATACAGTAGTGTAAGCATGGCTCAGAGAATCTGAAAGAATATGTTATTAAATGGAATTATCCAGAAGGTTAAATAACCATTTTTCTGTAACTGTGGAACTATTTCAAGAGCTCTCATGAGACGAGATTACTAAAAAGTCAGCAGTTTTCTAAGTCAAAGACACAAAATACTTGGTTCATGTGCTGCTGTGAAAGGCCTTCCAGAAACCTTCAACCTCCATCAACAGTCAAAACGAATGTTTCTTCTGTTGTCTTGATTAAAGCTCTCCAGCTGTTTCCGCTGTGATTCTGAAAGGACCCATCTTTGCATCCCCAGCTCTGTCAAGGCAGGCAGCTTTGTCAGTGCTGCTAACAACTCACTGAACCATGTCCCACAGTCACGGCAGGACGATGGGCGAAGACTGACATCCAGCTCTGAGAGTTCTTTGAACATTGCTAAACCTTGACAGAAAACGACCCACCCTTCGTCAGAGATGTTGTTATTATAACTCAAATCCAGCTTCCGTAATCTGGCTAGATGGCCATCCTGCATCAGCAAAGCTGCAAGAAATGACAGACACAAACACAACTAATACATGCTGGCAATTGCTTTAAAACCTTGTAAGTAAGAAGGGTAGTATTTTAATACCATATTATTTACAGCTTTTCAGCAGTCAAACAGCAAGATTCAACTCAGCAACGTACAATTGCTTGCTGTTGATTGCAGAAAGACTGGCTTATCACAGCTGAAGGAGTGTACAACGCTTAAAACACAGACGATGCAAAGGGGACAGAAGTATCAGGTTAAAATTGTATGGCAACCTGCAAACCTTTGAGTCAGTTGGAAGGAGGGTATATCAAGTGCCAGTTAAAATAGGCAGACAGGCTTTACACAGGGAGATTTAGAAAGAGGAAAGCAAAGTTAGTTGAGATGGCATTATTACAGCAGCCACCTCTCACTGTGGGAGGATAATGGGCCTAGTATACCCTAAAGGGAACTGGGATCCTTAACATATGATTGGCAAAGGAGACACCCATGAAGGGTGATGTTTGTAATGCCAAAAATATTCAGGCTTCATCTCACCAGCCTTCAGATTACAGGGCCTTAATAGCTGCCACACAGCTATTGCCAATCTCAGACACTCAAAACCCATGAGTCAGGCCCACAGAATCACAAGGATGATTATAAAATAAACAGGTTTTTAAAAGGATCCCAGAATTTATTTCTTCATCAGGTTCCCATTTTCCAGTATTTCTCAGCAGCTGCTAAGATGTGGGCAAAAATACTTCTGTTTTAATTCTCCCACAATAGTTTGACTCCAGAAACACACCTAATGGGCTGAGAGCTGGTAGTGCCTGTATTACTGGCTGTCAGCACGTACATTTTCTATAAATTACTGAACCCAAAACCAGCATCTGAGGAAAATAAAACTCCTCAGAGGCAGCTTTAAATATCTGATATAAAAAACAGATGCAAACCCTACATTTTCCAAGTGCTGCCTTTCTGTATTAATAGATAGAACTGCTAAAAGATTCTTTGCATTTTATCCTTTTCAGCTTTTGCACTGTGCATGTACACGGGACACAGACTTCAGCAGAATGAAAACCCTTTCTGGGAAAAATACTGCTATATTTTCCATCTTTTCATTTGATGTATGCAAAAACGTGCTCAGCCCACGGAACAAGTCCCTTCTGAATTGTGGTCTAAATGTCCTGGCTCCTTGACTGCTAGTAAATACCATGTTATACGTACTTAGAAGTGCCAAATCTTCAGCCACCAAGTTACAGCTGCTCAGTCTTAACACTTGAATCTCCGTTGCAAGCTTTAGCGCTCCCAAAAGCAGCTTTAGGTTGCCACCAACGCACTTATTCCAAGAAAGGTCTAGTATCTCCAGTTCAGGAAGGTGAAGGGCAGCCTCAGCTGAAAAGATTAAGACCAGCAACTTCTGCTTACTAAGAGAAAACAACGTAGCCTTAACAGACACCTCACCGGCAATTCACCTGTAAACAGGCTGCTTACTTGGGCTTAGTATGACTTATTTTGTCCTAATAAAAGCCAGACAAAAGAATATAAGAAGGGCCTGCCTACGGAATCTTTAAGGACTCTGTGGAGGGGTTTCTTGTGTTACTTTCTACATTATTGGCTTGGCCTTGTCCCACTGCAGTGCATTTAATTTAACAGCTTGTTCTAAATCATTTTATATCAATATAAAGACAGCAATTTTTTGCTGTGAACTCACCTTGCAAGGTGAAATACTCTGTTTGACAACACTGATTTCCATGATGTCACTCTTACATAATTGTAATGATATAAATATTGTACTCTTCCTGCAGGGAACTCAGACCAGCTTAGCTTGCTACTGCTTCTGCTGAAAGCAGTCAAGTTTTACTACAGGTTTCAATGTCACTACTAAACAGTACAAAATATATTATAGTTGCATAAACCACAGTAACTAACAGATCCCTCTGTACTTAGATTTTTGTGTGCCATATGGAATGCCTATCAAAGGGACAGTGTAGCTGTTAATCCACTGAGATTTGCAATTAAGTAGGTAAAAGAGGCTGAATTTACGTATCCTGTGTTAGACTGGACTTTTCTTCATGGCTGTGCAGTAACTTTTCTACCACTGCAGTCTTTGCTTCAGTTTCTCCATTGCCTCATGCTTAATTCCATCCCAGAAAGTTTCTACTGAAACTTTCAGCTGCAGTGGGGTGAAAAATCTTCAGTCAAAACTTTACCTCACTGAACTGCAAATGCAGTGTTACAACAAAACTATAATTACAGCATAATATGATACCACGTGTTCCTTTCTCTTCCAAAATTAGTGAGTATACAAAAGCTCACTATCAGACAAAGGACTAAAAGGACTGGTGTAATAAGGGAAGACAAACAATGATTTTCCTTTGCAACCAGGTCCCATGAAGCACCGGTTTCATCACAGACTTTTTCACTCAGGACCTGTGGTATATTGTAACCATGATCTTTGGAGCTGAGCCAAAGCAAAATGCTTTGTCCCACAAGGATACACAGAGCATAGACAGACTTTAAAAAAAACATTCCTACCTAGTGATGAAAATGACTCTTCGCTTAAACCACAGTTGCTGATAGCCACAGATTTCAACTTCGGTAAAAACCTGAGCCTGCCCAGAAGAGGATCAGATGAAACTCCTACATTTTTATTCGAGGATAAATTCAGCTCTTGAAGACTGGAGAGTAAAGGTATCACCTGGGCTATGAAAATATGAAACTGTTATTAGACAGTCACCAATCCAGAACAAATATGTAGTTGTATATTTGCTTGACATAATTTCTTTTCTTTATAAATCAATCCAAAAGTCAAGGCCAAGTTTTGACACTCAGATTTATGGTGAGTAATGTCGTAGTCCATAAATAGCCATGCCATTTTCAGGTATTACATACTCTGTGGAAGGTTGTCAGAACACAGCTTCCTGTTGAAAATTTCTAAGTGAAGTAGAGAATTTAACATTAAATGAGATGGGGGTTATTTCCAAATGTCTTCGCTGCTAGCTGAAACTCCTTAATATTAATGTTATTATTCTCTATTAGTCAATAAATTAAAAATAAATCATGATTGCTATTACTAATAGTTAATATTTCCCAATGTTTCAGCAGCAGCTTTTCAGATTTCCTTCTTTATCAGGGAAAATAAGATGTGGGCAATATAGGCTTTGAGTCATGGGATTTGTTGTTGTTGTACTATAGAGTAAACACCAATGTCAAAAAGTTACAATAATGCACACAGAAAAATGAACTGTCTCACTGATTGAATGGGAAATTTCTTTTTCTTCCTAGCACTATTTATGAGTTGGATCAATTTAACCCAGAGACTGCAGTCTTCAGCTTTTCTATAAAGCATACAGCAGCAGCAATGCAAGATTCTCCTAACATCACTCTACTCAACGTAGAGTTCACTAAGTGAGTTTTAGGCAGTACATTTACATGCACATATGCACCTTGGATCCGTGCTAATTTATATCAGCAGGGGAACTGTCCCTGGCTGTTTCTAAAATTACTGATTATCAAAAAAAGCAGTGCTTGCTGGCAGTTCCTATATTCCCATCATGGGTCTGAATCATGGCAGATTCAGGCCCTTAGTTCCACATGGGATCAGACACTACGAGATTTCCTTTGATTCAGCAAAAAAAATTTCCATATTGATCAAGCAGGCTATCCTGCACACTGCACTTGCAGAATTCCCTAATGAAAAAAGTACTGAGACCTGCTAGACTAGGTTAGGCAGAATCTCTTACACCTTTGAGATATTTTCAGAAGTAAAAACCTAGATTCTTAATGGATTTCCTCAACATGTCCTTACACAAAACGGTCATGTCCTCTTCGGTTACACAGCACTGGTGGAGATCAAGGACTTCGAGATTTTTCAAGCTGGCCAAATGAGCTGTTGAGTCTTTAAAGCCACCACCAATCTCTTTGTTACACGATAAGTCTAATTTTCTTAGCTCCACAAGGTGCTGTAAAGCAGTGTCTGAAACAGAAAAGGGAGCATGCTGGTCACCAGCTGCTGCAATAGCACAGCTCACGACTTTAGCTTTTATTTACTTTAACATCAGAGTTTGCACAAAGTATTGCAGGCAAAGCTCTTAGATTGTACTTCAGCATATAATCACAGCAGACAGAGTGATACTGCAAAGCTTCCCCATATATGCAACTCATTTCTTCTCTAAAAGAGCTGGTGAAGGTGAGGCCAGCTCATCCCCTAGGTCCATTCAATCCTCAGCCTTTTGCTGAAATTACTATTGGATGTGCTAATTAGTGCCAGTTGTTTTATCCTATGGATAAGACCTCCACCAGGGAGACACACAGATAAAAGCCCATTTCATATGGATTCACTGGACACTCATTGAGTGATAATGGTGAATTTGGATTTTTCTCTGAAAGTAGGATTAGCTTGTTAAAAGTTAGCTAGCCTGTCTATGCCCTCGTCTGTGTTCTGTCTGGGGAGAGAGGAAGCGTGTCCAGAGAGGTATTAATCTCCCCTAAGATGTGTCTCAGATAAATGGTGTGGAGGGTGACTCTCCCCACTGACTTTCACATGCTTAAACTCGGGGAAGATAAATGCTACTCCTGCTGAAAATCTCTGTAGTCTTTTATCAATCCTCAAACAACAAGTAATGATTGCCCATTAATACTGCCAAACCATCAGCAAAATCCCACCTCATTGCCTTTCTTAAATGGTTTTCAGATGTACAATTTATTCAGAATAAAAGTCTGTCTGAACATAAAGTCTAACCTAAGCCCTGGAGGCTGTCTTGCTTTAATCCACACATGTGTAAGTTTAGCTCTTTCAAGCCTGGCACATTTTTCAGATCCTGAGCAATAACCTTCATACTGCAGCCGATGTGTTTGTTGATAGAGAGATCTAATACTTCGAGGCTTGGGATCACACTTAGAATTTCAGCTAGGAAAAAAAGGAAAGAAAACCAGAATTGGTAATTGGAATATATACAGATGAGTCCTAGAAAAATATAGCTCCATGACAAACAGGAAGAGGTAGGCTGGATTTGTCCATATGTGTCGTTTAAACTTCCTAAGTTCCTGTTCTACCAAAAAAATACGGCAAAACAAAGATTGGATAGGAATTAATAAAATCAGTGAAAGATCTGTATGAAAATCAAGGTGAAAAAATACAAGGACAATTAGAAAAATACATGGGAATAAAAAGCAGGAATACAAACAGAAAGAAACATTTTCAATGAAAAGATATAGGACTATACGTTGCATATGGGCCATCTCCTGCAGTGGAGATGTGAGCATGGGGGCTTCCCTTTAGGGGAAAACATGTCTTTTAAAACACAGAATCAGATCAAAAGACCACACAGGATTAAGCTATGGTGAGAGGAAAGAGGGGAGGGGTGGTCAGTGGCTGCCAACTCAGTCTAAATCCCCATCCCTCAGACCTTCTTTCCTGTCCCACGGCTAACTACATATTCAGCTGCTTAATTTTAAGCAATTAGTGTTGGAAATTCTGGCACACATGACTTGCTCAGGGTCTTAAAGGATCCAGCAACCCTGGACCACTGAGGCAGGGAGACTGTGGTTTAGATCTACCTATTCTTCTTAACCCCACCTCACATGATTAGAGAGAACAACTTTCTCTTTGGAAGAAAGTGCATGAAATCCCAAGACTGTGTAGTAAACACTGTTATAATGCGGAGCCTGAAATCAATTAACTTTCCACTAATCTTTAGCTCAATACAGTCATCATCTAGGTCAAGTTACATTTTTGTGAAGCCAGTGTCAGTCCAGCTATACACATACCAAGGGATTCTCCATCTTTTGCCGTCAGGTTACAGTCTGTAATTTTCAGAAGTTTTAACTTGCATCCTTTCTGAAGTTTTTTGGTCAGGAGTGATAGTTTTCCACCTATGTTACTGTTCCATGATAAATCCAGTTCTTCAAGTTGAGAAACAATTTCAAATGCCTCTCCTGTAACAGAAATCTATGATAATTCATTCTAGGTATCAATTTCAGTGCAAGACAAAAATATGGGTTTGGAATATATTAAAGAGGAAGGTTAGCCACTTAATTCTCAAATTATTATACTCTGAATGGCTTGCCAGGAAAATTGGTGTATGCCATGAATTGTTGCTACTGCAGGAATGTTGTATAAATTCTCACCTTGTCAAAATGCCACAAGTCACAGTACACACAGACCTGAAATTTATCCAGGTTCCCAAATCCTCATCAGACTGCTTGGCCATCATTGTAGACCTGTGCCAGGACCCAGAAATTCTAGTCTACAGGGAAATCAATACAAGTGACAAGTCTGAATTTACTGTCCTGTATAGTTCTGCTCTATTTTATTTGGCAAACTTCCAACATCCTCTGCAGGTCATTTTGGAGGGGATGAAAGAAGTCCTCTCACAACTATTTCTGAAACATAAAAGTTTAATTTCTGACAGGAATTTCTGGTTCATTTAATAAGGAATCCAGATGAGCATTGCTTTGACCCAAACTAACTTTCCTATGGTTTCAAGGCAGACAGCACTGATTTTGATTACATTCAGAAAAATTAGCCTTTTCCAGGCTTGACGCACCTGCCAATGTGAACTGTGTTAGTGCTTCTTTGTAATACTAACACCCCACTAAAGCAAAATCCAGCTTCCTAGCTTCCTTTTTAGAGGGAAGCAGATGTATATGTGCATAAACTCATTCCCAAGATCAGACTATATGCAAATGCAATTTCAAAGTGTCATACACAAATTTTTGATCTAAAGTCCTGTCATCAACCTAATAATTGAGAATTGTAATTTGATAATAAAACCCTTTCATCTCTGTGTGTTTTCATAATTAATTATTCACAAATTATTTATAATAGAAAAATAAATATTTCTGTTGTTGTAAGTGAATATTGAGGTTTGAGAGAAAAGGACATCTCTTAATTTTTATTTTTGCATTTATTTTAACTTATTGCCTTAGTCTTGAATACTGAGCAATGCTCCACAGTTGAGAAGTTTGGCTTTGCGGCATAGCCTGTGTCTGTTTCATATGGGGACTAGCATTCCAGGCACATTTTCCACCCAGAAGACAAATAAAGGACTAACTCCAGAAATGGTTTCCTACCAGCTCTCACAGTCCCAGCTCTGAGCAATCACGTAGTAGAGGTTGATATTATGGTTATATTTGCTGCATTGATTTCTAAGCAGAATGCACTACGTGTGGCCACACTTCCACAGATAGATGGGGACGTAGTCAGACAGGCGTATTGGCCGAAATACACATGCTATTTCCAAAATCACAGGCAAAATCAATGCAAATAGACTACTGCTATTTCACATGTCAAGGGCATCACATTTTGATGACAAATTCAAGTCCTATGATCAGTTTTCTGTCTGTCTCAGCAGAGGCCAAGCCAGAAGGGGAAAGGAAACAGCACAGAAGAACCAGGCAGAATAAATAAATTGGAAATATAACCAATAAAACTGAAGAGAAAAAAAAAAGTGTGAGAAAAAGGTTTGAAAAATAATGAAATAAATTTGAAAAAAAATCATAGGAAATGAAACATAGATTTTACCCTCATGAGAAACAGACCAATTATTTTCACCAGCTTTTGTAAAGATGCATTTTTCCTCCTCACCAGATAGCATGACCCAATTTTTGAGCTACCACCATATATATAATTTTATTTCTGAACCTTTCCTGGAAAAAGCCTAGATATGAATGACAAACTCCAGCTTTGTAACTCAGAGTGGGTTTTAGAACTTGCAAAATAAGCAGTAGTTTTTATAATTCCTAGTTGATTGAGTTTGCCCTTCTTCTAGATCCACATCACAGACTCACCCGAGTAAACTCCAGGCCCAGAGGTAAGTGACTTAGCGTCAGAACCTGAGCGCATAACACCACCTTTAAAACCTTTAAATCTCATGTTTTGCAGAAAGCAGGGTTGCAGGCACGCCAAGCAAAAAAGTACGCAGAAAAATAAGCTTCTCCCAGACTTGCAAAAACAAGTCATAAAGCTCTGAGGCAGCTCTTCTGGTTTTGTCTCCTCCAAAAGACCATAATTTTTTGTTATGAGCACTCATCTGTCCTGCAGCATGAAGACCTAAGCTCACCCTGTTACGACTGACTCTGTTTCAGCTCTGCTGTCTACCATTAGATATCAAACCTAGTCAAAAAAATACTAAACCAAATTGAAAGCAGGCTTTCCTGCAAATAGGACTGAATTCTGTTACCTTCTGAACATGAAAGCTTAGTACCCTGAGGAATGAACTCAGCAGATCTACCCAAATGTATAAGGTCACTCATAAGCCCAAGTCCTTTCTACTGTCACAGCAGGAGTTTACATTGCCTGGTGTGCAAGCAGCAGGAGTAGGATGTAGGAAGAGATGAGATGGATTACATTAGACCCAAGCTGTCTGGAAGTAAATGCAAATGAAATCCTGTACCTAAGGAGGTGACATCCTCAGCTGTCAGCCTGCAGTTGTTAAGTCGAAGGACTTTTAACAGGTTCACGTGATGAAGATGAACAGTGAGAGCTTTCAAATTCCCACCAACACAACCATTCCAGGACAGGCTGATCTCTTCCAGATCTGGAAGAAACGGCAGTAGAGAAGCTGTAAAAAAAACCAAAAGAAATAGTGTATTCTCTTTGCATGTTATCTGAACACCCTGGATGTCAACACATCTTAATACAGAGATGCTTTCTACAACCAATACAGCATTATAAAGCCATGACCATTTGTACCTCAGTTTTCTTATCTGTAGTTTGGGTATAAGGACATTCATCTGCTTCAATCACCTGCCTGTATGATTTTTACATTTATATATATATTACATAATTTATATAATATATTAATTAACATTTATCAGGGACCTGGGACCACCAGATGAAATGTTAAATAAGCCCAGGCCTGTATAAAAGACAGGGAAGGGGAAAGAGGAGAGTGAATAATTGGATAGGTAAATAAAAGTTAAAGAAATGTATGAAGTGTCTAGTTGAATAAAACGTGTATTTACCCAGCTCTGTTACATCTGCTGCACTTAAAGCACAGTTATTTACATCCAGATTCTTGCTGTTGGGTTCCTTTCCCAGTTTCTGCATGAACTGGATAAATCTCTGCTCACCAGATGGTGACTCCGTTTCAGAAATAAGATGTGAAAGTCCATCTGAGTAACAAAGAAACAGGGCCCTGGTTACCTCTGCTACCAACACAACGTGTACAACCTGTTTGTGGCTGTCAGGTGAAGACTTTAAGAAACTAACTAAATCTGTCAATAAACCAGGGTCTGTTGTTGGTCAATGTGGACCAATAACCTGAGTGGTAAGATCACTATAGGTCAGACCAGTACAAAGTTCCTGATGCAGAGTGAGAAAAGAATCTCCTGTTGCACAGCTCCACGCTACCTTATGCCAGTCACTTTGGACGTTTGCACCACCAGTTCAAGGACACGAAATTGATGCAAAACTCAGAACTGCAGCTCTTCTGGATGCACAAGTTGTATAACCAGCTCTGTGTTCCTGCACTGTAGCCACATTGCTGCAATACAGTCTGTACTTGATCTGTTAGCAGCGAGTGGCCCTGCAATTGTGTGGTGAACCTGCTGCTTCCTTCATGACAGCCTGTGTTCATTTTCAGACATTATGTAAGGCAGTTCCTGCTTTTCTTGGCTTTGCAAAGCACCCCCCACTTAGCTTCTTCTTCCATACAGTTTGTACAGCAAGGAAAATTGCATTTACATTTATTGCTAAACCCTTTAACAAGTCAGTAATTTCATCTAATGCCTATAGCTGGAAAAAAGCAGCCTAAAATCGCAATCCTACTCTCAGTAGCTGTCCTCTCATTGTTTCCCCAAACCTACCCAAAACTCTTAGGACAAAGGATGGGGTTCTAAGCCTCACCTTCCATCTCCTTTTAAAAATAACCTCATTTCCTCTGGTGTGGATGTAAAGATTATGCTTGTGTGTGCAAAATAACATACATGATGAATTTCTATTCCCTTCCCCTCCCCCTCACCAGCATCAAGTGGTAGGAAACATCTGCTCTTGCTGTGTTCAGATTGCTTTAGCAATAGGGCGGACAGAGAACTGACCCTAAATACAACAAGCCAAGCTACTGCTCAAAGCTTGACTTTGAAACCAAATAAGCTCTGCAACTAATGAACTGACTCCAGCACTGACCTCTCGCACTGGAGATCAAGAGAGAGGGCACCCAAAAGCTTTATCCCTCCTCAGCAACCTGGATCTTACTCCTTGCTTGGCACCTATCAAATTAGAGGGTACATCCTTGACAACGTTCCAGTCAGAAGCAAATCCTGACTAAAGGGTAAACCGTAGGCAGCAAAATACAGGAGTTTGGCTAGCAAGAAAAGCAACTCATTTTCTATGAAATTAAAATATATACACATGCACATGTGTTTCACTATTGTACCAGCATTACCTTCTACAGAGAGATCTTGCTTCTCACTCTGATCGTCAGCTTCAGAGCTGTTTATTTCTGTTTCTTCAATTTCCCTTCTGTCCTTGCCTTCAGATTTCCCAAAGTCAAAGCCCCTGAAGAATTTTTTGATGGCTGAAGGCTGCTCTTTTCTTTTTCCATGAGAGGACCCCTTTCCTTGGAACTGTTTTATAACAAAGTCAAATGGGGAACTCTCCATGATGTCCTCTTCATGTTTATCCTGGCAGCTCTGCATGTCATCTTTCAGGGGATAAGCAGACATAGAAAGAATTAGTTTTAGTAACATCGAGAATTTCCTACCATTCCCTCCACGCTAATATCAGAAATTATAATATCTGAATTAATTTTTCCTCATTCAAAAGAAACTGTTAATGCTCAATATTAGCACAGCAGACTCAGTGGTGCCAGTTCTCAATGGTACAAGTACCACTCCGTGCTGCTTTGTTAATGCAGACTGCCCCTAAGGCCACCCCACCTGGCCACTGAGCATTGAAGCAGGCTAACCTGCTGCTTCCCCTGCCACTTAATCCCCAGGTTTGGTTTATAGTCTTGTGGCCACATTAAAGAAGGAAGACTGAGATGTCTCTGTTCTGAGGGTTAAGTTTGACACCAAAGTGACTCTTCACAGCAAAGGCCAGTCAGGAAGGTGAGAAGAAGTGGTGTGCATCAGGGAGTACAAGGACATCCTTGCCTGAATAATGTCATACGCTCCCAAGCTCAAGGTGGAACATGCAAATGAAACCCCATTAACCTTAGAGAAAAGCTGAAGTAATAGTGCTAAAAACAACCAGATATCATAGCTATGAACACAGAGTGTGCCACTGCTGGAAGAAAACAAGCCCCCCAGATAGCTTGTTTGGAACAGTTCAGTAATAGTGACCTCAGTTTCAGTGACTAACTCACTGGTGAATTGAAGTTTGACTACAATTTATACTGTCTTTCCTCATTTCTGTTTATACTACACAAGCTATAGCATCATATGGAGATTCTGAAGCTGCTTTGGTTTTCTCTAGACATTAATTTAATGCTCTTTCTTTAGTTTTAAGTCTAGCATTCACCTGCACACATGCTTTTAATGGAGCAGTCATAAAAACTAAGCAGGCATTCATTGACTTTTGCTTTGTGAAGACTATGTGGAAAAGATACGTATCAAGTCCTACTGTGTGCTGTTAACTGTAGAGGGAATGACCCATGCTCAGACCTCGATCCTGTAATACACCAGAGCTCATGAATGGATGTGTGCTCCCACAGTTTCCCCCCCGCTTCCCCCGTACAGCCTTGCACACAGAACTCATTCCACAATTTGCTGTCATCCATAGAGTACATGAACTTGATCATCTTAATAACCGTCAGTTATATAGGATGTCGCTGGCATCGACTTTCCAGAAAAATGAAACATGTGAAGGAGTATCAGAAACCCTATGACTTGCACAGATAGTTTTCATGTTATTATAGCAAGAGCTAGGTCAGGGGAAAAACATCAAAATAAAGCAAATGCAGTTTTTATATAAACATACCTTTTTTGTGCGTGTGTATATACATAAATGTGGGTATATATACTGAGATATATATATACGTAAATTTTCTTATTGTATTGGAAGTTATCTGCCATGATACAAGTGTTCATGGGCAGAGCACTTACAATTACAAAAAGCTGGTACATTGTTTAAAGTCTTGCTCTTAATAGCCAGTCACAGCAGTATTTCTTCTTATAAGTACAAAAATTATACAAAACAAGGCACATAGGTGTACATGCACATTTACTGAGCTGTAAAGCAATGCTGGTTACTTTGGCTGTGTTTTCATGCTGTAGAGACATTATTTTAAACAGGCAAAGAAACATACCTGTCTTTTCCATTGTTACACTTGAGGATCTCTTTCAGGTTTTACAGTGCTTTCAGGGCTTGCAGGAGAAGGGAGCCATAATCTGCAAACAAAACCTCACTTCTTTCCCTAATAGGACTTTCAACGTAGTTTTCTTTCAAGAGTTTCTGTCTTCATCAGTTTGATAGCAGCAGCTCTGCACAAGTTGTTTGTGGGCTCTTTCCTGATGCCTCTGTTCCTCCGTACTGTCTTCTACTGTCAGCCTGTTGTCCCTGGCCTGTTTTTTCTGGGGGAGTTTGAGAAGTCCATTTAAATGCTCCGATCATACCAGAGCTCAGATCCCTCACAAGGCAGAAATCAGGAAGTGGCAGCACAGACTTCAGTACTGCACCTAACCACTGCATGTCTCTGAAACAGCTGTTGTTAGAAGAGGCTGAGTCACCTTATAGATCAGGTTACAAGACTACCTGAAGAAAAGCTCTTTGTTTTCCCACCCCTTTTGTCCATACTGGTCAGAGATACTGCTGGAGGCTGAGCAAAGCCATGCTGTCAGCAGGATGTCGCATAGTTCAGTAAGAAAAAGGAATACAGAAGACTAGCTCACTCCTGTTCATTTTAGGGCAACAGGAGACGTGAGAGGAGAGGTCGTACTGCATCATCCCACACAATCGGCTTGTGGGCAACAGCATGACACATTACGATGCAATCATTTGATACATCGTATGCATACATCAAACTTCACCATGCCTTTGTTTGTTTGTCTGCCCTAGAATCTGATTTCCATGATGGCAAATGTTACAATTTCTAATTTAAACATACTCATGGTTATTTATGCTGAATCTCTTTCATTTTGATGATCCTTTTTAATCTATGAGGTCTTCACTTTTGTAGGCTAAACCAAGCAAACTCTTCTTGCCTCCTCTGATGCAGCAAACTCTCCGTTTCCCTTATCATTACCTGCTCACCTTTCTCTGCACCTGTTGCAGTATAATTTATACTTCCTTAAATACAAGGGACAATCCACTGGTATGTATACACTAAAGACATATGCAAACTGGAGTGCTTTTGGTGGGGAATGATAAAGCTGGGCAACAAAACTAATGACTGCTTTGAAAGCAGCTGAGCAGACACCAGCCGCGAGGACAGGCTTGACTCAGTGTGTCAATGTACAAGTGATTCAGACAGGGTGGAATGAGGCACAGGGTGCTGCTAGGACCAAACAGGATAAGATTAAGAGAAAAAAATTTCAGGAAAATCCTCCCGCCCATGAGAAATACCATGCTGGGAAACATTTACAGTAGAAAAAAATGTGCAAAATCACTGTGATGAACCATCTTTCCCTGAAGGAGTGCGGGACACATTTGTATTCCCAAGCAGAAAGGATCCTTAAGTTGGTTTTAGGGTTTTTTGACACCAGCAGAGGCTGTCCTGTCCCAGTTTCTGAAAACAGCATCTCGCTACAGACCTATATCCACTGGGAAAGATCACCTCCCTGTGTGCTAATTCACTTCACAGTGTTCAGGCACCTCAGCTATGCAGACTACTGAAAATCCCAAGTTGGTAAAGGCCTCATTGAATTTGACAGCTCTTTTCCACTTTACTTGTTGTGCTTAACAACAGAGCAGCCAGGTGTGAAACAGAGGCAAAGCAACCCATGTTTGTGAACGTGTGCCATGCTCTGCTAGCCCAAGACACTCGATGCCCACTGCAGTTCAATGAGAACATGGAAAATATCGGATAATCTCTACTCCCTGGAACTGGGGAAATCCTTAAACATGTTAAACACCAATTACAGTGGTTAGGCTGGGCTAACCTGGATGGTCTGACATCAGTATATTAGGTGATGTGTTACCCATTCAGAAATTCCTTCACCACTCTAAGCTGTTGAATGACAGTGAAAATACCTCATGGCACCGTGACTGCATACCTGTGATCCGGTGAGAAGGGAAATGTAGTTTTGTAGTTTCACAGTGACCTAGTTTCCTCTTCCTAGAAAGAAAATCTTTACCTTTTTTTACAGCAGCTATGAGGGAAGAGGGGACAGCAGGGTTATGCCAAAACAAAGCAGCATAACTAGAGTGAGGTGGCTGCACTGGGCTGAAATATTACTTTGCAACAGACCCAGGCTGTGCTGTGAACAGGCAACATAACTTGACAGCCAGGCGGAGCCAAGCCCCTGTTGGCTGCCAGACTGGGCCTTGCTGTGTCGGTTGCTGTCTCCTCCATGGCATCCTTCTGAACATGTGTCCTGCTCCTGCCTTGCAGACCTGTGCATCTGCTTCTGGCAGTACGTCATGGGCAGCACAGGACAGGCTTAGCTTTTGGAGTTTAAAAATAATAAATGCCTTCCCCTTTCTATCCAGTTAAATGGTTTGTGACCATCTGCCGACTGCTCAGTGTCACACTTGTTTATATCTACTCTTCCCTCTGTGTAGACCTGGGACAAGGTTAGGAACAGAACCAATTTTGGAACAGCATAGTTAAAGGTGCATCCCACACAGCGTTCCCCAGTGACAGATTAATGTGGATTTTTGTACTTTGCCTCATTGTGACTCCTTAATCCGGCATATATTCCAAAGAAATAATGCCATTAGAGGATTAGTGCCACAAGTTCATTTGAAAAAAAGGATTTGCAAACACTGAAATCCTATATTCTATGTACTTAATCACCGAGTATCATTTTGGGGATTTCCTCTCCCTTTAGTAGTGTCTTCTTTGATGAAACCCAAGCAAAGTAGCAACTCTGTTTTGGAGGGCCCTTATTATCCATTAAAGGAAAACAAAACCCAAAGTACATGGTTAAAATAATACAGAATCTAAACACACTGGACTAAACCCATCCTTGCTGTCACACAATCATTGCAGTTATACCAGGGAGGCGCTTGGCCCAATACTTATATAGAATTTAATGATTTTGGATATTTATCTGCTATGGATATTTAATATTGAGTCCTGCAGCAGGTAATAACACACTGACCCTTGTTTGCTTCTAAGGCAGTTCCCTTCCCCTGCTTTGCTCACACACAGTGAAACCACTGTTCTCTCTGTGGGAAAAGAAGACTGAATCACTGCCATGTTATTCATTCTCCCTTTCCTTAGCATGCATCTCTGCTGCTCTGTTTCTCCTTTCCATGTGATTGCCACTGCCTGCAGCAACCTCCATGGGCTTCACTTGCTTGGCTTGATTTGTTGCAGGCTGCCTAGGTGAAGTGGGCAGTTGCATGGGCCAAGAAATTGGTGGGGGTGGAAAAACACTTACTGCCCTGTGGCTGACTTTGCCAGTGCCAGATGACTTGCTCTTGGGCTGTGCTCCCTCAGAATATATATGCCAGGAGCTGCTGCTGAATCAGGGTAGGGGAAAAGTGGCCTGCTCCAGTACCAGGTTCCCCGCACTCATCTTTCCCAGACACATACATCAAACCATGCCCTCCACAGCTCTCTCCATCCTCTCTCTCTTCCCTCCATCTTCTGACTTTGACCCAGTTCTAAGCCCTTATAACTGAGGCAGCAAAATTCAGATGTGCCTACACAGCTGAGAAGCCTTCAGCTGGCACTGGTGGTATGTTGCTAGCACCACAGTATCTGTATCATCCACTAATTTGATTTTGACTCTCTTTACATCCAGGCAATTCACAGAGCAGCAGGGATCAGCTTTAGGTCTAGACAAAATCTTTCAGAAGAGACTGCACACACGATGGGCTGGAAAGGCAGTTCTCGAAGGATGAATGAATAGATGCAGCTGCACTCACTAGCGGGAAGTGCTCTGCAGAACCTAGATTAGGAAGCATAGCTTAGGCTTCCAGGTAGAGTTCAGCAGTGTGCTGCCATCTGGATAAACACTATTTTCCACACATTCTTATACTCTCAGAAATATTGTGCCATATAGAAATATTTCCCTGGAGCAAATTCATTCCAGACTTCCCTACACTGAGATCAGTGTGCATGCCTGAGGATTCAATTTAGTCCAAAGTATCCAAGTATCCCCATCATTTCCCACAAAATAAATATTCCACCTTCTGATTTTAATAGCTCGTCAGCCTACAGTAGTTCCTGAGGCAGCTGTTTAAAACACATTTGACTGGGTTATGAAAACTAAATCCAACTCCCTCAATTCTGTATTTATGTACAACCGTAGATGGATCACAGGAGGGGTTTGAAGAGGCACTGAGAACATAGGAAAACAGCTAAAACCTGGCATTCAGAAACGCATACACCTCTGAGTGACCTTAAACAGTCCCCTAAACTCAGGGAGACTTTTAGCGGGTGGAAAGTTTGAGGAAGTTTTTGACATTTCACCGTACTTCTACTCTTTAAAATGTAATAAAAATTAATGTTATGAAACTGTGGTGCTAGCATGCAAAGGTAGGCTCTGCCCGAGCTGAAAGGGCTGCACACTTGGCAGGACAATCCAGCAAGTGCATGTGCTGAGTGAACAGGTTGTGAGCAGAGATGTGTGACTGCCCCTGTTGCCCCTGATTTATTATAGTTATAAGAATTTCAGCCCTGCATATACCAGTATGAGCTGCTAAACACGAACTGTAGAATTCTAAAATGTATTCTTTTTTCAAAGCCAAAATAATAGCAATGATAAGTAGATTTTCCCAGCTATTCTGTCATATGGAATATGCATTTTGATTTCCATAAAAAGCATGACTAAAAGATCCATCACTGCAAACGTATACTTATTTCCACAATGCAGATATTTTTCACACTCTGATATTGACTTACACTTTCTTAAATGGAACTACACAAATACAAACAATGTTTCATTCTCTATTACAACGTATTAGTCTGATAGAGAAGATTTTCAGGCTGGAAAATTCTTTTTGGTTGAACTTATGCCAGGATTAATCCCTTTCCAGTTAATCATTTATGTGAATGGGTAACCTGCAGAGTTCATGCAAGGCCTGCAAACTATATTAATTACTAGAAACCTAATTAAAAATCAACAGAGTCCAAGGATCAGTGTTACTTCCATATGGTACCATCTGGTACAATGGATCTGGATAGTTCAGCAAAACTCCCCGTTGCATTCTGTGGAACTTCAACCCAAATATGTGTTTCCAAAGAGAGCAGATTTATGGGGATGAGCTAGTTATAAAGCATTTTTAGGGTCATCCTAAATGACAGCAGCTGAGTCCCTGTATTTCTAGCTGTTATTTCAAAAGTTAGTTCAAAAAAGTATTTACTCAACTGTTTTTGGTTTTTAATGTGATAGCAGTGCAGTCAAAATTTGCCTTTCCACATCCAAGAATACCTTAAATCCATACACAGGCTAATGAAAAAATTGCCAAACAAGCAAATATGAAAACACGTCTGGCCTAAAATGGTTCAATTAAAGATAATAAGTGTGTATATTGTCATTTGCTTTGTTAATTATTACTCCAATGTAAAAAGGCACATCCAGAATGAAAAGAGTGAAATTCCATAGATGACACCAACACAGCAGAGTGCAGCTTTCATTACCTCTGGTGTGCGTGCATGGAAATGGTAATATAATTTTACCAACTGGTTTGGTCTTTCAGCATGTGGCCAGTTTGACAGTTTTGACGAAAACATCTCAGTCTTGTTTGACACTATGTTAGCCGAACATTTGAAAATTCAACTTGTATGGTTTTAAATCCAGGCCTTTCCAACTATTTTGATTCAGGGACACACAAATCCAGTCGTCTTCCAACATACAATGCTTGGTCAATTCAATTTTCAAAGGAACTTCATGGTTAGCCATATTTCATCTCTTAGAGTCACTCATTGGCTTTTAAATTGAGATCAGCCATGCTAAGTAATATTTAGTAGCTTCAGTTTTGTCCCTGTTTGGGTCCAGTTCTCTCTGATTAATTCCCAGATTTCTACTGGGAATGGGACAGCTGTGTAAACCACCTAGTCTCTCCAAACTTCTCTCAAGAGCTGTGGTAAATGTAATGCTTTCCCATTGAACAGCCACTTGTGTCGCAACCTGTTACCTTTCCAGTGAGTATTTGCTGATCTTGTCAGTATGTATTTAGTACAGGTGAACACCAAAGTTGGGCACTTCCCTCTTCAGCATGTCCTGCAACCCAGGCAGGAACTAGAGCACCTACCCTGCAACCAAGCAAAGGGCTGAGGATTGGGAAAAAAAATTAACTCCCAAGGAGTTCTATAGCTTAAAGGACATTTTGCATGCCCAGGACATCAGATGATTACAGTGGCACTGACACACAGCTTTGCCCATTCCCTTCTCTGGTTACTTTTCAGTTTCTTGTGAGTAGACCCAAAGGCAAAATCCTGTGTGTTTCTAAGCCAGCTGTGTCACCACATAGTCTGGTGGCTGTTTCTAGTCCCAGGACTCCAGGACACCAATTCTTGTTCAAGTTCATTCTTGCAATTTCCAGTCCACCGGTCACAGACTTCCTAACCCATCCATCAGACCACCCTTTCCCTACCTGTGCTTGTGGCACTCCTAGTTTAGACCTTTAGGGGAAAACATGGAATGAAGTGAGATTTAGCTAAAGAATTTGATTAGCCTGAACACAGACTTCATTTCGGAAAAAGATGGGGTGGTCTGTGATAAATAAGTCATTTACCAAGTTCTGTATCAGTCCAGTTCATTTCATTATACAGAAATAAGTCTCCACTGAAGTGTATCTTGCTTCAGTGAACTTCATAAGAAGAAGAAGTTAGGATTATCACTCACAGATTCCTCACGACAGACAGTGTTCAGAAACAGTGGATTAAAACCTGCTTAGACTCTAGTTTAGCAGATTCTCCTCTACTTATACAAATCCATTCCAGCATTGCATTTTGATAAACAACATAATTTTTGAACTTGTAATAAAATGGTCTAATACAATTTTTTGCCTTACATATCTGGAGATATAATCCCATTATCTGAGCCATGTCTGTCACTGATTTTGTCAAAAGGGAACAAAGAAAGTTTGACCCAAATGAGTGCTGACAAAAAGTCTAGTGACAACGTTAACACGATATCTACCTTGGTGCAGGGAGCTGAATCCACACTGATAAACCACTTTGGTACTTCAGAAATTGTGAAAGATGTGAAGTAGTTTACATTGCTTTTGAAATAAATTGAGAAAGTCTGCTCGTTTTTAATTCAGCTTTAGAATAGTACATAAACTGCCAAAAGCTGTTGGGTTTTTGGCAATGTTCTTCCAACTCCTTGTAGCCTATGATGAAGTGATGCTCTCTTGGGGCATCCTATACTGGATAGATCAAATCCCAGTTCTGAGACTTCTTCACTGCTTGCCATAGAGGTAACGCCAAGCAATAAGTCTGGGTAAGAGCGTACAGAAGGTGGCGTTGACTCCAGTTCCATCTTTCACATTAATATATGTCTAGTGTCAGTAGCTCAGATTACAAACACCAGATACTGGGTGGGAGCTGTTAGGCTACAGTTACCCCTTTGGACAGAGGAATCTGAGTGTCGGTGTTTCCCCACTCATACGTTCCTTCTGCAAACGGGATAAAGTGGGACTACACTGTCCTAAACCGTCTTAGCTAACAGTGATGCTAATTGACAGACCTAGGCCCATTTGATATACTCTACTTTGATCTATTCATAACTCATCTCCTATGTCACTCTCTCCCCCTCCATTGCCACTTTGCCATTTTTTGTATTGAAGATAACCAGCAGAAACAGGACTGCTGAGAGACACGCAGACCACTGCATGATTTGGAAACACACCCCTGCCTGATGCCTGTGAAATCCAGTCAAGAAGTACTAGATCTTCTCTGGAGAGGAACCATTAAAGCATCTTTATGAATTGTGGTTGTCACACGTCACTACAGCACACAACAATCCTGCTTCTGTGCCAGAAACCAAAGGCTAAATGCCAGGCGTCCTGCAAAGTTGTGTGCTCTCTCGCTAAACTTCCCTGGTTAGGTAAAACAGGAAAAAATAAATATATATCCTTATTATATTGCTGGTTTTGTTTCTACCTCAGGAAGTAATTTTTCCTAGTATTAAACTTTTGGTGGTTTTCCTGAAATGTGATTCACATGGACTAAAACATCTGATGAAAAATGGATGCTGATGCAAGACTTTACTTCTAATTTATTTGGGCAACCCTATATTTACAAAGCATTTGCTTCAGCCTCACCCAGACGATCCTGAAAACTCCCAGCAGAGTACTTTTTTTCAAGACTGTATCTATTCATTATGTTTCAAGTCACAGGCTTCTGTAGGCAGTTACAGACCAAGTGGACTGAACCCAAGCTGAAAATTACCATTAAGTCTAGAATGCTCCTTCAATTCCTTGTCTGCCTGCACATGCAATGATTTGGACAACAAAAAAATTATTCTTAGGTTATTTTAGCTTGTCTCTATTTTTTAAAGGAAGTCCTAAATTTTTAAACCCAAGTATTAGAATATTTTTTTAACCAATGATTCTAGGTGTGATTTTTTTCTTTATAAAGAAGGCCCAGACAGCAACAAAGTAGCCATGATAACATTAACAACAAAAATAGTCAGTCATTTGAAAAAAATTTCAAAATAATCCCACATTAGATACTATATCTGAATTTTGTACAGCATTATCAAAAAATAGTTTGTTTTCAGTAAGGATGTGCTGAACTATAGCAGAACTACACCCCTTTGCTAACAATAACACTTCCCTGAGAGCAATTTTCAATAGGAATGCATCCATTTTCTCCAGGTTTAGGCATTGTGTCAGTATTTGAGAGAAGATGAGGGGCAATTTTTTGTTCTTGCAGCAAGTACTTGATTAACTTTAGGCAGGTGAATAAGGGATTAACAAACTTCAACCCTGCTGTCCCATCAGCTGACATGGATATTAGAAGCACTCCCTGGCATTTTTAAGATCTGCCATTTACTAGGCATTTGCTCTGAGAGCTAACTCACTGACAGTGAGAATTAAAGAGTAAATTGCCAGCTTGAGCAGTATAACCATCTGATCCCTGTGTTAGCCTCACAATATGCTTAACAGGATTTCCATCTTCTAGTTCCCCCCAATCCAATCGGATACACAATTCTGGGATAACATTGCTCTGGGGTAACAGCTTGCCAACAGTCAGAATTACACCCTCTCCAAAAATCAGCATAAATAGGTAACACAGTGTGTGAGAGCTAGGCAATTGTTAACCTCCTCTTATATTTCTCATTGGAACAGGAAGATTTTAAGTGAATGCATCAAGCATCTTAAAAGCTAACAACAGCTTAGCAGGTTAAATGTGAAATAGGTTTATCAGATCAGTGCAGTGCTCTTCTTGTAATTATGTTTTTACAGCCTCGTTAGGGGATGGTATTGGAGAAGAACTTGTGATGTCAGAGTGGGTAGGGCTTAGAAGCAGGGATGAGGGGTAATCAAGATAAGTTCAATTTGTATTTAAAGTAAAGTCAGCGTTAGTTAAGGCAGTTTTTGACGTGTTAATCTTGATGTGTTTTAAAAGCTGCCAATCACATTACTGCAGCAGCTTGGAAGGAAGACTTACAGTGAAGACACATACTCTTGGATGTTCATGGTGTCTTCGCTCTACTCAAAACTAAGGTCTTCACAACAGATGTAAGTATACGTGAAATAAAAATAGAGAGTGCTAGTTTTTGACATAAATGGTGATGCAACACCTGCTAAGCAATACCAAGAGGTATATGGTTTTTCAGATGTTGATAGGAAAGACTTATCTCACAATAGAAACAGTGTAGATCAAAGCAGACTTCTTCATGGTGTTTTTCTTTAAAAGCAGCACTGGACTGCAGAGGGTAAAGTTAGGAATAGGCACAGGTGATACAGAAAAAGTATCGTATGTGATTTCTCAGCAATCTGCTATTATGTACTCTTCTGGGTAAATAATCCTGAATATTCAGGTACAAACACTGTGGGTTTTTTTTGACAAACTTGATCGTTTTAGAAACATTTAAAGATCTATTTCACAAATGGAGGAATTTACTTTAGGAAGGCTTGTAATTGTATATTCAGTGTTTTTCTAGAAAACTTTGGATACAGATTGAATTGCTTAATATATATGCACGAATGTTGCATTGTCTTGTCTAACTAACAAAATATTCATAAGAGTTAACTGGTTGTTAACACATATAGCTTAATCTTTGTGTTAGTTTATCTTTTTAAAGTACAATAGAAAAACCTCAATATTTTACAGATACTTCCTGGATCAGTGGATTTTCTAAATCAGCATGCAATCAGAATTAATCAAGGCTATCATCACACATATTTGGCTATTTTAGTCTGATGTACCTACGTAAGATTTACCTAATTAAAAATTTTGCTTGTATGTATAGTCATTGCAATAAACCCCAGTGCTAGCACTGTTGTGGAACACCAATGTACGCACTGTGATGTATTTTGTAAAAATAATATCATAATGTGATGAGGGTTCGTTATGCCTTGTTATTATCTGAATACATGGGTGGAATTAACTGTAGACTGAGAAAGGCTTGGACACTATTTTATTGCCTTTGGAGCTAAAATGTCAAGTTCCTCGGCTACAGAGTATGTGAATTTCCATAACTCCCCAGTGCCCCAGAGATTTAGAAAGAGCGAGACAGAGGGGAAATCCTAACGTAAATATTTTATCATGGTCTGATTCTTCAAACTGGGGCTGAATATGTTCAGTCTGTTCAAGTCACTGATTTCTGAGTCTGTTTATGGGATCAGGTGTGTAATTTCACATGTTAATCTCACAAGGGGAAAAGGTTTGTATTAAAACTTGTGACTTCATATACGAGTTTGACAAATAACAGTGGGTTTAGTATCTGACATCTGTGACTTACACATATTTTAAATACATTTTAACATACCTGCAAATATTTTTTAAGATGGGTGTGTGCTGTCTTTTGCTTTGTAATAAAGCAAGCTAACCTGAAATAATTAATGATAAAACCCCACACCATCTCATTTTACCTTAGTGGTATAAGGTACATCAAATACAGTTTTCTGTTTTATTAGAGGATTTTGGGAAGTCTGAGGGATACTGCTGCAATATTTAATATCCTAACTGAAGCAGGGAGGTACTGAGGATTCAGTACAAATTTTCTAAATGCAAACTCTTAGTTAGCCAGTGAAGTTAGAGTTGTTAAATATAGATAGTTTTAAATAGCCTTCCTAAAACCTGTTCCTCTTTCCACTACCTGGTTTTTGGAACTGGGAGTGTTGTCATTTGCACTAATATTTAATCTTAAAGAGAGACACAAATCCCATGAAAATTCAACTGCATTTCATTTGGAAATACCAGCATTGCTTTCCGATCATCAGAAAGCTTTCCATCCCAAGACTTCTATTTCCAGTATTTAAAAATAAAAAGTATTTTTAAGTACTTAAAAAGTAAGAAAAGAGTTTAGTTTCCCTTTAACTGATCCCACTTATGTCACACTTTGCAATTTTCAGGCTTCTAGAAGTATCAGACAAGAAGATAATGTTTCAAGTGTCATCCCTAATTATGAAATAAATCCACACGGAAAACAAATTACATGATGCTTCTATCTCTGTGTATATAACCAATGTAATAGAGACATCCATCCCTTGTAAACCGCTTCTTCATGTACCAGTTTGTCAGGATACAGGGTGGGTGTACAATGTTACACACGTCTGTGCATGCACATGCTTTCTCTGCTACAACTACTATTTTTGTTAGTTCTTGCTTAATTATTTGACTTAGGTTTTTAAAAGGCATAGTTAAAGCACTTGCTGTGATCCCAGCTGGAGCCTTTGGGTGCTGCCACAAATAACAAGTGAACAGCATTAGCACTACAGTTCTGCAGAAACCAGCCCTGTGGTTACAGCACCAAGCTGAGAGGGAGAACTAAGCACAATCCCACCTCAGCTGCTTACTGTCCTGTATCTATATGCTTCCAATGCCATATCGAATGGCAGGTCTGCTTCTTTTTCCTCCACCATCTGTCTGTCTCACCTAGTAGGCTTTGAAGGCTCTTGCCGTGTGTTCATACTCAGCATACTGCATCTCCACCTTTGGTTTTAGTCAATGCATCAAGCTGACTGTTGCCTTAGTGGCACACAGGAATAAGTTTCCCCTTGCCCCCAGCCATTCCAGTGAGGAAAAAGATGAACTTCCATTATGAACCTAACTTAGTTTCTGAAGGACTGAGTTCGCCAATACTAAGTCTTCATTTCTTCCTGAGACCAGTGTGTTCACAAAAAAAAAAAAAATGACTTGCTGCTTGCAATCTTGCAAGAATGGTAAAACATTCATGTCTTCATTTCAGTGTATAAAGGCAAGCAATGCAAACTCTACCGGTGGACATACAGTATAAATAGTTATTTTCCTTTCTTTAGGGAATGTATTGTTCTCAATCCAGTTTTAGGATTACACTCTAATCTCAGTCTCTGAGCAGTCTGCACCCACGTATCTAGGATTAGAATTTAGCCCTACAGCCTCTCCAATGGTACCTTACCCCAATTAAGAAGATGTATTTCATGCTCCTGTATGACATAACGTTTGTATAATTGCTTTCTTGCTTTCCAAAAGTCATTTGTTTTGCTGACTGTGGGTTCTTGAATAAGTACAATCTCTAGCTTTATGACTCTTAGCACAGGTTTAGGGCACAAAGCCTTGATACTACAGTTAACAACATTAGAGTATTAATAATATTGGAATGTTTATCTATTTTTTTAAAACAACATCTGATTTCTCAAGTAATCAGGAGAGCTTTTTCTGAAAAGGGAGCCAATGGAAATGAGAATGAGACAATGTATGAGTTTATTCATGTATTTCACTCATAAGCATGTATACGTATTTATATTGTTTAACTGATTTCTCTGACACAGATTTACCTGAGGATTTTAAACAATACTCAGCTTCTTCCAAACAGTCTGTGGAGCCACGGCAAAGGTATACTAAATGTTGCTTTTAAAGAAAAAGCAAATTCCATGTGTTTTATGTAAATAAAAGTAGTATTAACTATTGAAATCTTCTTGCATTTAACTAAAAAAAAGTCTTCCAACAAGTCTATATTATACATAACTTATTATACTACACTGCATTTTGCCAGTGCAATTCATAGACACACAGACTGTTGTAGACATTTTGAAACTGCATATAGTGTGATTAGATCTGCAAATGCTTCTGATTCATGAAGTTAGTGTCTTGCCACTTCTCATCTAATAAATTGAGACAGAATTAGTACTGGGTGAGTGGTTCTGCCTGCTGCCAAGAAGGGTTTGCTAAGGGTAAGACTCTAAAGGTAGAGATTAACTTGTCTTCATCCCTGTAATGTGCTGTACAGCCAGGATTTGTGCAATAGGATCAGAGAAAAGAGCCATATATGAAGGTAACGCTGGACAGCTGGTGTGTATGAATTCATATGAACCTTGATGCAAGAGTTTGAGCTACTCTCAAATCCCAGCTAATATATCTATCAGAAGTATACTTTCCCTGTTCCCTTGGAGATCTTTATTTTGCTGATGCTGGTTTCCAATATGCTAGTTATGAAAACAGTATGAACCCTGAGTACCCTAAATTTGACCTGCAAGTCAGAACCCCAGCTAGGTAATCAAAAAAGTTATTTTTCCAAATGGAATAACGTAGATCAGTCAAGTTCAGTATCTCCTCCTGACACAGTTACATACAAGTCTTTATATTAGGTTAAGCAGCTATCTATTTATCCTACCTGATCAATTTGAAACCTCCCTGAACAAGAAATTCAGGGAAATAAATAAGCAATTTAATGCAGATAACACATACATACAAAACGCGTCCTTTAAGTTAAATTTAAACCAGACTGATATTCTGCCATTCAACTTGGGAAAGTAGGTTAGAATTCTGGTGGAAATAACATCTCAACACTCTTACTACAGATACCAGAATTATTTTCATGTATCTGAGAAGAAATCAAAGATAAGCTAGATAGGATTGACCGGCACACCAATGAAAAAAACCAAAACCAGAATGACTTCATGAAGCAACTCCAGTGAAAACCTCATTAAGGAATCAAACCCTCCTTTTGGCTCGTGAAGATTCAAAAACCAGGTCAGCAGAAGCAGTAAGCTACAGCTTTAGTGAAAGAAGATACCAATGAACTTTCAAGTCATGTTATTCCATGATTTTTTCAATACTATATCTTTTACATCTCAAACCAACAGACCACCTAATCTACCTTTGCAGGGATAAGCTGCTTATGTGATGCACATTGCCTGAAGCAATGAATGTTGCCTGAAGTGACGCTCTATGAATCTTGGTCATCTAATGGATGACAATCTATGAATCAACGCAGATCAACTCCACTTTGGGCGCTGTGTACTTGGTACCCTGCATTCAGTGAAAATGCCAGCATTTAAAAGTAAACATCACTTTTTAAAAGAAGGATTTTAAGTTCTTAAATAGTTTCTGCTTCAGCTCTGGAAGGAGGCTATGTGTCAGACTACCTGTCAACAGACAGTATAACATACTTCACATCCAACACAAAATCCCGACTTGTTTTGGGAACTGCACAGACTATACAGAGAACACCACAGTGCTACTGACTTATAAGGACACTTACTGCTGCTTGATTGTTGATAGATTTCAGTCAAAACAGGCAGGGTATATAGCATCCCAAGTGGAGGTGGTGGATTTGGGTCAGAATAGATGGGTCCCTTCCCACTAGGTTTTCCATGATTCTACACTTTAAAGTTGTATCTATAATTTTAGTCACAGGCATGGTTTTAGTAGAGTGTAGAAATTCTAGGTAGGCCTGATAAAGAAAAGTCTTATTTGAATGTCTTTTTCCCCCCACACAGGGACAGTTTCCCCAGAATGAAGTGCATTCACAACTGTGATTAAAACTTGTGATTGAAGCATTATGGCAGTTTCTAAAAAGCAGAAGCGGTACAGCTTGTCAGTCATCTGACAGACAAAGCTTTGTTAGTATTAATACTAGCTTTTAAATATTTTTTTAATATTTACTATAATTTATAGTATATAAATTTATATATATATATAAATTTACTACAATAAAATGTTTAAAACCTCCCATTTTTTCGATTATGTGTATCTGGACCTCTGCTGGTTGCTTTGCACCTTCATATTCTCTAGTCAGGTGCACCAGAGGCCAGGCTGTAAGGAGTTTACCACAAAGTAATGCTACAATGGCAGCTTTGTTTTCTAGAGTATTTAAGACACAGTCACTCATCTATGATGGGAAACCACCTAAATGGCTCACTGGACCGATACAGTATGGCAAATACCATCATGCCAGTTGCCATCTATTTTTTGAGCTGCTGTAAAGTTTAGTTCAGCACTAAATCGCTTTAGTACTGAGCTTTAAAATGCTTTAGCAGCTCAGAAGCACTTTGGCAGCTCAAATGCTCTTCATGAAGCACCCAGCATCCTAAATCGCTTTAAGTCTGAAGTATCCTAAAACAAAAAGCAAATGGAAACATGTCCAGCAGCACATGTTCAGATCCATATGTCAAGAACAAAGGACATAGTGCTGTTCTTGGATTTGACGGGCTTGTCTGCTTCCAGGAAGACCTGAATCTCAGCCAACACAGAACCTAGCATTTACAAGTGTAAAGAACTTTTCATTTTGAGGAAACACCAGTGGTGTGGTCCAAGTATAGCTTCTACTCTCAGTCTGAATGGCTGAAATGACTAACTTGTCTACCTTTTGGAAAACTAATTTTGAGGCTGAGACCAAGTACCTCCACCATACCAAGGAAATGGCAAATTCCTGAAGCATGTGAATTAGATTGATAGCTTTCCCTTAAAAATTTTTATAACTCATCAATAGGTCAAAGGCAATACAAGGTGTTATAATGATTAATTTATAAATGGCTTGGGTAACAAAATACAGATTTAGCTTCTGTCACATTTTGGATAATGAACAGTTTTTCAAGTTTAGTTCTGTTTTGGAGAAGGGCTGGTTGTGAAAAAGGGAATTTTGGTTGTTTCTGCTTGCGATTTCTAAGGAATTTCTGTATCCTAGGTAACTGGTTTAAAGGGAAAAAAACACTTGGCAACTGAATCCATCTTGTACTCATAACAACGCTAACATCCCAAGCTGTGTTTGATCTCACTGGTACTTGTACAACACCGCTGCCTTTGCAGTGCTTTCATACGCACAATTGGTCCCACAGCTGGATTTTGTGCCAACACTGTTAATCACAGGCATTGACTTTTAAGGCTAGAAGCTGGGACAACATAGTATAAAAATGAAAATATGTTTCAGCCTGCAAATTAAGTTTGACATAAATGTGAAAATGCATGAGAAAGACCTGAGCAAAAGGTAGGTAGAGTTCTCAGAGAATGATGGTATTTTTATATAATAGTATCATCACAACACGCTAAAGCCAAATTGGCAAGTAAGCCATAAAATGGCCAGAACCACCCAGAGCTCTGGATAGTTCTGGCCATCCATGCTTCAGAGACCACATCTTTGTGGAGTGATTATTATCATGAATTCAGCAATCATCAGCACCCAGCTGAAATGCAAGGCAGCTGCTGTCAGGGAACTTGTCAGCAATTACTTCCTTGCCATGGGATTCACATCCCAAACTAGACCCAGAGGATAGAACTCTGCTGCCCTTAGCAGCACAGTCAGTCAGCCTTCTGTTTCTTAGATCTTGTTTCTCAATGATTCCTGTTTGCTGACTTTCATGGAAAGATTCAGAAAGGCATGATTCACTTGAGATCTCTCTGGCTTTGGTAGATTCTCTGTGCATCTCTCCTTGCATTTCTAAGGTGTCCCTCACTTATCCATACCAAATGCCAGCTGAACTCATGGAGCTGTAACTCTCTACCTAAAGGATGAAAACACTTAAGCATTAAGTCTTCCTTCTTTCAGGAGAGAGAAAGAATCCATTTCACCAGAGCTAATGAAGAAGAAAATTCAACTGCTTAATTTCAACTTCCTTTAAAAAAAACCCCACTGTTTGCTGTGCAAATCTAGTTTGAAACTAATGTACAGATGCCCCTGCTGCCTAGCCTGCTCCCTCTGCCAACCCCTCAACGTAAAGCATCCCACACAGGATAGCTTTTTAACATCCAGGCTATGGGTTACAGGTCTTACTTGCTTTACAACCTATCTGCACAAAAAAATCCTGCTGTAGATCATGTCCCCAAAATCCTGAGCAGGGCACACTGTGGTTATTTATCACCCTGGTATCAGGATCATTTGTCATCTAGTCACCTTCCTCCTTGGACAGAGTTAGAAATTCTCACGCAATCCACCTCAATGACAGTACAGCTATTCAGCTATGCATTTGTAGTCTACTAGTTTTTAGTCTAGATTTTTACTCATCTGGCTTTATTTACCTGTACATATGTGGATAATCTGAGCCTCACTGCTTTTATCACTGTTTTCGTAACTACAAAGCATGTTCTTTTACTTCATTTGCTGTCTTAAGGGGCTGATGTCATTTGGAACAGCTTACTTCTATCATTTCTTCCTATCTGTTTCACTTAGTTTACAGTAGACAGGGCTCCAAACTATTACAATTCCCAAATTAAATCAAAGATACCTGCCTTCCCAAGTATGAGCACACATCACTGTTCTCAGGGCTGCTGTGATACACCAGGGGCTGCAAGCAAAAGACTTTGGCTCACTTATGTCCTTTTGAGCAGCTGGTATTTTCCAGCATCCTGATTTTCCTTGCACAGTAAGGCCCAAGGACACTGAACACCTCAGTGCAAACAAGGGCAACATTCACATTATCCTGAAAACTAAAAGTTTCTGCATGATAACCAATACAATCCACAAACACTGAAAGGTACAGCTGTGACTGGCAGGACTACCTGTTTATCTGAGAAATAGCTTCAACAACCTCCTCTGTTTCTTACACTGTAGAATGTCTTACTCTTTTCTTTGAGCCTGCTGGTTCAGTTCTTTACAATATAAAAGTGGTTGCTGTCTCCTTGCAGCATGACTCCACGAGATCACATGAGGAAAATGTCTATCCTGGGGGAACAAGGAACACTAGAAGAAAAGCACTTATACCGATTAGCAAGTGGCATGGCAGCAGGAGGTAAGCAGGAAGAAACCTAACTGCACCTTTGTTTATAGGATTGCTAATACTTGTACAATGTACAGGAAACGGCCAGCAACAGGTTTAGTGTCTTTAAAAGGTATTTCAAATTCACCTTAGGAGTAACTGGAGAAACATTTCTCTTTACATAATTAAAAGTTAACATGGGGGATTCTTGGCATTCAGAATTTGATCAAGAGATGCTAAACGTCTGGAAGAGTCAAGGTCACAGAGGAACGCAGAAACAAAAACCATAGCTGATTGTTATGACGTTCTGGCTCACCACTGCAGGCTCTTCCTTCTAGAGCTGCTGTCTCATGACAAGACAGGTTCTACCTAATCAGATTTTTCTAAAAATAAATCTGTATTAGAAGTGAAAACTCTCTCAAGCAGAGAACTTACCATTCATGGCCGTTCTCTTCTGTTTCATATGTTATATGAATTACTGTAAATTGTCCTTTTGTACACTTGACTGTGCACATCCTGTTTATTTTTCCTGCAGTTTGATGGTATAAATCTACATTTTTTTAAACAAAGTTGTTAAGGTGGCAGTGGAAATATATTTTTTAATTGCTGCTATTATAAAAAAGTGTGATTTGCTAATTCATACTGAAATGCTGGCATATGAGGAAAAAACCACCCTATTTTATCTGGTAAAGTTATACTGCAGACAGAATTAATTTCTAATTTACTATATTAGCAACAGAACTGTATATGTTTTGTGCCAGAACTGCGGCAGCGGCAAGAGATGCTAATGAGAAATCAGCTGATGGCAGTAAACCCTCAGCTAATGGGTGCAGGCCAGCAAAGAATGCAGGCGATTCCCTCCCAGTTTGAGCCTCGACTGGTGGACAGGTATTTTGCACCATTTCTGTGTTATAATACTGCAGCTAAAGAATAACTGTGCATGTACTGAACCCGAGTATATAAAGATCCTAGATTATTCTTAACTAAAGAATATCCTTTGCATATTTGAATGTATTTTTTTCCTCTCAGAGATCTGTTACCTTCAACTGAAGTGATGGCATCAGCTGATGCAAGACAAATCCATATAGCGTCCCACCTTGGACCCACAGTCCCACAGCATGCAAACATGCCAAACATATTGTCCAACCGCGTTTACCCAGGCCCAGGTAATGAAGCATTGTCTGCATCCTGACAAGTGAGAGCATTTAAATAGGAAAGCAAACTGCACCTACTGGTTTTTCCATAGGTGGTGTCAGTAACAGTCTATTTTCTTTGCAAAAATGGTCTCACTAAAAGGAGGCAGTCTGCCTATCACATATTTTAAACTGTGCCAGTTTAAGTCCAAACACATCCATTTTAGTTTTTTTTTTTTTAAATACACTGCTTTCAAAATTATCTGCATGATTTTGTTGTCTTCTTTTCTTTTTGTATTTTCACACCTAAAAAAGTCAAATCAACAATGCTTCTTGCTACTTTTAGCCAATGCTCATACATGAGCAAGAGTTGTTTTCAAAGACCGCTTTACCTATCCTATTCTTTAATCATAATATCACATGAGGCTTTACTCATGTAGGGCAACTACAAGTCCTTTTAACAAAGGCTCAAAATTACAGGGCACAGCTCTAAGGAGAACGCTGGATATTGCAGCATGGCAACACAACTGTGGCACACATGTCATGCTGCACATAAATTTACATATCACTTTATACAAAGAGGTCATATCTTAAGGTTCCTTCTTTGAGATCAGTGAATAAACTATCAATGCCACATAGATCTATAAACAAGATTTTCTGGCTTCAGCTTCCCACCCCCCCCAAATGCAGATCTCAAATAAGAGATTCCCTCAAGAGGAAATACAGTTGTAAATTACATGGCACCTAGGCTGAAAACAGCCTTGAAGGAGCAGGTTGGCTTTGCTTAACTGTTGGTTGTTATCTTCTGGGGAGCTATGTGTACTTCAAAGACATAAGTCACCAAACAGAATCACGCTGCTGTCTCTTCCCTTTATGGATAATACCTAAATACAGATTTGATCCTGCAAACACCTGATGCTGGACTTCACATTTCTACCACATATTCTCACCAAAGCAATGAGCAGAAATAGGATTTAACTTGGAGTCGTATCAGCTTCCTAGTGAAGCACATAGTTCAAGTCTTAAAAAGCTTTTTAAAGTGTCTCTGCGTTGCTTTGGGGTTTGTGCATTTGCTTGAGGAAACCAGTGAATTTTAAAGATTTTTTTTTCCCCCTCCACCTCCCTTCAAGGATACAGCTTTCTGCAACCAGAATCCATGGAAGCTGTGGCCAGAAGACAGGAACTGGTTCAAAAGCAAAATATTGCCAGGTAATCGACAGTAAGCTTTGCTCTGAAGTACATGCCAGGATTAGGGCACCAAAGGCAGATGAAAATTATTAAGTCACAAGCTTGTTATAGGCTTTTATTTACAGTGCTTGAGATACTTTTTCAAGTCAACCAGGGAAGCAGAGTGCCCCTAATTATCTCTGAAGGTCTGAAGCTACTGAACTTCCCCCTTGCCCCTATTCTGCTTTTAACCTTAAAATAATAAAAGGAAAAGAAACAAGCCCCTCAACTTGGTTAAAGAAACAAACAAGCTATAGACTTCAGTCCCAGCCCTTGAACTCTGGATCTAAACACCCTGAAGTTACAAAAAGTCAGAAACAAATTCAAACTTTACAGCTGTATATTATCACACACATTTTAAGGCACTACAGCTGGACCCTCAGGATGATTAGTTATGCCTCCACCCTACCAGGGTGGACAGCTTTCCTAGTTTAATATAGTTGGAATGTCAGGGTGAGTATAGAGAATCTGCTTATTTGTACCGGTTTCAGTGCAATCAGTAGCCGGTTAAGTAGCCGCCAGTGCCCTCCCTCACAGCCACACCATTTCCATAGCAGAACTCCAATCTCAACCACTCCTGCACTGGGCTTCAGCACAGTACTTATTGGCAGCACCCCACACGCAGTAAGACTAAAAGCAAAGAACAAATAAATCTGAGTAGGCATCTCAAAAGAATCATACCAGAAGTATTTTGAGCCCTTCAGTCAGTAAAGCTTGATTACTGAACTCCTCCAAGCACAAGATTTACATCAGCAATGCATTTCATATAGCTCTTGTCACATGGCAAAAACCTTGAAAAAACCAGTAAAAGCTAACAGCAAGCATGGCCCTCACATATACCCTCAGCCACATTCTAATGGTCCTACCTGTTCAGACTCTTCCTTCAGTGCACCAAACCCAGGAAAAACCTCAACATAAAAGACCCCAGCCTAAATCCATGAGATAACCTTTTACCATGCTGATGATTTCCGCTAGCTTTATATAACTTGCTGCAGCACATGACTCCTTTAAAGCTGTGCTTGCTCTTTTTACCCTTTATAGAAATCAGGTGTTGGCAACCATTCTCCTGCACTTGGTGCAGCTGTGCTGCTGAGCACCTGGGCCCAAATTTTTGTTTTTCAAGGGACTCTACCTCCTACCAAAGGTCAGTGATTCCCCATATGCTGGTTCTTACAAGAGCAGACTGTCTTATCTGGAGGAGTATTCAGGAATGTAATGCTCTTTGCTGTGTATCTCCACCTCAAGAACTGTGTGTGAGTAATGACAATTAGGCAAGATGTACAAGGACATGGTAAATAGACAAAACACTTCCACTTGGATCCCTGTAAGCAGAGAATTAATAGTTCAGAGGTTGTTGCAAAGGCAAAAAGAGGGCAGAAAAAAAAGCTGTGAATGTTATGGAGTGATCAACTAATTCCTCCTCGTAACAATCATCTGAATAGACACCTTTAGCCCAAACTGTTTTTCTGACAATTTTATATTAATAAGAGGTCTCCTAAAACTCAGGCTCCCTCTGGCCTGTAATCCTCACTGCACTATTAAGAAAGCTATCTTGGTGCACCTTAAAGACTTGTCTGCCCTCACAAGCCCTTTTCCAGAGAAGAATGTAGAAGTCCCACTGAAAGCTCATCAAAGCAAGGAAGGTAGGCTGAACCATTTCGAGTTTATGTCTGGTAGATTGGCTCACTTTTCCCATATCTCAACTCCAGCTGAAGCTGTGGAGCTCTAGGAGCTATAGCTTTCTGTTTTGATCACTAGCTTGGCTCCAGAGGATGCTGACGCTAGCGAAGGCTGCTACAATGGAGACACATGCTACTTGTATTCTTCGTATCTCACTGGTAAGCCCTTCTACCCGCTGTGCCAGGGGCAGGAAGCTGGCACAGACCCTGGAGCATTGGCTTTATCCACCAGGAGGGAGATGGTTGAACACTTACCACCAGGATCTCACCCTTTCACACCCTCAGAGTCATGCTCAGGTGCCAGGTACTACGCAGAGTTACTCAAGAGACTTACATTAGCTTACTCTGAATGTATGCACAGGTTCCATAGACCTAATTCTAGTTCTTTATCACTTACAATATCACTGCCGTTTTGCAGTTTTCAGTACAATTTTCTGATGGGTAATGTAAATCACTTATTTTCTTTAGTATTTGATGGTTATGACCCTGAAGACAATTTTCCAAATCCCCAGGGAGCATAATCACCATAATAATGCCTGGATTGCCAATATATAAATAACTTTTATTGTCTGAAATATTATCCAGAAAAGCATTACATGGAAGATATATTTTCTTTCCCTTTTAGTTCACTGGCAGCACATTAGATGTAGCCAGGTTTGCCATTCCATCTGCAGTTTGTGCCCTCTTACACAGCAATACAGGGGAGAGAGAAGAAAAGCAGTACTCTTGCCTATTCAATTATCTGAGTTTTATCGTGCTACTGTAAAAAAGAGGTGATGAAGGAACTGAGCTGCCCTAACTGCTTGTGCTCCTGTGTGTCTTTCAGAATGGAAATGGAGATGAATGCTATTTTTCAGCAAAAAGAAATGGAGAAAGCTCATCGGAAAGGACTGCTGGGTCTGGAAGCACCTTTCCTTTACCATGGGATGCCAGCTAGTCCCATTGCTTTCCGTGGCAGGCACAGACTACCTGAGGGCCATCTTCCCAGCGACTTATATGTTCATCGTACCACCATTGATGAAATCCACGGCAATTCTATGCTCATGGCAACCAGCCCATACCCTCCTGTCAGCACTTTGCAAAGGGAGAGGGGACGTCGACCAGGGAGAAGAACTGGAAATCACAAAACTGCAGACTGTAGTGCCAATGGCACAAAGAACCAAGCTGATGACAAAACTACAGACCCTGCTTCAGCTACAGTGGATGATGAGAAAGAAGACAAGAAAGAAGCAGAGGTGGAGACACCAAACAAACATGAACAAACAAAAAACCAGACTGAGCCATCTGCTGTTGCCAAAAACTGTAAAGAGTTTGAACAAGGCTTGAGAAAAAACTGTGCTACTCATGAAATTTCTACTGAAACCAACAACTGCAGCAGCACAAATGAGAAGGAATCTAATAGTTCCTGTGCTGCTTTTGATGAGAAGTACATGTATCCTTCTGCAATACCATTCTCAACATTACCATATGGATTTCCTGTACCCAGCAACCCATTGCTACCTTCAGGTTTGTCAAGTCTCCAGATTAGTTAGAGTGGTGTGTTGATATAATTTATTATTATTGATTTGCTCTCTTATTTCTTCCCTCTGTTTTAAGCAATTTTTTGGTATGATAGAGTCATGGCAACTAAATGTAGAATTCATATGCTGCAAATAGTAATAACTTGGTAAATCCAAGTCAGCAAAGGTAAAGCGTGGTTTTTCCTGCCTGCAAACTGTGCTGCTTGCTGACATAATGGAGGTTTCAGTACCTTAGGCTGCAGTGCTTTACTTTGCAGGACAATGCAATTGCACAGCAAAAAGTCACAAAGCAGCCCCCTAACTGTTTCAATGCTTTATGCTATACACTATACTGTGTTTGAATCAGTCCCTAGAGACAACACACTTGTCACCCATAAACTGTCAAGTTAGCAGCACTTTGAGGTTGTCTGCATTTCTGTTCCACATATTACATTCTATTCTCTCCTGGTGGTCAGGAGGAAACGTAACAGCACAAAACCTACTGACCATAATCCCTGTGTTTGTCAAACAGGACAAGGAATCCCCTTAGAAGCTGCACTCATTTAAGAACAAACTTGTCCCTGAGACTTGACCTCCTCAAGAACAGAATGTAAGACACAGGCCTCTCCAGCCACTGTGCACGAATCATTGTTTCTAAAGCTTTGTCGCTCTTGTTAAATGCACCAGTACCAGTGGATGAGCCCTGCAAAACTTCCCATTACCTGAAATGAGAACAGGCTGGGGTGTTTGTCCAGGATCATCTACTGTATCACTGAAAAATATATAACCACAGAATCATAGAATCATTTAGGTTGGAAAACACCTTTAAGATCATCGAGTCCTATGAAAACCTAACACTGCCAAGTCCACCACTAAACTATGTCCCTAAAATGCACATTAAGTATTCAGTTCCTGTCTGCAAAAGGAATTTCAATTTAAATAAACATAATTGCTGAATGAAATTGTGACCTAGCTTCTCTCTTCTGCCCACAACTTTTCTG